>OX451738.1:1082213657-1082813657 GCA_948472305.1 Vicia faba | reverse complement strand
GGAATGGAATTCTTGTGTCCCAGCGTCTTGCTATCAACTTTGCTCACCATCCTCCTAGCTCGGATAAACCTCTGACGGTAGCTTTGATCGTTTCTCTCATAGTCGAATACCACTCATTGGATGAGCATCTCATATGGACCGTCTCTTAGAGCATAACCAAATTGTTGTAAGGATAAGCAGGGGTTGTAAGTGATACCTCCTATAATGCCAAGTAAATGGACATTAGGGAATTCACCACAACGGTCGATGATAGTAACGCTCTCCAAGGATCGAGAACACCAATGAACATCTGAGTGTCTGAGCGTTATCAACCTATGGGACCACATTAAACCTTGCTTGTTCTTCAACACAGATCAGGGAAGATGCGAAATAAACCATCTTGCCAAGAGACGAGTGCAACACATGAGGATCACTCTCTTCCTCATAGTGCAAGAGTGAAAAGAATGAAGGATATCTCCCAACAAAGTAGGCACTGGATTGCGAGACATGAAGATTTTGACAACATTTACATCTATGAGTTGGTCAGGGTTTGGAAACAAAACCATCCCATAGACGAGAAGGGCCAAGATTTATTCAAAATCTTGTAATTCCAAATAGTTCCAACAATATTTATCTTCCTCGAACTAGAACTTGGCTAAGAAACCTTTGACACTACTCCTTGTTTCCCAATTAGTTGTGATATCAGAATGTTGCAAATGTAATGCTTGGGCAATCTCCTCAGGTTTTGGATCTCTTTCCGTACCGTTAAAGGGTAGTTGATTGAGAATGGGAATCCTCAAAAGTTGAGAGAATTCAAAAGTTGGAACAAGTTGATAATCGGGAAAATTGAAGTAATCGTGTAAAGGATCAAAGAATTGGAAGAGCACCTTCATCATATCTTCATCAGTGTTGGAGGTAACCAAGATTAGGAGGCGACCATGTCTTTCGGTGAATGGAGAATTCTCAGGAACCCTTGATGCTAACTCTTTGAGTTGAGGAGGAATCCTTACGAGATTGACTTGGATAGTATTCCTGCGGATAGAAGCCATGTCCTACAAAATAGAACATAGATAAATCCCAATAATCCTTGAAATGGTTAGTAAGAATAAGTATAATGTTATGATGTTTATGATGTCATGTACAAGTAAATATATACAAACAAGGCAAACAAGTCCTTAGGTTTAGGATTGCATGGATTCTCATAGGTAAGTACCCTCTTAAAGTTTAGTTGGCTCAAACCTGTCCTAGAAATAGTAATCGGGTTCTAAGGGATCTCAATATCATTGATCTGTCTTCTCGGGCATTTTTCAGGGCAAGCCTCTTTCACAGCGACCGAAATATCCCGAAAATTCAAACCTCAATGAGTGTAGTATCGAGTATCAACCAACTTCGGACTGCACCAAAGCCAGTCATCTCACTACGTCCTAATGGCCAAGTTGGTCAATTAAAGGTTCTAAAGTCAATTAGTGCTTCATGACATCACTCAGCGGCCCCGTCTTCTCCTTGACCACTCAAGGGCTACCGGTACCCACAAATATGTCACACTAGCGTAGTTATTTCTTAGACCATGTGGGTATACCCCGCACAGTTTCCACAAGGTATTTCTACTTACCTATAAGGTATCTTAAATCCGGGTAGAGGATTAGAACAAGCCCAAACAAGGAACCAAAATGTAAAGCAAACAAGTCAAACAATGAAAGCAAATAAAGGTGATCTAGCCTTAAGGTAACCCCACTTTTAAGTCTTTTCCCTAGCAGATTCGCCAGTTCTGTGATACGGTGGGAGAACTGACTTGGGTGTTTTGTGTTTTATCACAAATGTTGCAGTTAGCAAGAGTCGCCACCGACTTTTCTTTTATCCAAAAGGAAAGGCTGAAAAGAAAGGAGAGACCTTTGAGATTATTTCTTGAGTTCGGGGGGTAGATTATGAAAAGGGAAGGTGTTAGAACCCTTTTCATCCATAGTTATCTATGGGCTCTTAGCTACTTGCTAGATCACTTGCTTTGTTTGTAAATGTGCTTTGTGGTGGTTTTTGAAAGTATTTTGAAAAGGCGTCATCGTTTATGCAAACTTTGTAATAGTTCTTGTTCGTAAGAACGTATTCAAAGTGTTGATCTTTTGAGAATGTTTCGTGTTTGGAAAATGTTTTGAAAGTGTTTTTGAAAGTGTTTGGTGTTTGTTTTGAAAATAAGCAAGGATGCTTGATTTGAAAATGAGCAAGCAACTAGGAACAATCTACTTACTCAAAAGTCTTTGTTCATTTCTTCCTTTCCTTTGATATTGCTATATTACCATGGATTTGGTAAGAAGCCTTATCTTTGGATGTAAAGGGACGGGCGTGGGTCATCGTATAGCCATGATAGCAATATTATGAGATATCCTAGCATTTCTCTTTGAGGTACTAAGATCATTTTGAAAGGCAACATTGATAGTGTCATCGAGGGACTATGATCTTGTATTTTTTTTATTTTTTTGCTAAGATACCCCACAGCATAACATGGCCATTTTTGTAAGGAAACAAAGTGGAATTACCCTAAGGATGCAAGTGTGAAAGTGTGTTTGATTTACATGCATTTTTTTGTCCTGAATTAGGATTTGCTACTTGTTGATTTTATCTTTCCATACAAACCCTAGTTTACTAGCATTTATATAAAGTGATAAATTGCGGAAAGTAAAATTACTAAGCTATTACATCATTAGGGGAGGGGGTATATAAATTTCCAAATGTGGATTTGCAAGAAAATTAAACCTAATTAACTATTACAACCATATTGAATATTATACGAGAATGAATAAAAAATGTACAAATGCAAATGGAAAAGGAAATTATTTTTGTTTGGATTTTCATGACCTAATTAAGAAAATAATTAATTAAATATTAAACAAAAATAAACTTAAACTAATTAAGAAAGAAATTAGGTTAAAAATGATTTTTTTTTGGGTGTTTTATGAAACAAAAGGTTTTAAGTTAATAAAATAAAATGAAAATTAATTAATTAAAAGAAACCTAAGTTCTAGGTTGATTTTAATTTAAAATAAAATAATATAATAAATAAACTTAAGTCTAAATATTTATTAATTAAAAAAAGAAATTAATTTGTTTAAGAAAATGTTTTTAGTCTTTTTGTATTTATAGAGAAAATAAACTAAATAAGTGTAAAAATAATAAATAAAATATTTTTGGATTTTTTTATTAATAAAAATCATAATTATAATAATAATAATAATAGTAATAAAAATAATAAAAGAAACTAAAATAAAATAAATAAAATAAAATGATAAAAGAAAATAAATGGGTCAGGTGTGCAAAAGTAAATAGGGGTTAGCAAAAGAAAAAAATGGAAGGCCCATTTGTTTGGAGGCCCAGCCCCTATTTCAAACAAAAAAAAATGGAAGAAAAATGTAAAAAAGAGCAAAAGGGTACCACTAGGGCTCGAACCCGGATCCCAAAGGTTAACAGGCGCACGCTTTACCACTGGGGTGACTATACATTCGTTCATATACGAAACAATAAATATGTAACATAAGTTATGCCCTGGATACAACTTCATCTTCAACCTCCAACCATGGATTCTGTAACTTCACCATTTCTCAACAAAAATGAAATATGCAAACATAAAAGTTGCTCCATTTTTCCATACGAATCCAACCATATAAATATCATAAGCTATAAATCAAAGATGAATGAGAATTTTTTAAAGTACCAAATTCTGACCTAATTATTTCAGCAAGTTCAAACTCAAAATTCTCACTATTCAAGCAATATAAATGAAATCTATGGACATGTATAGTTTCAGGGAAATGATGTCTACATTTTATCTTCACAAATGCAAGCCTAACAATGCCTAAGTAATGAGATGAAAAGTCAAAAAATTTACCTCAAAATGGAAATCGTGAAATGAGTTTGAGCTTGATTCAAGGTGCTGCAATGATCAGGTTAGCTTCCTTGAGTCTCTAGGAAGCTAATACAATGCTTAGCTTGAGTTGAGAGTGGCTGAAATGGCCTGGAGAAGTCAAGTTGTAGACCCTTGTTTTTGAGCTTGGACAATGGTGAAAATGGTGTTACAGTTTAGAAACAGGGATTGGGATGAGTTGTATTTGAAGTAAGGAAGCTTTTGAGATGATTTGGAGGGAAAACGCACAAGTGGTTTGAGAGATGGGAGTTTTTGGTCAGGTCCTGCACAACAATGGAGTTTTTATGCAAATCTGAGTTTTAAGGGAGTTTGAGTGAGTTTGAGGGTGTTAATGCTCATGTGTTAAGTTGCATAATAGTGTCTCAATGTATATGAAAAGGTTTTGAGAGCTTTTGTTGATCAGAAGTACAAGTTCACATGTTATGGCTCTTTTTCTTGTTTTTGAAGAAAGCTTGAGAAATGTGGTTCCAATGCACAAGTACAAAGCTATCTAGAGTGGTTACAAGCTTTAAACATGTTTATCTGACTTTCTTTGTTGAGTGTGTGCTGAACAAATCAGTTAGAGGCTCAAGAAGAGTGGACTTTGTGCATAAAGCCACTTTTCCAAAATGGCAATGTTGCCTTTCTTCCTAAAATGGTATTAAGCATGGGCAATTCATTGAATGCTTGGATTAAAGCTTCTAGAGGCTATGCAAAACATTAATTATGGAGTGACAAACAAGTTTGAGTCCTGCAAAGCAAATATTATGCAGCCTAGCATGGATTTGGTTCACGTGTTCATCATGAAATGACTTGTAATTCAAGTTTGAAAACCCTAACTTCTTGCCTTCGATTCTCCTTGCTCAAGTATGATCTGAATGAGTTCTTGGATATTTTGGAAATATTGTAACATCCTATACAACCTCTTTGTTAGACATTTTTGACATCTTGGAACTATGTGAAAAATTGCCATGAAGTTAGATCAAAATTCTGCCTAAACTAGGGCAAAATTTCACTAAGTTTCCAAGTTTCATGAACATGTCTTCACAAAATTATAACTTGAAATCCATGCATTTATAGAAGAAGTTGTGTTCTACAATGTTTTAGATCTCATTGAGATCTACAACTTTTATGTTGGAAGTTTCCTTTGATTCATCTTGCGTCATGCTGAAAATATGGTTCAAAGTTATGAAAAAATATGAATTTTCCAACACTTAGAAAAAATTTTAAGTTTAGAAATTTTGACTTTTTGATTTCTTGATGAAAAAGTTTCATATTTTTACATGTCTTGATGAATTATAATCTTTGATACTTGATTTTGACCAAAAAGTCAAAGTTTGACTTTTCAGTGTATAGTTGACTTTTCATCAGTTGATTGAAATTCATTTGTCAATCAATTGATCTTGAGCAATGTTTTGAGCCATGCCATTAGGTAAAAATGATGAATTTGAATCCTTGATATCATAACTTAAACCAAAAAAACATTTTCTAGGTCAAAAATCAGAAATTGCACCTTCTCAGTCAAAAACCCTAATTTTGACCATTTTGCCCTTTTGATGATCTGATCAAATTTCTTGAGGAATTATGGTCCAAACTTGATCAACTGACATATGTGAGTTCATAATGTTGATATGGATAAAAAATTATGAAGTTTGACTGTAAATTGACCACAGTTGACTTTTTCCCTAATACAATTGATTTTAGGTCAACTGATCAATTGATTGAGCAAAATGTGATCCAAAACTTGAAACTTGACATTAGCAATCTTGAGAGTCCAAAATGATCCATCAAAGTCATATGAGGAATTAAAAGTCCATTTGTCCTTGTGCAAACCCAAACCCTATTTTTCAGTCATCAGTGCTAGAGGAGGTGTCTTGAGCTGATCAACCCTTGTGCAGTCTTGAACCAAAGGAGATCTTGTGAGAGATTACTTCAGAAATGAGAGGGAAAATTTTGGGTTACAACACTAGTTTTTTTATATTTTCTAAATAATTCTTGCAGGTTCTAGTGTGGTACATGGCCAGGCGTTCATCTTCACCCTCACTCTCAGCCACTTGATCACCCAACACTCAGATCCAGCGGCCAGCAACGCATCTCCATGATGGAGCCTCAAGCACGTCTCCCACTAGATATCATGCAGGATTTGGGCTTGCACAAATCTGGGCCTTGCAAATTCAGTCAGCAACTTCCCCCCAATTTGGTTTCTCACCCCAAGCTCATTCTTTTTTTAAATTCTCTTTATTTTCTTTTTTAATTAGTTTAGATTTTTTTAAATTCTTTTTCTTTTATCATAAAATCAACAAAAATCACAAAAAAATAGATTTTGGTTTTTTTAATTAAAATTAATTCTTGCAAATTAATTTAATTAAATTTTAACTTGTTTTCTTTAATTAACATTAATTAGAAATTAGGTTAAACCTCAAATTTTTTCATAAAATACCAAAAAACTATTTTTAATAAGCAATTAAATTTTTAGGGTTTCAAACGTTCCCATCTTAATTTTTTCGTGTCGTTATTTTTTGTACGATTATTTTTTAATTATGTAACTGTGCCCAGTTTGTAATAGCCTAATTAGGGTTTTAATTTCCGCACTTTACATTTTCAGTCAGATATAATTGTAATTTCCTCGAAGCCTTGTAATATCTATAGGTTTTACTTTCCGCACTATATAATATGTCTGTATATAAACTGCTAGTAAGTTAGGCGTGTATGGAAAGATATAATCAATCAATCTTAGACCACTAACATCAAGATAAAAATACCTGAAAAAAGCACACTATGGCACACTCTCACTCCTAGGGTATTTCCCACTTTGGTTGCCTTCGGAAATGGTCATGTCCCTCGAACGTAGGGATACCTTAGCAAAGACCCATCAGTTCAAAGTCATCACAAATATCATTGTTCCTCAATGTCCCTCGAGTTGCCTACGAGAAATGATCTTGTCCCTCGATGTTTCCTCCGAATATATGATGACAGTCGCTTCGAGCTGCTAAGGTATCCTTACATGTTGCCTTCAATGATCATAAATGTCACTTTGATAGTCCCTCAACATCCAACGATAAGGCTACCTAATCACTAATAGTAGGATAGCAGTATCTAAAGGAAAGGAGGAAAGGAACGCCTTTTTCGAGTAGGTAGATAGTTGTTAGGTACTTGCTCAAACCTAATTCATTTTCACACCACACTTTCAAAACTCTCTTTTTCAAAAAATGATTTATCACACTCTTGAGGACTGATACAAAAGTTATCATAAAGCAAACAAAATTTTCAAAACACACAAACACAAAAGCAATTTTCAAAAATGAGCAAGTACCTAAGAGCCCGTGGAAAACCACGGGTGGAAAGGGTGCTAACACCTCCCCTTTCCATAATCTACCCCCTTACTCAGAAACTGTCGAAAAAGGTATTTTTCTGTTCTTTTCACCATTTCCTTTGTTGGATAAAAGAAAAGTCGGTGGCGACTCTTGCTTACCGCAACATTTGCGAATACAAAACTCAAAACAAGTATAACAGTCGGTTCTGCCACCGTATCACACATGTTTTTTCATATTTTTTGTTTCATGATGTTTTTATGCATACTAATGTTATTAATATGTTCATGAGGTTTGATAGTGTAGGATAGAACCATCGCGGAGGTCCCATGCTAGACAAATCGTGATATGCCATATTTGCACCGATCCATCTCGTTTTTGTTATACCTCTCAAACGGTTGATTTTCACTCCAAAATAACCATCTTATTGAACTCGCAGCCCTCAATTTAGGAGGGTATGTGCTTTTGGTTGCTAACATCTCTTATTTTTACAGGTTGAATAAAAAGGGCCACTAGAGAAGACGATCGGAGCTAGGGCTTTGGCGTCTCTCAAGTCAATGCATTTGAGTTTAATATTTCTTTTAATTGTTTCACATAATTTAAGGGATGTATTACCGCCCCAGCGATTGAAACACGTGCGCTAAGGCATTACCCTATCAAGGTGTGGGGTCAATCCCTGCCTTTTGCTGTTTTTTTTTCATTATTTCTCATTTTTTGCAGGATTGAATACAAAGCACATTGGCTTCTATACTTTGACAGAGGCGCGCGCCTGGCCTGGTGGTGAAGGTGCTAATTTAAAGGGTGGAGGGCGTGGGTTCACATCCAGCCCTGGAAATTTTTTTAAAACCCTTATTTTCTTACTTCCAACCCTAAATTCACCAAACTAAAACCATTTTTAATCAATTAATTTTTTCACAAACCCTAATCAAAATTAGGGTTTAGTTTTTGTTTAATTAATAAACTATTTTTTAAAATAAAACTTAATTAGGGTTTTAGGTTTTTATTAATTAAAATCAATTTAGGTTTTAGGTTAATCATGAAATCTTTTATCAAAAAAATCACCAAAACAATTTCCTTCCTCTTTTCTTTACTTTACATTTTTGCGTAGTTTACTCTTTTCGCGTTGCTTATAATTATGTAACTGCTCATGGTTTGTAATAGATGATTAGGGTCTTTTACTTTCCCCATATTTTTTACTATTTGTACCCCCCCCATTCCCGAAGCCCTGTAATAGCATAGATTTTATACTTTCCGCACATCACCGCTTTCTTTTTTGTTTTGTTACTGCTTAGTAAATAGGCCTTGTATGGGAAGATAAAAACAATCGTTAGTTAACCCTAATTTAAAATATTAAAATGACTTAACATAACACATTTCACACACATGCACCTCTAGGGTAGCCTCCCTTGTTTCCTTTTGGAAAACAGTCATGTCCCTCGAACGTGGGGATACTTTAGTAAAGTCCCTCTGATACAAAAGATCATAGTCCCTCGATGACCCTTTCGACGTTGCCTTTGGTAAATGATCTAGTCCCTTAAACGATAATCACTAAAACGTCTTTACAAGTTTCCTTCGATGATTGTACGATGACCCACGCCCATCCCTTTACATCCAACGATAGGGCTTCCTACTAACTAATGGTAGGATAACCTTATCTAAAGGAGGAGGAAATTACAAGAAAGACCTTGAGTAGGTAGACCGCTGTTAATCGCTTGCTCACAAACATTTCAAAACAAAACATTTTTCACAAACGCTCTTCAAAAGTATTTTCAAAAAAACACCTTGTACACATTCTCGAGGACAGATACGAAAATCATTACAAAGTTCGCCTTACCATTGGAATTTTAAAATATTTTCAAACATGCACAACACAAAGCAATTTTCAAAACAAAGTGAGCTAGCGATTAAGAACCTGTAGGTAACTACGGATGAAAATGGTGCTAACACCTTCCCTTTTCATAATCTACCCCCCCCCCCCCCCCCCCCGAACTTAATAAACTCAAGGTCTTTCCTGTTCTTTTCACCCTTTCCTTATTGGATAAAAGAAAAGTTGGTGAAGATTCTAGCTATCTGCAACATTTGCGATAAAATGCAAAAACAAGTCAGTTCTCCCACTGTGTTACACGCATGATCCATTTGTGTTCTGGATATTAGGATTTCATACCAATTAATATATGGGTGTGTGGGGTTTGTGATCTCATTTTTCTCCAGTTAAGTCTTAGCCTAGATCTTGTTCAGGTTGATTATTTCGTTTCGGGTCTGTGTGGTTTAAAACCTCTATCCTGAGTTCCCTAGTGAGGTCTTCGCTCATCTGATGGATGCTCTTTCCCTCTGTGCATGTTGAGTGAGAATAATTTGCAAATCATCGCTCTTTGTAGTAATAACATTGTTGTTGTTGTTTATTTCCCAAATAGCCTGGAAAGGGAATTATTCATTTCTAAAGAGTTTTGGAATGGTTGTCAACTTTTTGGGTTTTCTCTTGGCAAGTGTTAAGTTTGGTTTAAAATCCCCATAATTTTGACCTTTTGTTGTGATGTTAACTTCTTTAGATCTCCAGATGAATTGAGGACAATATTTTTCCTTTAAGATGAATATCCCCATGAAGTTTCATAATTTCTACCCAGAGAAGTTTACATAGACTATTATCTATAATTTGGACAATATAGTTGAGCTCTCCTTAATGATATGGTGTTTTCCTCCCTGATGAAGTCGGTACGAGATCCTCAGTTGAAGCCTCAATGATTTGGTTTTCACCATCCCTAGTAAAGTCAGTATTGGAATCTCTAGTGGAAGACTAAACAATGAGGCACTGTGTTCCGCAGTCGAAGTCTGTATGATATTCCCCGGTGAAATCTAGAAGATGATTTTATATCCATGCAACTTTGTTGGTTTATTACTATCTGATTGTGATTTGATTATTTTTTGAACTATGTTTCTTCCCTGTGGATTTAAGTCGTGAAATAGGACTTTGTTTCCTCGACTGGTGCTTACTTTCTTATGGAATCTTCATCCTAAATGTGATTTAACTGAGTTTTATTTTTGTCCAAGTTGGTTTTGTCTTGTTATCCCCAGTGCGGTGTGTCTCTTTCATCAATATATACATGATAACATTCATACATTCATACATACTTCATGCATAGTTGAATTTAAAAATTCATTGCTCATTTGAATTTGTTATTATTTTGGATGACATATTTCCCTATTTGCAAAGTTATGTTACCCTCTTTCCAATAGGTTGTCTACCTTAAGCTGAAAGTGTATATTCTTTTAATTTCCCCACTAAGTTATTCCTTGTGGAAGAATTTTTCTTTAGCCTTCCTGCCCAACTCATTATTTGGACGGAAGTTGATCCCCATTTGAGTTTATTCCCCATTGGATAATATCTTGGTTGACTGTTTCACTCTAGTTTGTTCCTGGCTTGAATTTGCGGTCCCCGACAACATTGTTATTTTGATTTTTGTAGGCTTTGAGCCCTGGACTAAGAATGTGAATTTATTTTGCACGAGAAGACTTTATCTCCTCAGTAGGAATATATTGATATTTCCCCATGAAGCTAAGATTCATTTCCCAGTAGCATTATTGCAATTCCTTCTCATAACATCAAGTGGCGGTCTTCTTATTTGAGCAACCTATTCTTACCCAGTAAATATGTCAGTGCGAATAGAGATTTGTTACTCCAATGAATGGTAGTATCATCATTATGGGAGATAGTTCGTTGTTGAGATTTGTTTACTCCGATGAATGGTAGTCTCGTTATTATGAGAGATAGTTTATTGTTGAGATTTGTTACTCTAATGAATGGTAGTCTCGTCATTATGGGAGATAATTCTTTGTTGAGATTTGTTTACTCCGATGAATGGTAGTCTTATCATTATGGGAGATAGTTTATTGTTGAGATTTGTTTACTCCAATGAATGTTAGTCTCTTCATTATGGGAGATAGTTTGTTGCTGAGATTTGTTTACTGCGATGAATGGTAGTCTCAGTATTATGGGAGATAGTTTATTGTTAAGATTTGTTTACTCCGATGAATGATAGTATCGTCATTATGGGAGATAGGTCGTCATTGAGATTCACTTTTCTCTAAAGAAGTTCATTTGTTTCTAGTTGTAAGTACTGATGCTAATCATTTGTTACCTACCCTAATATTGGTATTTACCAGTATTATCTTACCATTTCTTTTCCATGTGAGTCGTCGTTACTTTTTGGCTATCCTCTATGTGAATGGGTAGTTTGCAGTTATTTGTCGATCTTTTTCATCCATTACTTTTTCCTAAATATTTTGAGTTAATGATGGCTTATATTCTCTTTGGGCTTTACCCTAGTAGAGTCGAGTCTTCTGTTCACCAGTGATTTATTTTCCTGGTCGAATTTTCTTTGGATCTTTTATTTTTATTTTCCGTATCCCTAGTGGTGTCATGTGTCACCTTTGGATTTGTTTATTTGCATGCATGATCATAAGAATTTCATGGCATCCTCCCTACCGTGCACCCTCAATCACGTCCCTTAGATCTCAATCAAACACTCATAAATTGCATGACCATCATAAGCACATATGAGCTTGCTACATAAGATCCAAACAGACCTCTCCTTTTTCAAACTTTGGGCAAGGCCCAATTTCTAGTGATACCCCCGTTTGTCCCAGATATTTACTACCTAGACCAAAATCACAACCCCAGTGTAATGGGTCAAGTCTAAAATCTGGACTTAGGCCCTTATTATTCAGACCCCCCAGTTTTGCTAGTACCTTCAGATCCATACCCTCCTGTGTTTTGGGCCTAAATCCAATATCTAGATCTAGGGCCTGCTATTCACACACTCAGGTTTTACTAGCCAAACTAATTTTGCAACCCCTGCATTTTTAAAATAAAATCAATTTATTCTTATATCTTCATTAATCTATTTATTTATTTACTTATTTTCTATCATTTTTTCATAATTGATAAATTATTAATACTTAATATATTTTTAATTATAAAATAGTTATTTAATTCAAATTCTATTTTTTAAAATACTAGCCCTTTCTTATGATTTAATTACATTAAATATTTTTGTCATGCATTAAAATATATTTTTCTCATATTGCATCATTTATTTGAAAATATATAACCAACCAAATATTGACATTTTGTACTAACGTAATTCAAATATATTTATTTTCAAAAAGGATTATGGAAATTTCTTCTATCGACTGCGAACTTCGTCTGCAATTCTGCAATTTACAAACTCAGACTTGGTTCAAGGAGAATTTGAGATATTTCCATAAACCATAAAAAAATACTAACCAAACAACTACGAACTATGAATTGGGACTCTGATTCCTCATAAGAGGATATGTAGGCACACGACTTAAAAAAATCGTGGCGAGTTCCCCTAATTAAAAATTAAAACCCTATCCCTAAACCTTTAACCTAAACCCTAGTATCCTTGAGAACAAGGTAGATGAAGGGTGCCTAACACCTTCCATTCGTCTAAAGCGAGTCAAGAACTTAGAATCTCTGACCTAAATTAGGGTTATCCTTTATATTCCCGTCCTTAGGATAAAAATTAGTGGTGGCGACTCTATATTTTCAGTCGGTTATTACAGTTGGAGACTCTGCTGGGAAAACTCAACCCCCGGGTTTAGAAGCCTTTCTTTTGGTTTAGGGTTTTTTGGTTTGTTCTTATTTTTCTATATTTTCTTAATTTAAATATTTATTTACTTTGGTTTATTATTTTTCATTTTTATTCATCTATTGGCGGGATTTTTATTTTAAAAATATTATCTTCAAAAATCTTAGAAAGAAGATTCGTCTATTGGCCAAGGGGATATATCATCCCTATAAGTTTTGTGACGACTTCGCCTAGAGTCGATGGAATTACAAAAAATAAATATGTCTCAAGAGATATCCTCTTGGAGGATAGGACTTTGGAATGAAACTTATGATTTTTTGTATAACCCTAAACCAAAAACTCATGGTGAGACCTTTTACGGCCTTAGAGACGAAACTTTCAGTCTACAAAGAGGCTCTGCTTAAGGGAAGCCCTTGTGCTTTTCTCTCTAGTGTTATCTATGATACCCTTAAGGAAACCATCTTATGGGGAGGATAGACTATCCATAGGCCAAAACTAGGAGCCTACCAACTAAGGATACCTTTCATAAACCTCGTTACTATCATCATGCATTCATACATTTTGCATCTCACATATTCATCATTTTCCATTATCTTTGTCTGTCTTATTCACAGGATATAAAAAATATAATAAATGGTTTTTTTATGAGTATCTTAAAAATGGATGCCAGAGGGAAACAACTTGTCCGTATTAGTGTTGTCAAGCTAGATATAACAAAGATCAAGATCATCAAAGGGAAATTGTCTGGAAGAGCTTTGAAGATGTTTGTTCGCTGCTATGGGGATATCCTTGAGTTAACAAAAGTGGATGTATAATTATATGCCATCTCTGCCTTGGTTCAGTTATACGATCCTCTGTTAATGTGTTTCACCTTTCAAAACTTTCAGCTAGCGCCGACTTTGGAAGAATTTGATAGACTTTTGAATTTTTCTAAGGGAAAAGCATATGTGGGAATTTGATAAACTATTGATGTTAAGGACTTAGAAAAGGGTTTAGGGATCTCTTATCCTGAGTTTTCACGTAATTACAAAAAATAAGGTGATGTACAAGGGATTAAAAGACAATATTTGGAAGCTAAAGCCCTTTCTTTTGCCAATAACAAAGAAATGGAGTCTTGTGTTGATTGTTTAGGACTACTGGTCTTTGGTGTAATTTTATTTCCACGGACTTTAGACTATATTGACCCTACATCTACTAGTGTATTTTGGGGCGCAAAAGCTTTGAATACAGACCCAACTCCTACTTTGCTTGTTGATATTTACTATGCTCTTAACACTTATTACAAAAAAGAGGAGGGGTACGCTGATCTGTTGTATCCCGCTTATATATTCTTGGTTTATGTACCATCTCTACAAAGAGGACTACATGATTAAAACTTTGACGCGATTTGAGTGGCCTCAAAAATTAAGGTCTCTTACTGCAGATTATGTGTTGTGGTATGTTAGGAAACTAAACATTGGAGATATCATTTACAATTATGGATATTTTCCTAATGTCTCGTTGATTGGATCACGTGGTTGCATCAATTATAACCCTACTTTGGCTTTGCGACAACTTGGGTATCCTTTGGAGGTTAAAAACTCCAATGAACAACTTCAACAATTGATCATTCACGACATGGGCAAAAATGACAGAGAGTTGCTCAACAAGATCATTCGAGCTTGGAATTGGTTTAATAAAAGAAAGGTCGAAAGGAAGAATGTTATGGCGAAAGAACCTTACACTCGATGGGCTTTGGATAGGATGCAAGTTGTTAAGTTATCATTTAACGTTGATTCAGAGTACAAGCTAGATGTCTCAGATTCTTCTGCCTATGTCCTTAGAAAAAATAGATAAATTGAAGAAATGCTTGAATCAAGATCAAAAGGAGAAAGAGGAATTGGAGCTTAACCTTCATAACTTAACTAAGGAGAAAAGACAGATGCAATGTGAGCTTGAGTCAAAAGACCAACATATTCAAAAACATCGTGAAGCTTTTGAAAAGGAGAATCTTAAACAGAGACGTTCAACCGAAGGGTTTTTAAGTTCTACCTTCAACTTGGATTCTCACAACCAATGTTTGGAGGATGCTGTTAGTGACATCAGGAGGCTAAGCAGGTGGTACGAAAAGCGATGCAAGACAAAAAAGAGATGGAAGAAAATTTGAGGGCTCAAATTCAAAGTTTGGCAACAACTTCTTTAGATCAGAAAGATAAAATTCAATATCTTACTATGAGACTCCAAGATAGACAAGAATCAGATGTAGGAGAATGTCTCAAGAGAATGAGGGAAGAAAGACTTCTCGCCTAAAAGACTGATGAATATGAGCAAGTTTGTCGTGAGTTAGAAGACTTCCGAAAGAATTTCCTTATACAAAGGAGACTCTACACAAAAATGAGGGTTGAAAAACTATATTGGGAAGAGAAACACACAAAGATCGCCAAGGTAGGAAAAGATAATCATAAGATAATTTTGGACCTCTACTAGGAATATCGGTTCCACAAAACAAGCATGCAAAACTCACCTTCTTAGCCAACAACCTCATTGGTGACATCTCTAGAAGTTTGAGAGATACAGAAAATGTGATGGTCCCAATGAAAGATGTTGAAGACTTCCTTAAGCTTTGTAGGACAATGGTTGATGGTTTCAGAGTAGATATTTGCAGGCGCACTTAGAAGATTTTTGTTTCCCTTTGTTATTTCTTTCAGCAAGTTAACTTTGATGTTTTGGTTTGAATATTTTTCAATATCTGAATTATATTCTTGTTTTAAGGAAATATTTTCATTAATAATAAAGTTTTTGTTTCCTTTAACTCAGTTGTGTATTTATTTTTGAGATGCCCACCAATAAAAAAGAAAAACCTGGAAAATATATATAAAAAAATGAAAGAGAATCCAAGTGAATAAGACATTCAAAAAATGAAACTATTAGCATATTCATACGCATCCACGCATTTGCAAACATTGCATCCCATAATTTCATACAAAAAAACTTATATTTTTTTCAAAAATATTCTCCAGTTAAACCACTGATAGAAAAGAACTGCCTATCCGACCACCATATCAAAAAAGAGCCCATCAAAATAAAGTGATGGAACAGATCAAAGAGAATCATGCTGCATTCAAGGAAGATTTGGAGCAAGTAAAGGGAAATATTGAATCAATGAAAGGATACATGAGTCAAGTTCTGTTAGCTTTGAAGAACATCATTAAGAGGCAAAAACAGATTCTTAGGGCAGCCTTTGAAGAAGTAGCCCAAACTATTGGTGCATCGAGCGATCACCAACTAAGAAGAGAACTATGGTCAGGACCTCTAAAGTCAACTGTAGCACAACAAGAGGTCAGGAAAGCTGATACTTAAGGGCTTGTCCCACCTCCACTCAAGGTAGGGGCATCCTATACTTTGCATATTTCAGTCAATAATACAGACAATTACCTAGACTTAAAATATGGAGACCTTGATTTGGAAGGTGCTACTTAGACACACCAACCCAAGATGGTTGAGAATACATTGGCTCTTAATCAGTATAAATCTCTTGAAGAAAGGTTGAAGGTTGTGGAGGGTTACGATGCTTTCAATGTCGATGCTCTTGAAATGGGTCTAGTTTCATATGTGGTAATTCCGCAAAAATTCAAAGTACCTGATTTTTGAAAATATAAAAGGCTCACATGTCCGAGGAACCATCTACGCATGTATTGTAGAAATATGCATTCCTACGCTCAAGATCATAAGCTAATGATCCATTGTTTCTAAGACAGTTTGAGTGGGGCATCCCTAGATTGGTATATGCAATTGGAACGGGTTCATATCCAGACGTAGGCAAATATTGCCAACGCTTTCCTAAGACAATACAAGTACAATTTGGACATGGCTCTTAACCGTATGCAACTCCAAAACTTATCTCAAAAAAATGATGAGTCTTTCAAAGAGTATGCTCAAAGATGGAGGCAAATGGAAGCCCGTGTACAACCACCACACCTGGAGAAATAATTGGTCGATAAGTTCATGGGTACTTTACAAGGGTTGTATTATGATAAGATGGTAGGAAGTGTCTCTTACAAATTTTCTGATTTGGAAACTATTGGTGAAAGGATTGAAGTAGGCATAAAGAGTGGTAACATACAAGGGGCATCATGCAATACCCCTTATAATTCAAAAAGACACGTTCCTAACATCTCGAAAAAAGAAGGAAGGAGAAATTAATGTTGTGGAATCGCATCCAAGAACACAACAACCATTGGTGATTCCACGAGAACAACAACAACAACAACAACATAATAGGTTTGAAAAGCCTCCGAGAAGATTTGATCCTCTCCCCATGCCTCACAGTCAATTCTTGTAACACTTACTCAAAGAATCATTGGTATTGAAGAAGCCTCGTGCCAATTCTCTGGGGCATACTGTAAAAAAAATTTGGGCCTTCGGACATAAGGTTCAGGATTTGTTGGATTCTCAGGATATCACTTTTGACAAGCCGAACATCAAGATAAACCTCATGCCTTCGCATAGTGGACCAACTATGAATGCAATTGAGGTGGTCACTGACTTTGGAGTAGTCGGATGAGTAAAAGCTCTGATATACTTCTTGAAATAATATTTGTTTGAATGTGGGTTCCTCTTAGAAGACAATGAAGCTTTCAAAAGACGTTACAGAAATTGGTGGATTAGGGCATAGTCCAATTCGGGAAATACCTTAAAGAGGAATACGTAGCTGCGATCGATGGAAGTATAAAGAATCCATTGATAATTCCTTTCCAAAGGCCAAGTTCTACTAAGAAAACTCTTATGATTCCATGGGGAGAGTCAACAGAAGCACCGATAACAATACCATGATAAACTCTAAGGATCCCAGTAATTTCGAAGACTACAATGGTGATTAGGGGCCATCTCCCACTCCTAACGAAAGTGGCAAACTGATATCGTAGATTTATGATTCTACTGTCTATGTCAATGGTTTAAAACAAGAATATGAGCCATCGACCAGTCAAGAACCTACAATCACGAATATAGCAGGAACAGGCGGCATGACTCGCAGTGGAAGAATCTATGGTTCCGAACCATAAAAGAAGAATGATGTTGTGGTTAAAGATAAAAGGAAAGTTGTGATAGAGTCAAGCCAAGAACAAGAACCCCAATGTAAGAACTTTACTGACCAAGAGGTAGAAGAATTTTTTAAATTAATCAAGAAAAGTGGTTATAGGGTTGTCGACCAGCTACACAAGACCCCGGCCAAAATTTCCATATGCTCGTTGCTCCTCAATTCAGAGGTGCATAGAGAGTCTCTGATGAAGATTCTAAGTTCTGCTCATGTAGCGAATCTAACATCTAGCGCATATCTAGATTTTAATACCAGTGAGTTTCCTCCACAAGGTAGAGCTCACAATAAGGCATTGAATATTTCCATTCAGATAGGTACAACTAGCCTATCCTGGGTACTTACCGATACTAGTTCGGCTCTCAATGTGTTACCAAATTCCATCCCGATGAAGTTTACACTAGATGGTGTCGTTATAAGGCTAAGTTCTATGATAATGAAAGCTTTCGAAGGTTCTCAAAGTTCAGTATTTGGAGAAGTGGATATTCCTGTCAAGATAGGCCCGTATATGTTTTACATTACTTTCCAAGTAATGGATATAGAGCCAGCATAAACATATTTGCTCGGACAACCTTAGATTCATGCAGCGGGGGATGTTACTTCAACTCTACATCAGAAATTGAAGTTCCTCGTTGAAGGAAGATTGCTTATAATAAAAGGTGAATAGGATATATTTGTAAGTCACATAAAGTCCTATAAATATATCAGTGCGGATGAAGACTGCATATCAATGCCATTTTAAGTCTTAGAGGTTGCTTCAATGGTAACCCTACCAGTGGAGAAAATCAAGAAACTTACTCTGACTTCGTGGAGAGATTTACAAACAGATGTGCAAGATGGTACCTCAAAAGGTTGGGGTAAACTGGTGTAGATACCACAGAAAAAAATCACTTTAGTTTGGGCTACGAATCATCAAAGGCTACTCTAAAAAGCAAGGGGCAATTTCCTCCCATCCATGAAATTTTCATCAATAAAGGGGTAGAGCATGGCAGACAAGTGGCGGTGATATTTAACAAGAGAAGAACTAAGAGAGCATCTGACTTCATCCATGAATGTGCTCCAGGCGAAGAACTCATGAATTGGATAACCCAGGAGATTCCATAGATATTTTTCTTTCCAAAGTAATTTTTCTTGTTTTAAACAAAAAAACCTATGTCAAGCGTGAGGCATAGGGGTAGCTTGTAAGGGTCCGCCGATTTGTTTCAAACAGTATTTCAATTAATAAGAGTTGTATTTCATATTTAATTAAGATCCATGTCTTTCTCTTGCATTTATCTCTTGCGTTTTAAAAATGGAAATACTTCTCTTCATATGCATTTTCAAATTTACATACTAAATTTGCACCATAACATGATAAATATGCAGATCCATGCCTAAAATCACTGATAACGTTACTGTTGTTATCCGATATAATTTGGATGCATCCATCTACCAAGCGAAAGAGGAAGATGATGGGGATCTTTAACTCTCCAAAGAATTAGAAAGGGAATTAGAGCGAAAAGCTGATAGTATACAACCATACCAAGAATCTATTGAGACCATCAACCTTGGCACAGAAGAAGATCCGAAAGTGATCAAGCTAAGGGCAACCTTGGAGGAAAGCGTCAAAGAAAAACTGATCAAGATGTTACATGAATATGTGGACATATTTTCCTGGTCTTACAGAGATATGATAGGATTGGATACATACATTGTGGTGCATAGACTACCTCTCAAGGAAGATTGCTCTCTAGTTAGACAGAAGCTCAGAAGAACTCGTCCAGACTTGTCTAGCAAGATTTGGGAGAAAATCCTTAAACAATTTGACGCAGGGTTCTTAGCGATGGTAGATTATCCACCTTGGATAGCTAACATCGTGCCAAGGTTCCCAAGAAGGACGACAAGGTACACATGTGCGTAGATTATCGGGATCTAAACAAAGCAAGTCCCAAGGAAGATTTCTCGTTACCCCTTATAGACGTTTTGGTGGACAATACGGCTCAAGCTTCGGTATTTTCCTTCATGGATGGTTTCCCAGGTTATAATCAGATCAAAAGGGATTACAAATATATGGAAAATACTACTTTCATGACTCTTTGGGGCACCTTATGTTACAAGGTAATGCGTTTCAGTCTAAAGAATACAAGGGCAACCTATCAACGAGCTATGGTTAAACTATTTCACGATATGATCCACAAAGAATTTGAGGTATATGTAGATGATATGATTGCCAAATCTCATACCGAGGAGGATCATATCATACATTTACAAAAGTTATTCGAGCGTCTTCGAAAGTTCAAACTAAGGTTGAACCCGAACAAGTGTATATTTGGTGTCAAGTCAGGTAAGTTATTGGGTTTTATTGTAAGTCAATGGGGTATTAAGGTAGATCTCGACAAGGTAAAGGCCATACAAGAAATGCCAGGCCCAAGAACATAAAAAGAGATTTGTGGTTTCTTAGAACGATTGAATTACATTTCAAGATTCATATCGCACCTAACTGCTACGTGTGAGACTATATTCAAATTACTGAAGATGTGAAAAACACAAGAAGGGGGGTGTGATACGGTGGGAGAACTGACTTGGGTTTTACGTTTGTTTTTGCAAATGTTTCGGTTTAGCAAGAGTCGCCACCGACTTTTTATTTTATCCTAAGGAAAGGTTAAAAAGCACAGGAAAAACCTTTGAGATGTTTTCTTGGGTTCGGGGAGTAGATTATAGAAAGGGAAGGTATTAGCACCCTTTATATCCATGGTTATCCATGGGCTCTTAGTTACTTGTTTAGATCACTTGCCTTTGCTTTTCAATTGTTTGAAATGGTGCTTTGTGTGTGTGGTTTTGAAAATGTTTTGAAAAATATGCCTTGTCTAGGCAACCATTGTAACGATTCTTTACTCGAATGTTTTACAAAGGTGTTTGTCTTTTTGAAAAGATGTTTCAATGTTTTTTGAAAGTTTGTTTTGAAATTGTGTTGTGATGTGTATTTTGAAAAAAAGGCAAGGATTGTTTTGCAAGTTTGGTCAAGTAACCAAGAGCTATCTACCCTAAATTTCTCAAAGATCTTTCATATGTTTTAACCCTTTTAACAGTGTTGTTTCACCATTGTATTTGGTGAACAACCTTGTGTTAGGATGTTAACGGGACCGGTGCGGGTCATCGTTTAGACCATGAATGCAATAGTGCCAAGTGTCTTTGGTAATTTTTTCTTTAAGGGACTTGATCATTTTTTAGGCAACTTGAGAAAGCGTCATCGAGGGACTATGATCATTTGATTTGTTTTTTTTTTTGTTTTGCCCAAGACACTCAACATGCAACATGGCCCATTTTTTAAGGCAACAAGTGGAGTAACCCTAGGGGTGCAAGTGTGCATTGTGTTTTGATTTTCATGCATGTTTATCTTTGAATTAGGTCAAGCTATTTGTTGATTTTATTTGCATACAAACCCTAGGTCTATCATGGCATAATTGAAAGCTTTTAAATACGGAAATTTAAATGCTAAGCTATTACAACAATGATTATGGGGATGGGGGTACAAGTTTGAATTTGGGGATATTTGACAAGAAATTAAATTCTAAGCTATTACATCCATATTGAATATACAAGAAAAATATCTAATATTTAAATAAATACAAACAAACTAATATCAAATAAAAATGCATTATGCTAAAAAGGGGATTTTTATGTATGTAAAAGTATCTTTTAATGTGAAATATAAACAAGATAAAAAAATTCAATTTTTGGTTATTTTTATTGTTTTAGGGTTAAACCCTAATTTTTGAATAAACATTATTATTTATTGATTATATACAAAATAAATTAATTTATGCACAAAATAAAAAGTATATGGTTAAAAAGGTATTTTTGATGTCATATATTAATAAAAATAAAAATGTATTATTTTCATATTTTTATCCTAAATATCTAATAAAATATACAAATATTTATATATTATATATATTTAATAATGCTAAATATGTACAAAAATAAAATATTAATTATTTACAAAAATGTGTATTTTTAGAAAATGTTTTCAAAATGTAAATGAAAAATAATAACTGAAAATAAATATATTTTTGTATTATTTTTTAGTGTTTTAAATAAAAAGGAAATATATTTGTTTATATGTATATGCTAAATGAAACAAATAAATGCCAACTAAATGCAAAAATGTATGGAAAAAATATTTTTTATATTTTTTATATTTGAGCAAAAAATATTAAGTCAGAATAAAAAATAAAAAGTCAAAAATGATAAATATTTCACACAATGGGCAAGGGGGTGCAAATGGAAAAAAGGGGTGTGAATAGCAAGTTCACTCAGGCCCAGCCCAAGTCAACTTTGTCTTCAACCTCCAGCAACTTGTTTGAAACAAAAACGCGCGCTTCTTCTTGTCCAACACAAATCCTGATTCCTTGACTTTTAGCAAAAACTCATAACACAAATAATGTAGAGCATCAAGTCACGATTCCAAATATGTAAGAAACTTAACCTAACTCTAAGAAACCAAGGAGAATTTCTTCACCCCCAATTTCTGACCTAATTTTTCTTCAATGTTCATGGCCAAAATTCTCACAGCATGCTTAACATAAATGAAAAGTAATCGTATGTATGGCTTTAGGGCTATGAGTAGAGCATGTTTCATTCACAAACCTAAGCCTAAATCTTCCTAGATTAAGAGATAGAAGTCCATGGTTTTACCTGTTTCAGCTTGAGTCGTGTACATCAATGTGGCCAACTTCAATGGAGTTTGAGCTTTTGTACAGCTTGCCTGAAGTCCAAGGATGCTTCCCAAGTACCTAGCTTGCTTTGAAACTCTCTGAATCGTGCTATGGAAGTTCACCTGCAAAACTGAAAAGTGAAAATGGCAACAGAAGTTAGGGATGTTACAGTTTGTATTTAGGGCTTGTGATAGTTTCAATGGATGGTAGGGAATGTGTTTGAACAAGCTTTGGCCAAAACACACGAGTGGATTGAGTTATGGAACTCAATCTGCAGCAGGTACTCTGTTTTGCAGCAAAACTATGATTTGGTGAATGAGGAGGTATTGAGGATGAAGGAATCGTGTTTTAGGCTTGCTTGGATGTATGAAAGATGTTTGCAAAGTTTGTGTTTTGCTGTGTTGACAGGAATGAGAGAGTGGCTTTAGTTTGCAAGCTTTCTTCCAATGTAAGCAAAGAAATGTCAAGTTGTGATATAGGCATGTACCCAGCTCTCAAGCATGCTGAACACTTTTCTCTTGATCAGTGGGATTTGTGTACAAACTCTTTCCTCAAAGATCTGGCCCATGCCTCTTGGATTTGGTATTTGACATAAAGCACTACTTTTCAAAAATGGCAAGTTTGCTTTTTCTACTTAAGGGATAATTCTATGTGTAATGACCAAATGCACAAAACAATGCTTGAACACAATGGTTAGGCATTTAATTATGGAGTGCAAACTTGGTTTAGAGGCCTGCAAGCAAGTACCAAGCATGCTGATTTGAAAATGAAACTTGTATGAACATGTATTTGGTTATGAACAAAAGTGAATTTTGCCCAACTTTGCAAATTCGATTCTCTCTAACCACAAGGGTGTTTGAGAAGTTCTTGGACAATTTGGAAAGCTTGGAATGTGTAATATAATCCATATTTGTAATGCAAATTGAAACTCCAAGGTGAACCATGTGAAAAATGGCCAAGAAGTTGGACAAAAATCCTGCCTAGAATAGGTCAAAATTTCTCTAAGTTAAAAATGTTTTGCACTCTTGTTCCAAAAATCATAACTTGAGATACAAGCTTCCTTTGAGAAAACTTTGTGAATAAAATTTGTATATTTTGCAATGGACTACAACTTTCATCTTTCATGTTTTGTTTGAATCTATTTGCATCTTGATGAAAAAATGGGACAAAGTTAGGAAAAAATAAGGAAATTTCATAACTTAGAAAATTTCTAAGTTATGAAATTTCTTCATTTTAAACCCTAATTTGCAATTTTGGATTTCTTGATGAACAAGTTTCATAATTTGACATGTCTTGATGAAAAATGAATCTTGGCACTTGATTTTGACCAAAAAGTCAAAGTTTGACTTTTCAGTATACAGTCAAATTTTGATCAGTTGACTGAAAAATTCATCTGTCAATCCTATGCATTTGGGATCTTTTGAACTTGTTGAATGGGTCAAGACAATGCCATTGAGTTATTGAGTCCATATGTGAGCTTGGTTTGCCATTGGCTAGGTCAAACAGTCAAAAATTACCTTTGTGCAGTTAAAACCCTAAAAATGACCATTTTGCCCTTTTGGTGATCTGATCAAATTTCTTGTGGAATTGTGATCCAAACTTGACCAAATGGTTCATGTGATTTCATTATGTTGATGTGGGTCAAAAATCATGAGGTTTGACTGTCAATTGGCCACAGTTGACTGTTTTCCCCAATACAGCTGATTTATAGGTCAACTGTCCAATTGACTGGGCAAAGATTGGAATCAAAGCTTGAAACTTGGTATGGATAAACTTGTGAGTCCAACATGAAGCATGAAAGTAACTTTGGGAATTTTAGGTCAAAACATCTTTGTGTAAACTCAAACCCTAATTTGGGTCAACAGTGCAAGGAGGGGCCTTGAGCAGAGTAAACCCTAACTTGATCTTGAGCCCCAAGAGTCTTGTGATGAGCAAATGTTGATGAAATGAGAGGGCAAATTTTGGGGTATAACAGTTGCCCCTGTTCAATCTTCTTGCACCTGAAGAGTTAGATTGGCAGGTTTGCCTTTCACGTCTCGAAGGTAAAAGGAGATTGGACACTAGAGTGCCCGTAAATTTGCACTCGTCGAAACATGGATGCGAGAATGGGCTTAAAGATGCCATTTAGAGATGGGCTTAAAGATGCCATGTGGAGATGTGACCAACATCTTGTCAGGGGATGGGCTTAAAGATGCCATTTGGAATGTATATTGGAGGTGAAAGAAATGAGTATCAGAAAGGTGTCCATGTTTGGAATATCTCTGAACTGGGGATCTTGAATAAGCAATGGGTTGACATCCGTGTTTGAGAATCCGTAAACTGTTTTCAAAAGTAGAATCCGAACAAGTGATAGATTAACATCCGTATCTGGAGAATCCGTGAACTGTTTTCAAAAGTCTTGGATCTGAACAAGCGATAGGTTAACATCCGTGTTTGGAGAACCCGTAAACTGTTTTCAAAAGTCTTGAATCTGAACAAGCGATAGGTTAACATCCGTGTCTGGAGAACCCATAAACTGTTTTCAGAGGTCTTGAATCTGAACAAGCGATAGGTTAACATCCGTGTTTGGAGAACCCGTAAACTGTTTTCAGAGGTCTTGAATCTGAACAAGCGATAGGTTAACATCCGTGTCTGGAGAACCCGTAAACTGTTTTCAGAGGTCTTGAATCTGAACAAGAGATAGGTTAACATCCGTGTCTGGAGAACCGTAAACTGTTTTCAGAGGTCTTGAAGTTGAATAAGCAATAAACCAACATCCATGTTGGGAAGCGTCCATAAACTGTTTTCAAAAGTTGAGTCTGAACAAGCGATAGATTAACATCCGTGTTTGGAGAATCCGTAAACTGTTTTCAGAAGTTAAAGAATCTGAACAAGCGATAGGTTAACATCCGTGTCTGGAGAACCCGTAAACTGTTTTCAGAAGTTGAAGAATCTGAACAAGCGATAGATTAACATCCGTGTTTGGAGAATCCGTAAACTGTTTTAAGAAGTCTTGGATCTGAACAAGCGATAGATTAACATCCATATCTGGAGAACCCGGAAACTATTGTCAGAGGTCTTGAATCTGAACAAGCGATAGATTAACATTCGTGTTTGGAGAATCCGTAAACTGTTTTTAGTGGTCTTGAATCTGAACAAGCGATAGATTAACATCCGTGTTTGGAGAATCCGTAAACTATTTTCAGTAGTTGCATCTGAACAAGCGATAGATTAACATCCATGTTTGGAGAATCCGTAAACTGTTTTCAGAAGTCTTGGATCTGAACAAGCGATAGATTAACATCCATATCTGGAGAACCCGGAAACTGTTTTCAGTAGTTGAATCTGAACAAGCGATAGATTAACATCCGTGTTTGGAGAATCCGTAAACTGTTTTCAGAAGTCTTGGAATGGAGAAGGAACCGGTGTAGGGTTGCCTGATGATGAGTCCGTGTAAAACTACATCTTGGATTTTGAAAAAGTTGTTGTCGACCTTTTGCTGAAAAAGGTAAATTGTTAGTTGAAACACAAAGTTATGTTGCATGAAATGTATGATGCAATATATGTTATATCAATGTTTATGATATGAATGTAATAAACGCGCATGTAAGCTGATGAGTTGTCTTGTTGAGGATAGATGAATCCTGGATAGCTAGAGATAATAGAATCTTGAATGCTGCCAGGGAAAGTGAATCCTTGCTGCTGCAGGGGAGTGTAAGAATCTTTGATTGCTGAAGATGAGACATCCTTGTTGACTACTGACTGCTTGGGGAACAAGATCTTCAATTGTTGAGGGATCTTAGGACCACTGTTGGGGATTGGAACTCCTTGGTGACTTGTAGGGAATGATAATTCTGATGATCTCTATTGGGGAGTCCAGAACCTGGTAGGCTTAAGCCGGAGAAGTAAAATTGAGAATCTTCAATCTGATGGGAAGTATCTCTGTGGGGAGAAGGTTCACTAGTCTGGTTCCGCTGAGGATTGATAGTTGGAAGTTTTAGCTCCGCTGGGGATTGATAGTTGGAAGTTTTAGCTCCGCTGGGGATTGATAGTTGGAAGTTTTAGCTCCGTTGGGGATTGATAGTTTTGACTTCAACTGGGGATAAGATTTTCAGCTTTTTAAGGCTCCACTGGGGATACTAAAACTTAACTCTGAGGGGAATTAAGTTCTGGAAGGCCCTCTTAGCTGGGGAAATTAGTTTTGAGAAAGCTTTCCTTCTGCTGAGGATCCTGAAGTTTAACTCTGTTTCGGGAATTAAGTTCTGGATTTTAACCTTGTTGAGGAATTTGGAGTTTAATTCCGTTGGGGATTTCTTCTGAAAGGGCATCAAGATATCTATCTGTACCTTCAACCTATCAGCAGTCATTCTTCTTGATTTGTAATAAAATGATTATGTTCAAATGCATATGCCTATTTAACAAAACATTGGACGTTTCTCAAATAAAACATTAGTGTAAAAAAGAAAAAGGAAGACAAAGCAAATTTCTGTATTGGGAAAAGTATTTGTATTAACTTTTTATGAGTATCTTTGTACAAAGGAGACATACATCCTAGTAAGAGGATGTTGTCGTAAAAAATTGAAAATTTTATACAAAAGAAAGATGGCTATGTGTAACAATTCCATGGGATTTCATTCTGTTATAGCCTTCACAACTCTGAATATCTTGTCCATTCAATGCTTCGTCCGCCGTTGATTGGATTGATCAGAAGTTCGGAGCTTGTTGATGAAGAGATTGTTCTTTAAAGTGATCCGACGAGACATAGTCATACGCTTTAATTCCCTAACTTTTGCCTGGATCGCCCTTTTGGGTTTTCAATCTACCGGGAAACCCCTTTTTGCCCAAGCCGCCCTTTCGGGTTTTCGACTTGCCGGGTGTACAGATTTTTTTGTTTTATCCCTAATTTTTTCCTGAATCGCCCTTTCGGGTTTTCGGTTCACCGGGATGCCCATTTTTTCCCAAGTCTCCCTTTCGGGTTTTCGACTTGTCGGGTGATTTTTGCGTAGTATCTTTTGACTATGTCTGCATTCACAGGGTGCGGAAAATCATCGCCGTCCATGGTGGTCAGAATCATTGCACCACCAGAAAAGATGCTCTTGATTACAAATGGTCCTTCGTAAGTAGGAGTCCATTTTCCCCTGGGATCACTTTGCGGCAAGATAATCCGCTTGATTACGAGATCTCCGACTTGATATACTTGACGCCTGACTTTCTTGTTGAAAGCCTTGATCATCCGTTTTTGGTACGTCTGACCATGGCAAACAGCAGTGAGTCGCTTCTCGTCAATCAAATTGAGTTGATCAAACCGAGTCTGAATCCAATCATCTTCACTCAAACCAGCATCCTTCATAATCCTTAAAAAAGGAATCTGAACTTCCATGGGTAGGACAACTTCCATGCCATATACCAAAGAAAATGGGGTTGCCCATGTTGAGGTACGCGCCGTGGTATGGTATCCATGCAGAGCAAACGGTAACATCAAATGCCAGTCCTTGTAGGTAACTGTCATTTTCTGAATGATCTTCTTGATGTTTTTGTTCGCAGCTTCAACAACACCGTTCATCTTCGGCCGATAGGGAGATGAATTGTGATGATAAATCTTGAATTGTTCGCATTGAGCGGTGATCATAGTATTATTCATATTTTTACCGTTGTCTGTGATGATCCTGTCGGGGACACCATACCGGCATATGAGGTTCTGCTTGATGAAGCGGGCAACCACATTCTTTGTAACAGAGGCGAAGGAAGCTGCTTCGACCCATTTGGTAAAATAGTCAATGGCGACCAGGATGAAGCGATGTCCATTGGACGTTGTGGGCTTGATCTCTCCAATAATGTCAATGCCCCACATTGCGAATGGCCAAGGAGCTGTCAGAATGTTGAGAGGAACAGTGGGAATATGAATCTTGTCGGCGTAGACTTGACATTTGTGGCAAGTACGGGAATGTTGATGGAAGTCAGCTTCCATGGTAGACCAGTAATAGCCTGCCCTTAGAATCTTCTTAGTCATCGTATGTCCACTCAAGTGGGTGCCAAACGTGCCGCTGTGTATTTCAGTCATGATCAACTCTGCTTCAGCTTTGTCTACACATCGGAGTAAAACACAATCGTGGCTGCGCTTATAAAGGATGCCATTGCTTAGGAAGAACTTGGAAGCAAATCTCCTTAGGAACTTCTTGTCATTTACGGAAGCTCCTTCGGGATATTCTCTAGTCTGGAGATACCTTTTGATTTCGTGAAACCAGGGTTGTTCCACTACTTCTTCGGTATTAATCTCATGACAATGTGCAGGTTTGTCCGTTCGTTCGATGGTGATTTGGGGAGCCTCGTTATCCCAATTGAGTTTAAACATGGAAGACATTGTAGCCAGAGCATCTGCTAGCTGATTCTCTTCTCGCGGGAAGTGTTCGAAGGTGATCTGCTCGAAATGAGGCAGCAATGTCAAGACATGTTCTTTGTATGGGATAAGATTAGGATGTTTGGTATCCCACTCTCCTTTAATTTGACTGATAACCAAAGCCGAGTCCCCAAATACGATCAAAGATTTGATTCCCAAGTCTATAGCAGCCTTGAGACCAAAAATGCAAGCTTCATATTCGGCCATGTTGTTGGTACAGCTGAAACAAAGTCGGGCCATGAAAGGTGTATGGCAACCTTCCGGGGAAATGAGTACCGCACCGATACCGTTTCCAAGTGCATTTGAAGCACCATCAAAGTACAGGGTCCATCGGGATCCATTTTCAGGTCCGTCATACGGTCTGTTACCTTCAATGTTGTCCAAATTCATGATGTCCTCGTCCGGGAAGTCGAATCTCATGGATTGATAGTCTTCGATAGCTTGATGAGCTCGATGGTCAGCTAGTACACTCCCTTTTATAGCTTTTTGGGTGGTATACTAGATGTCATACTCAGTCAGGATCATCTGCCATCTAGCGATTCTTCTAGATAAAGCAGGCTTCTCGAAGATATACTTGATAGGATCCATTTTGGAAATCAGCAGAGTGGTATGAGTCAACATATACTGCCTTAGTCGGCGAGCAGCCCATACGAAAGTGCAGCAAGTTTTCTCGAGCAGTGAGTAGCGAGTCTCACAGTCGGTAAACTTTTTGCTAAGGTAATAAATGGCATGCTCTTTTAGACCAGACTCGTCATGTTGGCCCAGTACACACCCTATTGAGTTGTCCAAAACAGTCAGATACATGATCAACGGCCTTCCTTCAATGGTTGGAATCAGAATAGGAGGTTCTAGCAAATACTCCTTGATCTTATCAAAAGAAGCTTGGCAATCGTCGTTCCATTCGACTACCTGATCTTTCTTCAATAGTTTGAAAATTGGCTCACAGGTAGACGTCAGATGAGAGATGAATCTGGCAATATAGTTCAAGCGCCCCAAGAACCCTCTAACCTCCTTTTCAGTACCGGGGGCAGGCATTTCTTGTATAGCCTTTACTTTTTCTGGATCTACCTCAATGCCTTTGTTGCTGACAATAAATCCTAGAAGTTTACCAGACCTAACTCCAAAAGTGCACTTACTTGGATTCAGCCTGAGTTTGTACTCCTTCAACCTGGCAAACAGCTTTTGCAAATGTTCAAGGTGTTCCTCCTCTGTTTGTGATCGAGCTATCATGTCGTCTACGTAAACTTCGATCTCATGATGTATCATATCATGAAACAAAGCTACCATGGCGCGTTGATAAGTTGCCCCTGCGTTCTTCAGTCCGAACGGCATCACCTTGTAGCAGAAGGTACCCCACTGTGTAACAAAGGTTGTTTTCTCCATGCCCTCGGGGGCCATTTTAATCTGGTTTTAGCCCGAGAATCCGTCCATGAAGGAAAATACCTTGTGCTGAGTTGTGTTGTCAATCAAAATGTCGATATGCGGTAGCGGAAAATCATCTTTAGGGCTAGCCCTGTTCAAATCTCGGTAGTCCACACACATTCTGACCTTGCCATCTTTTTTAGGAACGGGCACAATGTTAGCAACCCATTGCGGATAGGATGTAACAGCCAGAAAGCCAGCGTTGAATTGCTTCATTACTTCAGCCTTAATCTTCTCAGACATGTCGGGCCTCATTCGGCGGACTTTTTGCTTGATCGGTGGACAATCCTCTCTTGTAGGGAGACGGTGAACCACTATATCTGTGTCTAGACCCGGCATGTCTTCATAAGACCAGGCGAAGATTTCAACGTATTCATTCAACAGCTGTATTAAGCGCTCCTTGACACCTGGTTCCAGATTGGCACCCACTTGTACTTCTTTCTTGTCTTCCTCTGTTCCTAAGTTGACTGTTTCCAACAACTCTTCATGAGGTGAGATGGCCCTCTCTTCTTGTTGTAGAAGTCTGGCTAGCTCTCCTGGTACTTCACAATCTTCGTCATCTTCATACTCAGCCTGATTGACCAAATCTTCAGAGTTATTGAAGGATACAACAGAATAGTCACCATAGAATCCAAAGTGGATGGGTGCCTGCATTTGTGAGTGTGGGTGTGTGTAAGGGATAGCCATCCTTAAACAAACAAAAATGCAAAAGGAAAGAAAATGAACACAGCAGTTTATAAATGAAAAACGTCCAATGATTCATTAAACATGGCATATGATTATGAAGGAAAATCAAGCCCTTACAAATGGACCTACATGCCCCGGGCAAGGCATGAGGTGAAAAATAGTGTGTAGATTGTTTTAGTAATTATTACAGACCAACAGGAAATGTTCGAAAGATAAATTACTGATTGATGAAAGTAATGGGAACGAAGTCTTTCGCCTCTCAGTTGTGTAGTCCCCCTTCGATGGTTGGGAAGATCCAATCTTCAATGTTGGCCTCTTCGTCTTCGTCTTCCAAAGCATTGATTCCATGAGGAGAAATCTTGATGGGTGTTCTTTCAATTTTTGAGCGACGCATAACTTTTTGCCCCGCAGCGGTAAATCCTAACCCAAACTTGTCTGTCTTATGAGGAAAGTTAGGCAACTGACCCCATGTTGAGCTCTTCCCCTCCTTCATTGCAGCCTTTGCGTCTTTTAGAGATGCCATCCTGGCCACCTGCTTGGGTACCTCATCTACTGCCTTTGCTACTGCCACCTCGGGAGAAACTTCCTCAAAGTGTTGGAAGGGTGTTTCAATGAATTCTCCATCCACTTCCACATACCTAAAGGAGTTCAGATGACTGATCATGTACTCCTCCTCACCGTGTACAGTTATGATTTTACCCTTGACAGGGTATTTCAGCATCTGATGTAGGGAGGAAGTGACTGCGCCAGCATTATGTATCCATGGTCTTCCTAGCAAGCAAGAGTATGATGGGCAGATGTCCATCATATAGAATGTGGAGTGGAACACCTCAGTGCCTACCTTGATGGGAAAGTCGACCTCCCCATGCACCATCCTTTTAGACCCGTCAAAGGCCCTGACAATGATATTACTTGGTTTCAGCTCCAAGCCTTCACAATCCAATCGATCCAGAGCTTTCTTAGGCAGCACATTTAAAGAAGAACCAGTATCGACCAAGACAAGGGTGAGAGTAGTTCCTCAGCATTCAACTGACACATGAAATACGTCATTGCGCTTTCTTCCTTTAGGGGTCAGGTCAGCATCAGAGAAACCCAGGCCGTTGTCGGTGATAAGGCTGGCTACACAATCCTGGAATTGATCGGCTGAGGTTTCTTGGGGCACATGGGCTGTCTTCAAAAACCTTATCAAGGCTTTGGCATGAGCCTCCGAACAAAGCAGCAAAGCTAACATGGAGATCTTCAAGGGGGTTTTCCCCAGTTGCTCCACCACATCGTAATCACTCTTCTTAATTATTTTCAGAATCTCCTCCATTTCTTTGTTAGAGGTTTCAGGGATGACCAAGGGTTGAGCCCTCGTCCTGACGAGCTCTTCTTGGATCCCTTTCCCCTTATCAGCAGAAGTAGGAGGGACAACCACAGGAGTAACAGCTTCTTCAATCAACGGAGTTCTTGCAGAAAGTTTTATCGGTGCAGGAGTAACCTTGGCAACAGCTAAGGGTCCAAAGATTGCTTTTGGAGGGGCAATCTCTGGAGAGAAAATTCTCCCACTTCGGGTAATCTTGCTCGTACCGGAAATGTTTCCAATGTCGGTGGTTTCTTCATCAGAGCTCTCTTCCGTTATCTCAATTTGTTTAACACCGTGGTAGTAGATTTCTCCACCATAATTCCACGGTATTGATTTGTCAGATTTGTATGGGACGGGCCCAGGCATGGTTATCTTCAAGGGAACAATCTTCGTAGCGGATGTAATCTTAACAGGCCTTTTGGGGACCTTGGAAAGATTGGTGGAAATGGTGATTATTGAAACTTCATTGATAGGAGTTGGAGTAACGGGAGTCTTTTCGAAAAGAATTTGTTGGTTGTCCATTAGGCGTTGGATGCCTATCTTCAGCAATGGACAGTCGATCGGTAGGGAGGCACAAAAGTAGCAATCTTCTTTACATCCTGGGAAAATCCCAGCCTTCAACAGATTCAACTTGATTGTCAGTAATGGAGTTATCAGATCATCAACAGTAGAAACAAACAGATCTTCTTCAACAGCATGGACATTGCGACCATGCTTTGGCATCGGAGTGGATATTACATTCGGCTTTTCTGGGGTGTCGAACTCAACCTCTTTTGCATCTATTAAATCTTGAATTTTATGCTTAAGCGCCCAGCAATCGTTGGTGTCATGCCCGACGCTGTCAGAATGATAGGCACATTTAGCATTGGGATGATAATATGGGGAAGTTGTATTCACATTTTTTGGTGCCTCTTTGATATTGGTGAGATTCAGTTTCAACAAATGGGGAAGAACTTTTGCGCGCGTCATATTGATGCGGGTGAGCTGTCGTTGTGGCTGTTCTCCCCATTGCTGCTTAGGTCTGGACTGATTTTTACGAAGCTGATCATTTGATGAATTTTGAATCATCACTGCCCCTACAGTCGGCCGGCGCTCAGTTCTCCCCAATCCTTTTTGAGAGTACACAACAGTTGCCTCCTTCTTGGCTGGAAATGGCTTTTTAACAGTTGTAGATGCAGAGGCATCCCTTTGAATCTTCCCATTCTTAATACCAGCTTCCACCCGCTCTCCAATCAGAATCAATTCAGTAAACCCTGCGGAAGAGCTCCCGAACAAATGGTTGAAGAAAGGGCTAGATAGGGTCCCCAAGAACATATCAACTAGCTCCCTATCTGAAAGCGGTGGCTGCACTCTTCCGGCCAAGTCGCGCCATTTCTGGGCGTATTCTTTGAATCCCTCATTTGAGGCCATCCCCATACTTTGTAGCTGAGTACGGGTTGGCGCCAAGTCAGCGTTATATTGATACTGGCGATAAAAGGCAGCTGCCAAGTCTTCCCAGTTATGCACTTCTGACCTCTCAAGCTGGTAAAACCAGTCTAGCTGTGTACCGGACAAGCTGTCCTGAAAGAAGTGTACCCAAAGATTTATGTCGGATGTATGAGGTTGAATTCTTCTGACATATGACCTCAGGTGCATCTTCGGGCAAGACAGCCCGTCATATTTTGCAAAAATTGGCACCTTAAACTTTGGAGGGATCACAATCCCAACAATCAATCCCAATTCTTCAAAATATAACCCAGGAACCCTTTGCAGCTCCATAGCTTCCAGTCTATCCTCCAGGTTTTTGTATTTGTCATCCGCTGGCGGGTATTTCTGCTCTGAATAGTCTTCATCTTCCTCAACCTCTTCCTCTTCAGCCTCGGACTCAGAAGGTAATGCAGCCCCTTTTCCTTTACCGGTCCCCTCATCAGATGTGGAGGGGAATTCAAGAACTCTCCTAGCTTCATTCTCGAATCTTCTTCCCAGTGTAGCTACCCCAACTCTTTTCTTATTCTTTTTTCCTTTTTCTTGCTCTTTATTCCCTAATAGTGCTTTAAGATCCTCCTGACCCTTGGCCAAGGTCATAAGGAGCTGTTGAAACTGCGAGTTTTGTGCCTGCAGATCTTTGACCGTCTGTTCAAGATCCATCTTACTGAAATAAACAGCAGAAAGATAAGGAAACCTGGTGTGAAGACCTGTTTATGCATATGATGAATGATATGTTTATTCATGCAATGCATTCAAGGATTTAGAAATTCAAAGTTGTTGCAGACAAAAAGAACGCACGTCATATTAATAAGAAGAAATTTTGTCAGTACATAAATCCCCCATGGGCCAAATATTACAAAAACTTCTTAAGGTAAAAAGACGTTGCGCATCCTCTTTGGTGCGATGTAAGTGTTGAGGGTCTCCTCCTCGTGAAGTCGGCTGGTAAGCTCCAAAACCTTCTTCTTACTGGCGTAGAAGCTGGCTTCAAAAGTATTTCGTTCTTCCTTGAGTTGGATCCAACTCTTTTGCATTTCCTCCCATGATGTTGGCATGTCAGGATGTAGGATGGTGTATGGAACCTCTCCTTCCTTAACAGGCTCTTTAATCAAAGGGAGAATGTGAGGGTAAGGCATCATAAGACTCTGGGATCGGGTTCGTACCCACTTAAGGTAAGGCTCAAGAGGGATGGAATTCTTGTGCCCCAGTGTCTTGCTATCTACCTTGTTAGGCATCCTCCAAGCTCTGATGAATCTTTGGCGAAGTCCTTGCGCATCGCTATCGAAGTTAAAAACTAGGTCATGAATCAGCATGTCATGAGGGCCATCCCTCCGTGCATATCCAAATTGTCTCAAAATTAGACAAGGGTTGTAGGTAATGCCTCCCCTAATGCCAAGTAAGGGAACTCACCACAACGATCGATGATGATGACATTTTCTCTGGACCGAGAACACCAATGTACATCAGAATGTGTGAGGGTCATCAACCGTTGTAACCACCTTAAGCCTTGCTCATTCTTCAAAACAGATTATGGAAGGTGAGAAATAAACCACCTTGCAAGGAGAGGAGTACAGCACATGAGAACACCTCTCTTCCTCATTGTTCGTGTGTAAAATGAGTGGAGGATGTCCCCAAGCAATGTAGGTATGGGATTCCTGGATAGGAAAATCTTGACAGCATTGACATCTATAAGTTGGTCAGGATTTGGGAACAAGACCAACCCATAAATAAGGAGTGCCACAATCTCTTCAAAGGCTTGCAGATCCAGGGAATTCCAACACTCTTGTGCTTTCTCAAACAATAATTTTACCAAGAAGCCTCTGACACCACTTCTAGTCTCCCAATGCCCCTTGATGTCAGATGGTTGCAAGTGTAGTGCTTGAGCAACATCTTCAGGCTTTGGTTCTTTTTCCGTACCATTGTAGGGTAGTTGATTAAGAATAGGAATTCTCAGGAGTTGAGAAAATTCCTCAAAAGTAGGCACCAATTGGTAGTCGGGGAATGTGAAACAGTGGTGAAGGGGGTCAAAGAACTGGAACAACACTTTCACCATGTCTTCTTCAATACTGGTGTTGACTAGGTTGAGCAGTCTACCATGTCTTTCACTGAAGAGAGAGCTTTCTGGAATTCTGGATGTAAGCTCCTTGAGTTGAGGAGGGATTCTCACAAGGTTGACTTGGATAGTTTTCCTGCGAAGAATTTCCATGACCTACAAAACAAGAACAAAGATGAAGATCCAAACCCTTGAAATGGTTAGTGGATGCATATGATGCTTTATGATGTTCATGATGTATGCACAAACATATGTACAAGCAAGTCACACCAAACCCTAGTTTCAGGCTTGCATGAGGTTTCATAGGTAAGTACCCTCTTGAGTGTAGTTGGCTTAAAAACCTGTCCTATAAATAGTAACCGGGTTCTAAAGAGCTCAATATCATTGGATTGTTTTCCATGTTCATTGTTTTGGTTTAGCCACTTAACTAGCGACCAAAATATTCCAAGAAAACAACCCTCAATGAGTGTAGTATCGAGTATCTACCAACTTCGGACTGCACCAAAGCCGGTCATCTCACTACCCCTAATAAAAGGCCAAGATGGTCAAGTAAGGTTCTAGGTCATTAGTTCTTAGTGACATCACTCAGCGGCCCCGTACTCTCCTTGATTGAACTCAAGGGTTACCGGTACTCACAAATATGTCGCACTAATATAGCTATTGCTTCAACCGTGTCGGTATACCCCGCACAGTTTCCACAACGTATTGCTATCTATGAATGTTTCCCAAATCCGGGTGTAGGATTTCAATCCCAAACAAGAGAACCAAAATGTAAAGCAATCAAAGCAAACAATTAGTCATGCAAAAGGGTGATATAAGCCCTAAGGTTACTCAACTTTTAATTTTATCCCCAGCAGAGTCGCCAGTTCTGTGATACGGTAGGAGAACTGACTTGGGTTTTGCGTTTATTTTCGCAAATGTTTCGGTTTAGTAAGAGTCGCCACCGACTTTTTATTTTATCCTAAGGAAAGGTTAAAAAGCACAGGAAAAACCTTTGAGATGTTTTCTTGGGTTCGGGGAGTAGATTATAAAAAGGGAAGGTATTAGCACCCTTTCTATCCATGGTTATCCACGGGCTCTTAGTTACTTGTTTAGATCACTTGCCTTTGCTTTTCAATTGTTTGAAATGGTGCTTTATGTGTGTGGTTTTGAAAATGTTTTGAAAAAGATGCCTTGTCTAGGAAACCATTGTAACGATTCTTTACTTGAATGTTTTACAAAGGTGTTTGTCTTTTTGAAAAGATGTTTCAATGTTTTTTGAAAGTTTGTTTTGAAATTGTGTTGTGATGTGTATTTTGAAAAAAAGGCAAGGATTGTTTTGCAAGTTTGGTCAAGTAACCAAGAGCTATCTACCCTAAATTTCTCAAAGATCTTTCCTATGTTTTAACCCTTTTAACAGTGTTGTTTCACCATTGTATTTGGTGAACAACCTTGTGTTAGGATGTTAACGGGACGGGCGCGGGTCATCGTTTAGACCATGAATGCAATAGTGCCAAGTGTCTTTGGCAATTTTTTCTTTAAGGGACTTGATCATTTTTTAGGCAACTTGAGAAAGCGTCATCGAGGGACTATGATCATTTGATTTGTTTTTTTTGTTTTGCCCAAGACACTCAACATGCAACATGGCCCATTTTTGAAGGCAACAAGTGGAGTAACCCTATGGGTGCAAGTGTGCATTGTGTTTTGATTTTCATGCATGTTTATCTTTGAATTAGGTCAAGCTATTTGTTGATTTTATTTGCATATAAACCCTAGGTCTATCATGGCATAATTGAAAGCTTTTAAATGCGGAAATTTAAATGCTAAGCTATTACAACAATGATTATGGGGATGGGGGTACAAGTTTGAATTTGGGGATATTTGACAAGAAATTAAATTCTAAGCTATTACATCCATATTGAATATACAAGACAAATATCTAATATTTAAATAAATACAAATAAACTAATATCAAATAAAAATGCATCATGCTAAAAAGGGGATTTTTATGTATGTAAAAGTATCTTTTAATGTGAAATATAAACAAGATAAAAAAAGTCAATTTTTGGTTATTTTTATTGTTTTAGGGTTAAACCCTAATTTTTGAATAAACATTATTATTTATTGATTATATACAAAATAAATTAATTTATGCACAAAATAAAAAGTATATGGTTAAAAAGGTATTTTTGATGTCATATATTAATAAAAATAAAAATGTATTATTTTCATATTTTTATCCTAAATATCTAATAAAATATACAAATATTTATATATTATATATATTTAATAATGCTAAATATGTACAAAAATAAAATATTAATTATTTACAAAAATGTGTATTTTTAGAAAATGTTTTCAAAATGTAAATGAAAAATAATAACTGAAAATAAATATATTTTTGTATTATTTTTTAGTGTTTTAAATAAAAAGGAAATGTATTTGTTTATATGTATATGCTAAATGAAACAAATAAATGCCAACTAAATGCAAAAATGTATGGAAAAAATATTTTTTATATTTTTTATATTTGAGCAAAAAATATTAAGTCAGAATAAAAAATAAAAAGTCAAAACTGATAAATATTTCACACAATGGGTCAGGGGGGTGCAAATGGAAAAAAGGGGTGTGAATAGCAAGTTGACTCAGGCCCAACCCAAGTCAACTTTGTCTTCAACCTCCAGCAACCTGTTTGAAACAAAAACGTGCGCTTCTTCTTGTCCAACACAAATCATGATTCCTTGACTTTTAGCAAAAACTCATAACATAAATAATGTAGAGCATCAAGTCACGATTCCAAATATGTAAGAAACTTAACCTAACTCTAAGAAACCAGGGAGAATTTCTTCACCCCCAATTTCTGACCTAATTTTTCTGCAATGTTCATGGCCAAAATTCTCACAACATGCTTAACATAAATGAAAAGTAATCATATGTATGGCTTCAGGGCTATGAGTAGAACATGTTTCATTCACAAACCTAAGCCTAAATCTTCCTAGATTAAGAGATAGAAGTTCATGGTTTTACCTGTTTCAGCTTGAGTCGTGTACAACAATGTGGCCAACTTCAATGGAGTTTGAGCTTTTGTACAGTTTGCCTGAAGTCCAAGGATGCTTCCCAAGTACCTAGCTTGCTTTGAAACTATCTGAATCCTGCTATGGAAGTTCACCTGCAAAACTGAAAAGTGAAAATGGCAACAGAGGTTAGGGATGTTACCGTTTGTATTTAGGGCTTGGGATAGTTTCAATGGATGGTAGGGAATGTGTTTGAACAAGCTTTGGCCAAAATGCACGAGTGGATTGAGTTATGGAACTCAATCTGCAGCAGGTACTCTGTTTTGCAGCAAAACTATGATTTGGTGAATGAGGAGGTATTGAGGATGAAGGAAACGTGTTTTAGGCTTGCTTGGATGTATGAAAGATGTTTTCAAAGTTTGTGTTTTACTGTGTTGACAGGAATGAGAGAGTGGCTTTAGTTTGCAAGCTTTCTTCCAATGTAAGCAAAGAAATGTCAAGTTGTGATATAGGCCTGTACCCAGCTCTCAAGCATGCTGCACACTTTGCTCTTGATCAGTGGGATTTATGTACAAACTCTTTCCTCAAAGATCTGGCCCATGCCTCTTGGATTTGGTATTTGACATAAAGCACTACTTTTCAAAAATGGCAAGTTTGCTTTTTCTACTTAAGGGATAATTCTATGTGTAATGACCAAATGCACAAAACAATGCTTGAACACAATGGTTAGGCATTTAATTATGGAGTGCAAACTTGGTTTAGGGCCTGCAAGCAAGTACCAAGCATGCTGTTTTGAAAATGAAACTTGTATGAACATGTATTTGGTTATGAACAAAAGTGAATTTTGCCCAACTTTGCAAATTCGATTCTCTCTAACCACAAGGGTGTTTGAGAAGATCTTGGACAATTTGGAAATCTTGGAATGTGTACTACAATCCATCTTTGTAATGCAAATTGAAACTCCAAGTGGAACCATGTGAAAAATGGCCAAGAAGTTGGACAAAAATCCTGCCTAGAATAGGTCAAAATTTCTCTAAGTTAAAAATGTTTTGCACCCTTGTTCCAAAAATCATAACTTGAGATACAAACTTCCTTTGAGAAAACTTTGTGAATCAAAGTTGTAGATTTTTCAATGGACTACAACTTTCATGTTTCAAGGTTTGTATGAATCTATTTGCATCTTGATGAAAAAATGGGACAAAGTTAGGAAAAAATAAGGAAATTTCATAACTTAGAAAATTTCTAAGTTATGAGATTTCTTCATTTTAAACCCTAATTTGCAATTTTGGATTTCTTGATGAACAAGTTTCATAATTTGACATGTCTTGATGAAAAATGAATCTTGGCACTTGATTTTGACTAAAAAGTCAAAGTTTGACTTTTCAGTATATAGTCAAATTTTGATCAGTTGACTGAAAAATTCATCTGTCAATCCTATGCATTTGGGATCTTTTGAACTTGTTGAATGGGTCAAGACAATGCCATTATTGAGTCCATATGTGAGCTTGGTTTGCCATTGGCTAGGTCAAACAGTCAAAAATTACCTTTGTGCAGTCAAAACCCTAAAAATGACCATTTTGCCCTTTTGGTGATCTGATCAAATTTCTTGTGGAATTGTGATCCAAACTTGACTAAATGGTTCATGTGAGTTCATTATGTTGATGTGGGTCAAAAATCATGAGGTTTGACTGTCAATTGGCCACAGTTGACTTTTTCCCCAATACAACTGATTTCTAGGTCAACTGTCCAATTGACTAGGCAAAGATTAGAATCAAAGCTTGAAACTTGGTATGGATAAACTTGTGAGTCCAACATGAAGCATGAAAGTCACTTTGGGCATTTTAGGTCAAAACATCTCTGTGTAAACTCAAACCCTAATTTGGGTCAATAATGCAAGGAGGGGCCTTGAGCAGAGCAAACCCTAACTTGATCTTGAGCCCCAAGAGTCTTGTGATGAGCAAATGTTGATGAGATGAGAGGGCGAATTTTGGGGTATAACAAGGGGGTTGAATTGTAAAACTTAAAACAAATTGCTTGACAACATAGTATTTTTATCCTGGTTCGTTTGATCTCAAACTACTCCAGTCCACCCGTCAAGGTGATTTCGCCTCTCTCCAACGGGGTCTTAATCCACTATATTAAAAGGATTACAATAGCTACTTTAACAATTGTTAAAGTCTTCTTGAGTACAACCACAGACCGGTTTATCTCAAGGAAATCTTTTACAAATGAATTGAACTAGTGTGTATGTTGTTTTCTTACAAAACTGTATATCACAACTGTGATAATTACACAAACTAAGATTGGAATAGAAAGACTTTTGCTAAAGCTTTGAATGAGCGTGGTTTGAATAGCTTAGCAAATTGAGTGCGTACGTACGTGCTTCTTTTCACAAGCAGTCCTATTTATATAGGCACGCAAGGATACGTTGTCCATAAAGCAGGTTTAATGATAATAATGCACTTTCCTTTTGTAGAAGATCTTTGTCTGAAGAAATCCGTTAGTATTTAATTCAGTCTTGAATGCCTAGTAACGCTTCAGAATCTTCTTTGCTGTATCTGCTGATAATGCTTCAGAGTGTAGATGACTTGGAAAAGATGTCTTAGATCAGAGTCAGAGTGTATTTGATTAGGCGCAGATTCTGGTCATCAGACTCCAATGTTTCAGCGTGTAACATAGATTGCCGATCTTCTGATGCTGCTTCTATTCTGATGCTGATTCCATCAGAGCTTCTGCATATACATAGCATAATTTTTAGGAGCATAATTGTTCTTTGTATTTACCTTAGAAATAATTTTATCCTTTGTATTTTGTTATCATCAAAACTTTACTCAAGGGTTGTAAAATCAAACTATGTTCTAACAATCTCCCCCTTTTTGATGATGACAAAAACAAATTTTTCAATAAAGAATAAGGAACAAAAAGTATAGAGTTAAGTAGAAAAACTCCCCCTAAGTTGATTACTTCCTTTTAACTCCATGAATATTTGAGCATCAAAATCTTACTGTATCTTTCAGCAGAGTTTTGTACATGTTCAAGCTTTTTAGAAAAGAGAATTTATGTAGATTAGAATGTTTGAGACTTATGTCTCAGTAATCCGCTATTGAAAATATCTTTTTCTTTCTCCCTCTTTTTGTCAGTTATCAAAAAGAACACATAATCAGAGCCAAAATAAGTTTATATTAAAAAAGAATCAATTATAAGTTCAGGGCTATGTAGAGAATATTACAGAAAAACAAAATTTTTAAATAGGAAAATCTAAGAGGGAGGAGGAAGACGCGTGAACAAAGCTTCCAACAAGCCCTTGATTTGGATGTTGGTTTCCTCCTGCTTGGTTAGCATGTTCTTGATTTCTGAAATTTTGTCATCCTGTTTATCCATTCTTTCCTTCATCAAAGTATCAGATCTCTTCAGGTCTTCTAGAGTCTGTCTTTCATAGGAGGAAGCTTGAGGATCTTCAACAACTGGATGCTTCTCATAGAATTCTACCATGTCCTCTTTTTGACCCAGTTGTTCAGCAGGAATTATCTGTTCTGGAGTGTCAGTCAGATTGAGATTTTCTGACTCTGGTTGAACTCTGTCTGCTGGACAATGTTCAGACCAGGGAGCATTGTCCAGAGGAAGAGCTTCTTCCTTAAGCAGCTGGCTTAGAACTTGATCTTCAAAAACTTTTAGCAAGTTGCTGAAGTTCTGTTGAACTAGTCTGTAGCTCTGTTCTTGCATTTTATGGGTTTCAGAATATACCCATCTTCTGAACCTTGTCCAAAGGTAGTCTGATGCAGCAGGATCAATCAGCTCAAGACTAGCTTTCTTCAGAGAAGTGATCCACTTCTGCACTTCTGTTTCAAATATCAATAAACTGGTACCAACATCTGGTGTGGGTTCAGATGGTTTTGGTTTTGGGATGGCTATTTTGTTGGTTATGGCATCCAGGCGTTCAAAAGCAGTTAAGTCAATGATAGTTTTGGTATGGTCATTTGGATTGATATTTGGTGAGGAAGTGGGAGAGTCTAGAATGATTATTGGATTATTTGGGGTCTTTGGTGGAGTGGATTCTCGTGAAGAGGGAATTTGGGGAATACTGATGTTTAGAGGTTTAGTGATTCCAGGAATGGGAATGGGATCAGAATCAAGTGTTTGGTTGGATTGATGGTGATGAAGTTCTGGTTCGCAGGATTCAGAGGGTTAAACCTCAGAAGTTTGTACTTCTGGTTGTAAGGTTTCAGGTTGTGGAGAAGGTGGATGAGTTTATGGTAGTGGAGAGAGTGGAATTTCTGGTTGAGATGCTTCTGAGATGGTTTCAGAGTTTGGATTTACTAGTATGGGAGCAGATATATGTTGGTCAAAGGTTTCTATATCTGATAGAACTTTTGCAAGTTCTGGTTGGGTTACTTCAATATTTGTATTTTGAGGTAGGGAGTGAGATCCTCTAAGAGTTAAGGTTTCTGAGGGGTCAAATTCAATGTCAAAGTCATCAAGTGTTTGTGGTGTGGGGTTTTCTGATTGAGTGGGGATTGGTACAGATGTTGATACAGATATTGAATTTAAAACAGTTACAGAAGAAGGATTACCTCTCTTTTTAGGAGTCCGCTGGGATGATCCTTCTGCTACAGCCTTTCTTTTCTTGGTTTTCTTCAGCACAACTTCTGGAGCCTTCTGCTGCAGATCCTGAATGTTCAAATTTGATGTTGTACCATCCGCCTTGCATGCATCCAGATATCTGACTATTATCTCAGGTTTAGAATCAATCTCTGAGAACGTGGGAAAGTTATCCAGTGGGATTCTTCTGCTGGAGATTGTTGCAAAAGAAGTGACACTGGTTTCCTTCTTGATGTTCTCAATTAACTTCATCTTCTTCAGATTCTTTGCATTCAATTGTTTTCCAACACTAGCTTCCAAAGAGCTGATTTCCTGAGCTTCTGTTAGGTGATCAATCAGCTTATTCTATGTTAGAATATTTGATATAAGCCTTCCTAGGGGTATCCAGTCCCTTTTTGTGCGCTCCTCTTCTCTGGTTTCCTTAACACTAGTCCTTAGGTGGTTGAACAGCAGATGAGCCAGATTCACCTTAATCTTCTGGGAGATGAAGTAGATCAGAAATTGCTGATCAATATTGATGTAGTCAAGAGAGCTGGTTGGCTTCCTGTGGTTTATGCATCCCAGAATAATCTTGGCCCATATTCTGTGATGGTCTTTAATATCCCTTATCTTGCTGGAGGGAAGTCCCAGAGTGAAGATTTCTATAGCAATTAGGGCGACATCAGCACATCTTTCAGCCATGTCTATACATTGTACACCACCACCATTGTAGCCTATTAATCTTGCAATAAGGTCCTCAGTTATGACTATATTCTTTCCCATTATGTATGAAGTAACTTGATGGTTGGAAGATGAAGCATGAATCCAAAATTCCTTCACAAGGATTGGGAATGTTGGACCTACCAGTCGGTCAAAATATATGTTCCAGCCTTGAACCTTTACCTCTTCAGAGAGATTAAACCCGTTCTCTTGAAGACTGTTAAAGTCCACAATTAATTCTGAGAGTACTTCTAGATTTTTTATGGATGTGAGAAGATTTCTGAAGGGTTCTTCATATTGTTCGGATGAATCTGTTCTCTGAGTACTGGAAGTAGGGTTGCTTGAGGAAGCCATGTTCACACAGAGGTTTTGAGAGGAATTTGAAAGGGTTTTGAGAAAGGATGCAAATAGAAATCAATTAGTTTGTAGAGAATATGAAAGTGAAAGTGAAAGAGTGTAAAGAGTGTGAGATGTGTTTAAATAGATTTTAAAAAAAAAAATTGAAAATATAAACGGCAAGAGAGAGAAATAAATTATAATGATTATGAGCATTTAATGACAGCTGATTTTGGGGGATTCAGAAAGATATTGGAACGGTTACCCATGACATGTGTCCCAATGCATCCAATCAGCGCTTTTGACCTTTCAGAAATGTGAACGCGTGTTCAGCCTCAGAAAGTAGCTGATGACTGGATGACACCTGTTTTCTTGAGTGAACAGCACATTTCTATCCTTGAAATGAAGCGCTCAGATCTTTATGGATAGATTCTGATACAATTTGTACTTCTAAAGACCTGAATGAAGATTGATCAGTAGTTCACAGAAAAAATAAACAAAGTTCTGAAGGTTAAGATATGGAAGTAAAACAGTTTTATTCTGGGCAGAGCTTCATGCTGAGATGTTTCAGAATGAAGTTGAACCTATCTTCAGAAAGAAGCTTTGTAAAGATATCAGCTCATTGATGGTCTGTGTTAATAAATTTTAAATTTAGAATCCCTTTCTGAATATAATCCCTAATAAAATGATGTTTTATCTCTATATGCTTAGCCCTAGAATGCAAAATAGGATTTTTACTTAGACAAATAGCAGAAGTATTGTCACAAAGGATATGGATGTTACTCTCAAATATATTGAAGTCCTCAAGTTGACTTTTCATCCAGAGCATTTGTGTGTTATATCCAGATGTTGCTATGTATTCAGCTTCTGTTGTTGATAGAGCTATTGTGGATTGTCTTTTGCTGGACCATGAGATTAGATTTTCTCCCAGAAACTGGCAGCTTCCAGAAGTGCTTTTCCTTTCTACTCTGTCTCCATTAAAATCAGCATCACAGTATCCTACTAAGCTGTAATCACTTGATTTTCTATAACACAAACCCATATTAGTAGTACCTTTCAGATACTTGAAAATTCGCTTAACTCCTGTTAAGTGAGATTCTCTAGGATCTAATTGGAATCTAGCACAAATGAAAACACTGAATAGAATGTCAGGCCTTGAGGCCGTCAGATAGAGAAGATAGACAATCATACCTCTGTAGACCTTCTGTTCTACTTTGCTACTTACCTCTTCTTTTTCCAAAATGCACGTGGGACGCATTGGAATTCTTGAGGGCTTACATTCTGAGAGATCAAATTTCTTCAGAAGTTTTCTGACATATTTGCTCTGATGAATGTAGGTTCCTTCTGGGGTTTTATTAATTTGAATGCCCAGAAAGAACTTTAGTTCCCCCATCAGGCTCATCTCAAATTCTGCCTGCATACATTTAGCAAACTCTCTTCCCATATAGGGTTTAGTGGATCCAAATATAATGTCATCAACATAGATTTGACATACTAAGATGTCATTCTTAACTGTCTTACTGAACAGGGTTGTGTCCACTTTCCCTCTGGTGAATTCCTTTTCTAACAGGAAGTTACTTAGTCTTTCATACCAAGCTCTGGGAGCTTGTTTCAGACCATAGAGTGACTTCTTTAGTTTGAAAACATATTCTGGATTTTTGGAACTTTCAAAACATGGGGGTTGGTGCACATAAACCTCTTCTTCTATATAGCCATTTCAGAATGCACTCTTGACATCCATCTGATACAGAGTAATGCCTTTATTGACAGCAAATGAAATTAAAAGTCTGATAGATTCTAACCTGGCGACTGGAGCAAAGGTTTCTGTATAGTCTATCCCTTCTTGCTGACTATAACCTTGTGCTGCCAGCCGTGCTTTATTTCTGATGACTTCTCCTTGTTCGTTCAGTTTGTTTCTGAACACCCATTTTGTGCCTATGACGTTGAATCCTTTTGGTTTAGGAACTAGATCCCATACGTCATTTTGTGTGAACTGATTCAGCTCCTCCTGCATTGCCAGAATCCAGTCATTGTTCAGAAGTGCTTCATCAATTGTTGTTGGTTCAATCAGAGAAACAAGTCCCATGAGGGATTCTTCAGATTTTCTGAAGGTAGATCTTGTTCTGATTGGATCTTCCTTCCTTCCTAAGATTGTTTCTTCTGGGTGATCAATTCTGCTTCTGGATGGTCTTTTCTGGAGTTGATTAACAGAAGGTGATGGGTTGCTTGTAGTGACTCTTTCTGATGTTGAGGGAGTGTCTCTGTTGAGAGACTTTGAGTTGTCTGCAGTACTTGTGAGTTCAACTTCCATACCTGCAAGGAGTTCATTCTGCTTTGACTTTTGAGAGTCAAGCATATCATCAAACCGAACACTGATTAACTCTTCAACCATCTGTGTTTCTGTATTGTATACTCTGTACCATCTTGAGCGTTCAGAGTATCCTAACATAATACACTTTTGTGCTTTAGATTCAAACTTGTTCAAATAATTTTTTGTATTTAAAATAAAACATATACATCCAAATGGGTGAAAATAGGAAATGTTGGGTTTTCTGTTCTTCCACAATTCATATGGAGTTTTTTCCAGAATAGGTCTGATGGAGATTCTATTCTGAATGTAACACGCTTTGTTTATTGCTTCTGCCCAAAATATCTTAGCAACGTTACTCTCGTTGATCATGGTTCTGGCCATTTCTTGCAATGTTCTGTTCTTTCGTTCTACAACTCCATTTTGCTGGGGAGTTCTAGGACAAGAAAAGTCATGCAGAATTCCTTTTTCATTAAAGAATAATTCAAAATCTTTATTTTCAAATTCTCCACCATGATCACTTCTGACTTTGACTATTCTAAGATTCTTTTCATTTTGAACTTGGTTGCAGAAGGTAACAAACACAGGGTGTGACTCGTCCTTGTGCCTTAAGAACTTTACCCATGTCCATCTGCTATAGTCATCCACGACTACTAACCCATACTTCTTGCCACTGACTGAGGCGGTCTTTACTGGACCAAATAAGTCAATATGCAGAAGTTCTAATGGCTTAGAGGTGGAAACAACGATTTTGGATTTGAAAGCAGGTTTTGCAAATTTTCCTTTCTGACATGCTTCACACAGAGCATCTGAATTGAACTTCAAGTTATGAAGTCCTCTGACCAGATTGAGTTTGTTAATCTGAGATATTCTTCTCATACTAACATGACCCAATCTTTTGTGCCAGATCCATTGCTCGTTGTTAACAGACAGAAGACATTTTACGTTCTGACTTTTCAGTTCAGAAAGTTTGATTTTATAAATGTTGTTTTTCCTCTTTCCATTAAATAGGATAGTCCCATCTTTCTGACTAACAACTTTGCATGAATTTTGATTGAAGATTATATCATAACCGTTATCACTTAATTGACTTATGGATAACAGGTTATGCATTAATCCATCAACTAATAAAACATTACTAATAGAGGGAAGATTTCCATTACCTACTGTTCCAGAGCCAATGATCTTTCCCCTCTGATGGCCTCCAAAACCTACGTGGCCTCCAGGCTTAAGTTCTAGGCTTTGGAACATATGCCTTCTTCCTGTCATGTGCCGTGAGCAGCCAGAGTCCAGGTACCATGATTGGTGTTTTTACTTTGATGCTAAAGATATCTGCCACATGTATTATTTTATCCTTAGGTATCCATATTTTCTTGGGTCCTGATTTGTTAGTTCTACCAAAACTCTGGTTGAATTTTGGTTTGACAGAGTAATCACTACTTGTGTATTTTATGTCATGTGTGTGTCCATATGTAAAGTGTGAGTCAAGTGGAGTACGCTTTATAACTAAATCCATGGAATTTTTTGGTGTAGGAACCTTACCTTGATATCATATCCCTTTTCTGCTGTTTCTGCTAACTCCATAGATTATTGAAGCCATTTTGCTTCTGTCTATGTTTTTAGCTAGAAACGTCTGAAAGCTGTGATCATACTCTTTGATGATCTCATCAGCATTGCTGGGAGTTTTAGGGATTGTTTCCTTCTGAGAGTTATGCATTTGATTTTTTAAATTTGATATTTTATCTTTTAACTCAGAATTCTCCAATTTGAGACTCTCAGTCTTATCAGAGTCAGAAGCAAGATTCTTTTTCAGGTTTCTGAATTTGACTCTGATCTGTTGATACCTTTCCAGAATTTCATTAAGGCTTTCTGCTAATTCAACCTTGGTAAAATTAATAGTAAAGTCAGGGAATACCTCTTATGTGTCTGATTCAGAGTGTGACTCAGAGGCTTCACTGTCTTCAGATACGTTTGCCATGAGAGCTATGTTTGCTCTTTCATCATCTGATTCTGAGTCAGCTTCAGATGTATCAGAATCATCCCATGTAGCCATGAGACTCTTCTTCTTTTCTTTGCCAAACTTCTTTTTGGGCTTCTCCTTCTGAATCTTTGGGCAATCACTTTTGTAGTGCCCTTGCTCGTTACACTCATAGCAGATGATGTCTTTATAGTTTGGCTTTTTGTATCCTGAGGAGCCTTCAGATCTTTTGTTTCTAGAGGAGGATTCTGACCTTCTGTATCTGGAGGAAGATTCATTCTGATTTTCTGATCTTCTGGGATTCCTGAACTTCCTTTGCCTCTGCTTCTACAGTTGGTTCACCCTTCTGGAGAGAAGAGACAATTCATCTTCTTCTGATGAGGATCCATCAGAGATTTCTTCCACAGCCTGCAAAACTTTGGAGTCAGATTTTCTATTAGATTTTAAAGCTAATGGCTTACCTTTCTTTTGAGGTTCATCTGCTTCTAGCTCAATCTCGTGACTTCTGAGGGAGCTGATAAGTTCCTCCAGAGAGATTTTGTTGAGATCCTTGGCTAGTTTAAGCGCTGTGACCATTGGCCTCCATTGTTTTGGCAAGCTTCTGATGATCTTCTTGACATGATCAGCAGTGGAATATCCTTTGTCAAGAACTTTTAGACCAGCAACAAGAATTTGAAATCTTGAAAACATAGCTTCTATGGATTCATTGTCTTCCATCTTGAATGCCTCATACTTCTGAATGAGCGCAAGGGCTTTTGTTTCTTTGACTTGAATGTTGCCTTCATCCGTCATTCTCAGAGAATCAAACATATTCTTAGAAGTTTCTCTGTTTGATATTTTCTCATACTCTGAATATGAGATAGCGCTGAGAAGAATTGTTCTGGACTTGTGATGATTTCTAAACTCACGCTTTTGCTGATCAGACATCATTTTCCTGTCAATCTTCTGACCACGTCCATCCAGTGGGTGCGTGTATCCATCAGTCACCATGTCCCACAAATCAGCATCATGGGCCAGAAAGAAACTCTCAATTCTATCTTTCCAGTAGTCAAAGTTTTCTCCATCGAAGACTGGAGGTTTGCCACTGAATCTGTCCCTTTCTTCATTGTTGTCATTGCTGATGTTTTGACTTGGTCCTGCCATTTGTGTTTTTCTGACACTGGATCTTGTACTGACACGGTTAAATGTTAAAGCTCAGAACCAGGCGCTCTGATGCCAATTGAAGATCTGAAAAACACAAGAAGGGTGGGTTGAATTGTAAAACTTAAAACAAATTGCTTGACAACACAGTATTTTTATCCTGGTTCGTTTGATCTCAAACTACTCCAGTCCACCCGTCAAGGTGATTTCGCCTCTCTCCAACGAGGTCTTAATCCACTATATTCAAAGGATTACAATAGCTACTTTAACAATTGTTAAAGTCTTCTTGAGTACAACCACAGACCGTTTTATCTCAAGGAAATCTTTTACAAATGAATTGAACTAGTGTGTATGTTGTTTTCTTACAAAACTGTATATCACAACTGTGATAATTACACAAACTAAGACTGGAATAGAAATACTTTTGCTAAAGCTTTGAATGAGCGTGGTTTGAATGGCTTAGCAAATTGAGTGCGTACGTGCGTGCTTCTTTTCACAAGCAGTCCCATTTATATAGGCACGCGAGGATACGTTGTCCATAAAGCAGGTTTAATGATAATAATGCACTTTCCTTTTGTAGAAGATCTTTGTCTGAAGAAAGCCGTTAGTATTTAATTCAGTCTTGAATGCCTAGTAACGCTTCAGAATCTTCTTTGTAATGCAAATTGAAACTCCAAGTGGAACCATGTGAAAAATGGCCAAGAAGTTGGACAAAAATCCTGCCTAGAATAGGTCAAAATTTCTCTAAGTTAAAAATGTTTTGCACCCTTGTTCCAAAAATCATAACTTGAGATACAAGCTTCCTTTGAGAAAACTTTGTGAATCAAAGTTGTAGATTTTTCAATGGACTACAACGTTCATGTTTCAAGGTTTGTATGAATCTATTTGCATCTTGATGAAAAAATGGGACAAAGTTAGGAAATTTCATAACTTAGAAAATTTCTAAGTTATGAGATTTCTTCATTTTAAACCCTAATTTGCAATTTTGGATTTCTTGATGAACAAGTTTCATAATTTGACATGTCTTGATGAAAAATGAATCTTGGCACTTGATTTTGACTAAAAAGTCAAAGTTTGACTTTTCAGTATATAGTCAAATTTTGATCAGTTGACTGAAAAATTCATCTGTCAATCCTATGCATTTGGGATCTTTTGAACTTGTTGAATGGGTCAATACAATGCCATTATTGAGTCCATATGTGAGCTTGGTTTGCCATTGGCTAGGTCAAACAGTCAAAAATTACCTTTGTGCAGTCAAAACCCTAAAAATGACCATTTTGCCCTTTTGGTGATCTAATCAAATTTCTTGTGGAATTGTGATCCAAACTTGACTAAATGGTTCATGTGAGTTCATTATGTTGATGTGGGTCAAAAATCATGAGGTTTGACTGTCAATTGGCCACAGTTGACTTTTTCCCCAATACAACTGATTTCTAGGTCAACTGTCCAATTGACTAGGCAAAGATTGGAATCAAAGCTTGAAACTTGGTATGGATAAACTTGTGAGTCCAACATGAAGCATGAAAGTCACTTTGGGCATTTTAGGTAAAAACATCTCTGTGTAAACTCAAACCCTAATTTGGGTCAATAATGCAAGGAGGGGCCTTGAGCAGAGCAAACCCTAACTTGATCTTGAGCCCCAAGAGTCTTGTGATGAGCAAATGTTGATGAGATGAGAGGGCGAATTTTGGGGTATAACAGGGGGGTTGAATTGTAAAACTTAAAACAAATTGCTTGACAACACAGTATTTTTATCCTGGTTCGTTTGATCTCAAACTACTCCAGTCCACCCGTCAAGGTGATTTCGCCTCTCTCCAACGGGGTCTTAATCCACTATATTAAAAGGATTACAATAGCTACTTTAACAATTGTTAAAGTCTTCTTGAGTACAACCACAGACCGGTTTATCTCAAGGAAATCTTTTACAAATGAATTGAACTAGTGTGTATGTTGTTTTCTTACAAAACTGTATATCACAACTGTGATAATTACACAAACTAAGATTGGAATAGAAAGACTTTTGCTAAAGCTTTGAATGAGCGTGGTTTGAATAGCTTAGCAAATTGAGTGCGTACGTACGTGCTTCTTTTCACAAGCAGTCATATTTATATAGGCACGCAAGCATACGTTGTCCATAAAGCAGGTTTAATGATAATAATGCACTTTCCTTTTGTAGAAGATCTTTGTCTGAAGAAATCCGTTAGTATTTAATTCAGTCTTGAATGCCTAGTAACGCTTCAGAATCTTCTTTGCTGTATCTGCTGATAATGCTTCAGAGTGTAGATGACTTGGAAAAGATGTCTTAGATCAGAGTCAGAGTGTATTTGATTAGGCGCAGATTCTGGTCATCAGACTCCAATGTTTCAGCGTGTAACATAGATTGCCGATCTTCTGATGCTGCTTCTATTCTGATGCTGATTCCATCAGAGCTTCTGCATATACATAGCATAATTTTCAGGAGCATAATTGTTCTTTGTATTTACCTTAGAAATAATTTTATCCTTTGTATTTTGTTATCATCAAAACTTTACTCAAGGGTTGTAAAATCAAACTATGTTCTAACAATCTCCCCCTTTTTGATGATGACAAAAACAAATTTTTAAATAAAGAATAAGGAACAAAAAGTATAGAGTTAAGTAGAAAAACTCCCCCTAAGTTGATTACTTCCTTTTAACTCCATGAATATTTGAGCATCAAAATCTTACTGTATCTTTCAGCAGAGTTTTGTACATGTTCAAGCTTTTTAGAAAAGAGAATTTATGTAGATTAGAATGTTTGAGACTTATGTCTCAGTAATCCGCTATTGAAAATATCTTTTTCTTTCTCCCTCTTTTTGTCAGTTATCAAAAAGAACACATAATCAGAGCCAAAATAAGTTTATATTAAAAAAGAATCAATTATAAGTTCAGGGCTATGTAGAGAATATTACAGAAAAACAAAATTTTTAAATAGGAAAATATAAGAGGGAGGAGGAAGACGCGTGAACAAAGCTTCCAACAAGCCCTTGATTTGGATGTTGGTTTCCTCCTGCTTGGTTAGCATGTTCTTGATTTCTGAAATTTTGTCATCCTGTTTATCCATTCTTTCCTTCATCAAAGTATCAGATCTCTTCAGGTCTTCTAGAGTCTGTCTTTCATAGGAGGAAGCTTGAGGATCTTCAACAACTGGATGCTTCTCATAGAATTCTACCATGTCCTCTTTTTGACCCAGTTGTTCAGCAGGAATTATCTGTTCTGGAGTGTCAGTCAGATTGAGATTTTCTGACTCTGGTTGAACTCTGTCTGCTGGACAATGTTCAGACCAGGGAGCATTGTCCAGAGGAAGAGCTTCTTCCTTAAGCAGCTGGCTCAGAACTTGATCTTCAAAAACTTTTAGCAAGTTGCTGAAGTTCTGTTGAACTAGTTTGTATCTCTGTTCTTGCATTTTATGGGTTTCAGAACATACCCATCTTCTGAACCTTGTCCAAAGGTAGTCTGATGCAGCAGGATCAATCAGCTCAAGACTAGCTTTCTTCAGAGAAGTGATCCACTTCTGCACTTCTGTTTCAAATATCAATAAACTGGTACCAACATCTGGTGTGGGTTCAGATGGTTTTGGTTTTGGGATGGCTGTTTTGTTGGTTATGGCATCCAGGCGTTCAAAAGCAGTTAAGTCAATGATAGTTTTGGTATGGTCATTTGGATTGATATTTGGTGAGGAAGTGGGAGAGTCTAGAATGATTATTGGATTATTTGGGGTCTTTGGTGGAGTGGATTCTCGTGAAGAGGGAATTTGGGGAATACTGATGTTTAGAGGTTTAGTGATTCCAGGAATGGGAATGGGATCAGAATCAAGTGTTTGGTTGGATTGATGGTGATGAAGTTCTGGTTCGCAGGATTCAGAGGGTTAAACCTCAGAAGTTTGTACTTCTGGTTGTAAGGTTTCAGGTTGTGGAGAAGGTGGATGAGTTTATGGTAGTGGAGAGAGTGGAATTTCTGGTTGAGATGCTTCTGAGATGGTTTCAGAGTTTGGATTTACTAGTATGGGAGCAGATATATGTTGGTCAAAGGTTTCTATATCTGATAGAACTTTTGCAAGTTCTGGTTGGGTTACTTCAATATTTGTATTTTGAGGTAGGGAGTGAGATCCTCTAAGAGTTAAGGTTTCTGAGGGGTCAAATTCAATGTCAAAGTCATCAAGTGTTTGTGGTGTGGGGTTTTCTGATTGAGTGGGGATTGGTACAGATGTTGATACAAATATTGAATTTAAAACAGTTACAGAAGAAGGATTACCTCTCTTTTTAGGAGTCCGCTGGGATGATCCTTCTGCTACAGCCTTTCTTTTCTTGGTTTTCTTCAGCACAACTTCTGGAGCCTTCTGCTGCAGATCCTGAATGTTCAAATTTGATGTTGTACCATCCGCCTTGCATGCATCCAGATATCTGACTATTATCTCAGGTTTAGAATCAATCTCTGAGAACGTGGGAAAGTTATCCAGTGGGATTCTTCTGCTGGAGATTGTTGCAAAAGAAGTGACACTGGGTTCCTTCTTGATGTTCTCAATTAACTTCATCTTCTTCAGATTCTTTGCATTCAATTGTTTTCCAACACTAGCTTCCAAAGAGCTGATTTCCTGAGCTTCTGTTAGGTGATCAATCAGCTTATTCTCTGTTAAAATATTTGATATAAGCCTTCCTAGGGGTATCCAGTCCCTTTTTGTGCGCTCCTCTTCTCTGGTTTCCTTAACACTAGTCCTTAGGTGGTTGAACAGCAGATGAGCCAGATTCACCTTAATCTTCTGGGAGATGAAGTAGATCAGAAATTGCTGATCAATATTGATGTAGTCAAGAGAGCTGGTTGGCTTCCTGTGGTTTATGCATCCCAGAATAATCTTGGCCCATATTCTGTGATGGTCTTTAATATCCCTTATCTTGCTGGAGGGAAGACCCAGAGTGAAGATTTCTATAGCAATTAGGGCGACATCAGCACATCTTTCAGCCATGTCTATACATCGTACACCACCACCATTGTAGCCTATTAATCTTGCAATAAGGTCCTCAGTTATGACTATATTCTTTCCCATTATGTATGAAGTAACTTTATGGTTGGAAGATGAAGCATGAATCCAAAATTCCTTCACAAGGATTGGGAATGTTGGACCTACCAGTCGGTCAAAATATATGTTCCAGCCTTGAACCTTTACCTCTTCAGAGAGATTAAACCCGTTCTCTTGAAGACTGTTAAAGTCCACAATTAATTCTGAGAGTACTTCTAGATTTTTTATGGATGTGAGAAGATTTCTGAAGGGTTCTTCATATTGTTCAGATGAATCTGTTCTCTGAGTACTGGAAGTAGGGTTGCTTGAGGAAGCCATGTTCACACAGAGGTTTTGAGAGGAATTTGAAAGGGTTTTGAGAAAGGATGCAAATAGAAATCAATTAGTTTGTAGAGAATATGAAAGTGAAAGTGAAAGAGTGTAAAGAGTGTGAGATGTGTTTAAATAGATTTTTAAAAAAAAAATTGAAAATATAAACGGTAAGAGAGAGAAATAAATTATAATGATTATGAGCATTTAATGACAGCTGATTTTGGGGGATTCAGAAAGATATTGGAACGGTTACCCATGACATGTGTCCCAATGCATCCAATCAGCGCTTTTGACCTTTCAGAAATGTGAACGCGTGTTCAGCCTCAGAAAGTAGCTGATGACTGGATGACACCTGTTTTCTTGAGTGAACAGCACATTTCTATCCTTGAAATGAAGCGCTCAGATCTTTATGGATAGATTCTGATACAATTTGTACTTCTAAAGACCTGAAGGAAGATTGATCAGTAGTTCACAGAAAAAATAAACAAAGTTCTGAATGTTAAGATATGGAAGTAAAACAGTTTTATTCTGGGCAGAGCTTCATGCTGAGATGTTTCAGAATGAAGTTGAACCTATCTTCAGAAAGAGGCTTTGTAAAGATATCAGCTCATTGATGGTCTGTGTTAATAAATTTTAAATTTAGAATCCCTTTCTGAATATAATCCCTAATAAAATGATGTTTTATCTCTATATGCTTAGCCCTAGAATGCAAAATAGGATTTTTACTTAGACAAATAACAGAAGTATTGTCACAAAGGATATCGATGTTACTCTCAAATATATTGAAGTCCTCAAGTTGACTTTTCATCCAGAGCATTTGTGTGTTATATCCAGATGTTGCTATGTATTCAGCTTCTGTTGTTGATAGAGCTATTGTGGATTGTCTTTTGCTGGACCATGAGATTAGATTTTCTCCCAGAAACTGGCAGCTTCCAGAAGTGCTTTTCCTTTCTACTCTGTCTCCATCAAAATCAGCATCACAGTATCCTACTAAGTTGTAATCACTTGATTTTCTATAACACAAACCCATATTAGTAGTACCTTTCAGATACTTGAAAATTCGCTTAACTCCTGTTAAGTGAGATTCTCTAGGATCTAATTGGAATCTAGCACAAATGAAAACACTGAATAGAATGTCAGGCCTTGAGGCCGTCAGATAGAGAAGATAGACAATCATACCTCTGTAGACCTTATGTTCTACTTTGCTACTTACCTCTTCTTTTTCCAAAATGCACGTGGGACGCATTGGAATTCTTGAGGGCTTACATTCTGAGAGATCAAATTTCTTCAGAAGTTTTCTGACATATTTGCTCTGATGAATGTAGGTTCCTTCTGGGGTTTTATTAATTTGAATGCCCAGAAAGAACTTTAGTTCCCCCATCAGGCTCATCTCAAATTCTGCCTGCATACATTTAGCAAACTCTCTTCCCATATAGGGTTTAGTGGATCCAAATATAATGTCATCAACATAGATTTGACATACTAAGATGTCATTCTTAACTGTCTTACTGAACAGGGTTGTGTCCACTTTCCCTCTGGTGAATTCCTTTTCTAACAGGAAGTTACTTAGTCTTTCATACCAAGCTCTGGGAGCTTGTTTCAGACCATAGAGTGACTTCTTTAGTTTGAAAACATATTCTGGATTTTTGGAACTTTCAAAACCAGGGGGTTGGTGCACATAAACCTCTTCTTCTATATAGCCATTTCAGAATGCACTCTTGACATCCATCTGATACAGAGTAATGCCTTTATTGACAGCAAATGAAATTAAAAGTCTGATAGATTCTAACCTGGCGACTGGAGCAAAGGTTTCTGTATAGTCTATCCCTTCTTGCTGACTATAACCTTGTGCTGCCAGCCGTGCTTTATTTCTGATGACTTCTCCTTGTTCGTTCAGTTTGTTTCTGAACACCCATTTTGTGCCTATGACGTTGAATCCTTTTGGTTTAGGAACTAGATCCCATACGTCATTTTGTGTGAACTGATTCAGCTCCTCCTGCATTGCCAGAATCCAGTCATTGTTCAGAAGTGCTTCATCAATTGTTGTTGGTTCAATCAGAGAAACAAGTCCCATGAGGGATTCTTCAGATTTTCTGAAGGTAGATCTTGTTCTGATTGGATCTTCCTTCCTTCCTAAGATTGTTTCTTCTGGGTGATCAATTCTGCTTCTGGATGGTCTTTTCTGGAGTTGATTAACAGAAGGTGATGGGTTGCTTGTAGTGACTCTTTCTGATGTTGAGGGAGTGTCTCTGTTGAGAGACTTTGAGTTGTCTGCAGTACTTGTGAGTTCAACTTCCATACCTGCAAGGAGTTCATTCTGCTTTGACTTTTGAGAGTCAAGCATTTCATCAAACCGAACACTGATTAACTCTTCAACCATCTGTGTTTCTGTATTGTATACTCTGTACCATCTTGAGCGTTCAGAGTATCCTAACATAATACACTTTTGTGCTTTAGATTCAAACTTGTTCAAATAATTTTTTGTATTTAAAATAAAACATATACATCCAAATGGGTGAAAATAGGAAATGTTGGGTTTTCTGTTCTTCCACAATTCATATGGAGTTTTTTCCAGAATAGGTCTGATGGAGATTCTATTCTGAATGTAACAAGCTGTGTTTATTGCTTCTGCCCAAAATATCTTAGCAACGTTACTCTCGTTGATCATGGTTCTGGCCATTTCTTGCAATGTTCTGTTCTTTCGTTCTACAACTCCATTTTGCTGGGGAGTTCTAGGACAAGAAAAGTCATGCAGAATTCCTTTTTCATTAAAGAATAATTCAAAATCTTTATTTTCAAATTCTCCACCATGATCACTTCTGACTTTGACTATTCTAAGATTCTTTTCATTTTGAACTTGGTTGCAGAAGGTAACAAACACAGGGTGTGACTCGTCCTTGTGCCTTAAGAACTTTACCCATGTCCATCTGCTATAGTCATCCACGACTACTAACCCATACTTCTTGCCACTGACTGAGGCGGTCTTTACTGGACCAAATAAGTCAATATGCAGAAGTTCTAATGGCTTAGAGGTGGAAACAACGATTTTGGATTTGAAAGCAGGCTTTGCAAATTTTCCTTTCTGACATGCTTCACACAGAGCATCTGAATTGAACTTCAAGTTATGAAGTCCTCTGACCAGATTGAGTTTGTTAATCTGAGATATTCTTCTCATACTAACATGACCCAATCTTTTGTGCCAGATCCATTGCTCGTTGTTAACAGACAGAAGACATTTTACGTTCTGACTTTTCAGTTCAGAAAGTTTGATTTTATAAATGTTGTTTTTCCTCTTTCCATTAAATAGGATAGTCCCATCTTTCAAACTAACAACTTTGCATGAATTTTGATTGAAGATTATATCATAACCGTTATCACTTAATTGACTTATGGATAACAGGTTATGCATTAATCCATCAACTAATAAAACATTACTAATAGAGGGAAGATTTCCATTACCTACTGTTCCAGAGCCAATGATCTTTCCCCTCTGATGGCCTCCAAAACCTACGTGGCCTCCAGGCTTAAGTTCTAGGCTTTGGAACATATGCCTTCTTCCTGTCATGTGCCGTGAGCAGCCAGAGTCCAGGTACCATGATTGGTGTTTTTACTTTGATGCTAAAGATATCTGCCACATGTATTATTTTATCCTTAGGTACCCATATTTTCTTGGGTCCTGATTTGTTAGTTCTACCAAAACTCTGGTTGAATTTTGGTTTGACAGAGTAATCACTACTTGTGTATTTTATGTCATGTGTGTGTCCATATGTAAAGTGTGAGTCAAGTGGAGTACGCTTTATAACTAAATCCATGGAATTTTTTGGTGTAGGAACCTTACCTTGATATCATATCCCTTTTCTGCTGTTTCTGCTAACTCCATAGATTATTGAAGCCATTTTGCTTCTGTCTATGTTTTTAGCTAGAAACGTCTGAAAGCTGTGATCATACTCTTTGATGATCTCATCAGCATTGCTGGGAGTTTTAGGGATTGTTTCCTTTTGAGAGTTATGCATTTGATTTTTTAAATTTGATATTTTATCTTTTAACTCAGAATTCTACAATTTGAGACTCTCAGTCTTATCAGAGTCAGAAGCAAGATTCTTTTTCAGGTTTCTGAATTTGACTCTGATCTGTTGATACCTTTCCAGAATTTCATTAAGGCTTTCTGCTAATTCAACCTTGGTAAAATTAATAGTAAAGTCAGGGAATACCTCTTATGTGTTTGATTCAGAGTGTGACTCAGAGGCTTCACTGTCTTCAGATACGTTTGCCATGAGAGCTATGTTTGCTCTTTCATCATCTGATTCTGAGTCAGCTTCAGATGTATCAGAATCATCCCATGTAGCCATGAGACTCTTCTTCTTTTCTTTGCCAAACTTCTTTTTAGGCTTCTCCTTCTGAATCTTTGGGCAATCACTTTTGTAGTGCCCTTGCTCGTTACACTCATAGCAGATGATGTCTTTATAGTTTGGCTTTTTGTATCCTGAGGAGCCTTCAGATCTTTTGTTTCTAGAGGAGGATTCTGACCTTCTGTATCTGGAGGAAGATTCATTCTGATTTTCTGATCTTCTGGGATTCCTGAACTTCCTTTGCCTCTGCTTCTACAGTTGGTTCACCCTTCTGGAGAGAAAAGACAATTCATCTTCTTCTGATGAGGATCCATCAGAGATTTCTTCCACAGCCTGCAAAACTTTGGAGTCAGATTTTCTATTAGATTTTAAAGCTAATGGCTTACCTTTCTTTTGAGGTTCATCTGCTTCTAGCTCAATCTCGTGACTTCTGAGGGAGCTGATAAGTTCCTCCAGAGAGATTTTGTTGAGATCCTTGGCTAGTTTAAGCGCTGTGACCATTGGCCTCCATTGTTTTGGCAAGCTTCTGATGATCTTCTTGACATGATCAGCAGTGGAATATCCTTTGTCAAGAACTTTTAGACCAACAACAAGAATTTGAAATCTTGAAAACATAGCTTCTATGGATTCACTGTCTTCCATCTTGAATGCCTCATACTTCTGAATGAGCGCAAGGGCTTTTGTTTCTTTGACTTGAATGTTGCCTTCATCCGTCATTCTCAGAGAATCAAACATATTCTTAGAAGTTTCTCTGTTTGATATTTTCTCATACTCTGAATATGAGATAGCGCTGAGAAGAATTATTCTGGACTTGTGATGATTTCTAAACTCACGCTTTTGCTGATCAGACATCATTTTCCTGTCAATCTTCTGACCACGTCCATCCAGTGGGTGCATGTATCCATCAGTCACCATGTCCCACAAATCAGCATCATGGGCCAGAAAGAAACTCTCAATTCTATCTTTCCAGTAGTCAAAGTTTTCTCCATCGAAGACTGGAGGTTTGCCACTGAATCTGTCCCTTTCTTCATTGTTGTCATTGCTGATGTTTTGACTGGGTCCTGCCATTTGTGTTTTTCTGACACTGGATCTTGTACTGACACGGTTAAATGTTAAAGCTCAGAACCAGGCGCTCTGATGCCAATTGAAGATCTGAAAAACACAAGAAGGGGGGGTTGAATTGTAAAACTTAAAACAAATTGCTTGACAACACAGTATTTTTATCCTGGTTCGTTTGATCTCAAACTACTCCAGTCCACCCGTCAAGGTGATTTCGCCTCTCTCCAACGAGGTCTTAATCCACTATATTCAAAGGATTACAATAGCTACTTTAACAATTGTTAAAGTCTTCTTGAGTACAACCACAGACCGGTTTATCTCAAGGAAATCTTTTACAAATGAATTGAACTAGTGTGTATGTTGTTTTCTTACAAAACTGTATATCACAACTGTGATAATTACACAAACTAAGACTGGAATAGAAATACTTTTGCTAAAGCTTTGAATGAGCGTGGTTTGAATGGCTTAGCAAATTGAGTGCGTACGTGCGTGCTTCTTTTCACAAGCAGTCCCATTTATATAGGCACGCGAGGATACGTTGTCCATAAAGCAGGTTTAATGATAATAATGCACTTTCCTTTTGTAGAAGATCTTTGTCTGAAGAAAGCCGTTAGTATTTAATTCAGTCTTGAATGCCTAGTAACGCTTCAGAATCTTCTTTGATGTATCTGCTGATAACGCTTCAGAGTGTAGATGACTTGGAAAAGATGTCTTAGATCAGAGTCAGAGTGTATTTGATTAGGCGCAGATTCTGGTCATCAGACTCCAATGTTTCAGCATGTAACATAGATTGCTTATCTTCTGATGCTGCTTCTATTCTGATGCTGATTCCATCAGAGCTTCTGCATATACATAGAATAATTTTCAGGAGCATAATTGTTCTTTGTATATACCTTAGAAATAATTTTATCCTTTGTATTTTGTTATCATCAAAACTTTACTCAAGGGTTGTAGAATCAAACTATGTTCTAACAATTACTTCAAAAGGATCAAACATTGGTGTTGAATGATGATTGTCAGACATCCTTCGAGACAATAAAACAATATTTACAAGAGTCACTAATCTTGTTTCCACCAGTACCTGGAAGACCACTCATCATGTACATGACAATGCTTGAAGGGTCTATGGGATGTGCATTAAGATAAAATGATGAGACCGGTAGAAAAGAGCATGCAATCTACTACCTCAGTAAGAAATTCACTGACTGCGAAACTAGGTACTCATTCCTCAAGAAAAATTGTTATGCATTGGCTTGGGCTACTAAACGATTGAGGAAATATATGTGAACTCACACCACGTGGATAATAGCAAGAATGGATCCTTTGAAGTATGTGTTTGAAAAACCGACTCTTACAAGAAGAATTGCACGATGGAAGATGTTACTATCCGAGTACGACATCCAATATGTTACTCAAAAAGCCATTAAGGGTAGTGTACTAGTTGACCATCTTGCTCATTATTTTTTACCAGAATATCAACCAATGAAGTTCGACTTTCCAGACGTAGATGTCATGGTTATAGGTGACTACGAAATACCAGGACCCGACGAAAGACCTGAACCAGGGGCACGTTGGACAATCATGTTTGACAGTGCTTCAAACATACTAGGGCATGGTATTGGGGCAGTGTTGACTTCTCCGATGAATTTCCAGAAACCTTATACTGTAAGATTATGTTTTGACTGCACCAATAATATTGTTGAATACGAAGCTTGTATCTTGAGTCTGGAAGTTGTTATTGATCTAAGAATTAAACACCTCAAAGTGTATGGAGACTCAACATTAGTCATATACCAATCATTGTGGTATCCATTTTCCAATCGTTGTGGTATTCCTTCTTTGTAGTAGTGACAAGAACATCACACAAAGAAAAATAAAATCACCAACACATGGGAAAATCATAAGGAAAATGAACGAAATCAAATAAATACTTGAAAGTAAGTAAAGAAGCTATTCATGAAATATTCACCATAGAAGACAAATGCAATAAGTGGAAGCAACAAATTTTGTCAAGAATTTATGATTCTAAGCTAAGAACGAGAGAAGTTCGAAATGAGTGAAGAAGGTGTTAATTATATAAGATCCTCACATAGAAAGCTAAATTTCCCAAGATACAATAATTACACTCACCGCCTATGAAAAAGGGTTCCCTTTACCTACTAGCTCGGAGAGTACAATCAAAATATATTATACAACACTAAGCGAAAAATCAAGAAATTAGAATAACCCAAATTAACTTTCTTCTCATGTGGACACTCTATTCCTCACAATGTTCCACCAATAAATACTAGATCCAAACCAAAAAACAACTTAGAAACCCCCACACAAAATTCTACCTCAGAATCCAAAACCAAAGTACAACAAATAAACCATATAAGGTTGAGTATACTCCCCTTAAAAATACGAGATATAAGACCAACCAAAAGATCCTGAAGCCCGATAGAAATCAAACCACGTAGAAACGGTGGAGGTAAAGATAGATCAAAATCACATATAACATCTTGACTTCATCAAACTACACTTGATAGGCCATTGTTCTTACGTGGTCCGCAACATTTGTCACATACCAAAGACATTTGAAGCCCAATAAACAAGAAGTGTTCGTACTGGTGTACTCTAAATAAGTATGACCAATGACATTAGAGGACAAAATATTGTCCCATAAGTGTAAATAAATTAATGTTCTAGGAGCTGAGAACAATCATAGATATGTCCTATGGAAATACCTTATTCGAGCAAATGATTGAAAGACGGTGGTTAGACGAGAGAATAATTTATACTTTAACAAATGTCTATCTCAATGGTTGTTATTTGTCCGAATATTCTAGATTCCTTGAAACTCTAAAAAAACTATAATGTAATGGATCACATAAATTTCTAACCTAAATATATTTCCCTTCCAATAGATATTGAACTAGGTGTTGGAGTATATGTAGCTCCTTCGATATCTGTAATAAATATTTTTAAAGTGTTATAACTAATAGGTGGCGATGAAAGCGTGTAAGAATTGTTAAAGTATGTGGATTTGTGAATTTTTTTTTAGAATAACCATGTATTAAAAAAAATTTCGCAAAAAACCACGTTTCGGAAAAAATTATGCAAATAACCATGTTTCAGATGACTCCCCAAAGGAGGAGCCATCTCACTTGGCGCCTCCACCTAGGGTTTTTCCCTAGGCGCCATCTCACTTGGCGCCTCCTCCCTCTTTTAGCCAAGTGAGATGGCGCATGTACTTTAAAAGTGAGAGGAGGCGCCATCTCACTTGGCTCCTAGGGCAAAATGTTGTTTTTATAAATAATTCGTCCGTTTCTCCGTCATTTCTCACACTTTCTCGCACAGTTTCCTTATTTTTTACTATGTTATTTGAGTCATGACATCGCCCATGGTTTTTACCAGAGATGGTTACGTTATCTTTTCCGCCACGAAACCTGCGATGAAAATGAAATTTTGGCACATTCACTCCATGGAGCGTCTGAAGCGGGAGTTGATGCGATGGCTAGATGGAGACATTGTGGAGGGGGTGGGGGGGGATTTGAAGGATCCAGCGAAGAAGAACAACAACCTCACATGCGACTGGAAGACCTAATGTATGGTTGGAGGAAGTCAAAACAGACAGCGACGTAATGTTGATGATGCATGGGTCAGATGAAATTGTTTTAACAGTTGTAATTTCGTAGACAGAATATCGTGTTTTTTTTCTTGTACGTGCAATATTTATTGTAGCAAATACTGTTAACGAAAAACCCTAATGTTTACAACATAATTAAGGAAAGATTTTATGTATTACAATTTTTATGTGGTCGAGGCATACGCCCAATTCGGACAATTTTTGCGATTGTGTCCGACCTGACGGCATAAACCACGCTTTCTTTCCAGCTTGTCAAGGTCGTCCATTTCGGTTGTGATGCGCTTACTTTTGGTACGACCCTTCTTGTTCCTTCGCATTTGGTCATTGTGCCACACTATTTCGCCGTCGTATGCAGGAAAATAATCTGGTTTTGCTACCAAAGGAAAGATGTTGTTGTAAACGTTGAGCAACGTTTCAGATTTGTAAATGTGTGACAGAAGTTGTAGCGCGTCTTGATGGGTATAAGCACAAGTGGCAATGAAATGAGAGTAAGGCATACGAAAGGCTTGAAACTTTCCACAGTCGCACCAACGAGAAGGTAGTATAACTCTATATTCTTGTCTTGGCAGGCCTTCGTTGTGGTCGATTGTCTCTTTCATAATGAAGTTGTGACTGTGTCGGTCAAACCGTATAACCATATAAGTGTTGGCTTTGGCACTTTCTGCCTTAATGTACTTCATGCAGCTTTCACTCCATAGTTGTCCAGATTGCAACACCGCATTCCACATTTCACCTCTTTTGGCAAACAACGAAGCCATCCTAAAATATGTAGATTTTACCAAAGCAGTGATCGGGAGGTTTCGTATGCCTTTGAATACCCCATTCATCGATTCAATAAGATTTGTTGTCATGTGCTCCCATCTTTGGCTATTGTCGTATGACCTATTCCATTTTTCCACCGGAATATTGTTGATCCACCTACTGGCTTCCGGATTTGACAAACGGATATCGTTGCGGTAATATTTGAACATGGATTGTGTCAATGCATATCCCGCATTCATAACCGCTTTCCTTAGTGTTTTGTCCTTGATCTCCCTCGTGAAATTTTGGACGATATGCCTAACGCAATAGACATGCGTAGAAGGAGGGTCATGCCAACCGTTTGCAGGATTATTGTAGGCACTTTCAATGGAGGCATGTCTATCCGAGATCAAACAGAGATCTGGTTAAGGAGCCACGCGTGTTCGCAGGTTTTTCAGAAAAAAGCTCCAAGCACCACCGGTCTCCCCCTCGACTAGGGAAAAGGCAATTGGGAAAATGTTGTTGTTGCCATCTTGTACAACTGCCATCAGTAGCGTGCCTTTGTATTTCCCATACAACCAAGTCCCATCAATTTGTATAACGGAAACAAGTGTGGGTAGTCATGGAACCTATGACCCAGCAATCACCTCTTAATCTGTATGATGCAGTGAGCTTCAACATATAGTCATGGTGGACACACTTAATCTTGTACCTTTCTGGGTTGACACGGTCCACCTTAAAATCGACCGAGTTAAGCATGTGGAATTTTTTTATGGCTCTGATGCATTCCTCTCTGTTATGAAACTTGTCCTTCTCTTTTAAGTTTTCATCCGACTTCATATACGGATTGAAAAATAAATCAGAAGATGGTTCATCTCCCCCCATGTTGAAGTTTGTCATGTGCGGAGGTGGTGTGTAGATCTCGTTTGCAGGAATACTAGGTATGCCATCATCGTCGGAATCATCATTCACCATTTCATCAAACTCTAACTCGTCATCTTCTTCTTCTTCATCAACTGCCTCTACCTCTGCTTGTTCGGTCTCCAAAGGATCAACCACTTGTGTCACCTGAGGCTCTCGCAGCATAATGTACAACTCAATAGAGTCGTACCCAGAATACACATGGATGAAAAACATATTCTGAAGATCCTCGTCATCTTGAACCTCAACCTTATAAAATATTATTTGGTTATTTCCAAAAAAAACTGGATTCTGATAAAATATTTGTGTCACCGGGCCTCATCCAAGTTTGGCCTCCAATCGTTTTTTGAAGTACGAGAAATTAACTTTCCTGTTTAAAAGAAATTGGATGTTGTCTGTGTCTCTAAACAAGAACCCAGAGGTGGGACAAATGTATGTCTCACCGTTGAAATGTGCATTGATGACATATTGGGGTGCAGAGGCCATTGCATATGGTTGTGTGAAGGTTTGAAGGTTTGAAGGTTGGAACGTTTGAAGTTTATAACTTATTCGAAGGTTTGTATGTTTGATTGTTTGAAGGTTTGAAGGTTTGAAGGTTGGAAGGTTTGAAGTTTATGACTTATTCGAAGGTTTGTATGTTTGATTGTTTGAAGGTTTGATTGTTTGAAGGTTTGAAGGTTGCAAGGTTTGACAGATTAAGTGAATCAGAGTTTTGATAAATGTAAGACTAAATAGGTCATACTAAATTTGAATTAACTAAGGTTGTAACCTCCAAGGCTGCCACCTAGTTGCACCTACTCTGCACCTACACTGTTACTTGTAAGTCTCCTCCCATCACCTCCAATAGTGTTACATGCATTCAGGCATGGCATCCCCAAGGCTGTCACCTAGCCTGCGCCTACTCTGCAACCCATTACACCTCTTATTCGCCAATGGGGATGGCGACACCTTTAATTTTTGGACTCTTTCGCCAAGTCCAATGGCGCCTCCCTTAATGTCCAATCGTGTTACATGCATGCAGAGATGCCTTCTCCAAGGCTGCCACCTAGCCTGCGCCTACTCTGCACCTACACTATTACTTGTAAGTCTCCTCCCATCACCTCCAATAGTGTTACATGCATTCAGGCATGGCATCCCCAAGGCTGTCACCTAGCCTGCGCCTACTCTGCAACCCATGACACCTCTTATTCGCCAATGGGGATGGTGACAAATTTAATTTTTGAACTCTTTCGCCAAATCCAATGGCGCCTCCCTTAATGTCCAATCGTGTTACATGCATGCAGAGATGCCTTCTCCAAGGCTGCCGCCTAGCATGCGCCTACTCTGCACCTACACTGTTACTTGTAAGTCTCCTCCCATCACCTCCAATAGTGTTACATGCATTCAGGCATGGCATCCCCAAGGTTGTCACCTAGCCTGTGCCTACTCTGCAACCCATGACACCTCTTATTCGCCAATGGGGATGGCGACACCTTTAATTTTTGGACTCTTTCGCCAAGTCCAATGGCGCCTCCCTTAATATCCAATCGTGTTACATGCATCCAGAGATGCCTTCTCTAAGGCTGCCACCTATATGCGCCTACTCTGCACCTACACTGTTACTTGTAAGTCTCCTCACATCACCTCCAATAGTGTTACATGCATTCAGGCATGGCATCCCCAATGTTGTCACCTAGCCTGCGCCTGCTCTGCAACCCATGACACCTCTTATTCGCCAATAGGGATGGCGACAACTTTAATTTTTAAACTCTTTCGCCAAGTCCAGTGGCACCTCCCTTAATGTCCAATCGTGTTACATGCATGCAGAGATGCCTTCTCCAAGGCCGCCACCTAGTTGCGCCTACTCTGCAAGAGTGACACTTATCATGCATGCATGCATGCACCAGCTACCACCTCACTTACTTTATGAAATGTTTTTTCCTATAAATACAGAGCATAACATGCTTCTGTCACACCCATAATCGTCTCATTCTCTACTACAAAGTCTTTCATAATCTCTTACACTTTCTAAGTCTTTCATAATCTCAGGAATTTTCAACAATGACTCTTCTCACAATGGGCGATTCTCACAGAGGCACAAGGTACAACATTGCCGCATTTGTAAGTTTCTATTTTAGTTATACATTTTTTATACTTCAGGTAATGCTTTGTTCATCTTACTTAATCTTACACCTTTTACATTATTAACTCAGGATACCAAAAGATTTAGAATCGGGTCTCACAACTACCTGGCTCCCGACCCATTTATCATACCATATCTGGAATACGCAGGTTTCAGACATGTTATAAAGATCTCCAACTGCACAATTGATTCAAAGTTCATTCTTGCAATGTTAGAAAGGTGGAGACCACAGACCCATACATTTTACCTACCAATAGGTGAATGTACAGTCACGCTAGAGGATGTGTACATGTTACTGGGTCTCCCTGTCGACGGTAAGGCCGTTAACGGGTCGGTTCAACAACCCAATTCTCTGTGTGAAGAATTATTGGGCAGGGATATGGTTGAAGGTGGTGGTGCGAGAGGTCAGGGTATACTACTCACTGAGCTTAAAAATCATTATGCAAGTTTGGAATTAAACAAAAATTCCTCCGAGCAAGATAGGGTAATAAAATCCAGAACTTATCTAATGATACTATTTGGAACCTTTTTATTTCCCGAAAGTACGGGAAATAATGTAAATTTTATGTATTTGCATTTACTTAGAGATTTTGAAAAAACAAGAAAGTATAGTTGGGGTTCTTCAGTTTTAGCCCACCTATACGGTTCCTTGTGCAAAAATGCAGTCAAGGAAAAATGTACATTTTATGGCTGCGCTTTTTTACTTCAAGCCTGGGGTTGGTGGAGGATGGAGTCCTTAAACCCCGTCAACAACAACACATTCATTTTCCCGTACGCAACAAAGTAAGTCATCAAGTTATATCATTTATTACTATTCATTTCTTCACCAAATATATGTTAAAAATAAAATGTTTTTCATTTCCTTTAGGTATTGCGTGAGGGGTATGGATTACGGCAAGAATCCAAGATTCAATATCGCACTATACCGCAATCTGTTGGATCACCTAGGCCTGGATGATGTACGTTGTACCTTTCAACTTTTCTACATTTAAATTATTTATATATTACGTTTTCATTAACCTGATTTAATTTTTTGCGCAGTTTGTCTGGAGACCATATTTGGGTTTGGGCCATGAACCAAACTCCGAGGATGCAGCAATTTGGAGCGCCAAGACTGCAATCATACGGTTCAATGTTATCGAGATGCACCACAACGACCGTGTGAAGATGCAGTTCGGAATGCATCAAGAGATATCAAGTGATCCAACTTGTTTATCCCCGTGGAATCTCAAAAGGGTCGACGCCCAGTGGGGTCTTACCAACTGGAAAGACTTTGCTCCAGAATGGTGTAAGATGTGGCAGAGGCGTCACCGACATGTCTTGCAATTCCCGATTTTCCTCAATCATGGTAATATGCGACACACGGATCAATATTTATCTTGGTACATGTCGGTTAGTAACCCTGAAATGCACGTGTCTCATCCAAGGTATTTGGTTGACCCACGAACACAATGGGCACAACCCTCGTTTCCCCAACAACAAACCCAACACACATCAACCTCCCACTACCACCCAGACGAAACAGAACCACAAACACCCAACCACAGTCCCCACCACAACACAATTACACCCAAATGCCCCACAACCAACCACAATCACCACCTCAGTACCAATACGCCCATATGCCTCACACCCAACCGCAATTCCAATCACAATACTAACACACCCGCATACCCCACACACAATTTCAGTCTTCTGTATATCCCAATATGGGCCCCTCAACATCCAGCCTTAGCCCTGATCTGGGAATGTCGGAAGATTATGAACCAACCAACCCAACTTACCATCAACCACAGTATCACCAAACCACCCAACATCCTCAATACCAAACACCCCAAGATCCATTTCCTCTCTATCCCCCGTACTCAGACGATCAATGCTACAGACCCACCATGGAACACCCCACACCCACCGCTGAAGTAGTGAAAAACATAAGAAGGGGGGGTTGAATTGTAAAACTGAAAATCAATGCAATGAACAAGATATTTTTATCCTGGTTCATTTGATCTCAAACTACTCCAGTCCACCCGTCAAGGTGATTTCGCCTCTCTCCAACGAGGTCTTAATCCACTATATTCAACTGAATATTACAGACTGCTTTAACAACTGCTAAAGCCTTCTTGATGCAAACCACAACCGGGTTTGTCAAGGAAACACTTTCTTACAAAGAAGATAAATCTAATTGTGTGAATGTTTTCTACAAAACTGTATCACAACTGTGATGTATACACAACTTAAAGCTTAGAAACTAGATTGCTAAACAATGATTGAATATGAGAATGTGTAGTGTTTAGCAAAACTGAGAGAAGGAAGATTTTGATCAGCTTTTATGCGTGTAAAGATTTGGAGAGCATTAGCCAATTCAATCTTCAAAGTCTTGTTTATATAGCACTGAGATGTTGAACGTTGGAGCAATATTCTTGATTCAATGCTATTAACAAACTTTCCTTATCGAGCAGATCTTGTCTGGAATGAGGCCGTTGGTATTAATTTGCTTTCAATGCACAGTACCGTTGCTTACTTAATGCAAGTTCTGGCTTGGCTCATTCTGACTCTGCTTAGCTGCTGATGAACTGTGTGTTTCTTTATCAGAGTGTTGAGCGCAGTTCTGTTCATCAGACTTCAGCATATACGTGAGTTGATCATCTGATTCTGATATTCTGATATGGCAACTTCTGATGCAGATGTCAGAAACTAAATTTCTGATGCTGATTAGATGTGATCTTGCTTATATCAATCAGAGTATCTGCAAATCAGAATGTAATAATTTAGGCAGCAGATAGTTCATACATGAATCATATAAATAATATATCTTTTCACTTTGTTATCATCAAAACTTAAACATAGGGTAGTAGATTCAAACTTTGTTCTAACAATCTCCCCCTTTTTGATGATGACAAAAACTAGATATTTTTAAATGAGAATAACGTGAAAAGGTATCAGAGAGATGCATCAGAATGAGAGGTTATCAAAGATAAGGGGTAAAAAGATATCAGAGAGATACTCCCCCTGAGTTTATTGCTTCCCTTTTTGATTACAAGTGTTCTTCAGGATCAGATCTTTTTGCCTTTCTTTGAACATCAGAGTATCAGAGTCTTTGACTATCAGAAGCTTTGGATCAGCATATCAGAGCTTTTCTTGTCAGAGCTTTGCTTTGGATCAGAGTATCAGAGCGGATCAGAGCTTCATAGCTTTTAGTCTTCAGAGTGTCCAGGAGCTTCCTTGTACCTGTAGACTTTAAGCAAAACAAAAAAAACATTTTCAAGTAATAGAGTTAGAATGTTTGAGAATTTCTGTCTTAGTTAACCGTTATTGTTTAAAATATCATTCTTGTTCTCCCCCTTTTTGTCAGCAATCAAAAAGTGTAGGTGAGTGCTAAAACAATTAAGATCAGAAAAACTTGTCATATTAAAAGGTTCAGAATCAAACAAAACATATTCAAATAGTACATCAGAAAATCAAAGAAAACATGAAAAAGACATGAATGAAAAAACTAAGGTTGAGGAGGAAAGCGTGTGAACAGGTTCTCCAGCATGGCTTTGATCTGATCAGCAGTCTCATTCTGCTTGTGCACCATGCTGACAACAGTGTCAATCTTGCTATCCTGCACATCCATTCTTTCTTTAATCTTCTGGTCGTTTTCATCCATCCTCTGCTGCAGACGCATGTCATTCAGCTTCAGTTCTTCCAGAGTTTGCCTGTCCAAGGCAGCTTGAGAAGCATCAGAAGCAGGAAGCTTCTGAGAGCTTTCTGCAACATCTTCTGCTTGACTTGCTTCAGCTTGAATGGTCTTGTCTTCTTCTGGTTGCACCTTTGAAGTTAGCTGTTTCTCAGACCAAGGTTCACTATCCAGAGGGAGCACAGCTTCCTGAGGCAGCAGACTGTCAACTTCCTTCAGCAGCTTGCTGAAGTTCTGTTGTGCCTGCTCATAGTTGATATCCTGCAACTTGAGGGCTTCAGCACGTACCCAAAGTCTGAATTATGACCAGAGCTGGTCAGAGGCAGCTGGGTCAATCATTCCAGGACAGACTTGCTTCAAAGAAGCAATCCATTGTTGCACACCTGTTTCAAAATTCATAATACCAGAGCCAACATCTGGTTGTTTTGGTTTAGGGATGGCTATTTTATGTTTCATATCAGCAAGACGGTCAAGACTGGTTAAGTCTATGAAGGTCCTGCTGGGGTTTTCGGTGGTTTGCTTGGCAGCTGTTTGTTTTTGAGATGGAGTGGGAGAATCAGAAATTATGATTGGACTGCTTGGTGTTTTGGGAGTATTTGGTGGTGTAGATTCTGGTGAGGATGGCAACTGTGCCAAGGTGATTGTTGTTCCACCTGGCAGCTGGATTGCCAGAGGTGATAGTTGTGGTGAATGAGGTTCAGATGGTTGAGGAGAAGGAGTTTCAGAGTGATGAAACTCAGGTTGAGGTGATGGTGGATGAATTTTTGGTTGAGGAGAGGTTGTTGGAATTTCTGGTTGTTCAGGGATAAGGGGTTCTTCTGGAATTGATGAGAGTGGTTGTTGTTGTTCAGGTTCTTCAGCAGATTGTTGTTGTTCTGGTTGTGGAGGAGGGACAATTTGTGGTTCAGAGTTTGGATTGGCGGAGTGATCAGAAGTGTGTTGATCAATGTCAGACAACACTTGGTCAATTGCTGATGTTGTTGAGATTGTTGGTTTGGGATGATTGGTTCTGGGTCTTCTGAGTTTTAATGCCTCAGAAGGGTCATCTTCTGGTTCAGTTTCATCTATTGTTGGGATGGGGATTGAGATTCTATGAGAGGTTTGAGGAGGAATAGATGCTGGAATAGTAGAAGAATTTAAAACAGAAGCAGCAGATAAATTACCTCTTTTCTTGGGTGTCTGCTGGGATGATCCTTCTGAAGGTGCCTTCCTCTTCTTCGTCTTCTTCAGAGTCACTTCTTGTTGAGGTTGATGCAGAGCTTTGATAATCAGATTTGGATATGTACCATCTGCCTTGCACGCATCCAAGTATCTGAGAACTACCTCTGGTTTAGATTCTATCTCAGAAAATAAAGGAAAGTCACTCAGAGGAACTCTTCTGCTGGTGATATCAGCAATAGGAGTAGCTCTGGGTTCCTTTTTGATATTCTCTATCAACTTCATTTTCTTCAAGTTCTTCGCATTCAGAGGCTTCCCAACTGTTGGTTCAATGGTGCTTAGCTCTTGAGCTTCTATCAGATGCTCTATCAGCCTATTCTCTGTCATAATATCTGATATCAACCTTCCAAAGGGTATCCAATCCCTCTTTGTTCTTTCTTCTTCCCTGGTTTCCTTCACACTTGTTCTGAGGTGGTTGAACAGAAGATGAGCCAAGTTGATTTTTACCTTCTGATCAATAAAGTAGATCAGAAACTGCTGATCCACATTTATGTAATCAGGTGAACTAGTTGGCTTCCTATGGTTGAAGCACCCCAGAATTATCTTGGCCCAAACTCTGTGATGATCCTTCAGATCTTTGATCTTGCTGCTGGGCACCCCATGGGTGAAAATCCTTGCTGCTATCACGCCCACGTCAGCATATCTCTCATCCATATCAACACAGCGGACGCCACCGCCACTGTAACCGATTAACCTTGCTATGTGATCCTCAGTGATCACAATCTTCTTCCCCATAACGAAGGAGGTGACTAGATGTGTTGAAGCCTTGGCATGAATCCAGAATTCCTTGACTAACATAGGGAATGTTGGTCCAACCAACCTGTCAAAATACCTTTCCCATTTCTGTGCCCTAACTTCTTCAGTTAGGTCAAAACCGTTCTCCTTCAAGCTTCCAAAATCAACGATAAATTCAGATAACACTTCAAGATTCTTCACAGGAGTGAGGAGTGTTCTGAATGGAACTTGATACTGCTCAGATGATGCTTTCTTCTGAGGACCTGCAGAAGCACTGCTGGAGGTTGCCATGTTCACACTAAAGGATTTTGAGAAGAAACTGAGAAAAGGAGGTTTTGCAAGAGATGAACACAGAAATATGCAGAGAATGCTTGAGTATTAGTGAGAAACTTTAAAGAATTGGAATGAGAGGTTAATGTGTTTAAATAGAGTTTCAGAATATTTTGAAAAAATAAACGTTTTTAAGAAAGAGAAAAAATCATGATTGCATTTTAAAAGCGTGATTACTTTTATTAAATGCTTGCTGATTTTGGGGGATTTGAGAAAGATACTTAGAAACGGTTACCAGACATGTGTCTCAATGCACCCAATCAGCGCTTTGCCTTCTCAGAAGCTTGCACGCGTTCTGCTTCAGAGATTTGCTGATGATTGGATGACACTTGTTTGATGTAGTGATCAGCACGTCTGTCTTTGAGCTTAGACTTTCAGATCTTTAGACTTGCATCTGATACAATCTGCATGTTCTATCTTTCTGAAAGAAGATTGATCAGAAGTTCACAGTAAAACAATTACATTCTGAAGGTAAATATATGGAATTAAAACATTTTCACTCTGGGCAGACTTTCATGCTGAGATGTTTCAGAATGAAATTAAACCTATCTTATGAAAGGGGTTTAGTAAAGATATCAGCCCATTGATGGTCTGTATCTATAAATTTTAAGTTCAAAATTCCTTTCTGAATATAGTCCCTAATGAAGTGATGTTTTATTTCTATATGCTTAGCTCTAGAATGTAAAATGGGATTCTTACTTAAGCAAATAGCAGAAGTATTATCACAGAGTATAGGAATGTTACTCTCAAAAATCTGGAAGTCTTCAAGCTGACTTTTCATCCAGAGCATTTGTGTGCTACATCCTGCTGCTGCTATGTACTCAGCTTCTGTTGTTGATAGTGCAATTGTTGATTGCCTTTTGCTGGACCAAGAGATCAGATTTTCTCCCAGAAACTGGCAGCTTCCAGAAGTACTTTTTCGTTCCACTCTTTCTCCAGCAAAATCAGCATCGCAGTAGCCTACTAAGCTGTAATCACTAGATTTTCTATAAAACAAACCCAGATTAGTAGTACCTTTCAGATACTTGAAAATTCGCTTAACAGCTGTTAAGTGAGATTCTCTAGGATCTGATTGGAATCTAGCACAGATACAAACACTGAATAATATGTCAGGTCTTGAAGCAGTCAGATAGAGGAGAGAACCAATCATACCTTTGTAGACTTTCTGTTCTACATTTTTGCTTACCTCTTCTCTTTCCAGAATGCACGTGGGATGCATTGGAATCTTTGATGGCTTACATTCTGAGAGGTAAAATTTCTTCAGAAGATCTCTGATGTATTTGCTCTGATGAATGTAAGTTCCCTCTGGAGTTTGATTGATCTGAATTCTTAGAAAGAATTTAAGTTCCCCCATGAGGCTCATCTCAAATTCTGCCTGCATACACTTAGCAAATTTTCTGGCGACTGGGGCAAAGGTTTCTGTATAGTCTATCCCCTCTTGCTGACTATAACCTTGAGCAACCAGTCGTGCCTTGTTTCTAATGACTTCACCTTGTTCATTTAGCTTGTTTCTGAACACCCATCTTGTTCCAATGACGTTGAATCCTTTTGGTCTGGGAACGAGATCCCATACGTTGTTTCTGGTGAATTGATTCAGCTCTTCTTACATTGCCAGAATCCAGTCATTATCCAGAAGTGCTTCATCAATAGAAGAAGGTTCAATCAGAGACACAAGTCCCATAAGAGTTTCTTCAGAGTTTCTGAAGCTTGCTCTTGTTCTGATTGGATCTTCCTTTCTTCCTAAGATAATCTCTTCTGGGTGATCCAAGCTGCTTCTGGGTAATCTCTTCTGAGGTTGATCAGCAGCTGTTGTAGGATTGCTAGTAGTGCTCCTTTCAGACGTTGAAGGAGTGTCTGTATTGAGAGCTTCTGATGACTTGTCTTCAGAACCTGTAAATTCAATTTCCATACCTGCAAAAACTTCATTCTGCTTTGACTTTTCAGAGTCAAACTTATCATCAAAACAAACACTGATTGATTCTTCCACAATCTGTGTTTCTGTATTGTATACTCTGTACCCTCTTGAGCGTTCAGAGTATCCTAACATGATACACTTCTGTGCTTTAGAGTCAAACTTGTTCAAATAATTCTTTGTATTTAATATAAAGCAAGTACATCCAAATGGATGAAAATATGAAATGTTGGGCTTTCTGTTCTTCCACAATTCATATGGAGTCTTTTCCAGAATAGGTCTTATTGAGATTCTATTCTGAATGTAGCACGTTGTGTTTATTGCCTCTGCCCAGAAGGTCTTAGCAACGTTTGTCTCATTGATCATGGTTCTGGCCATTTCTTGCAATGTTCTGTTCTTTCGTTCTACAACTCCATTTTGTTGGGGAGTTCTAGGACAAGAGAAATCATGCAGAATGCCTCTGTCATTAAAGAATGACTCAAAATCTTTGTTTTCAAATTCTCCACCATGATCACTTCTGACTTTAACGATTCTAAGATCCTTTTCATTCTGAACTTGGTTACAGAAGGTAACAAACACAGAGTGTGACTCGTCCTTGTGTCTTAAGAACTTTACCCATGTCCATCTGCTATAGTCATCTACGATTACTAACCCATACTTCTTGCCACTGACTAAAGCAGTTTTAACTGGTCCAAATAAGTCAATGTGCAGAAGTTCTAATGGCTTAGAGGTAGAAACAACATTTTTGGATTTAAAAGAAGGTTTTGCAAACTTGCCTTTCTGACATGCTTCACACAGAGCATCTGAATTGAACTTCAAATTAGGAAGTCCTCTGACCAGATTGAGTTTGTTAATCTGAGATATTCTTCTCATACTAACATGCCCCAATCTTCTGTGCCAGATCCACTGCTCGTTGTTAACAGACAGAAGGCATTTTATATTCTGACTCTTTAGTTCAGAAAGTTTGATTTTGTAGATGTTGTTTATCCTCTTACCATTAAACAAGATAGTCCCATCTTTCTGACTAACAGCTTTACATGATTTTTGATTAAAGATTATATCATAACCGTTATCACTTAATTGACTTATGGATAACAGATTATGCATCAATCCATCTACTAGCAGAACATTATTAATAGAGGGAAGATTTCCATTACCTACAGTTCCAGAGCCAATTATCTTTCCCCTCTGATTGCCTCCAAAGCCAACGTGGCCTCCAGGCTTAAGTTCCAGGCTTTGGAACATATGCCTTCTTCCCGTCATGTGTCGCGAGCAGCCAGAGTCCAGGTACCATGACTGGTGTTTCTGACTTGCTGCTAAAGATATCTGCAACATGTATTATTTTATCCTTAGGTACCCAGATTTTCTTGGGTCCTGATTTGTTAGTTTTACCAAAACTCTGGTTGAATTTTGGTTTCACAGAGTACTTACTGCTAGTGTATTTAATATCATGTGTGTGACCATACACAAAATGTGAATTCAGAGGAGTGTGTTTAATGGTTAAGTCCATGACATTCTTTGGTGTAGGAACCTTACCTTGGTATCCTATTCCTTTCCTGTCGTTTCTGCTAACTCCATAGATCATTGAAGCCATTTTGCTTCTATCTATGCTTTTAGCGAGGAACTTCTGGAAACTGTGATCATACTCCTTGATAATCTCATCAGCGTTGCTGGGAGTTTCAGAAATTGGTTCCTTCTGAGAGTTTTGTAAAGTGTTTTCTAATTTTGAAATCTTATTTCTCAGCTCAGAATTCTCCAATTTGAGACTCTCAGTCTTATTAGAGTCAGATTCAAGATTCCTTTTCAGGTCTCTGAATTTAACTCTAATTTGCTGATACCGTTCCAGAATCTCATTAAGGCTTTCAGCAAGTTCAGCCTTTGTAAAGTTAACAGCAAAGTTAGGAAATACCTCTTCAGTATCTGATTCTGAGTCTGATTCAGAAGCTTCACTATCTTCTGAGATGTTGGCCATGAGAGCTATGTTTTCCCTCTCATCATCTGATTCTGAGTCAGCTTCAGACGAGTCAGAGTCATCCCATGTGGCCATGAGACCTTTCTTCTTCTCTCTTCCAAACTTCTTTTTGGGCTTTTCCCTCTGAAGCTTTGGGTAGTCACTCTTATAGTGTCCTTGCTCATTACACTCATGGCAGATGATGTCCTTGGTGTTTGGCTTTTTGCTACTGGAGGAGCCTTCAGATCTTCTGTATCCAGAGGAAGAATCTGTCCTTCTGTATCTGGAAGAAGACTCGTTCTGATCAGATCTTCTGGGATTCCTGAACTTCCTTTGTCTTTGCTTCCACAGTTGATTTACTCTTTTGGAAAGGAGGGAGAGTTCGTCTTCTTCTGATGAGGATCCATCAGATGTTTCTTCAACTGCCTGCAAAACTTTAGACTCAAATTTTTTGTTAGATTTTAATGCTAAAGGCTTACCTTGCTTCTGAGGCTCGTCAGCTTCTAGCTCTATCTCATGACTTCTGAGGGAGCTGATAAGTTCCTCCAGAGTGATTTTGTTGAGATCTTTAGCTAGCTTCAGAGCTGTAACCATTGGTCTCCACTGCTTGGGTAAACTTCTGATGATTTTCTTGACATGGTCAGCAGTAGAGTATCCTTTGTCCAGAACCTTGAGACCAGCTACCAGAATCTGGAATCTTGAGAACATTGTTTCAATGGATTCAGATTCTTCCATTTTGAACGCCTCATACTTCTGAATGAGCGCCAGAGCTTTAGTTTCTTTGACCTGAACGTTGCCCTCATGCGTCATTCTGAGTGAGTCAAAAATGTTCTTTGTTGTGTCTCTGTTGGAGATCTTTTCATATTCAGTATAGGAGATGGAGCTGAGGAGGATGGTTCTGGCCTTGTGGTGATTCTTGAAGTCACGCTTTTGTTGGTCAGACATTGTTTTTCTATCAATCTTCTGACCGCTTGCATTCACAGGGTGCGTGTATCCATCTGTCACCATATCCCACAGATCAGCATCATGTGCCAGAAAGAAGCTTTCAATTCTGTCTTTCCAGTAATCAAAGTTTTCTCCATCAAAGACTGGAGGTTTGCCGCTGAATCTGTCTCTGTCCTCATTGTTGTCATTGCTGGTGTGAGAATTGTTTCCTGCCATTGTGTTTTTCTGACGCTGGATCTTGTACTGACACGGTTAAGTGTTTTAGCTCAGAACCAGGCGCTCTGATACCAATTGAAGTAGTGAAAAACACAAGAAGGGGGGTTGAATTGTAAAACTGAAAATCAATGCAATGAACAAGATATTTTTATCCTGGTTCGTTTGATCTCAAACTACTCCAGTCCACCCGTCAAGGTGATTTCGCCTCTCTCCAACGAGGTCTTAATCCACTATATTCAACTGAATATTACAGACTGCTTTAACAACTGCTAAAGCCTTCTTGATGCAAACCACAACCCGGTTTGTCAAGGAAACACTTTCTTACAAAGAAGATAAATCTAATTGTGTGAATGTTTTCTACAAAACTGTATCACAACTGTGATGTATACACAACTTAAAGCTTAGAAACTAGATTGCTAAACAATGATTGAATATGAGAATGTGTAGTGTTTAGCAAAACTGAGAGAAGGAAGATTTTGATCAGCTTTTATGCGTGTAAAGATTTGGAGAGCATTAGCCAATTCAATCTTCAAAGTCTTGTTTATATAGCACTGAGATGTTGAACGTTGGAGCAATATTCTTGATTCAATGCTATTAACAAACTTTCCTTATCGAGCAGATCTTGTCTGGAATGAGGCCGTTGGTATTAATTTGCTTTCAATGCACAGTACCGTTGCTTACTTAATGCAAGTTCTGGCTTGGCTCATTCTGACTCTGCTTAGCTGCTGATGAACTGTGTGTTTCTTTATCAGAGTGTTGAGCGCAGTTCTGTTCATCAGACTTCAGCATATACGTGAGTTGATCATCTGATTCTGATATTCTGATATGGCAACTTCTGATGCAGATGTCAGAAACTAAATTTCTGATGCTGATTAGATGTGATCTTGCTTATATCAATCAGAGTATCTGCAAATCAGAATGTAATAATTTAGGCAGCAGATAGTTCATACATGAATCATATAAATAATATATCTTTTCACTTTGTTATCATCAAAACTTAAACATAGGGTAGTAGATTCAAACTTTGTTCTAACAACCGCCAACACGACCAAATTTTGAGGGTATGGGTAACCGACTGTACCAAAGCAGATCTTCTAGATATGGAGATCTGACTGATTTCATGGATCCGGAACGCATTGACTTCGCTGGACCATCGACCCTGCCACAGCAGGAAACGCGACGACACCTAACACGGAAAAGGCGAGGACGGAGATGCGGAACCGGGGGTCATTACCAGGTTCTGGGGACCACTGATTTATATGTTTTTTTTATGTAATACTTATGAGTGTAATCATTTTTTTTTTTAATAAAAAATCAATTTTATTGATCCTGTATCGAATACGCAACGCACCGGATTGAAAAAAAAACACGAAAATTGCCCTAGAAATGCACTAAGGCGTCATCTCACTTGGCTTAGGGCAAGCCCTAAGCACCTAGGCGCCAAGTGAGATGGCGCCTCCCCTTAAATAATAGGTGTAGGCGCCAAGTGAGATGGCTCCTCCTTTGGGGAGTAATCTGAAACATGGTTATTTGCGTAATTTTTTCTGAAACGTGGTTATTTGCGGAAAAAAAATTTAATATCTAGTTATTAAAAAAAAAATTCTAAATTTTTCATTTGCTTACACTTTTTTTTGGGGGGGACGATTGAGAACAAGTAGTTCATAACAACGTGTAATCCATGTCACATTCTCCTCGAAACTAGAGGGCTAAATTTTAGTTATATATATTATAAGTATTAAATTTTGGAAGCTTATATTGTTATGGACGCAAGACAGTGACAATCCAAAGTATCCCCAAGAAAATAATAAAACTGATTTGGTTGATGAAAGTAACCTCATTGGCTACATTACAAAATGCCATCAATCTAGGTGTGTTACATGCAATGGACTGATTTTAGTGGAGGTACTAATATCTAATTTGGGCAAGTGGAAGTCAATCCAGATTAGTTTGTTGCTTCATCATTACTGCTTTTGATGACGGAACTCCTACATGCTAGAAGTCAAACCCTTTCTAAGTTTGTGTTTATTTGTCCTAAAAAAAGTATAATGTTAGATTTGCCAATTCTTAAAACTAGTATATAGGAATTGATTATTAGTCCACATACAAATGTCAATATATTCGGAATTTAATCATTCTACTTTTGTTGGTAATAATTTTTATAATAAGTTCCATTATATTTAATCATGTCCCACCAAAAAGTTTTAATATTAAAGGATAAGAAAAGTTAAAGTAAATGTAAAATTAAATATATCTTTTATGATTTAAACCAGCACTATAATAAATAAGTTTTTTTATAAGAGAATTTTAGCTCAAAAAAATTCGAAGTTTAAATTATAGACGCGTCATATTTTTTTATTTTAAAAAAAATATTATATATTTTCCGGTTGAGTTAAAAATTGAAAGATAGATTATTTAGATGACATGTCTTCGAATTCAATTAATTATATTTTAATATTTTTTAATTTTTTAAAATTTTTTATGACTTATTATCTTAATTTTGCTGCAAAACCGAGGGGTTAAACATTTAAAGGATGTGTCTTTCAATCCCAGCAACTACATTTTATTACCTTTTAATTTTTAATTTTTTAACAAGACTTTATCCTCGGTTTTGTTAAAAACCAAGATAAAAAATAACGTTGTTTTGAAAATCCAAAAAACACAGTTTATAAGGATCGAACCCAAGACCAATATCACCTTTTATTTATTTTTTTAATTTTTATGACATATTACCTCGGTTTTGCTAACAAAATTGGGATAAAGTAGCGTATTTTATTTATTTATTTATTTATTTATCTATAACCAATTTAATAAAAAATTAAGTAATGAATCTCTATCGTCCATTTATAAAATAACAATGATTAAAATATTGTCAATTCATCAATCCACATGAAACAATAGTGATAAACGTGAAACTTCACTAACCAATCAAAACGTGAATGCCACAACTATCCATCTTGGATACAAAATGTTGAAATTTAAACTTAACATATTGAAAATAATGATAATGAAAGTAAGAGTAGAAAAATATTTTAAGTTTAGTTTCTTAATGAAATTTTTTGTCTAATAATTCCTTATTAAAATTGTTGTTATTATAGAAATTTAGTATTTAACAATTCTATTGAGTTTGTTTATTTGTTATTGTTGAAATTTAATATTTAAATATTCCATAGATTCTTTTGTTGTTGTTGTTCTTTTTGTTGTTGAGATTTAATGTTTGAGTATTATATTGATTTTGTTTATTTGTTGTTGTTGTTATTGAGATTAAGATTCGAAGGATTTTGTTGTTGTTGTTATTACTGTTGTTGAGATTTAATGTTTAAAGATTTTGTTGATTTTGTTTTTGTTGTTGCTATTGGTGTTGGTGTTTTTGTTGTTGTTGATGAGGAAGATTTAACATTTGTCAAAAAAATTGACGATTCGCAGATTAAAACGAAAAGAAAAAAAAAAACAGGTGAAAATTAAAATTTTGTAAACATAACATTACTCCTCAGTTATTGTTAAAATCCGAAGTAAAAAGTATCGCAGTTTCGAAAGTTCACAAAAAATAGTTGATGAGAATCAAACTCATGATCGGTGTCATTTTTCCCCTTGATTTTAAAAATACCGAGATATTAAATACTAACTTTTCATATCGTCCTTTATTATCTAACCTAAATAGTCGGGATTAAATATATCTCGTAATCGATATTATATGCATTATTTGTAATAGTGCATAAATATGTTTTTTCTTACTTTTATTGTCAATGAAACTTTTTTTTAAAGATTTAGATATACTTATGAGATTCAAATTTTGAGTTTGGTACGTTAAACGTAAAAAGTTTTATTTTTGATAAATGAATTTGACATGGTAATTAAAATTTGAGTTAAGTATTATTATATTTTCAATTGATAGGTGATCCGGCGACGAATCCTCTTTAAAAATATTGTTGGCTAATGATCTAATGTTGAATTCTAGTTGTGAGCTACGCAAGTCTGGTGGTAGTACGAGCAAACATTATGAAGTATAAGTCAATAACAACAGTAAGTGAGAGGATATTAGAGTTAAGATAGTATGTAATTATAATGGGTACAATCTTTCTCTTTTATATATTTAAGCTAGACCATTTTTCTCGTGAATACTTGTCTTCAATGACAGTTGCCAACATATCCTTGAGCAACCTTACCTTTGAGTTGCCAACATATACTTGTTTCTTGTTCGTATACTCTTGTGTTCGGGTCACTTGAACCTTCATGAGTTGGCGTCAATCCAGACCAGAATAGTTGTCTTGTAATCTTGGATCTATGAATCAAGGATATGATTCTTGAAAATAATTTATATTTTAGGAATATTTTATTGATTAAGTCTGTTAGAGAGTATTTTAATATTTTATTATATCTTAATATTGTGTATAAATATCTTAGTAATAGGTAGGATAATGTATTTAGTTCTTCTTATTTTGTAGTCGTCATTTAATATTCTTTTTGTCTTTCATCTCTCCTTTGTGCATCAATAATTAATATCTAAAGGTCCGGTTCAAAATCTACGAGAAAACACGAGTGAACAGTGAGGTGTTGTGTGATTGAGAATCACATTTTTCTGATTTTGTGGGATTTAGAAAATACTGTGTGTTAGAGAATTTTTGAGTGAACTGCACAAGGTTGAAGATGAACAAAAACACCTATATCATTGAAGAAGGTGAAGCTTCAGTTACTAAGAAAGTAATATAAGAATCTCAACATGAAGGACAACGAGAAGGTTTCTGAGTACATCTTTAGAGTGATTCTGATCACTAATGAGATGAAAGCTTGTGGATAAACCCTCTCTAAACAAGTAATTATTGAGAAGATATTGAGGTCTCTTACTCCTCAATTTGATTAGATTGTTATAACAATTGAACATTCTAAAGATCTAGACATCATGAGAATAAAAAAGCTGCAAAGAAGTCTAGAGGCGCAAGAGTTGCGTCTAACTGAAAGAACTTCTGAGAAGGAAGTTGAATAGGTTCTGAAGGCTTCTCTTGTCAAGAAAGACCAGAAGCAGAAGAGACATGATGGTAGTTCCCAGAAGTCGGAAGTCTTCTATTCTGATGAAAAGAAACATCAGAAGGGAAATGAGAAGTATGACAAGAGAATGGTTGAGTGTTACTATTGTAATAGGTTTGACCACTTTGCTAAACATTGTTGGTCAAAAAAATAAGAAGCAAAAATAACCAGAGGAGATTCAGATGCTGAACTTGTGCTATTAATGACTTATGAATCTGATGAGGAATATGTGAGATTGTCATTTTCTGATTCTTAAGAGGAAGATGATAATTCTGAATATTTTGATCCTGAAGGAGTGATTTTATATGAGTCAGAATCAGAAAATGACTTTGAAGAATCAGAAGATCAGTCAGAATTTGATGGAGATTCTAAAGATGAGTCAGAACTTGAAAGTTTTGAATAAGAGCTAGAGTCATAAGGTGGAGAATCTTCTGGAGACTCCGAAGGTGAGTTAGATGGTGAATCTGATTCTGATCCAAATTTTGACGATGATCCAGATTTTAACGATGATCCAAAATCTAGTGGTGATCATGTTTCTAGAAGGTAAAACTATATAGATGTAGGTTCTGGAGGACAAGCTTCTGGAGATGATCATGTTTCTGGTGAAAATCATGTCTCTGAAGGTGGACCTTCTAAAGGAAATCCAGCCTTTGACGATGATCATGATTCTGAAAGTGGAACTTCTGAAGGTAGATCTTTTGAAGGTGATCCAAATTTTGAAGATGATATTTCTGAAGGTAGTGGTTCTGAACGAGGTCCAAAAGCTAACAAAGGTGGAGCTTTTGGTGGTAGTCAAACTACTGAAGAAAGTCTAGAAGGAGATATTGTTCCAGAATCAGAAAGAGATTATGAACAAATTCAGAGGCCACATAGAGTCAAAATATACTAGGAAGATTTACCAAGTTTGACAAGCTGCAAGATACTAAAGGGACTCTGAGGTATGGAGTATTATTCTATTATGGTGTTAGATCAGATGCAGAGTTGATATGTTATTCATACTCTGATTGGTATGAAGACATAGTTGGTAGAAGAAATACTTCTGGATACTTTTGTTTGCATCTAGAAAGTCCTTTTTCTTGGTATAATAAGAAGCAATTGGTGGTTGTGGTGTCAACCTGTGAAGCTCTCAAGAAGAAAGTGTGACTGAAGGCCATGAAAGAAAAGCTTGATGTTATTGAAAGAAACAAGACTTGTGAGTTAATTGAGCTTCCAAAGGAGAAGAAAAACATCAGGGTCAGATGGATTCTCAAGGAGAAATCTTCACTTCTAAATGAAGTATTAAAAGTTGCACACTGTAGCACCCAGAAGAAGCTGATATACATTCTAACAAAGGCTATCAAGAGTGATCAATTTCTTTGTTTGAGGGATGGAATTGGCGTCGTCGGTTAATATAAATTAAGGGATGGTGTTGGAAATAATTTATATTTTTAGGAATGTCTTGTTGACTAAGTCTGTTAGAGGGTATTTTAGTATTTTATTATACCCTAATATTGTGTATAAATAACCTAGTAGTAGGCAGGTTAATGTATTCAGTACTCCTAATTTTGTAGCCATCATTTAATATATTCCTTTTGTCTTTCATCTTGCCTTTGTGCACCAACAATGACTTAGTCTGTCAGTTATATCCAATTAGGCACTTTTATAGGTTGCTTACTTATGTGTGTGCTGTTAGCAATTTTATGTTTTGGATCTTGATATCATGATTTTCACGGTGTTTTAATTCTATAAAAAACAATAGTAAAAGTGTACCCGGATCCATGATATCGATTCTTGTCCAGTCTTCGATACTTGTTTCCAATTGTTCTCTTCTCTCTTCCCTATTCTTTATGTGTATCTTTGATGATGAAGATATTTTTGTTTATTTGTGAGAAAATGAGAAGGAATGAGAAAAGTTGGTGTTGCTTTCCTAAAGATGCCTTTTTATAAGCATCTTATTCCAACAGCCACATTTCATCCAAAAAGTTATGTCCCAATATCCATGGAGAGAGAGAAGAGGGATTTAAATTTTATTTTGAAATTCAAAATAAAAACCCCATTGACTTGATTATCCATCAACCAAAATAACCATCACATTAAGGTATCTTTTATTTAAAGTCAAGCTTTTAATTACATGAGTCATATTTAATAGATTAATAAAATTAATCCTACAATCTCCCACTTAACTCATGTGACTACTTGATATTTCAATCATACCATAATTGTGCACCATTCATTGAAAACACCAAGTCATTATCTTTAATGAAGTGCAATGATCAGATCATAGTGGTCACAAGTTATACATCAACTTGATCCCTTTCATGTATCACGAATCAATCCAATTCAAATAACTTTAAGGGATACAGTAATGTGTCTTTCATGTCTTTTTAATAAAACACCTTTTGTCATCACATATTAATAATAATGTATACTATATGATATGGATAACAAAACTAAGCAGAAACATAACCTTAATTGAATTCACAAGTGCCATTCAATACGAACATTAAGCTTTTCATGTATATACATCGATCGCAATAATGTTAACAAGAACTTTTACATAATGCACATCCTTTCTACATAGCCAACAAATGTTTTGGGCGGTAAACCTTTAGTTAACGGATCTGTTATCATTTAAAATCTTTACCAATATGTTCAAATGACACCTTTTGTTTCTTCACTTCTTCTTTCACTAATAAGTACTTCGATTTCATATGTTTAACACCTTTTTGAATACTTATGATTCTTATAGAAGAAGACAGTTACAGAATTATCACATTAAATCCTTAGATGCCTAGCTATATTGTCGATGATACCAAACACTAAGGTAAAATTCTGTAACTACAATGATTTAGATGTGGCCTCAAAGCTTGTCAAAATTCAACCTCCATAGAATAGTAGGATTTATATATTGTTTTCAATTTTCCATAATATTGCTTCTCTAGTAAGTAGAAAACATACCTAAAAATTAATTTCTTTGAGTCCACGCAATCCACAAAGTTTAAATCCGAGTGGTCAATCACTTCAAGGTGATCTGACCTTCAGTATGTGAGGTGTAATCTTTGGTGCCTATTAAGTACCTAAGAACCTTCGGTATGATACTTATGATATCCAAACATAGGTTTTTCATGTATTTGCAATATAATAAGACTGATGACATCAGTGAATTCACTATGGTTGCATTTGATGATGACCCTTGGCAATAATAAGGATTGTGATACGACAATATTAATTTGAAATTTTGATTACACATCCATCCCTTTCTTAGTTTGAAGGTTCTTATGATTTATATTATATTTTAAACTGCTAATAATTGATTATTTCAGACCATTGAGTAAGAACTGCTAATGGTAGACACATTAGTTAATATATATATACAATATCTTTAATTAGGATTTTTGGCCAATGATAATAATTTACATGTTAAAAATTGATCGAAGTGTAGTTAAAGAGAGACAAATCTCCATAAGCAAAAAGTTCATTTGAAGTTACAGTTAAGAGGCAAAGAAGTGAGACTCCATCACCATTACCAACTTTTAAGGTACTTTACTCTTTAATTAAGTATCTTAATATATTAAGATTGTGTATAGTTACTCTTTAATCTATAGATTAGATAAAGTTGAAGTGTATATAACGATATATGTATGTGTATGTATGGTGGACATGCAGGTTAGGAAAGAGAAAATATGGGGACCGTATAACAACTCTTCAGCAATTGGGGATTGTATAACCATAAATGTTATTTCAGTAAGAAGCTTAGTTTGATGTTTTTCTTGAATTTCTTATTTGAAGGTTCTCAATTTGAGAAGATGCATTCCTTTACAAGTTTATAGCAGCTACGATATTTAATCTGCAAGTTTTGTATTCTTTAATTTTATAGTTTTGTATTCTTTAATTTTATTCACAGGTGATTTGTATTATTCATAGTAGTAGCTTTGTTGTATTCTTTAAAAGAGAATAATAAGATTTAAATATTGAGAATTTAGGAGATGAAATGATGAGTTATTATTGTTTTAATGGTATAATATAATTTATTACTATTTTAATATTCACACGCATACATTTGGTTTTAAAACTTATCTTAGCTAATATGTTTAGTATCTAATATTTTTGTGTAGTAAAAACTACTTTGATCAAAGTAATTAATCACTTTTTAAGGTTCATGGAATAATTAATATATTTGGTTAGTTTATAGACTAGATACATTTATTATTCAATAAACTTAAAAAATAATTTTTTTTTATAAAAAGTAACGGAGTTAGTATTTGATAAAATAATTTTATATTTAAATAATTAAAACAATCTAAGTAGAATCATTAAGGTCCTTACCAGCTTAGATCTACGGATAGATGTGAACATATTTATGAGATATCAACTGTACACTGTTTATTTTAATTTCTATCTTTTAAATCTTTCTTTTCCTGTTGTTTTATATTAATTCATTAGAGAATTCTTTTTTGACTAAATTGTAGAATTTTTTTTAAACAAAATCCAATTAACATTGAAGACTTAATATTATCTTGATCAATTATATTAATCTAAGAGTTCTTTTATTTCTCAATTTAACAATTATAAATTGTTCATCGTAATAAAGGTCCTTAAAGGCATAGATCCACGAATATATGTGAATGTATCAATGGGATACCAGTTGTAGACTATTCATTTTATTGTTCATCTTTTGAATCTTTCTTTTGATGTTGTTTTATATAATTGAGGCTAGAAAATCAATTGTACGATTTATTATAAGTAGATGCTTAAAAGTTGATGCATATTATTAGTTTATATATATAATTATTTGAATATTAACCAATTGAAGAATGAATTTATACTTTCTAAATAATAGTTTGATAAACATGTAATATAAATTCAGACGAACCAGTGCGATAGCACAAATTTCTTATTAATTCCTAGATCCATTCTACTTCCTAAATTCATTGAAACATATACGTAATGGCCATTAGACCATGTGCAATGGTGTGTTTAATTGAACTCAACATGGCAAAATCATGTGCAATGGTGTGTTTAGAGTAGTGTTGAGTGTGTGTTGGAGGAGAGAGATGTTGAGAAAACTCAACACCATGTACACTGACGCATGGGCTGACGTGGCAGCGGCTGGTTGGCTGACCAGATTTTTATCCATTTAATACTTTGAACTCAATTATTTCCTTGCAAATTAATTTTTTTTTTTTTTTACCAAAATTCATGATTTTTTTTCTCTATAAATAGAGACTTGGTTCATTTGATTTGGACACAGAAAAAAAAACTAAGTTTTTCACTATCTTAATTTTATTATTAGTGTTTATTTTGAAGTTAAGTGTCTTTTTTTAGTGAAATTGATCCCAATAATCATTTTAACACTCAAAATTCTGCTAATTTTCCATTTAACCAAAATCCCAACAATTTTCCAAATCCCAACAATTATCAAAATCCCAACTATTATCAAAATCCAAATCAATTTTTCAACCAACATCCTCAAAACATACCTAATTTTGGTTTTCCACCAAATTTCAACCAGACATCCTCTGTTCCAAACTTTCAAACATATTATGGATCTATGCCGAGAAATCCATCTCAAACACCCCCGTTTAATGGTTATGTGACAATGGCGAATGCAAATTTTCCAAGTGGTGGTGTACCTGAATTTTCCAAGTGGTGGATCTATGCATTTTAAATTATTTGTAACGTACTAATTACGTTAATTGTGTGTTGTATTTTAAATTAATTTAAGATGATTTGTATCGTATCCAATTATTTAAATAAATTTTGTTTTTATTACAAAAAATTAAAAAATGAATTATTAAGTATTTATTATTTTAATTTAATTTTAATCGATAATTGTAATTTTATGTAATCATAAAAATAAAAATAAAAATTTAAATAAGAATATAAAAATAAAAAGTGATGGGGTAGGGTGTTGAGTGAAAAACCATTGGAGAGGATAAAAGTTGAATGGATATTGAGTTATTAGGTGGAAGAAAGAGAAAATGATGTGGAGTGTTGGGAGTTGAAAAAGTGGGTGTTGAGTTTTTCAACCATTGTAAATGGTCTTATAAAACTTTCCTTTTATGTTGCACAACATAATACTTATACCAATATTATATTATTGGTAATGTAATATATATCACAAACATACATGCCACATTGTAAGATTCCGTATAGAATGAAAATTTCAAAAATATAAGTATAACCAATTAGAATACAATAGAAAATAAAGCAAATAATCTGAATAACATGTTGGAGTGATATATGTCAATTACTGTACAACACTTGAATATACGACATTAATGCAACATCTGGTGTTTATGAAATAGAAATGAGACACCTTATTTGAAATCAGTGCAATCAATTATGAGAAATGAGACACCTTATATCAATAGAAACTTTTGACAAATTAACACATTGATCAATATAATTTATTTTGCCAAAGCAGAATCATTTGCATATGTTTCGTAATACAAAACATTAATCAATCGGACGCTTTTATTCACATGCAGTATACAAATTTGCAGCAATTGGCATAAATTGATTACATCAATATAATGTATTTTTCGTTAATGCTCTAAACTTCAAATGGCATAACATTTCCCGTATGCATGGTATTTTCATTAATTTATATAAACCACCTACTCTTTTAATCAAATACGAAAGTTATGAAGTGCTTTTATTATGCCTAATTATCATTATATTTCTACTGTATATCCAATGCTTACAGTATAATACAAATAAAATTGCAATTCTGGAAAATAATTTTGTTTATACAAATAGACTTTACGATTTAGTTTATTATTAATTATTACTAAAAAATCATAATATTGATAATGAAAGTTCTGATATCAACAGTTAGATAAATTTTATGTTGTAGATTTTGATATCATGATTTTCATGTTGTTTTAATTCTATAAAAAATAACAGCAAAAACGTATTCAGATCCATGATGTCGATTCTTATCTGGTCCTCGATACTTGTTTTTAATTATTCTCTTCTCTCTTCCTTCTTCCTTACGTACATCTTTGATGATGAATATATTTTTGTGTATTTGTAAGAAAATGAGAAGAAATGAGAAATATTAGTGGTTCTTTCCTAAAATTGCTTTTTTATAGACATTCTATTCCAACACTCACATTCCATCCAAAAAATTATGTCCCAATATCCATGAAGAGAGAGAAGAGGGATTTAAATTTTATTTGAAATTTAAAATAAATATTCCATTGACTTAATTATTCATCAACCAAAATAACCATCACATTAAAGTATATTTTATTTAAAGTTAAACTTTTAATTACATGAGTCATATTTAATAGATTAATAAAATTAATCCTACATGTGCAAACATACTGTTGGCTCCTAAACTCGACACCCTTGTTTTTTATTAATATAAACCATTAATCATGAGGGACGGTTTCGACCAGCTGATTCTGTCGAAATGCTCATCAGAAGATGGCAAGGTACTTAGAGAATTTCTTCTAAGTAGGAATCTCATTGCCTTCGACGTCGAAGGTGCTTCTCGACGAAGGTATTCGACGCTCAGAGTGGAACGGTTTTGAGATTCAAATGTTTGGAGGGAAAACGGTTCCCAGCGGTTACCAAGTGCAACGTGCCAAGATCTGGGGCGTCGAATGCTGTGAGCGTGCCAAGTGGAGTCATCTCGAAGCAGCGTAACTGCCCGACGGTTACTTGAGATGTGTTTAGTATAAATATTAGTAGTTCACGTAGTTTTTCGCGTGTGTTCACAATTATATACAAGTCACTCATATAGATTCAAGTACCCAGTGTGAGCGAAAGAATTGTTGAGAATGTATGTGTGAAACACCACTTTAATTAATCAAAGTCATTTATTTTCCAGAACTTTACTGCCTCTTCATTTACTTTTCCAGTCGAAGCCTTTATTCAAAGCTTTCTTTTATTCTACCAAGTTTTCTTCTTCATGCAATTTACATAAAGTATCTTTATTTTCTTGTCATTAACCATCATTAAACTTAGTCAAAAACCCAAAAATCAACCATGTCTTAAGATCAATCTGATCGATCCTGCGAGTCACCAAATAAGTAACCTTTTGGAAGATCAACGGTTGTTTACCAATTTCAACGGTAAACAAATTGGCACACCTGGTGGGACCTTGTGTTGATTTTGAAGTTTAACCTTTTTATACAGAATATCATCTTTTTCGAGAAGTATTGTATGTTATTGAGAAGTGGTAAAATATACACTAACAATACCAATACTACCAGAAGAAGAGAAGCGATGGCGAATCCGCCAAACAATAACGAAATCCCACAGACGAATGCGGGAACAACGGTTATCCCAACCGTAAGTGAAGTGATAATCGCTGGTTCAACACCAGCAGTAACGGTCACACAAACGGGGCCAATGCCTCCGTTCACTGGCCCTAGAGTGCCTTTAGGAACTCCCCCACCAAGGGGAAATCCAGGAACTAGGCGTTATGTTCCCCCAGGATTTATGACAGGCGGTCCAAATCGAGAACCACTCTATGGCATGCCAACGTCTGAATTGGCTAGCCTGACGAATGCTGCGTCCACTTTTTCAGACCCTTTAGTGAGTGCCTCTTCGCCACTCCAAGGTTCTGGAGTTGGTATGGCGAACAGAAATAGGACCCAACTCTTAGGAGGAACGTCCCAAGTAGCGCATGGCCTTACAAATGCCTCGACAGCAGTCTTGAGGCAGCAAATGGACGAAAGCAACCATGATATGGTTCAAATGTTGGCACAAACTTTAAGTACAGTGCTGAATCCTCTAATACAAAACACCACCCAGTCGAATCAGCAGATGACAGCACAAATGACGCGTCTGGCTGATTTCTTTGGGGTACCCCAACCTATTCGACAGCCCCAAAGGGCGCAAATAAGGGGAAACCAAGGTATACTTTTAGAGGAAGAAACCACTATTAACCAAGTCCAGCAGCATGTCAAAGAAAACCTTAGGGCACGATTGGAGCAGCCTGTCGAAGAACCTAGTGTCATAGCCCCAGAGGTAAGGATAGTCAACAGAAACCAAAATGCTGACGAAGTAGTTCAGCACATCCAATACCAAAACATGGGTTTGGAAAATAACCTGGCAGCCATGATCGAAAGAATCATGACGCAAAATGGGATGAATATGGGCTTTCGTAGGCCCAACTTCACATCCCCACTGTCAGAATATGTGTTACAAACAGACTTACCTCCTAGATGTAAAGTCCCTAAGTTCACTAAGTTTTCAGGGGACACGACAGAATCTACTGTCGAACATGTGGCGAGATACTTGATCGAAGCAGGAGATATTTCAAACAATGAAAACCTGAGGATTAAGTATTTCCCAAGTTCTTTAACAAAGAACGCGTTTACTTGGTTCACAACTCTTCTCCCCAATTCGATCCATCATTGGACCCAGTTGGAGAGATTGTTCCATGAGCAATCCTACATGGGACAAACCAAGATAAGCCTGAAAGAATTGGCCAGTGTAAAGAGACGTTTCACTGAACCTATAGACGAATATCTAAATAGGTTTAGGTTTCTCAAAGCAAGATGCTTTACGCAAGTGCCAGAACATGTGTTAGTCGAAATAGCCGTAGGAGGGCTAGACTATTCCATTAGGAAGAAGTTAGACACTCAATACCTGAGAGACATGGCCCAATTGGCCGATAGAGTTCGACAGGTAGAACGCCTTAAAGCTGAAAAAGCCAAGGCGACAAAAACTCATAAAAGAGAGAGGATAGCGTATGTCGAAATGGATGATGAAGATCCAGAAACCTTCGACGAAACTATAACCGTCGAAGAAAGCAAGGTCGATTTAGCGGAACTAAAACAAGGGCCACCATACTCTTGCAAACTGTTAGTCCCCTCAAGTGGAAAAAATCCCACTGCTCTGGAAAGGACCAACGATAGGTTCCCCAAAAAGACTTATAGTTTCGATATTACAAAATGTGATGAAATTTTCGACTTACTTGTAAAAGATGGCCAAATGATAGTACCCCCAGGGGTAAAAGTGCCTCCTCTTGATCAAAGAAAGAAAAGAGGCTTTTGTAAATATCATAATTTTCTGGGCCATAAAACATCTCAATGTTTTCTTTTCAGGAATCTCGTGCAAGACGCTATCGAAGAAGGGAGGTTGAAGTTTGCAGATAAGACCCCCATGACTGTGGACTCTAACCCGTTGCAGGCTGAAGCCCATTATGCTGAACCTTCAGAGGTGAACGTGATCGAGGCATCCAGAAGCCAGGCGAAGAGGCCAGGAATAACCATGGTCGAAGTCACCAAGGATCATGTCAACATGCCAATCTTTGGTAGTTTTTCTGGGAATCTATCTAGAAAAACAATTGAAGCGGTCCAAAAGGCGGTCGAAAGCCCAAAGCTGGAGACAGTTGGAGCCCAAAAATCTGGAACAAAACCCAGTTCTTACTTGGCTGCAGTTCAAGGCCAGACAGAGGACTTGGGGACTCAGATGAAGCAGTTGACTCTTGCCACCAAAGACACCATGAATGTCAACATGGTCGAAGTCTCTGAACCAAAAGCATCAGAGGAGGCCATTAGGCAAGAACAAGCCAACAAAACTGCTTTCCCTCGGGAAAATGAAAATCTGGCAGATTTCCTGCAAAGATGCCAGAAGAAGAAGTCAGAAGTGATGCTGTGTCCTCGATGCAGCTCGATTTTTGACAAAAAAGCTGCTGAACATATTCAAGGTGTAAGAGCAGCAAACAGAAAAAGGGAAAGTGTTGATACTCGACATGACCCCAGAAGAACCTACCAAAAGGGTTCAAATCAAGAAAAGAGGCCACTGACTTTCAGGCCTCCAACCAATGTGCCAGTTGATACATGGTACAAAACATCAGGTCGAAATAGGCCAAGCGAGGAAAGATGGCACTCCTTCGAAGTGCCAAGAGGTTCATCTTTTACACATAAGAAAGAACCTCAGGTTGCTACCCCTAAAGTGACCCAGGTATCAAGCAACTACAAAGGGAAGAATCCCATGTCTCGATCTCAATGGAGGAGATACCAGAGGCGACGAAAAGCTGAGAGGGAAGCTGCTAATGAACCAAAGGCAGAATCAAGTTCAAATGTTCCTCAGAGAAAGCAGAGGAAGCCTCTGGAAAGACAACCAGTGACCAATAGGCTAGTCTGGCCTAACTAGGGTGAGGTTGATAACGAAGATGGCTTTGAGTCTGATGACACCCTAGATATCATGGTGAACATAGTCTCAGTTTTGCCAAGAGAGTTCAACCGCCAGGTGGAGGTCGAAACAAGCGATTGGGAAGTTGAACAAGAAATGGCCAAGCATAGGCCAGTGTGCTATTTCGTCATGGATAATGGCACTACTGAAGAGCAGAATGGGTTCTTCGAACCTCCTACAGAGGCGGTGAAAAATCACCTTAAGCCTTTATTTATAAGGGCTAAACTCGAAGAAACCACAGTAAATAAGATCTTAGTAGACTGTGGGGCAACCATCAACATCATCCCTCATTTTATGCTAAGAAAAATAGGCAAAAGCGATGAGAACATCAAGCCTCACAACATGGTCCTGTCGAATTATGAAGGCGGCATAGGGACCACTATGGGTGTGATCCAACTGGACATCAAGGTGGGATCTATCCTTCGACCAACTATGTTTATGGTCATATCGGCCAAACCAAATTATAATCTTTTGTTGGGCCGTGAATGGATACATGGTGTTGGAGCTGTACCATCATCAATGCACCAAAGGTTGATACTATGGCGTCCTGATGGAATGGTCGAAAACATAGAAGCGGATCAAAGATATTACTTGGGCGAAGTAAATCACCTAGGATTGGTAGACTTCGACAAAAATCTGGCTCACATTGGGCCATGCCCAACACCTGACTTCGACTTGGCGCCAGCGCCAAATACTTTTTGTTCCTTATACCTGCACCCTGAGCATGGTTTTCAATGGGACAGAGAAGACTTGTCCCACATTGATTTTAGTGGGCTAACTGATATCCAGCCAACTGGTTGGGGAAGTGAATTCAGTGACAATGACTGAGTCACAATCACTGCATCGAATTTCGGCTTACATAGCCGAAACAAGGATGATAACGGCTCTCGAAGCCGAAGTAAAATATATGGCCACACAGGCCAATAATCAAGAGTTACCTTCTGCAGGTCCTGGAAAGGATTTCGATCCAGAGCCTCCTGATATCATGCCAGAAGAAATGCAGGAACAAAGGCTCGACGCCATCTACGACGATGAGCCTTTGGGATTCGAAAAGGACCCCTTAGCGAACAACATCAAAATGTTAGCGCAAGATCCTTTAGAAGAAATCAACTTGGGCGAAGGGTTAGAGAAAAAGCCAACTTACATTAGCGCAAAAATAGACCCAGAACTCAGGTTGGAAGTAATCCATTTGTTAAAGGAGTTCAAGGACTGTTTTGCATGGGATTACGACGAGATGCCTGGTCTCGACAGAGGATTGGTAGAACTTCAGTTGCCAATCAAACCTGGGAAGAAGCCAGTCAAGCAAAGTCCAAGACGCTTCGCTCCAGAAATACTGTCGAAGATCAAAACGGAAGTCGAAAGACTGCTGAAGTGCAAATTCATACGAGCTACGAGGTATGTCGAATGTATTGCAAACATTGTGCCAGTGATTAAAAAGAATGGTACATTGAGGGTGTGCATAGATTTCAGAGATTTGAATGCTGCTACACCCAAAGATGAATATCCTATGCCTGTGGCGGAAATGCTAGTCGATTCTGCCGCTGGCTATGAGTAACTGAGTATGCTCGATGGTTATTCAGGATATAATCAAATATTCACTGCTGAAGAAGATGTGTCGAAAACAGCTTTTCGATGCCCCGGGGCTTTAGGCACTTACGAATGGGTAGTGATGCCTTTTGGCCTAAAGAACGCTGGGGCAACATATCAGCGAGCGATGAACTCTATCTTCCATGATTTTATAAACACTTTTATGCAAGTATATATTGATGACATTGTTGTAAAATCTGTTTCCAAGAAGAACCATATAGACCACCTTCGACAATCATTCGAAAGAATGAGAGAACATGGTCTGAAAATGAACCCTTTGAAGTGTGCATTCTGTGTAAAAGCTGGAGATTTCTTGGGCTTCGTCGTCCACAAGAAAGGAATCGAAATCAACCAGAACAAGACGAAGGCAATTCTGGAAGCGAAAGCGCCAGCGAACAAAAAGGAACTGCAATCTCTGCTAGGCAAGATAAATTTCTTAAGGAGATTCATATATAACCTAAGTGGGAAAGCTCAAGCCTTTTCACCCTTACTTCGATTAAACAAAGAAAGATTCGAATGGGGGCAAGAGCAACAAGAAGCCTTCGACAAAATCAAAGGGTATCTCACAAAGCCACCTATTTTGGTGCCTCCTTGCAGCAACAGGAGTATGAGATTGTACATAGCTGCATCCGACAAAACTTTGGGAAGCATGTTAGCCCAAGAAGATGAAAATGGAGTCGAAAGACCCATTTACTATCTTAGTAGAGTTTTGAACGATGCAGAAACTAGATATAGCGAAGTTGAAAAATTATGTCTATGTCTTTATTTCTCTTGTACAAAGCTCAAACAATATATAAAACCAGTTGATGTGTATGTTTCGTCTCATTTTGATGTTTTCAAGTACATGTTGTCGAAACCCATCCTGCACAGCCGAATTGGCAAGTGGGCGCTAGCGTTAACTGAATACTCCTTGACCTTTATGCCCCTTAAGGCAGTGAAAGGACAAGTGGTGGCAGACTTTATAGTCGACCACTCAATTCAGGTTGAGAGTATCAATTATGTGGAGATAGAGCCTTGGAAATTCTACTTCGATGGTTCCAGCCATAAAGATGGAACAGGAGTAGGGATCTTGATTATTTCTCCAGAAAAAATTCCAACAACATTCAAGTACAAGATATCAGGTACTTGTTCGAACAATGAGGCTGAGTACGAAGCTCTGATTACTGGCCTTGAGATATTGTTGGAATTGGGGGCAACTCGAGTCGAAATAATGGGAGACTCAGAGTTAGTCATTAAGCAAGTCACAAAAGAATATAAGTGCATAAGAGAAAATCTCATTATGTACTTTGTGATAGCAAATCGTTTATTGAAAAAATTCGAAATGGTCAACATTTGACACATACCCAGATTGGAAAATCAAATAGCCAACGATTTGGCACAAATTGCATCTGGGTACAAAATTTCAAAAACGAGATTACAAAGAGCAATCGAAGTCCGGGAGAAAATAAAAGCAACTTGTCTGTCACCAACAGATTTGAAATCGACAAGACTAGGGTATGCTGATCAAAGGAACTTCGAAATTTCGTTCATAGATAATTTGTCAGAGAAAGATTGGAGGAAACCCATTGTGGATTATCTACAAAATCCAGCAGCTTCGACAGAACGAAAAATAAAATATAGGGCATTGAGTTACGTACTCATGGGTAATGAGTTATTTAAAAAGACGCCTGAAGGGGTATTGCTAAAGTGTTTAAGTGAAACTGAAAGCATACATAGTCCTTTCGACTACGCACGCTGGAGCATGTGAGGCTCACCAAGTAGGCCATAAGATGAAATGGTTGTTGTTTCGACAAGGGTTATACTGGCCCACAATCTTGAAAGATTGTGTCGAGTTCGCGAAGGGATGCCAAGAATGTCAAGTCCATACAGGCATCCAACATGTACCAGCAAGCGAACTTCACTCAATAGTGAAACCATGGCCCTTTAGAGGATGGGCGTTGGACCTTATTGGAGAGATTCGACCAGCATCATCAAAGAGCCAGAAGTATATATTGGTAGGCATTGATTATTTCACTAAGTGGATTGAAGTTATTCCTTTAGTCAATGTAGACCAAGAAAATGTCATTGAATTTATTCAAAAGAACATTATCTTTAGATTTGGATTTCCTGAAACTATAACTACTGATCAAGGATCAGTTTTCACCGGTCGAAAGATGCAGGAATTCGCTCAAGAAACAGGCTTTAGACTCCTAACGTCAACACCTTATTATGCACAGGCAAACGGTCAAGTTGAAGCAGCAAATAAAATAGTGATTGGCTTGATAAAAAAGCATGTAGGGAAGAAGCCAAAAAATTGGCATAAGACGTTAGACCAGATCTTATGGGCCTGTCGAACGTCCCCAAAAGAAGCCATAGGTACAACACCGTATCGGCTAACTTTTGGTCATGACGCAGTGTTGCCAGCGGAAATTTGTCTTCAATCTGCAAGGGTTCAGAGACATCATGATATTCCCTCTGAGGTTTATTGGGATATGATGTTAGACGAATTAGTGGATTTAGACGAAGAGAGACTACGCGCTCTCGACCTACTAAGGATTCAGAAGAAAAGAGTGGAAGACTCTTACAATAAAAAAGTGATACCTAAGGCATTTTCGCCTGGAGAATTAGTTTGGAAGGTGATTATCCCCATGGATCGAAGGGATCGAAGCATGGGGAAATGGTCACCCAAATGGGAAGGACCATTCAGAATTATCCAAACTTTTTCTGGTGGAGCTTATGAAGTCGAAGAGTTAGGTGAAGATAAAAGACTTTTGAGAGTAAACGGCAAATATTTGAAAAAATATAAACCTATGCTCCAAGAGATCAAAATAAATAGCAAGTAATGACTAAATTAACCATAAATAGCCAAAATGGAAAATTTTATAAGAATTAGCCAAAATGGTTACATTGTCAAATAAATATTACAATACATGGTTAATAAAAGGCTGAGTAAATTAGAAGGGGATAGAATCTCTAAGTCGAAGGTACTTGGCCTGCTGCAACTCCAGTCTTTTGTTGCACAAGGCATTCTCCTGGGAAAGCTTGGCAATTTGGTCATCGAAGGCTTGGGCTTTCTCAGCAAACTCTAGGCCTCGTGTAACTTCAGCCTGGCTCTCTGTGTCTGAAACACTCGAGAGAAGCTCCTCCTTGCGTTTGGTATTAGCGTTTATCTTGGCCTCCAGCTCTTCGATTTGCGCCTTTATGGAGGCATTGTCTCGATCTATGGCGTCAATTTCTTCTTGCTTGGATGCTTTCTGCTTCGATAACTCTGCAATTCGAGAAGTCGTCTCAGCTACCTCAGTCCAGGCAGAAGAACTTTTGCCATGTAACGCTTCGAGTTGGCTGTTGAAGCCCCTCTGACGTCGATAGTCTGCTGAGACTTGGTCAATAATGGAGTATAACTCCAAGATAAAGCTTGAAACCTCTGGAGTCACAGCAAGCAAGTCGAATGCATTCAGAACAGCTCCCAAACACGACGGAGCAGTGGGATCCCCCTCCAAAGCCTTCATCAGATCTTTCTTGAAGAACTGAGCCTTGACCTTCATCAAAGCCTCATCAAGAGGAGAAGTCGAAGTGGACTTCCCCGATGCAGTAGAAGCATCATGACTAAGGTCAGATGAGCTTCCCCTACTCTCGATAATGGCATTCAGATAGCCAATGGGATCAGTTTGCTTCAAGAGTGCTAAGTCTTCTTTGGACTTAGGCTTTGTCGAGGTGGTAACCCTTACAGCAGCGTTGGCTTGGGGTTGAAGTTGTTGAGTAGCGTTTGCATCGACATGACTCTCTTAGACATGTAGTTTTGTGGTACCAACATCAGCATGATCCCTTTTGTCATGTTGTTCCTCTGACAGATCGACCACTTGAATTTCCTTTGGTTGTTGTTCCTCTGCTTCGGCATTGGCTTCATCATTCGCCAATTCCTCCTCTTGTGGCCTACTGTGTTCAGCAGAGTCGAATGTCTCTGAAGTCTTTGGTGCTGAACTTTCGTTGGTCTCCTGAAAATAGAAGAGGAAGGATCTTCTGGTTTAGAAAGAGACACAATCGAACGTGAGCATTGACACCTGAGTTAAGAATGGTCAGAGAAACTACCTGCAGAGGAACTTCAGCCCCAGGGCTGGAATTATCACTTTCGACGGGTTTATTGAGCAAAACATTTAGCTCCTCCTCCGTTGGCTCTTCGATAATCACGGGAGGTGGCCTGGGTCTTCTCCCTGCAACCTTTATTCTGATTGTGGGTCGAGGCTCAGGAGAAGGAGCATCTTTCTTCATTTTTCTCCGTTTAAGAGGAGCGGGGGGAGATTCGTCCTCGTCGTCGCTCCCAGATTCGACTGTTAGTGCAGGTCGTTTCTTGGGTGAAGGTGCCTGAAAACCAATTGGAGTTCGATTTAGAATGCTACATCGAAAATCAGGATGTTAAAACCAGAAGGAAATAATAAAAGTTTGGTTACCGGTGCTGAAGGTTTTATCGAAGGACCTTCCCCCTGATGGCTTGCTGTAGTTTTCGCCGGTGCTGAAGGTTTTGTCAAGGGACCTCCTCCCTGATGGCCTTCTGTGGCTTTCTTTGCTGTAGGCTTTCGAACAACTGAAAGAAGACAAGTTATAATTAACAAGTTACAAGTCGAAATGGAAAGACAAAATAATTTGGGACTAGAACGTACATTTCTTTATTTTGTCAAGGACTAGAACGAAAGACTTCTGAAGTTCGTCCACAAAATCTTTCTCGTCGAAGAACTCTTCAGCATAGTAACTCTTCCACCAGTCTTCGAAGGATGGTGAACAGAGGAAGTTAAGTTGATAGTCGAACAGTGAAAGTAGTGTTCGACCAGCATACCTGCCAATATGCTTGGTGGCGGCATCCTCAGTATAGTCATTGCAAAAATATAACATTGATTTCTCCCTAGGAAAAATAGGAGAAGGAAGTGATTGAATGATACCAAACTGTCGAGAGACCAAGTTTGGTTGGTAAGCGATCAAGCTCAGGTGATTCTTGGAGCTCTTAAAGCGCAGTGGCATTATTCTGGGTGTGAGAAATGCTTCCCACATTATTGTGTGTTCTTCGACATGAGGGTCACCTGACGACTTGGGATGGGGCCTGGTGAACCATTATGGACCAACCTTTCGACGAGCGAAAGGAGCCATGGTCGAATTGAATTCTTTTCTTCTTGCAAACATCAAGACGAAGTTTGCAAAAGTCTGTTGAAGTTCCAGCCCATCTTCAATCGGAGTCAGTAAAGCCAATCTGGTGCCTTCGATATGCCTTTTTTCTATCTCAGGAGCTTGCTCATTTATCTGAGTTTTCTGAGGTAAGAAAGACTCGAAAGTGGCATTTATCCATAGTTGAAGTAGCCAAAAGGGTCCTGCAAGCAACAGACTGACTCTATTTTCGATGACCTTTAACAGAGTCGCTCCACTGCTGATCGACTCGTACAGATTCGCCAGGATTAATTCTGCCAAACAAATATTTTGGCCATGGTGAAGCTGGGTAGCAAGGGTGACCATTTTCTTTGTCACCTGTAAAGACTTTGTACAGAACACAAAGCGTGACAGCCAAAGGGCTAGAAACGCAATGTGCTCCACATCCGTCACATTGGCTGTCGACCTATCATGGTAATGGTTGATATAGGTGGTATAGGTGGGTTTCGTAGCTGAGAACCCAATCTGATCCTCCGACATTTCCTCTGGGTCGAAATAATCCCCAGTTGGTCGAAGGCCGGTGATGGCAACCACGTCGAAAAGCGTGGGTGTTAGCATTCCACAAGGAAGGTGGAAAGTGAAATGAGTATAATCCCAGAAAAGCAAAGAGGCTATCAGCATCTCAGGGGAGTAGTTGAGACCCGTCTTCGACAGCATGACTAGGTCGTATATCCCCAGGTTCTTCCAGATCGAAGCCTGGCTTTTTTCCATCTTCTCTAGCCAAGCGCTGTAGTCTGGTGTAAGACTAGGGCTAGACCTGAAAGCCCTAACACCCCTATTGAAGAAGCGAAGATCTATCTTCTCCTTAGCGGGATCTTCGTTGTCATCTGCAGCTTTTTTAGAACACTCAACAGGTTTGAGCGCCTCAAGCACTGGGAAGAAGTTCTTGATCTTCGTGGATTCATCAATGCATGGGGATAACGGGCCAGACATGGCGACAATCTGGTTGGAGTATCCAATCGGAATCAGTAGTTGATGTGAATAAGCTTCACGCTCAGCGGTTTCAAGGGGTTCAGGAACCCTTTGCAGGCCTGTAGAGGTAACTGTTGGAATCGTTGTGAAGATTTTTGGTTTAGCATTTCTAGAAGGAATGTTGGAACTGGGAGCATTAGAGGAACCTGAAGCCATTTTTGGGTTAAGATTGAAAGTGGAGTGAAGAACAAAGTGTTTGCAGGTTTGCAGAAGATTTTGTTCAACAATAAGGTTTGAATGCAGAATGGCGTGAAAAAGTCCCACAATGGGTACTTAGCGCTATTTATAGTGGTTGGGAAATCACAAAATTCGAGGCCATTTAATGTTGCAGAAGATAGTGGGACACGTGGCGCTCCTTCGCTGACATAACCGTTCTGCAGAAACGAAAAGGTGCAGCGTGCGCCCTCGTTTTTGGGAAATTGTCATGATGACAATTTGTGAAAAGACATTGGGCATGCTAAACGCCTTACTGAGGTGACGTCTTAGGTACAGATGGAATGATGGCTTTTTCTTGGGATTGTCAGTTGGTTGGTAGAAGACAAAAAGCGCACAGGTTAATTTGTGGCTAAGATTGAAGGACAGGTGTCGAGTGAAATCTCAAAGAATGCCTTTTTCTTTTCAGTGTCGAAATAAGGCATTCTTGGGGGGCAATTTGTTGGCTCCTAAACTCGACACCCTTGTTTTTTATTAATATAAACCATTAATCATGAGGGACGGTTTCGACCAGCTGATTCTGTCGAAATGCTCATCAGAAGATGGCAAGGTACTTAGAGAATTTCTTCTAAGTAGGAATCTCGTTGCCTTCGACGTCGAAGGTGCTTCTCGACGAAGGTATTCGACGCTCAGAGTGGAACGGTTTTGAGATTGAAATGTTTGGAGGGAAAACGGTTCCCAGCGGTTACCAAGTGCAACGTGCCAAGATCTGGGACGTCGAATGCTGTGAGCGTGCCAAGTGGAGTCATCTCGAAGCAGCGTAACTGCCCGACGGTTAATTGAGATGTGTTTAGTATAAATATTAGTAGTTCACATAGTTTTTCGTGTGTGTTCACAATTATATACAAGTCACTCATATAGATTCAAGTACCCAGTGTGAGCGAAAGAATTGTTGAGAATGTATGTGTGAAACACCACTTTAATTAATCAAAGTCATTTATTTTCCAGAACTTTACTGCCTCTTCATTTACTTTTCCAGTCGAAGCCTTTATTCAAAGCTTTCTTTTATTCTACCAAGTTTTCTTCTTCATGTAATTTACATAAAGTATCTTTATTTTCTTGTCATTAACCATCATTAAACTTAGTCAAAAACCCAAAAATCAACCATGTCTTAGGATCAATCTGATCGATCCTGCGAGTCACCAAATAAGTAACCTTTTGGAAGATCAGTGGTTGTTTACCAATTTCAACGGTAAACACATACACACCAAAATAAAAGCAAGAGATAAAATGTTGGTGCACAAAGAAGAGATGAAAGATAAAAGGAATATATTTAATGATGGTTACAAATTAAGGAATAATGAATTTACAATGAATTACATTGACCTACCAACTACTAGATTATTTACACACAAAATTAGGGTATAATAAAATACTAAAATAACCTCTAACAAAGATATAAAAAGATATAAAAAGATATTCCTAGATGTTCCTAAAATATAAATTATTTCCAACACCATCCCTTAATTTATAGTTACACAAAACTGACAACACCAATTTCATCCCTCAAACAAAGAAATTGATCAGTCTTGATAGCCTTTGTTAGAACATCTGCCAACTGCTTCTGGGTGCTACAGTGTACAACTTCTAATATTCCATTCTAAACCTGATTCCTCAGAAAGTGATACTTGGTCTCAATATGCTTGCTTCTCCCATGCAGCACTGGGTTCTTGGCAAGATTGATTGCAAACTTGTTATCAATCATCAGCTCCAGAGGTTTATTTACCTCAATCTTCATATCTTGCAGCAAGTTCAGAATCCACACAGCTTGGCATGCAGTCAGAGCGCCTGTAATATATTCAGCTTCACAGATTGACAGCACAACAACATGCTGCTTCTTGGAACACCAAGAAATATGACCTCTTAGAAATTTGAATAAGTATCCATAAGTACTTCTTCTATTAACTATGTCTCCACACCAATCAGAGTTTGAATAACTCCGAAGTTCTGATTCAATCTTTCTTCCAGAAGGAAATAATACTCCATACTTCAGAGTTCCCTTCACATACATCGGAATTCTGACAGCAGCTTGATAATGAGATCACTTTGGTTTACTCATAAATCTGCGAACCATTCCAACTGCATAGAAAATATCAGGTCTGGTATTACACAAATACCTCAGAGAACCAACCATCTGTTTGAAGGTTGTAGCATCCACATCCTCTCCATCAGAATCATAGTCCAACTTCTGATTTGTATCAGCAGGTGTGATAGCAATTTTGCAATTTTCTAGGCCAAATCTCTTCAGAAGCTCAAGTTCATACTTCATCTGATGAAAAATGATTCCTTTTTCAGAGTACATAAACTCCATCCCTAGAAAGAAACTCATTTTCTCAAGATCTGTCATCTCAAACGCATTCATCAGAACCTTCTTGATCTCAGCTATCTCTTGTTCAGAACTTCCTGTGAGTAATATGTCATCAACATACAAACATATCAGAATCATATTACCTTATGAAGTATGCTGAACATAAACACCATACTCCATCTCACACTTCTGAAACCCCTGTCCCTTGAAAAATGAATCAATCTTCAAATTCCAGGCTCTGGGCGTTTGCTTCAATCCATACAAGACTTTGTGTAATTTGAACACCATCCCTTCCTGATTCTTTTTCTCAAATCCAGGAGGTTGTGACACGTATACCTCTTCTTGTAATGGACCATTCAGAAATGCAGATTTTACATCTAAATGCATCAGAGGCCAATTCTTGTTAGCAGCTATTGCAATCACTAGTCTGATTGTTTCATGTCTCGCTACAAGTGAAAACACTTCAGAGTAATCCAGCCCAGGCTTCTGTAGAAAGCCTTTTGCTACTAATCTTGCTTTGCGTTTGCCAATTGATCCATATGGATTTAGCTTCTGCTTGAAAACCCGTCTGACGCTGATGACTTTCTTACCTTTTAGAAGTTCAGTCAGCTTCCAAGTCTTGGTCCTCTCTATAGCATCAAGTTCTTCTTTCATGGCCTACAACCAGACTTGTTGCTTAAGAGCCTCTTCCGTACTCACAGTTTCAGAGTCTACTAACATTACACACTGAATACCTTCTCCTTCAGAGTCTACTTTAGTGTCTTGTAACATGTCAAACTCTGAAAATCTTCTTGGGATGCTTCTGACTCTTTGTTGCCTCTGAATTTGAACTTCAGAACCTCGGACACCAGAACTTTCCCCTTAAAAAGTTCTTACTTCAGAAATTGGACTTTCTCCAGAACCTTGACTGTCTTCAGAGTCTGGAAAATTCCCAGAGTCTGAATCACCATCGGAGTCAGAGTCAGAATCATCTTCACCTTATGAATCTTCTTTAGATTCTTCAGAAACATGTGTTTCTGACTTTTCTTCAGGAGTCCTCTCATCAGAGTCAGGACGAGACCTTTCCCAACTCTATACTTCTGATTCCTTTACAATGATGTCTCTTCTAAACTTAAATTTTATTAGTTTGTAGAGAATAAAGTTTGTACGAACCTGTACTATGGTACCCCACCAGTAACATTACTTTACTTCTATCATCGAACTTTTGTCTTCTGGCTTCTGGGACATGTTTGTAACATACAGAACCAAACACCTTCAGATGACTAACACTTTTCTTATCTCCATTCCACTTCTGAATATGAACTATTTCCTTCAACTTCTTCGTTGAACATCTGTTGAGAACATACCATGCAGTGGCAATAACTTCTCCCCACAAAGTATGAGGAAGCTTCTTCTCTTTCAGCATACTTCTCACCATATCAAGCAAAGTACAGTTTCTTCTTTCAGCAAGACCATTGTGTTAAGGAGTATAGGTAGCAGTAACCTCATGCTCAATTCCATTCTCCTCACAGAATATTCTAAATTCTGTGGAGTCACTACGCCAAAAATAAGTTTTAGCAGCACATAAAAGAAAGCGCTTTTGGAAAAAAGCGCTTTTGTAGGTTTTAAAAAAAATTCGCTTAAAAAAGCGCTTTCAAAGGGTTCCTTAAGAAAGTGCTTTTCAGAAGCGCTTCTAAAGGTCACCCTTAGAAAGCGCTTTTTGGGAAGCGCTGCTAAAGCTGGCCTTTCAGAGGGTACCTTAAGAAAGCGCTTTTCAAAAGCGCTGCTAAAGGTCAACCTTAGAAAGCGCTTTTCCAAAGCGCTGCTAAAGCTGGCCTTTAGAAAGCGCTTTTAAAAGCGCTGCTATAGGATATGCTACGAAAGCTCTTTTTGATGTAAAAGCGCTGTTATAGATGACCTTTAGAAAGCGCTTTTAAAAGCGCTTTCGTAGGTAGTTATTGTGGCCCATTAGTTAAGCCCATACCCAAATTATTATTATAAGTTATTCAACAGAAACCCTTGTTGGAAACCATTTGCAGTATAGCCGCTCATCTTCGTTTCTCACAACATCCCGTGAACCCGCTCCAAAATGGTTCGTTCGTTTTCACAGCTTGTTGAATTTTAAACTGTTATTCTAATTTCATTCTTATGTGATTATTGTTTGTGATTTTGGTTACAGACTAAAAGAACCAAGAAGGCCGGTATTGTTGGTAAATACGGTACGTTCTATTAATTTTCTTACTTTTCAACATTTTGTCTTGTTTGTTGTGCTTTTCGGTTTCAGATTTGTTTGTTTTGTAGATATTTATTTCATTTCAATTCACTATAAATGTGTTTGTTCTAACCCTAAAAACTTTGTGGGTTTTTTAATTTCAATTAGGTTTAGCTTAGATTTATTTGCTTCTAATTTAAATGAAATTCTCAGCTAAGATGAGTTTATGGTTTTTGTGTCGTAAATGGTGATAACTGATAGGTTTGTGTTCTAATTTCAGGCACTCGATATGGTGCTAGTTTGAGGAAGCAAATTAAGAAGATGGAAGTCAGTCAGCACAGTAAATTTCTGCGAGTTTTGTGGAAAGGTAGTTTTTTTAAGGTGTTTTGTGACGAGTTTTTTCGATCTGCATTGGTTGATTATGTTCTCAATTTTTTGTATGTAGTATGCTGTTAAGAGAAAGGCTGTTGGTATTTGGGGCTGCAAAGATTGTGGGAAGGTCAAGGCTGGTGGTGCTTACACTTTGAAGTAAGAATCTTGCTCAAAAAACATATTTTCTCAATTGATTAATTGCTTGTATATAGTTGTTAACCTTGTGATTTTCTGTGCTTATTATTTTGACAGTACTGCCAGTGTTGTGACTGTTCGAAGTACCATCCGAAGGTTGAGGGAGCAGACCGAGAGTTAGAAAAGAAGCAGTATTACAATTTTGTTATTTTTTGTTTTCAAAGTTATTGCAGAAACTCTTGTACGTCCTTAATTATTGTTATATTTAATTTGGATATTTGAGGAAGATTTTGTAAGTGTATCAGTTATCTTTAATACATAATTGAGCTTGTTTCTTTTATACATTAGGACTGGTTTAGTTGTTGTTAGGGTTGATTTTGTCAGACTGATTTTGAGTTACAATGCTGATAACAATGGTTTTTATATATTTTGAGGTACAAAAATGGTATATATATTTTGGATTACAATGGTATACAATGCATTACCGTGGTTTATGAATTACAGGTTATGGCAACTAGTTTATATAAATAATATGCTGCAAACAATGCAGGTATATGAATTATATAAATTATACCTCTAAAAAAACACCCTATGAAAGCGCTTTTTCAAGAAAAATGCTGCCTTAGGTAACCTATGAAAGCGCTTTTTCACAAAAAGCACTGTCTAAGGTAAACATATGACAGTGTTTTTCCAGGCAAAAGCGCTGCTAAAAGACCACCAATGAAAGCGCTTTTCCAGAAAAAAGCGTTGCTAAAAGCCTACCTAAGACAACGCTTTTCTAGAAAAAAGCGCTGCTAAAAGAAAACTTATGAGAGCGCTTTTCCAGAAAAAAGTGCTGCCTTAGGTAGACCTATGAAAGCGCTTCTTCATAAAAAAGCGCTGCCAAAGAATACATATGGCAGCGCTTTTTTGTAAAAAAAAAGTGTTGTCTAGACCTACGGCAGCACCACCATAGGCAGCGCTTTTAAGCGCTGCTAAAGGGAAAAAAAGCGCTTTCTTAGGTCTTTTTTGGCGTAGTGAGTTATACTTACCACCACCATCAGTTCTAAGAATCTTCAAAGTCTGGCCACTCTGATTCTCAACCTTCAGTCTGAACTTCTTGAATTCAGAAAGCACCTCGTGTTTGAACTTTATGAGAGATACCCATCTCATTCTGGTGAACTCATCAACAAATGACACAAAGTATTTATTCCATCCAATTGATACTATTGGAAATGGACCGTGCACATCAGAATGCACTAATCCCAAAGCATGCTTTGCTCTTGGAGATACTTCTGATGCAAATGGTAACCTTGGTTGCTTCCCTTACATGCACACATTGCATGACTTCTCAGGCTTCTTGATTGTAGGAATTCCATGTACTAGCTTCTTTGATTTCAGATGCCCTAAGTTTCTGAAATTCAGATGACCAAATCTTCTATGCCACAACTCACTCTCCTTGACAACACTTGTTGCACTAAGACATTCAGAGTCTGTAGTTCTAATATTCACCTTGAATGTTTTGTTCCTTCCCTGTTCTAACTCTATAATCAGCTTGTGATTACAGTCATACAACTTCATAAGATTGTCCTTCATGGTAACTGAAAAACCTTTCTCAATCAGTTGTTGCATACTCATTAGATTGCTTTTCATGCCAGGTACATACCATACATCTGGATCACTGTTGCTTTCCCATTGTTTAGAATGATTATGACATTTCTCATACCTTCTGCATTAAGGTATTTATCAACAACACATATGATCTTTGTACTCTTCTCAAAGTCAAAATCAACCAACCATTTTTTTGTTTCCAATAATATGGTTTGAACACCCTGTGTCCATATACCACCATTATGATGAATTCATATTATCAGGTTCAGAAGCCAACAATAGAACAGGTTCATCATCAGACTCTCCTCTGGCTATATTTTCTTCTTCTGACTTCCTTTCTTTGTTTGACCAGCAATCTTTGGCATAATGACCAAATTTCTTGCAACAGTAACACTGAGCATTCTTCTTGTCAGACTTCTCCTTTCCCTTCTGGACATTCTTCTGCCTATCAGATTTTGAAGCTTCTGACCTTTGACCATCATTATTTTTCTTTCTGGCTTCTGACCAAGTCTGCTTCTGATACTTCTTATCATAAGTTACTTTCAGAGCCTGTGGCTCTACTTCTCTCTCAGAAGTTCTTTCAGTCATATGCAACTCATGCGTCTCTAGACTGCTTTGTAGCTCTTCAACTCTCATGGTGCTCAGATCTTTGGAATATTCAATTGCTACCATAATATAATCAAACTGAGAAGTTAAAGATCTCAATATATTCTCATTGATTACTTGTTCAGAAAGAGTTTCTCACAAGCTTTCATCTCATTAGTAATCAAAATCACTCTAGAGATGTACTCAGAAACCTTCTCGTTGTCCTTCATGTTGAGATTCTCATATTGCATTCTGAGAGGCTAAAGCTTCACCTTCTTCACTAATGTGTCACCACCGTAACATCTGACCAGTGTATCTCACGCAACCTTTGTTGTTTCAGAGTCAGCAATCTTCTCAAACACGTTTGCATTCATACATTGATGGATGTAGAACAACACCTTCTGAGCTTTCTTCTGTAACGCCTTCTGTGTAATCTTCTGAGCCTCTATTGCGTCTGCTGTTAATGGAGCATAGCCATCGGTGACAAGATCTAACACATCTTGAGAACCAAACAACACACACATCTGGATCTTCTAACGATTCCAGTTTTTTCCATCAAACGCTAAAAGTTTGGAATTTATATCGCCGTTTCCATTCATCTTCAACCTTATGCAATTTACTAAAAAATTCACTAAAAGTGTTTTCCAAATCTCACAGAATCAGAAAAATGATTCTCAATAATACCTCACTGTTCACTCGTGTTTCCCGTTTCTCCGTGGGTTTCGAACCAGACTCTGATACTAATTATTGGTGCACAAAGAGTGATGAAAGGCAAAAGAAATATATTTAATGACGACTACGAAATAAGGAATAATGAATTTACAATGAATTACATTGATCTACCTACTACTAGGCTATTTATACACAAAATTAGGATATAATAAAATACTAAAATATTCTCTAACAATGATATAAAAAGATATTCCTAAATATTCCTAAAATATAAATTATTTCTAACATAAAAAAATATCAATCCTGAGAGAAATATATTAAGCATTGTGAAACTTTTAAATAAGAATTTGTAAAATAATCATGAGTTAAAATGATAAAATAATAGTGTGTAATGCTAAAATTACGAAGATCAAAGAGTTATAACAAAAAGTTTAAAGAGAGTGTGAAAATATGTTTGTTACGAGTTCATCGAGTGTTTGCTTATAATGTTTAGTGTCATAATATTTGAGGTAAAAACTAAATTTCTCGTATATGTCTACAATGTCAAAATATGTAGTCGTTAATTCTATGGAGTTTATGTTTAAACCTCGGAGTTACACCAATGCACTTCAAGTAAAATTTATTTTATTTATGCATATGGCCCTAATTCCGTATACCAAAAATGATTAAATAAGTAATGTATGTCTGTTCTCTATTTAACCTTATTAATTCATGAAAATCATTTGTTAAACGCTACTACAATCTAACAAATTGTTATATATACTTGAGATTATAAAAAATTATAAATAAATGTATGGCAAGAAATCACAAGAATTAAAAATATCACAACAAGACATTCATTAGTATTCAAAAGATTATTTTTTTTATTAAACTTCACACTATCCGATAAATAAAGTTTATCTCATACTAAGTAAAGTATATACAACAAAGAAAGATTACAATGGTTATCCTCTAAATCAAATATGAGATTTTGCACGAAGATAATTTTAAACTAGATAAGAGCTTTGACACAAGACGCAACTCGCAAATCAAGTGGAGAATTTAACTGACAATCTCTTAAATTAAACGAGAGTTTTTACAACAGACAAAGCTCACGAAGCAAACTAAAAATTTTAACTGACAAACCCTTGAATCAAACGAGAGATTTTACAACATATAAAACTCGCGAACCAAATATGAGATTTTACCGGACAACCCTAGAAATCAAATAAGAATTTTTTCACTTGATTTATCTCATGACCAAAATAAAAAAATCACAAGAGATATTACAAAATTGCTCTCACTCTATAACCAAATGCTTCACAAATAAATTTCACTCTCAAAATATTAAGGTCAATTTTGACGGAATTCAATTTTTTTGCCATGCCTATTGAACCAGTGATTATGTTGGTAATGGTAATGGTTAGCAAACAATTTGATTTTTTTCCCACAGTTGGCCACTTTCATAAGCAAGAGATTTACGGGAATAGTTACTTTCACAAATTGTCAATTATAAAAAGACACTTTACTACTCACCTTATATATACTATTGCAAAATAGCATATTGTTGGCATTTTGCAACATTCACTATCCCAATCATAAACTTTTTAATACTTTATTAAAAATCTAACTTACTTTATAATCACAATGATTTTTAAATTATACACCATTGTAGTTATAAAATGATTTTCATGTGTGTTTCATTTGCTTATTGACCAAACTAGTGGCTTGTCGTATTAAAAAAGGAAAAATGACTTATAATCTCATGCTTGTTACTGAAAAATGTATACAGTGTAAATATGGTTGAGTTTGCATTAATCTCCTTCTTGAGCAATTGCCTAAAATGCATCTGGACCTGTTCATGCACTAGTTCACCTAACCAGCATTCCAACAATTTCTAGTTTTCAAGTATTTCCAATATGAATGTCACTATCTTCGTGTTTAATGGAGCTTATTTCAAAATTCCGATTAAATTTAAACGATTTTTCTGTTTAATGGTATTTTTTTCTTTTTCTTTCTCATATTGTTTGTTTAATTAGTTTACCAATATATCTCATTTCTGTCATTGATGTTTTCTTGTAATTTTTGTTTTAAAAGATTAAAACTAAAATTTTGAAATATTATATAAATTAATTATAATATCATTAAATTTTATAATGATTAACACTGTTCTGTTAATGAATCAAAATTGATCGGAAAATGGAGGTTGCAAGATGCAACAGTGGACTTGAATTTCTAATGTGGTGGATGATGGACTGACCGTTCTGAGCATGTTGCATTTTTGAATTTGATCTCTAATTCATCTAATTCAAATTCAAATACAATTAATTCATCTAATTCATCTCAACCACGCATTTTTGGTGATTTGTTTCTTTCTCGGTGACGCGGCCATTGGGCCCTCTTGTTGGCCCATAAAAGTTTCCCCCAAATCTCTTGTCTCTGTTTGGCAGTGCGAGAGTTTTTGTCGTATCCTCCCTTTCATGTGTGTCGCATATCGGCTTGAATGGAAAGCCAAGAGGTGACATTACTGTCTTTGTGATTCACGCCTTTAATGCATCCCATGCTACATATTTATTTTCGTAGGTTCGGTAATAAAGATCTTTGGAAAATGAAATACTTGAGTGCTTTATTGTGGCGATCTAGAGCAATTATAGTATTTTATCCCTTTTTCGGTAATTCATCATGTGATCTCTAAATATTCAATTTTGATGTTTCTTGAGATGTTACATTTTCTTCTTTAGCACGTGTATTTCTACAACATATTATTAATTGAAAAAAATAGTGTCTGTGATGAGTCAAAAATCAAAAGAAGATGTTTCCATTTCTTAGGTTGATTTTGTCACTTCATTAACAATTTTTACCTTTAATAAGAGGGTACCTTGATAGAGCCTTCCTGGATGTAAGTTCTTCTTCGGATTGAGGTGTATTGTGTAACACCCCAAATTTGATTAAGCAATTCAATCGTATTATTTGTGTATTTATTTGATTTAGTACGTGCTTTAATTAAATAAATCGTTTAATTGTTTTATGCCAATTGCATGAGTGGGTAGGGATAATTCCTTAATCTCCATTAGGTTTTTTCGTTTATTCCATGAATTGAATGAAGAATATGATGATCTTGGTTCTATGTGAAGATTATTATTATTATGTTGAATTTTGTATGTTGAATTACATGTGAAAAAGTGTATGATAATTGTTAATGAATGATTGAAGTTGTTGTGATCATATGAGTGAATTGAGTTTGACAAAAATTGTGTTGAAATCGGTGCATATTAATGTTTATGCATACTAAAATGTTAGATGTACGTTGGTTGATGTTTATTTGATAATAACATGATGATTTCTATCTGTTTATAGTGTTGGAAGGTGAAATTTGGAGGTTTGGATGGCCTCCATAGCAAGAAACAATGTTTATGCATTCTGAAAGTAGATGATGGGCATCAACAGTCTCACGGGGAGACCTTCATTATCCCCGTGTACATCACCATGATGACGGGTAATTCGTCATGTCATCAGAGTACGTGTGCATTTTTAGTTTGATGGGATTGAGTTGTCGGCCCCTCTTTTTGGGGTTTAACTATTGTTTGCTACTAGATTGGAGGTGTTTTGGGTATTATTTACCAAGTATGTGTTGAATAATTAATTGTTGCAATGTGATGATAAGTTGTGACTGTTGAATAATAATTCGGTGTGGGATTAATATGATGCATGTTGTTTACTGTCAGTGAGAGCCTTAAATGTTGTTGTTGTTGTGTGTTGTTGTATTGACTTGTGTTGCAACTGGTTTTTTTATAGAGTCGCCACCATTAATTTTTATCATAAAGGAATGAAGTATAAAGAAATAACCCTAAAAGAAATTCAGAGATTCTAGGTTTGGACTCGGTTCTAGACGAGGAGAATGTGTTAGAAACTCCTCATCTACCTTGTTCACAAGGATACTAGGTTTAGAAGCACGATGTTTTAGGAAATAGGGTTTTAATTGCTTATTAAGGAAAATGATTTGAATTTTGGTTAGTGGGACTCACCATGATTTTTGATTGTATGCCTATGTATCCTCTTAGGAGGAATCAAAGTCTCATTTCAAGTTCGTAGTTTGGTTGGTATTTTTTATGGATTACGCGGATATTTTAATTTTCCCCGCACTTAGTTCAAATGTGTGGATAGCAGAGATTTTGAACTAAGTGCGAAGTTATTAAAATTACTTTGTATTCCTTTTTTAAAAATTAATTGTTTGAATTAATTTATTATAAAAAATAATTCGTCGATTATTTGAATATTTTTAAACGTACAACTGAGGAGTCTCATATAGCCCCCTTATCACATATATTGACCACGTGTCGCTTGCGAATATTGTAATTTTAATGAATCGCGGGTTTTAATATTTTGATATAAAATATTAAATTAAAATATATTACGAAAGTTATTTTTAAGCGTGTGATTTTAATATGATTAAACAATATATTTACTAAGTCTAAAATAATTTAATTATAATAATAAATAATATGTAATATTATAATCAAAATATAAATATAAAATAATAATATTATGATTATTAAAATATAAATATAAATATATAATATTATGATTATTAAAATATAAATATAAATATATAAAAATCAGAAAAATAAAAAAATAAATATATAAAATGAAATTATAAAAAAAAAAATGAATTTGCTGGGGTGCGATTTTAGTTTATAGAAGTAAAATTAAGAGGTTTAGATAGAAAGGGCCTGAATTCAGATTTTGAATTCAGGTCCAAAAAGACCAGGGGGTGTGCTGGTTTCGAAACAAAGCAAAAGGGGGGGTTTGAGTAGTAATTGGGTTCGGAGGCTGCAAAGCCCAGTACGTCTAAAAATAAAAATAAAAAGCACAGAATAAAAAAATAACCAAAGGTTGGTCGGGTTTAGGCCTGATATACTTGGTTTTACAAAGACCAACTTTTGTTTCTTCATTCCCCATTCTCGCCGTCTCCTTCTTCCTTCTCCCCTGATTTGAAACCCTAAAGCCCCAAAGCCTAACCTGATGGCGCTACCCTCTCTCTCTCTCCGGTCCTCCTCTTCTCTACCCTAATAAAACAAAATCCAACCCTAGACCTAAATACTACGACGACTATTCTTATCTGCCTAATCAAAACAGAAACAAAAAGCAAACATAAGCTAAATACTTTACCCTCCATCGCGATTTTCGCTTTCGTGTTCCTTCCGTTTGTTCCTTCTGATCTCTTTCTTTTTTTGTTTACAGGTGACCACAAATGCGGACAACAGGCTGAACAACGTTTGATGATGGTGAGCGATGGGCGGGTAGCGACGAGACAGGTTGAGATCGCAAAGATTTTTTTTACTGTAAATAGAAAACTTTTGTATATTTTCTTACTATCTTCTTCGTACTGTCTTTTTTCTCTTCTGCAAGCAAAATGTTTACTTTTATAGCAAACTCAAAATCCCAGTATTTTACGTAACTTGGAAATTTATCTGCAAATTAGTTTTTAGGTTCAATTAGGATTTCGATTTTAGGCAAGTTGTTTGAATTGTGTCTGTAATTTTAGGAACATTGTATTGATTGACGATTTATGTATTTGAAAGCGGTTTCCATTTTTTGTTTGATATGTTTTTCTATAATTTACTATGTTTTGATCTGCTTAGGAAATGTTTTCTGCAAATTAAAGCTAATGTTCTTGCGTTTGAATGTGCTGAAGAATAAGCTTCTTCCTTTCCACGCGTGCGTTGATCTCAACAGTAGCTGTTAGGGAAATTGGGCTATATACTTCATTTGTTAATTGGGCCAACATGTTTTTTTGGATCTGTACTGTTTTGAGTTTTATTGGGTCGTACCTTTAACTTGGGCATGCAAGTTCATACCATAATAATAAAATAATAATGTTTATAAATAAAATATTTTTTCAAAACAAACATAAAAACTGAAACAGGCCATACTTAACCTATTGGGCCTTTATTCCTAATCAAACAATCTATTTAAGCCAGCGCACCTCCTTTTGAATCAAACAAATAGAAATTAATTTCTAATTAATTTTTTAATATAACGCCTTAATCAATATTAATGTAATTATTATTTTATTAAAATAATAGTAATGATAATAATAATAATGTTATGATAAAAAAATTGAAATAAGTCCAAAACTGAAACGGGCCAACTATTTCCGCCATTGGGCCTTGAACAAAAAAATGAAATGTTTCACACATCCTTGGCTAGATAATGCACCTGCCTTTTAACTCAAAATAGAACCTATATACAAAAACTTAATGGGCCATCAGATATTGATTGTCCATTTTGGATCGATACACCCTCTCTGATTTTAAATACCCCAATAAAAGTAAAAACTAAATGATACGATGTAATTAAAGGAAACCTAAACATAAATAAGGGTATGGAAAATTTGGGATATGACAGCTGCCCCTATTTAATTATCTTTCGATTAAATAGTGTGAGAATACGTAAGTCTCCCGCGTTTAATCAGAAGCTTATTAAATATTGGAAAACCCCAAGATTTGCCCGAGCTAATATAAGAATACGCTGTACAACGTTCCTATGAGTGTGAAGAATAGGAAAAGATGATGATGTATCATCCTGCCAGCGTTTGAAACAAAGTTGATTTATTTTAGATATGACGACGCGGATGACTTGTTAGTATCTAAGGGATTACAAAATTTTCTTTTTTATGCAACCTATGAGGTAAATGATATGAGTTTAGAAAAGATGACTTACTAATGATAGGAGACTAATATAGTAAGTTATGACATAGATTTTATATATTCATCGCAACCTAGGGGACGAATAAAACAAAGTTTGATAACTCATTGCTGCGAGGAGACTGATGCAATGGTTTACACAAATTTCATTATGTTTACTACAACCTAAATAGTATGAGGATGAACTTGTGTATTTATCACAACCTAGGGGATAAAAGACAACATGGGTGGGCCTACGTTATCCATCGCAACCTAGGGGATGAATAACCTCAAAGATTTGTATATCTATTGCAACCTAGGGGATAGATAATTGAAAAAAATTGAAACCAGATATTTGGAACTTGGAATGATGATGTTGGTTGTGTCGTCTCAACCAAGATTTGATAACCAAACAAAATATACTAGATTTGAAGCGATGGAACCCAAAATTCACTAATGAGGTTAGTTGTGTTGTCTCAACCATAACCATCAACATGAAGAAAATAAACCCCAAACTCATGATGATATTGGTCGTGTCGTCTCAACCATTATCAATATGAAGAAAATAAACCCCAAATTCATGATTATATTGGTCGTGTCGTCTCAACCATTATTAACATGAAGAAAATAAACACCAAATTCATGATTATATTGGTCGTGTCGTCTCAACCATTATCAACATGAAGAAAATAAACCCCAAATTCATGATGATATTGGTCGTGTCGTCTCAACCATTATTAACATGAAGAAAATAAACACCAAATTCATGATGATATTGGTCGTGTCGTCTCAACCATTATCAACATGAAGAAAATAAACCCCAAACTCATGATGATATTTGTCGTGTCGTCTCAACCATTATCAACATGAAGAAAATAAACCCCAAGTTCATGATGATATTGGTCGTGTCATCTCAACCATTATCAACATGAAGAAAATAAACCCCAAATTTCTTTATAGTTTGAACTAAAAGTTTGCACAGATAAGCCTGCTAAAAATGAACCCCAAGAAAATTTGTAATCTTAACCAGAGTAGCTTTGTAAGATGCCATGTATGCATAATGCCCTAAACTGACGTGTTATCCAAATGTGATGTATGCCCCAAATGTTTGTATGTGCATGTACAAGAATTCTTATGTGTTTATGCCCCCAAATGTTTGTATGTGCATGCCCTGAGTATGTGTATGCTTTTGATAGATATATTTTGTTAAACCAATCGGGTTCTCGTAGTCACCAACTCCCTGATGGTGTTTTATTCCCATTGTTGTATCTCCAAGTGGAATTGGATTTAGTGAGATCTTGATGCATGGGTCATAGGCATAGGCGTAGGTGTGGATGCAGTACGTGGATGTTGGCGCGGTTATTGACATAGTCGCGAACATAGGCATCAGCATTAAGATAGGCGTGGACATGGATGCAGGCATGTATTTTCCTTTAATGTTCTTCTAACCAAAATGCTTTTCGGTGTTTTTATCAAATGATTTTATTAGCATGTCAATTCCCCAACATGATTTCAAACAATATTTACAAAAAAATAATTGTAGTATTTTGCAAACAAGTCTAAAAAAAAGAAAGAAATGCAATTGAAATATTTGAATAAGACTTCGATGTTTTTATTGATAAATATGCCTCTGAATAAAAGAGTGTACAAGATGCAATCCCTAGAAGGAGGTAATTATAGAAATTTTTCTATAAAACTATAAATGGCAATGAAAGTGATGATTGCCACTGCTATTTTCCCTAATATTCTCTTGATAGATCCAATCTTCTTTGCTTTTGAGTCGGATGATTTAGACCAATCCCTTCCTTCATGGTCCTTACATCGCATTCTTTTTGTTCTTTATTTCTTTGAATGAAATCCCTAATTTTTGCTTGGATCTCCCTTTCGGGTTTTCAATCCACTGGGATAATGTTTTTTTGGTGTATGTCCCTAATTTTTGCTTTGATCGCCCTTTTAGGGTTTTCAATCCACCGGGACACTCCTTTTTCCCAAGTCGCCTTTTTAGGGTTAAGCTTAGCGAGCTTTCTTATACATAATATTTTTTGACTGCGTCTGTATTTGTCAGATATGGTAATTCTTCCCCATCCATTGTTGTGAGGACAAGACCGCCACCGAAGAATGTCATTTTTACCACAAATGGACCCTCGTAGTTAGGTGTCCATTTACCACATGAATCGAGGAGGGGTGGCAGAATCTTTTTGAGTAATAGATCTCCTTCCTGGAATACGCGAGGACATACTTTCTTGTCGAAGGCTTTATTCATCCATTTCTGATATAATTGACCGTGGCACACAATTGTCAAACATTTTTCTTCAATGAGGTTGAGTTGATCAAGTCGTGTTTGAATCCACTCGACTTCTTCGAGCTTAGTTTCCATTAGCACTCAGAGTGATGGAATTTCTATCTCAATGGGGAGTACTTCCTTCATGCCACATACTAGTGAAAAACGAGTTGTACTTGTTGACGTGCGTACAGAGGTACGATATCCATGTAAAGAAAAAGGAAGCATTTCGTGCCAATCTCTGTATATCTTCATCATCTTCTGAATGATTTTCTTGATATTCTTGTTCTCAGCATTGACAACCCCGTTCACATTGGGTCGATATGGTGAGGAATCATGAGGTTCGATCTTGAAATCTTCGCATAATTCTTTCATCATTTTGTGATTTAAATTAGACTCATTATCAATTATGATCCTGTTTGGAACTCCATATTTGCATATGATATTTTTCTTGATAAAATGAGTAACCACTTGAGTTGTCATGTTTGCGTATGATGCTGCCTCTACCCATTAGGTAAAGTAATCGATGGCGACTAGTATAAATCGGTGTCTATTAGATGCATTTGGTTCGATCAGACGTGTCATATAAATTCCCCACATTGAGAACGACCATGGAGAGCTCATAACATTTAGAGGAGTAGGTGGTACATTTATTTTGTCGGTGTAGATTTGACATTTGTGACAGGATTTTGTATAATGATAGCAATCTGCTTCCATTGTTAACCAGTAATACCATGCACGTAAGATTTTTCTTGCCATAGCATACCCATTTGTATGGGTTCTGAAGGTGCCTTCGTGGATTTCTCTCATAAGTGTATCCGCTTCTTGTTTCTCTACACACCTGAGTAGCACCATATCATAATTTATTTTGTACAATATGTTATCGCTCAGAAAGAATTTTGATGCTAGCCTTCGCAGGGTTTGTTTGTCGATCATAGAGGCATTTTCTGGATATTCTTTCTTTTCAAGATATCTCTTGATGTCGTAGAACCAAGGCTTGTCATCTGGTCCTTCTTCAATAGCGAGATAGTGTGCTGGCTCTTCAAAATGTATGATGGTGATGTGTGGCTCATGGTTGGGCCAGGTTACCTTAAACATAGATGATAAGGTAGCTAAAGCATCTGCCATTTGATTTTCTTCTCGCGGGATATGGTTGAAAGTAATTTCAGTAAATTATGCAGCTAGCTTTAAGACGTGATCCCGATATGGAATCAAGTTTAGGTGTTTGGTGTCCCATTCACCTTTGAATTGGCATATGACCAATGCAGAGTCTTCGAATACTTTAAGATATTTGATTCTCAAATTGATGCCAGCTTCTAGACCTAGAATACAGGCTTCATATTCGACGATATTGTTGGTGCAGTCAAAACATAACCTTGCGGTATAAGGTTTGTGATAGTTATTTGGAGAAGTTAAGACTACCCTGATACCATGTCCTAATCCATTTGAAGCTCCGTCGAACATAAGTGTCCAACGTGCCCCTGGTTTAGGTCCTTTGCCGGGTCCTGGTATTCTGTAGTCATCAATAGCCATAACATCTTCGTCTGGGAAGTCAAATTTCATGGGTTGATACTATGGCAATGGTTGATGGGCTAGATGATCAGCTAGTACACTACCTTTGATGGCCTTTTGGGTAACATATAGTATGTCGCACTATGATAGTAACATCTTCCATCGAGAAATCCTCCCTGTAAGAGCTGGTTTCTCGAACACATGTTTTAAAGGATCCATCCTTGCTATTAGCCACGTGGTATGCGTTAACATGTATTACCTTAATCTTTTAGTAGCCCAAGCCAGTGCATAATAAGTTTTCTCAAGGAGCGAGTACCTGGGTTCACAGTCAGTGAATTTCTTGCTGAGGTAGTAGATTGCATTCTCTTTTCTACCCGTTTCGTCTTGCTGCCCCAACACACATCCCATAGATCGCTCCAGTACAGTTAGGTACATAATAAGAGGTCTTATCGAAACTAGTGGAATCAATATTGGTGGCTCTTATAAATATTGTTTTATCGTTTCAAAAGTTGTTTGGCAATCCTCATTCCATGTCACAGTTTGATCTTTTCTCAGCAATTTGAATATAGGCTGGCACGTGGCAGTTAGGTGTGATATGAAACTTGAAATGTAGTTCAATCGCCCTAAGAAACCACGAACCACTTTTTCTGTCTTTGGTGTTGGAATTTCTTGTATAGCTTTTACTTTGGCAGGGTCCACTTTGATACCATGTTGGCTCTCAATAAAACCCAATAACTTGCCTGACCTGACACCAAAGGTACACTTGTTTGGGTTCAACCTTAATTTAAACCTTCACAGTCGGTCAAATAACTTTGTAAATGTATGATGTGGTCCTCCTCTGTATCACATTTGGAGATCATATCATCTACGTACACCCCGACCTCCTTGTGAATCATATCATGGAACAATGTCACCATTGCTCGTTGATAGGTTGCCCATGCGTTCTTCAAACCGAATGACATTACTTTATAGCAAAAAGTGCCTTAAGGTGTCATGAAGGTAGTCTTCTCCATATCTTCGAGCGTCATTTTGATTTGATTATAACCTGAGAAGACGTCCATGAATAAGAATACTGAAGCTTGAGTCGTGTTGTCTACAAGAACATCTATGTGAGGTAGTGGGAAGTCGTCTTTAGGACTTTCTCTATTTAGATCCTAATAATCCACACACATGCGTACTTTGCCATCCTTTTTAGGAATGGGTACAATGTTAGTTATCCATGGTGGATAGTCTACCACTGCCAAGAACCCTGCGTCGAATTATTTAAGAACCTCTTCCCGAATTTTGCTGGACATATTTAGACGAGTTCTCCTGAGTTTTTGCCAGACCGGAGAACAACCTTCTTTGAGAGGTAATTTGTGCACCATAATGTCTGTATCCAACCCTGGCATGTCTTTGTATAACCAGGAAAATATATCCACATACTCGTGCAATAACTTGAATAGTCTTTTTTTGATGCTTTCTTCTAAAGCTGCCCCTAGCTTGACCTCTTTTGGATCCTCTATTGTACCGGGATTAATGGTCTCAATAGGCTCTTGATAAGGTTGTATGTTGTCATCCTTTTGTTCTATGCTTCTTGCTAATTCTTCAGAAAGTTCCATATCCTCAACATCCTCCTCTTCAACTTGGTTGACGGGATTATCAAAATCATATCGGATAGTAGCAGTAACATCATCGGTGATTTTGGGAATGGATCTGCATATTTATCATGTTTTGGTGCAGTTTTTGTTTAGTACGTGAATTTGGAAAATGCATATGCGAGAAAATATTGTCATTTAAAATATATAGGATAAATGCAAGAAGAAAAACAAGGATCTTAATTGAATACGAAACACATTTTTATTATTCATAAATATTGATTGAAACACACGGGGACCCTTACAAACAACCCCTATGCATCAGGCTTGGCATGGGTTCTTTCAAAAACAAAGAAAATTACTTTGAAAAGAAAATTTCAGGAATCTCCACAACTGTCCAGTTCTTTAACTCTTCGTCTGGGGCGCATTCACGGATGAAATATGTCGCCATTTTGATGGTATTTTTATGGGACACCATTGCCACTTGTTCGCCATGTTCTACCCCTTTGCTTATGAAGGTCTCCTGGATTGGTGGAAACCGTGATTTCCCTTTTAGAGTAGCCTTCGATGATTCATAACCCAAGCCAAAATGGTTCTTCTTCTCAGATATCTCAGGGAGCTTTCCCCAACCTTTCGAGTCACCATTCTCCACTGCTATTTATAAGTCTCTCCATGAAGTTATACCAGGATTTTTGACCTTTTCTACCGGTAAGGTTATTGTCGAAGCAAGCTCTAGTACTTGAAATGGTGTAGCTATGAAATCTTTGTCAGCACTGATGTACTTGTATACAATCTTCGAGAAAAACACCTATCATAACTTGTCTAGGTTCACCCAAAGTTCAAAATGGCACGTTTTCCTTGCAAATATGACAAGAATTCAATTTTGACCGTGGATTCAGTTCCTGAGTTAAAGGCCAGATTCTTGCCTTGTTTGTTCCTAACTCCACAAGAGCTTATTCGACTAGGGTGATTTTATTCAAATCAAGCAATCGAAGTAGAGGCTGGCTCAATGGAAGGAGCCATGATATTGAAGCTAGTGCAATTTGAATTAGAGTTCAGAGCTTTCGAAGGAAACAAGGTTCTGACGAGGAAAGCTCTGAATAATTCTAATTGGAGCTTAAAGTCTTTGAAGAGAATAAATTGGAAGGGAATTGGATCTATAGGGGCATGTCAGCTTTCAATTTCCATCATATTGGAGACCCAAATAACTCAAGATAGGCTGGAAAAACGCGTGGAGCTCATTTGTGCAAGATTTGGCCAATTTTGGAAATATTTGATATTATTCCAAAACAAATATTTCCTCATGAAAGCATGGATATTCCTCCTTATTTGTTAACCTAATAAGACCTAATATATATGCACAAGCATTCCAGACCACAAGGACACACACAACTGCTACAAAAAACCCTAGAAAAGTTTCAAATTGTTTTCAAAGGAGTGCAACCTTGGTTCACACAATCCAAGCCTTCTCCACCCAAACCAAGCATCCTGGCTTCCTCCTAAAGGTCCCAAGGTTCATCTCTATCCGTGAGCCAGGCCAAATCGTGCCCAGAATCCCTCCGTCAAGCATCACCGGATTTTGGTAAAAACTTAGTTTCGAAACTTTGAAAATGCATGCTATAAATTGATTTTCATTCCATGTTCATGCTAATATCATTTATTGTGAGCATTTTAACGTCTTTCATGTAAGTTATAGGGCCAAGAACTCTAATCACCATTGTTAGGGTTTCTAAACGTATGAGCTTCGGTTTCAGAGATAGAGGCGTTTTTAGACCAAACTAAGGCCATGGTTGAATTCGCAGCCTAGGTTTTAGGGGAGGTAGGCAAAGTTTCGGGCCTTGAATCTAATGTATTTGCAGGTTGCCTGTTTTGCTTGGCCGGAGAAGACGAACGAAGTACAGCTCCAGCGTCGTTGACTTCTCTAAGACCCTGCGTGTCATTTTGTTTTAATTTGATTGGTTCATTCAATTGCTGACGCGCACATTTTTTTTATGACCTGGATTTGATCCTTATTTCACATATATTATTTTTGTGTTGTTATAATCATGAATTAAAGATTGGCTTAGAGGGAAAAGGCATAAGCATGCAAAGGGAAAGACCTGGGTTCGATACCCAGGTCTAGAATTTTGTTTTTTCTAACAAGTTTCTTATAGATTTGGTACAACCAGGCTATACACGCGCACCATGTAGTATCAGATCTGCACCATCCAATGTCCACAGAGCCAGATCTAAGAGCTCCAACATGTGGTTCACCGTGTGCTCTCAAGACCCATCCCCACCAGATAATTGTTTGAAATGCTGGGTTCAATTGAGTGGGTCTAACAAAGATTCAGCGCCACACCCCCAGTCTGCTAACACTAACAAACCCATTTTTTTATTTTTTTATTTTTTTTTTAATTTCTTTATTTTTTATTTTAATTGTTTTAAAATCAATTTCTATTTTAATCATAAAATCACAAAAAAAAAAGAATTAGTTTTTTTTATATAATTAAAATTAATTTTGTAAATTAATCTAGTTTAATTACTTTAATATTTTTTTCTTTAAATTAAAATTAACTAGAAACTAGGATTAAATTTTAAATCTTTTTCTTTAAAAATACCAAAAAAATATTAGTCTCATTAGAATTAATTGTAATTAATATTTTTTTATTTCCCTTTTTAATTTAGTTAATTAGGATATTATTACAATTAAATATTTTCATAAATAAATAAAAACAAAAAATATTTTCTTTTAACTTAGAAACATTTTTAGGGTTAGACGCTCTTCCCATTCTTCGCGCGTTTATCTTTTTCATGAGTTCATTTCCCCATTATGTAACTGTTTCCCAGTTTGTAATAACTTTAATTAGGTTTAAAATTCCGCATTTTATTTTCTTGTGCTATTTATGTATTTTCCCCAAGTCCTTGTAATAGCTTAGGAATTTTATTTTCTGCAATTTATTTTCTGCACTACTATTAACTGTTTAGATTAATAGGATTGCATGGAAAAGACTGAAAAGAAAACAGTTAGATAACCCTAAATGTGTAAGATAAATGAACCAAATCAACACACATGCACATGCTCACCCCTAGGGTGTCTCCCACTTCGGTTGCCTTTGAAAACAGTCACAATTCTCGAAACGTGAGAATTTTTAATGACTGTTCTTGAGTTCAAGAGATCACAAGTCCCTCGACGATCCTTTCAACTGTTGCCTCGGTTAAAAAAGTGATCTTGAAACTTTAGGACAATTACTAAGAGTTCTTGCCCAGTTGCTTTAGTGACTATAAACGTCCCTTCGATAGTCTCTCAAACATCCAACGATAGGGCTACCTACTCGCTAATAGTAGGATAACACTATCTAAAGGAAAGGAGGAAAAGAACAACCTTTTTTTAAGTAGGTAGATAGTTGTTAAGTACTTGCTCAAAATAACCTTTTTCACACTACACTTTCAAAACCTTTTCAAAAACGCTTTATCAACACTCTTGAGGACTGATACAAGAGTTATCATAAAGCAAGCAAACTTTTTAAAACACACAAACACGAAAGCAGTTTTCAAAAGAAAGTACCTAAGAGCCCGTGGAAAACCACAGATGGAAAGGGTGCTAACACCTTCCCTTTCCATAATCTACCCCCCTTACTCATAAAATCTCGAAAAAGGTCTTTTTATGTTCTTTTCACCCTGTCCTTTATTGGATAAAAGAAAATTCGGTGGCGACTCTTGCTTACCGCAATATTTGCGAATACAAAACGCAAACAAGTATTAAACAGTCGAATCTGCCACCGTATCACAGAACTGGAGACTCTGCTGGGGACAAAATAAAAAGTGGGTTTTATCTTAGGTTCTAGTTCATTTTAAAATTTCTTTCTTTGTTTGCTTTGATTGCTTTACTTTTAAGGGTTTGTTGGGGTATTCTTGTATAGATCCTATACCCGGATCTGAGGACACTTTTTAGCTAAACAATAATAGATCGTGGAGACTGTACGGCATAGACCAATATGGTTGAAGCGATATCTGTGTTGATGTGACATTTTGGTTGGTACCGGTATCCTTTGTGTTAAATCGAGGAGAATACGGGACCGCCCTGTGGTGTCGTGAAGCACTAAAGAACCTTAGAACCTTAGTTGAACAAACTTGGCCATTAGAAAGTAGTGAGATAGCCGGCCTCAGTGTAAAGCTGGGAATCAGTTGATACTCGATGCTACACTCATTGAGATTGGACTTTTGGGATGTTTTAGCCGCAAGAAAAGATTGCTAAGCTGAAATAATACCGATAAAGAAAGATCAGTTATATTGAGATTCCTTAGAACCCAGTTACTATTTCTAAAACAGGATGAACCAACTAAACATTCAAGAGGGTACTTACCTTAAACCTCATGCGAGCCTAAACCTAAGGTCTTGTGTGCTTTGCTTGTGTGTGATTAATTTTCTTAAACATGACATCATGCATCATAAACATTCATTCTTCATTACACTAACCATTTCAAGGATTAGGGGAATTTATCTTTGTTCTATTTTACAGATCATGGCTTCCGCTCGTAGAAATAACATCTGAGTCAGCTTTGTGAGAATACCTCTTCAACCTAAAGATCTAGCATCAAGGGTTCCTGAGACTTCTTTGTTCACCAAGAACTATGGTCGACTTCTCAATCTGGTCACCTTAGGTTTTGATGAGAAGATGATGAGTGTGCTCTTTCAATTCTTTGACCCTAAGCACCACTACTTCACCTTTCCAGACTATCAGTTGGTGCCCACCATGGAAGAGTTATCTCAGATATTGGGTATACCTATTCTCGATCGGGTACCTTTCACAGGTTTAGAAGAAGTTCCCAAGCCATAAGTCATTGCCTCAACTTTATATTTGAAACGGTCCAACATTGTATCCAACTGGGAAACAAGAAGTGGAGTTAAGAGTTTTCTAGCCAAGTTCCTAATAGAGAAGGCTCAGCTGTTTTGGGATGATTTGGACTTCCCGAATTTTGAGGAGGTATTGGTCCTTCTAATCTATGGGTTAGTACTGTTCCCTAATCTAGACTTACTCATAGATGTGAATGATATCAAGGTCTTCCTCTCTTGCAACCTTGTGCCCACTTTACTCGGAGACATCTTGCATACCTTTCACACTCGTACCACAAAGAAAAGAGGGATTCTTATGTGCTGTGTGCCTTTCATTTCGAGGTGGTTTATTTCTCACCTCCCTAAATCAGTAATGAAGAATGAAGAAGGTTTGGGCTGGTGGCAAAGGATAATGTCACTTTCTCACGCGAATATTCTCTGGTATTCCCGATCCATGGGAGATATTTCTGTTATTGATCGCTATGGAGAATTCCCTAATGTCCCACTGCTTGGCATTAGGGGAGGAATAACTTATAATCCTTCTCTGGCTTTGCGACAATTAGGCTATGCTCAAAGGGATGGTCCTCACGAGATGCTTATGCATGGCATTATGTTCAAATATGAGGATGATGTTCAAGGATATCGTCAGAGGTTCATACGAGCTTGGGGCATGGTAAACAGATTTGACACCAAGACTTTGGGGCCGAAGACTTCCATCGCTATGGAACCTTATCTCTAATGGGTACAAGACCGCGCTCAGAACCTTGTGATGCCATATATAGCCATCTTACCAGTGATTGTGGAGCCCATTACCGAAGGAGATGTTCCTTATACAGTTCTTAATCCTGACATGACCACTAATCTTGAAGAGCTGCAGAGATCTTGGATTCAGTTGAAAGAAGAGTGAGACACCTATAGAGATCATTTCTATGCTAATGAGAGGAAAGTGTTGGAGCTCACGAAGCAACTTCATGAAGAAATAGGTCTTAGTGTCTATCTCGGCACGAAGAGGAAGCGCCAATGGGAAACTTGAGTATTTTTTTTAGGTTTTAGAATTTTCAATTGTACATCTAAAAGGAAATTATATTTTGAGTTCTACTAATAAAATAATTGTTTCATTTGGGTTCACAAATTTAAATTTCCCGAAATCCTTGAAAACATTGCATACATATATCATACATATCATTGCATAAACAGGTTTCAAAGCAGGTTTCTCATCTTCTTCGCTGTTTATTTCAGCAATGGCTCTCGAACAAACAATGAAGGATCTCCAAACTCAAAATGCACAATTTCAAAAAATGATCATGGCTCTGGCTAAAGGGCAAGAGGAGCTGAAAGCCCTGATTGTCAAAGAAAAGACCAAAAAGCCAAAGAAGCCAGCTGGTGTGGTGAATTTAGGAAGGAGGTTAAGAGGACAGTTAAGGAGAGTTACATAACTATCATCTTTGTCAAAAGAAGGAGACAATCAAGAAAGGGAAACAAGAGATGAAGACCCTAGTCCAAGAGAATCTGATGATGAGTCTGACTATAATGAGGAGCAGAATCCTCCGGCAGATGATAAATACAAACAATTGGAGGATCGTCTGAATGCAATGTAAATCCAGAGGGTACCAGGGCTGGATTTTGAAGAGCTAGTTTTGGTTTATGAGGTTGTCATCTCGCAGAAGTTCAAGGTTCCAGTGTTCGCAAAATATGATGGGGTCTCATGTCCCAAGATGCATCTCCGATCTTATGTGAGGAAGATTCAGCCTCACACTACTAAAAAGGATTTTTGGGTCCACTTCTTTCAAGACAGTCTATCCAAGACTCAACTAGAGTGGTTCTATCAGCTGGAGCGAACCAATATTCGTAACTGGGAAGACCTGGATGCTGCTTTCTATAAGCAATACCAATATAATGCAGATCTTGCTATAACTCGTACACAACTCTAAAGAATGTCTATGGGTTCTAGCGAGGGTTTTAAAGACTATGCTCAGAAGTGGAGAGACCTAGCAGGAAGAGTCCAAACCCCTCTATCTGATAAGGACTTGGTGGATATGTTTTTGGATACCCTATCTGGTCCATTTTTCAACCATCTGATTGGAAGCTCCTCGACTGGTTTTACTGAGCTAATCTTAACTGGAGAAAGAGTGGAAGTTGGGATTAATGGTGGCAAGATTCAAAATGATACCTCTTCATGTGAAAGAAAGAGACCATTCGTGGGAAAGAAAGAGGTCAGTGCTACTTACAGTCAAAGAAATCAGGGCAGAACCGAGCGCCGTCCAACGGTAGAGGCTGTGATGATATCCAAGCCTGCAGCTACTGAACAACAGAATAATTAGCCTAGAGCAGAAAGACCTATAAGACAGTTCACTCAGATAAATATGACTTTGTCTCAATTTTTGCCACACTTGCTGAAATCCAATCTGGTTACCCTGAGGGAACCTCCCAAGAATTTCAACACCACATCTCCTCGCTACAATCCAAATGCTCGATGTGCCTACCATTCAGAAAGTCCGGGCCATAATACAAATGACTGTTGGGCTTTAAAGAATAAGGTGCAGGATCTGATCAAGGCAAAGGAGATTAAATTTGATGCTCCGGAAATTCCTAATGTTATAACTGCTCCCATGCCCAAGCACGGCCGTGGTGTTAATGTTGTTGACGATGATACGTTTGTTACTTCTATTGAGGAACTTGTTACTCCTTTCATGACTCTTAAGTGGACTATGTTGCAAGCTGGTTTATTTCCAGGTTGTCGTGAAGATTACCATTTATGTTTATCTCTACCGACTGGTTGCTATTTTTTGAAAGCAGGTGTTCAACGTCTGATGGATGATAAAGAGATTCTATTTAAGAAGACCCCCCGTCACAAATGTTTCCTGTAAATATGTTTTGATTATAACCATTTCCGCCAATCCTACCAGGGTCTCCATCAAAAGACCCGTCAGAACTATATTTGCTCCAAAGTTGGCTCCCCTGATCATCATTATGCCAGGGCCAATACCATATTCCTCAGAAAAAGCTGTTCCCTGGAATTATGGGGCTGACGTCTATTACCATGGCGTCAAGCAAGACCTGTTGGCTGCTGAGACAAAGTTTTTAGAAATACTGATCCCGATGTTGGAAATATCGTTGGGACCAGTAAAATAACAAGAAGCAGAAGAGTGTTCTCACCCGAGATCTCTCCTCCTAAAGTCATTATTATTCCTGTGATCATTCCTAATGATGTTCCTGTTAATACTACCACTACAACTCCTGTGATTACCCCTGTTTCCACCCCTGTCACCAAGTCAGCCGAGACTCAGGGAAAAGAGATATTGGTTTAACCTGTCCAGACGAAGGCGCATTCAGAATCCACTCCGGAGGTTTCTAAGAAAGCAATGGAAGAAATATTGAATATAATTAAAAAGAGCGACTACAATATGGTCGAACAGCTGGGGAAGACCACTTCCAAAATTTCAATGTTGGCCCTACTGTTGTGCTCTGAAGCTCATGCAAAGTGTTGTACCCCAAAATTTTCCCTCCCATATTTCTCAAAACATTTCAAGAAAGATCCCTAAGTTGCTCAAGGTAGTCCAAGGATTGGCCAGACAAGCTCCCTCCTGAGACAGTCTACCTTAAATTAGGGTTTCATGTTGCATCAAGATACTTGAGTCCAAGTGATCCCAAATTCTCACCAATGTACTAATATGTTATCAAGATCATCCATGTCAAGTTTCAAGCCTTGCAGAGGATGTTTGCTCAGTCAATTGCTCAAAGGCCTGAAAATCGACTATGCTAGGGCAAAAGTCAACTGTGGCCCACATACAGTCAAACATCAAGATTTTTAGTCAACATTCTCAATTTTAAGGATATTTCATCATTTGATCAAGGGTTGATCATGATTCATCAAGGATTGCTCATAATTCATCAAGAACCAAAAGTTGCTAAATTAGGGTTTTGTAGGAAAAGTCAACTCAACTTTGACCAAGCATAACTTTCTCATACTTTATGATAAATGACCAATCCAAATCTCATTTTGAAGAGGATACAATTACCTACAATCCATATTCAGCTCCCAAGTTCAAAATATGCACTCACAAGAAGTTATGAATTTGGACATTATAGGTCATTTTGGAAAGTCAACAAAAACACCTTTTTTGTCAAAGCTTCATACATGAGCATGGAATATCAAAATGAGATGATACCAAAAGTGTTGATTATAGGGCATATCAAGCTTTCTAAAAAGGCCAAGAACACCTCCAAAGAGTCAAAATTGAGGAAGTTATGCATTGGTGAAGTTGACCTTTTTTGCAAAATTGCCAAAAGTCAATTATCCCTAAAACTTCAATTTTTGCCAAATGGGCCCAATCTTTTTCACTTGTTTTGAGTTGGCAACAAAGTCCTAGAGCTCTAGCCCTTGCCACTTGTCATTATCATGTTTTTATTATTTATTTTGATTTTTATTTGATTTAAATCAATTTTAATCAAAATAAATCATGAGAAAATCCAAAATATTGAAAACAATAGATTTTGTGCTTGTTTCAGGTTTCGATTACAGCTAGCATCAAATAAAACTCATGCAAGGCATTAGGGTGGACAAAAAGATTGATTTTAGGCCAATTTTGGAAAGATTTTTAAGGTGTATCAAATCAAGATCCAATTCATTGATGGAGGAAGATTGAGATCAGTTATCAACCCTAATCCATTCCTTGATACATATAAAACAAAGGCAGACCAAAAACTAGGTTAGAAGGAGGCGCATGAACCAGAGCAAAACTTGAAAAAATACCAAGAAAGTGCAAACACGAATTCCTATTTCAAGGCATCCTCAAGGCCTTCTAGCTATCCCAATCGATTCCTGGGAGTGTAAGCAAGCTAAAGCAATCAAGAACAAAGCCTTTCCAGTACCAAAAAGCGCTGTAAGTCATCCACGACATCCATGGATTTTTGAATTCGGTTTGCATGATTTAGGCATTGTTAGGATGAATTAATCATATATTGTTGATCCATAGAACATTTGCAAGCTTTCTGCATCGTTTAATTTCATTTATATGCCCTGTACAAGATTTCACCATTGCTAGGGTTGCTTGTGTCGATTTGGGATTTTCTTTTACAGGCTAAATTAGACCATGAAAGGGCCCCATTACACTCAGGAGGTCCAGACGAATCGATTGGTGGCCCTAGTTTTTATTTATTTTTCTCATAGTTGATTTTGAGAACGCACAGGTCTGTAGTGACGGACAAACGTCCGTAGGTAAAAGTGTTTCACTTTTACCAACAGTGCAAGGAGGGAGACGAAGACGTGGCTTCATCTAATCCGGCCATTTGAATTTCAGTGCGAATATTTTATTATTTCTTTTGTTTATCATATAATAATTGTTATTGATTATATGAACAAACAGAAACAAGTGGTGTAGTGGCAATGGAGTGTATAGAACATGCCTCAGGACCTGGGTTCGAATCCCAGGTCCGCCAATTTCTCCATATTATTTTCTTTTTTAGGATCACATGCATACACAAAGCCAAGATCCACCATAAGTCCTCATAGTCCAGCTTGCCAAGTGGTTTGAGATCCAGATCTGATGGCCAGCAATGGAAGAGCACCATGGAGCCTAGTCAACGCAGAAGCAAGGGATCTGGAAGGTCAAACAAACCTCCCTGTTTTTGGGCCCAGAATCTGCTTCTCACACCCCCATATTGCAGGCCCAATTTTCTTTTATTTAATTCTTTTATATTTATTTCATTTAATTTATTTACTTATTTACTAACCAATTAAATTATTTTATTTTTTATCAAGAAAATCATAAAAATATTACTTTTCATAAATTAGGTCTAGATTTTATTTTTATTAAAAAATTAATTAATTTTATTAGGTTTGTTAATTTAGATAACTTTAATTTCTTTTTTGTACATAATTAAAATTAATTAGAACAAATAGGTTTTATTTCTAATTTAATTATTTTCTTTTTCTTAAAAATATGAAAAACATAAAAAATAGGCCATGTAATTATTTTCATTAATTAATTTAATTAGCTAATTAATTTAGTATTTAATTTTAAAACCTAAGTTCTTTTCTTTAAAAAATAATTTAAAAACAACAAAACACTTTCTCTTTTGATTAGGATAGAAGGGTCAAAACCCTAATTCACATTCGTTCTAATTTTCATCGCGCATTTTATTTTATTATTTTTTATCCCATTATTGTAACTGCCTACAGTTTGTAATAGTTTAATTAGGACGTTAATTTACATTTACCACTTTACTTTTCAAGGGTTTGTTTTTGGCTATGTAAATACCCGAAGCCTTGTAATAGTTTAGTTTAATTTCCGCACTTTAAATTTCGCAAATATTTAACTGTTAGATGTACGATATAGGGATACATGACAAGAATGTATGACTAATTTTAAAACAGTTAGAAAACCCAAAATGTGCAAAGATAATAAATCTGAAACTGAATCACTCGCACATGCGCACTCCTAGGGTACACTCCCACTTGGTTGCCTTCGGTAAACGGTTATTGAGTATAGGGTGCTTTAGTGGTCTTCCTTTTGTCCAAAGATCAAAGTTTCCTTGGAAAGGTTGCCTCGGATATTGTCGCCTCGAATAATTGATCTAAGACATTAGGGTTACTACTAAGACGTCCTAACATTGCTTTAGTGACCGTACGTCCCTTTTAGAATTGACCCTCAAACTCCAACGGCGGTGCTACCTACTCACTAATAGTGGGATAACATTGTCTAAAGGAAACGAATACAAAACGATTCTTTTTTCGAGTAGGTAGATTAGTTCTTAAGTACTTGCTCAATCAAAAAAAACTTTTCACACTTACACTCCTTTACAAACAAGTTTTAAAAAACACTTCATTACACTCTTGAAGACAAAAGCAAGAGTTAAATCGAAGTCAAAAACAAAAACTTTTCAAATCACGCAAACACAAAGAAAACAATTTTGAAAATGATGAGCAAGTACCTAAGAGCCCGTAGATAACTACATATAGAAAGGGTGCTAATACCTTCCCTTTCTATAATCTACCCCCCGTACTCAGAAATATCTCAAAAAAGGAATTTTTCTGTGCTTTTTTCCTTTCCTTGTTGGATAAAATAAAAGACGGTGGCGACTCTTGCTTACCGCGACATTTTGCAAACACAAACGCAAAACACAAACCAACAAATTCCTTAAAAAGGGAAACACGTCTCGGTTCTGGCCACCGTATCACAGAACTGGAGACTCTACTGGGGAAAGACATGGGGTGTACCTTAGGATTAGTTCATCATATTGTTTTTAATTGTTTGATCTGTTTGCTTTATCTTTGTGGGCTTTGTATCGGAGTTACTATAGATCCTAACCTGGATCCGGGGGACACCTTTTAGGTAAGTAGCAATAGACTGTGAGGGAACTGTACGGCGTAGACCGATACGGTTGAAGCAGTATCTATGTTGGTGTGACACATTAGGTTGTACTGATATCCCTTGTGGAGGAACAAGGAGAGTATGGGGCTGCTAATGGGTCATTATGCATCAACTAACCTTAGAACCTATAATTGACCAACTTGGCCATAGAAAGTAGCAGTATGCTACACTCATTGAGACCATACTCTCTCGATGGTTTCGGCCGCAAGAAAAGATTGCTAAGCTGAAACTATGACCGATCGAGGATGGTCAGTGATATTGAGAACCTCTAGAACCCGATTACTATTACTAGGACAGGTTGAACCAACTAAAATGCAAGAGGGTAGTACCTAAACTCCATGCCAGCCTGAAATTTAAGGGCTATTGTGTGACTTGTTTGCCCTTACCATGTTTTCTATCTGTGATACCCGTGGTGTGTTTTTATCATGACATCATGCATCATGACATCGCATGCATATTGCATTAGAATAACCATTTCAAAGACTGAGGGGATTCATCTTTGTTCTGTTTTGCAGATCATGGCTTCTATGCGCAGAAATACCATTCGGATCAACTTCGTGCAGATACCTGCTCATCTTAGAGAGTTGGTTTCAAAGGTTCCTGATACTTCTTCCTTTGTTAGAAGACATGATCATCTCCTTACCCTAGTCACTTCAAAGCTGGATGAGCAATTGATGAGCGTGTTGTTCCAGTTCTTTGACTCGTTACATCACTGTTTCACCTTCCCGGACTATCAGCTAGTCCCTACTTTGGAGGAGTTCTCTGATTTACTTGGCATATCTATTCTAGAGAAGACACCCTTTACAGGTTTGGAGATAGCTCCTAGGCCATAGGATATTGCTTCAGTCCTCCATCTAACAATGGCTGATGTAATATCTAACTGGGAGACCCGAAGTGGGATGAAAGGTTTCTTGGCTAAGTTTTTGATAATCAAACTCAAAAGTTCTGGGATATTTTGGACTTTTAAGCATTTGAAGACATCCTGGCTCTCTCATCTATGGCCTGGTTCTTTTCCCAAATTCAGATTCTTTTGTCGATGTGAACACGGTCAAGATCTTCATGTCCCGTAACCCAGTGCCTACACTCTTGGGTGATATTCTGCATGCTCTTTATACCCGTACCGTTCGGAGAAGGGGAACTCTCATGTGCTGTACACCGCTGCTGGCGAGGTGGTTTATTTCTCACCTCCCCAAATCTGTATTGAAGAATGAGAAAGGTATGGGTTGGGCTTACAGAATCATGTCCCTTGCTCATACGGACATCCTTTGGAGTACTAAGGATATGGAGAGGGTAGCTGTCATTGATCGCTGTGGGGAATACCCCAATGTTCCATTGTTTAGAATTAGAGGAGGAATAACCTATAATCCTTGTTTGGCATTACGACTGTTTGGACAAGCTCGAAGGGACGGTCCTCATGAGTTGCTGCTTCCAAACATTGTCTTTGACTTCAAGGGGGTGTTAAGGGACATCGCCGCAGATTTATATGAGCCTAGGATAGGGTGAAGATGTCTGATCCACATGAGCTAGGAATGAAGACTTCTCTCCCGATGCAACCATATCTCCAGTGGGTTCGAGCCCGTGCTCAAAAGCTGGGAATGCCATATGAAGCTGTCTTACCGGTGTCTGTGGAGCATACTAATGAAGAAGGTGTTCCTTATACGATCCTCCATCCCTATATGCCTACTGATCTGGGGGCGTTGAAGAGGTCTTGGATCCAGTTAAGGGAAGAACGTGATACCTACAGAGAGAAGTATCATGAGCAGGAACGGAAGATCCTGAAGCTTACAAGGCAGCTAGAGACTGAGAGGACAATCAACGATTATGTCAGCACAGAAGGAAAACGATCATGGGAATTCTGATGTCTTTTATTGTTTCTAGTTTAGATTTGCTTTTCAGTATTTCTTTTGTAACGCCTTAAAGGCATTTGTTAAACATTGTTTCAAGTTTTAATCTAATAAAAGTGTGTTTTATTTTGGTTTACAAATTTGAATCTCCCTAAGTATTTGAAATCATTTCATACGCATTCCATTCCCATGCACCTCATTACAGGTACCCTTACAGGTTTCTTATCTGCTTCGCTGTTTATTTCAGCACAACATGTCTTCTGAAACACCTACTGATCAAGCTATTAAGGCTCTTCAAGCTCAGAATGCTCAGTTCCAGGAGATGTTATTGAACTTAGTTAAAGGTCAACAAGATTTGAAGACTCTCATCTTGAAGGACAAGAAGAAGAAGAAGAAGGTGGTCCTGCTGAATATGGGTCACAAATTTGGGAACAGGTTGAGACAGGAAGTTGATTTATCTCATTCATCTGGAGGAGGAGAGAATCAAGAGGAAAGGAAGGGTCCTAGCCCTGTGGTTTATGACAATGACACAGATTTTGATGAAGACCAGTATCCTCCTGCTGAGGATAGGTATAAGCAACTTGAAGACCGTCTGAGTGCCATGGGGATTCAGAATGTTCCCAGTTTGGAATTTGGAGATTTAGGTATGGAATTTGGGGTGGTGATCCCCTACAAGTTTAAAGCTCTTGTCTTTGCTAAATACGATGGGGTATCCTGTCCGAAGTTACACCTCCGCTCGTATGTTAGAAAGATTCAACCATATACTGCTGATAAGAACCTTTGGGTTCATTTCTTTCAAGATAGTCTGTCATGGACTCAACTTGAATGGTTCTATCAACTGGAAGGAGCTAACATCCGTAACTGGGAGGACCTTGTTGCTGCTTTTTATAAGAAATACCAGTATAATATCGACCTTGCTCCCACTCGTACTCAACTTCAGAGTATGTCTATGGGTGCAAGTGAAGGTTTTAAGGACTACGCTTAGAAGTGGAGAGATCTGGCAGGAAGAGTACAACCCCCTCTGGCTGATAGGGAGTTGGTGGATATGTTTCTTGGGACTTTGTCTGGTCTGTATTTCAATCATTTGATCAGTAGTTCATCGTCTGGGTTCACTGAACTGATTATGACTGGGGAGAGAGTTGAAGCTGGTATTAAAAGAGGCAAGATACAGAAGGGTGCTTCGTCAAGTACAGAGAATAAGCCTTTCAAGAAGGAATCTAGTGCAGTTTACAGCTCGAGAAGCCAAAACCGACCTGAGCCCTGCCAAGCAGTTAATGCGGTAGTCATATCAAGACCCTCTGTTGCCCCACAATGCAACACTCAACAAAGAGTAGAGAGACCGCAAAGGAAGTATACTCGACTCAATATGACCTTATCTCAAATTCTGCCGCAACTGTTGAAAACCAACTTGGTGATTCTGAAGGAGGCTCCAAAGAATCCCAGTACTACATCACCGCTGTATAATCCGAACGCCCACTGTGCTTATCACTCTGATAGCCCAGGGCATGATACCAATAACTGCTGGGCTTTGAAGAATAAAGTGCAGGTTCTGATTGATGCTAAGGAGATTGAGTTTGAAGCTCCGGAAAAGCCTAATGTCATGACTGCTCCTATGCCCAAGCATGGAGTAAATGCTGTGGACGATGGTTCATTTGTGACTTCCGTGAAAGACATTTCTACTCCATTGATGACCGTAACGAAGAACTTATTATTGGCCAGTTTATTTCCGGGCTGTGGCGAAGGTTGCCACCTGTGTTCCATCCTACCTACTAGTTGCCATCTATTGAAGTCAGGTGTCCAACGCCTGATGGATAACAAAGAAATCTTGTTCGAAAAAACTTTGGTTCCATTGATTCCTATGGAAGATGTTTCCATAATCACCATTTCCGCCAATTCTTCCAAGGCTTCCTCGAGAAATCCTATTAGGATTACATCTGTTCCGAGAGTTGCTCCATTAATCATTATTATTCCTGGACCTATCCCTTACACGTCGGATAAGGCTGTCCCATGGCACTATGGGGCCGATGTGTATTATCATGGGATTAAACAAGACTTGAAGGTTGAGGAGGCTGATACTGATGTCAGTAATATCGTCAGGTCTAGCAAGGTCACCCGAAGCGGAAGACTTTTCTCTCCTGAAATTTCCCCACCAACTGTTCAGAAGCCTGTTGCTATTACACCTGCCAGTACATCTGCTACTGTCCCTGTTCATGTTCCAATCATTACCCCTGTCGTCGAGTCATCTGACGCTCGGGGAAAAGAGATCACCGGTGAGCCTGCCCGGATGGAGGCACCGAAGAAGATTATTGTTGAAACCTCTAGGCAGAAGATAGAGGAAATTTTGAAGATCATCAAGAAAAGCGACTACAACGTAGTCGAACAGATGGAGCAAAACCCGTCGAAGATCTCCATGTTATCTTTATTGTTGTGCTTAGAAGCCCACGCAAAGGCTTTAATTGCTTTCCTAAAAACTGCGCATATGCCGCAGGAAACATCTGCTGATCAATTCAAAGACTGTGTGGCTAGTTTGACTGCTGACAACGGGTTGGGTTTCTCCGATGCAGATTTGACTGCCAAAGGAAATAATCACAATGACGCTCTACATGTTTCAATCGAGTGCAGGGGCACTACTCTGGCTCACGTATTGGTGGATACTGGGTCCTCGTTAAATGTTTTACCCAAGAAAGCATTAGATCGGCTGGATTATGAAGGGTTGGTTCTGAAGCCAAGTAATATTGTGGTTAGGGCCTTTGATGGGTCCAAAAGGATGGTACATAGAGAGGTGGATGTTCCTGTTAAGGTTGGTTCCCAAACTTTCGCGTCTACATTCTATGTGATGGACATTCGACCATCTTATTCTTGTTTGCTGGGTCACCTGTGGATTCATAAATTTGGGGCAGTAACTTCTATGCTCCATCAGATGTTAAAGTATCCAATGAAGGGGAAAATTGTTACAGTACGAGGGGAAGAGGAGTACATGGTGAGCCACCTTAACTCTTTTTGGTATATGGAGATGGACGGGGAGTTCATTGAAACCCCGTGTCAAAACTTTGAAGAAGTCCCCCCAGACTTTGGCGTCGACTGAAACTGTTGCTGAAGATCCTCCAATGAAGATGGCTTCCCTCAAGGATGCCCGGGCTGTTATTGAGAAAGGTGGGTGTGCGAATTGGGGCCAACTCCCTGAATTTGCATATAAGACTGACAAGTTTGGTTTGGGTTTTACTGCAGAAGCTCAAAGGGCTGTTTGGCGTGCGCGGATTGGAAGACCTCCCCTGCATATCACTAATCCGTAAGTGAATGCAATTGAAGATGATGATGAAGAGTCTGAGTTTGACAGATGGATTTACCCGACTACTGACGGCGGATTAAGCAATTGGACGGTAAAGGACTTCGTGCCCATTTATTTTATTACACAGTAATAAGACTTTTGTTTTGAGATTTGTAATAAACAATTTGAAACTTTTACGGCCCGGTGCCTTGCCCGAGACACCGTGGCCTTGTTTTTTTGAGGGCTTATTATGTGTCATTTCCATATATCATCAATAAAAGCATTGGACATTTTTGCATTACGAATTTTGCGCTCCTTGTTTTTGTTTCATGTCTTGCACTTTATCAAAACAGCTATTTGTCTTACACACACTCACATATCATGATCTACATCCACTTTGGGTCCCATTGATAACGAATCTGCTACTGCCGATTATGTCTTCGAAAGTCCGATCAACTAAGCCGAGGACGAAGGTGAGGATGATTGAGAAGTGCCTGGGGAGCTTGCTAGACTGTTACTACAGGAAGAGAAGGCTATACAACCTCCAAGAGCCATCGATTCTGATGCCTCTAGTTGAAGGAAGACTGTTAATATTACTTGATAGTACCCGATAATTCAATGGGGTGCGTGCTGGGGCAGCATGACGAGTCTGGCCGGAAAGAGCATGCTATTTACTGCTTTAGCAAAAAGTTTACCGATCGTGAGACCTGATACTCACTGCTTGAGAAAACTTGCTGCACTTTGGCATGGGCTGCTCTCCGACTAAGACAGTATATGCTGACTCACACTACCCTATTGATACCAAAAATGTGAACGTTTTGACAGCTCCACGGCCTTTTGCAACATGAGGCATCGATATGATCGACGAGATCATACCTACTGCATAGAACTGACGTCGTTTCATCCTGGTAGCTATTGATTACTTTACAAAGTGGGTTGAGGCAGCTTCCTTTGCTATTGTAACCAATAATGTCGTGGAACGGTTTATTCGGCATAATCTGATCTATCGATATGGTTTACCAGAGAGGATCATTATGGATAATGGTACAAATCTCAACAATACGATGATCACCGAGCTCTGCAAGTAGTTCAAGATACAGCATCATAACTCTTCTTCTTACCGGCCGAAGATGAATGGGGTTGTTGAAGCGGCTAATAAGAACATCAAGAAGATTGTGCAGAAGATGACGGTGACATACAAAGACTGGCACAAGATGTTACCATTTTCTCTTCATGGGTACCGTACCTCAGCGCGGACGTCAACAGGGGCAACACCCTATTCCTTGGTATATGGCATGGAGGCCGTAATACCCATTGAAGTTCAGATACCCTCTCTTCGGATTATGAAGGATGCAGGTTTGAGCAAAGATGACTGAATTCAGACCCGGCTTGATCAATTGAACTTAATCGACGAAAAGAGACTCGCTGCTATTTGTCATGGTCAGACGTATCAAAAATGGATGATCAAGGCATTTAACAAGAAACTTAAATGACAAGAGTATCAAGTTGGGGATCTGGTGATCAAGTGCATCATCCTACCACAAGGTGATCCCAGGGGAAAATGGAGCCCTACGTATGAAGGGCCATTTGTGGTTAAGAACATTTTCTCGGGAGGAGCTATGATTCTAACCACCATGGATGGTGACGACCTTCCTCACCCCGTCAAAGCAAACATAGTGAAAAGATACTACGCATAATCAAAGACCCACTAGGTCGATTTGCCTAGGCAAAAATAAGGGCTTCCCGGCAAACCAAAAGGGTTCGGGCAAAAATAAGGGATGAAAATAAAAAAAGAAACTGTACACCCGGCAAGTCGAAAACCTGAAAAGGCATCTTGGGCAAAAAAGGGTATCCCGGTGGACTGAAAACCCGAAAGGGCGGTCCAGGCAAAAATTAGGGATTAAAGCGTAACACTATGTCTCATTGGATCATCTTGCAACCAAACTTCGGTATCAACTATCAAGCTCGGATGGCACTAATCAATCTGATCTACCTTCAACCAAGTAGCAAAGTGATGAGATGCTCGAGGATATAAAGGAAATAGCAGAATTGGAACCCAGTGGGATTGTTCACATAGCTATTTTTATTTGTTTTACACAAACTATATAAATTCTATTGTTTGGCGGCGTTCTCTTACTAGGACGTCAGCCTCTTGTACAAAAAAAAAACGCCTATTTACGGGCCAAACTTCAGAGTTAATACAATTCATTTTCACAAAGAAATTTCAAACTGTTTTCCTTGTTCTGTTTTGTTTTGCAAGAACATCCAATGTTCATTTTTGATATATGCATTTGACATTGATTGCTGCTCATAAATATTTACATGCGAAACAAAAGAAGATTACTCATAATATCAGAAACAGGGGCAAATAAGAATTGTCCAGAGCTTACAGTTGCTTTGTCCACCAGGTATAGCGATAAGATTTAGATGAAGAATATGACTAAGGTACATTCACTCCCCGCAGAGTAAGAGAAAGTCAGTAGGGTTAACTCTCCCGAGCTGAGGCTCGCAACCGCGAATGAGTCGGTAAAATTCTCCCCAAGCAGAGTTTATCTATCATCAGCACTGAAAAATTATCCCCAATGGAGTTTGGAGAATTATCCCCAGTAGAGGCTGGAGGATTGTCCCTAGTAGAGCCTAAAAGGTTATCCCCAGTGAAGTCGCAACTGGAAAATCATCCTCAGCGGAGTTTATCCCTTTCACAAACAGAAATTCAATCCCCAACGGGTTTCATTATCACCAGCAACGATAATTCACCCCCGGCTGAGGTTATTCTTCCAAATCAACAGGTCCTCCGGCAGAGTATGTCCTCCCTACAGAGTCATTTCCTCATCAGTTTATTCCCAAGCGGAGTTATCCTCTCCCGCAGGATTATTCTCACAATCATCTTCATTCATTATCCCCAGCGGAAACGAAGAATTCAACTCTTTTCTCCAGCAGCAATCCGGGATTTATTTTCCCCAGCTAAAAACATCACATTTCCATACATCATGACACATGCATATACGCATCATACAACGCAGTCTCATTTATTTTGAGAACATCATTGCTTAATACATATCATGCATTACATACAACTAATCTTTACCTTTCAGGAAAGATACAATCAAATTCTCACAAAATTCAAGCTATGAAGCCTTTACCTCAGTTGAATAACGGACGACCGAAGTTCCTAAATGTTAACAGAGATGATTCCCCAGTTGAATAACGGACGACCGAAGCTCCTAAAATTCAACTTTCCTCTTCAATAGAGATGATTCCTCAGTTGAATACGGACGACCGAAGTTCCTAAAATTCTACAGAGATGTTCCCTCAGTAGAATACGGACGACCGAAGTTCCTAAAATTCAACAGAGATGTTTCCTCAGTAGAATACGGATGAACGAAGTTCCTAAAATTAAACAGAGATGTTTCCTCAGTAGAATACGGACGACCGAAGCTCCTAAAATTCAACTTTCCTCTTCAATAGAGATGATTCCTCAGTAGATTACGGAGGACCGAAGTTCCTAAAATTCGACAGAGATGATTCCTCAATAGAATACGGATGACCGAAGTTCCTAAAATTCAATAGAGATGATTCCTTAGTAGAATACGGACTACCGAAGTTCCTAAAATTCAACAGAGATGATTCGTCAGTAGAATACGGACGACTGAAGTTCCTAAAATTCAACAGAGATGTTTTCCTCAGTAGAATACGGACGACCGGAGTTCCTAAAATTCAACAGAGATGTTTCCTCAGTAGAATACGGATGATCGAAGTTTCTAAAATTCAACAGAGATGATTCCTCAGTAGAATACGGACGACCGAAGTTCATAAAATTTGACAGAGATGTTTCCTCAGTAGAATACAGACAACTGAAGTTCCTAAAATTCAACAGAGATGATTCCTCAGTAGAATACGGATGACCGAAGTTCCTAAAATTCAAACAGAGACGACTCACCAGCAGAATAACGGACGATCGAAGCTCCTAAAATTCTACTCCTCTCAATAAAGATCAGCCTTCCCCAGCAGAATCTTCCTCAACGACAGGTATACAAGCTCTCGCTAAGGAATCTCTTATGCAATCGACACTCCTTCGGATGGCATCTTTAAGCCCATCTCCCGTCATCAATCTCCAAATGGCATCATTAAACCCATTCCCGACATCACAAGACAATTACCACTTCATGTGAGTGCAAATTTCTGGGCACTCTAGTGTTCAATCATCTTCCACCTTCAGATCACGAAAGGCAGATAAGCCAATCTAAATCTTCAGGTTTAAGAAAATTAAATAGGGGAAGCTGTTGTACCCCAAAATTTCCCTCCCATATTTCTCAAAACATTTCAAGAAAGATCCCCAAGTTGCTCAAGGTAGTCCAAGTATTGGCCAGACAAGCTCCCTCCTAAGACAGTCTACCTCAAATTAGGGTTTCATGTTGCATCAAGATACTTGATTCCAAGTGATCCCAAATTCTCACCAATGTCCTAATATGTTATCAAGATCATCCATGTCAAGTTTCAAGCCTTGCAGAGGAAGTTTGCTCAGTCAATTGCTCAAAGGCCTGAAAATCGACTATGCTAGGGCAAAAGTCAACTATGGGCCACATATAGTAAAACTTTAAGATTTTCAGTTAAAATTCTCATTTTGAAGGATATTTCATCATTTGATAAAGGGTTGATCATTATTCATCAAGGATTACTCATAATTCATCAAGAACCAAAAGTTGCTAAATTAGGGTTTTGCAGGAAAAGTCAACTCAACTTTGACCAAGCATAACCTTCTCATACTTTATGAGAAATGACCCATCCAAATCTCATTTTGAATAGGATGCAATTACCTACAATCCATATTCATCTCCAAAGTTCAAAATATGCACTCACAAGAAGTTATGAATTTGGACTTTATAGGTCATTTTGGAAAGTCAACAAAAACACCTTTTTTGTCAAAGCTTCATACATGAGCATGGAATATCAAAATGAGATGAGACCAAAAGGGTTGATTAGAGGGAATATCAAGCTTTCTAAAAAGGACAAGAACACCTACAAAGAGTAAAATTGAGGAAGTTATGCATTGGTGAAGTTGACCTTTTTTGCAAAATTGCCAAAAGTCAACTATCCCTAAAACTTCAATTTTTGCCAAATGGGCCCAATATTTTTCACTTGTTTTGAGTTGGAAACATAGTCCACGAGCTCTAGCCCTTGCCACTTGTCATTATCAATTTTTATTATTTATTTTGATTTTGATTTGATTTAAATCAATTTTAATCAAAATAAATCATGAGAAAATCCAAAATATTGAAAACAAAAGATTTTGTGCTTGTTTCAGGTTTCAATTACAGCTAGCATCAAATCAAACTCGTGCAAGGCATTAGGGTGGACAAAAAGATTGATTTTAGGCCAATTTTGGAAAGATTTTTAAGGTGTATCAAATCAAGATCCAATTCATTGATGGAGGAAGATTGAGATCAGTTATCAACCCTAATCCATTCCTTGATACATATAGAACAAAGGCAGACCAAAAACTAGGTTAGAAGGAGGCGCATGAACCAGAGCAAAACTTGAAAAAATACCAAGAAAGTGCTAACACGAATTCCTATTTTCAGGCATCCTCAAGGCCTTCTAGCTATCCCAATCGATTCCTGGGAGTGTAAGCAAGCTAAAGCAATGAAGAACAAAGCCTTTCCAGTACCAAAAAGCGTTGTAAGTCATCCACGACATCCATGAATTTTTGAATTCGGTTTGCATGATTTAGGCATTGTTAGGATGAATTAATCATATATTGTTGATCCATAGAACATTTGCAAGCTTTCTGCATCATTTAATTTCATTTATATGCCCTGTACAAGATTTCACCATTGCTAGGGTTGCTTGTGTCGATTTGGGATTTTCTTTTACAGGCTAAATTAGACCATGAAAGGGCCACCATTACACTCAGGAGGTCCAGACGAATCGATTGGTGGCCCTAGTTTTTATTTATTTTGCTCATAGTTGATTTTGAGAATGCACAGGCCTGTATTGACGGACAAACGTCCGTAGGTAAAAGTGTTTCACTTTTACCAACGGTGCAAGGAGGGAGACGAAGACGTGGCTTTATCTAATTCGCCCATTTGAATTTCAGCGTGAATATTTTATTATTTCTTTTGTTTATCATATAATAATTGTTATTGATTATATGAAAAAAAAGAAACAAGTGGCGTAGTGGCAATGAAGTGTATGGAACATGCCTCAGGACCTGGGTTCGAATCTCAGGTCCACCAATTTCTCCATATTATTTTCTTTTTCAGGATCACATGCGTACACAAAGCCAAGATCCACCGTAAGTCCTCATAGTCCAGCTTGCCAAGTGGTTTGAGATCCAGATCTGATGGCCAGCAATGGAGGAGCACCATGGAGCATAGTCAACGCAGAAGCAAGCGATCTGGAAGGTCAAACGGACCTCCCTGTTTTTGGGCCCAAAATCTACTTCTCACACCCCCATATTGCAGGCCCAATTTTCTTTTCTTTAATTCTTTTATATTTATTTCATTTAATTTATTTATTTATTTACTAAGCAATTAAATTATTTTCTTTTTTATCAAAAAATCATAAAAATATTACTTTTCATAAATTAGGTCTAGATTTTATTTTTATTAAAAAATTAATTAATTTTATTAGGTTTGTTAATTTAGGTAACTTTAATTTCTTTTTTGTACATAATTAAAACTAATTAGAACAAATAGGTTTTATTTCTAATTTAATTATTTTCTTTTTATTAAAAATAATAAAAACATAAAAAATAGGCCATGTAATTATTTTCATTAATTAATTTAATTAGATAATTAATTTAGTATTTAATTTTAAAACCTAAGTTCTTTTCTTTAAAAAATAATTTAAAAACAACAAAACAGTTTCTCTTTTGATTAGGATAGAAGGGTCAAAACCCTAATTCGCATTCGTTCTAATTTCCATCGCGCATTTTATTTTATTATTTTTTATCCCATTATTGTAACTGCCTACAGTTTGTAATAGTTTAATTAGGACGTTAATTTACATTTACCGCTTTACTTTTCAAGGGTTTGTTTTTGGCTATGTAAATACCCAAAGCCTTGTAATAGTTTAGTTTAATTTCCGCACTTTAAATTCGACAAATATTTAACTGTTAGATGTATGATATAGGGATACATGACAAGAATGTATGACTAATTTTAAAACAGTTAGACAACCCTAAATGTGCAAATATAATAAATCTGAAACTGAATCACTCGCACATGCGCACTCCTAGGGTACACTCCCACTTGGTTGCCTTTGGTAAATGGTTATTGAGTATAGGGTGCTTTAGTGGTCGTCCTTTTGTCCAAAGATCAAAGTTGCCTCGGAAAGGTTGCCTCAGATATTGTCGCCTCGGATAATTGATCTAAGACATTAGGGTTACTACTAAGACGTCCTAACATTGCTTTAGTGATCGTATGTCCCTTTTTGAATTGACCCTTAAACTCTAACGACGGTGCTACCTACTCACTAATAGTGGAATAGCACTGTCTAAAGGAAACGAATACATAACGATTCTTTTTATGAGTAGGTAGATTAGTTCTTAAGTACTTGCTCAATCAAAACAAACTTTTCACACTTACACTCATTTACAAACAAGTTTTCAAAAACACTTCATTACACTCTTGAAGACAGAAGCAAGAGTTAAATCGAAGTCAACAACAAAAACTTTTCAAATCACGCAAACACAAAGAAAACAATTTTGAAAATGATGAGCAAGTACCTAAGAGCCCGTAGATAACTACAGATAGAAAGGGTGCTAATACCTTCCCATTCTATAATCTACCCTCCGTACTCAGAAATATCTCGAAAAAGGAATTTTTCTGTGCTTTTTCCCTTTCCTTGTTGGATAAAATAAAATTCGGTACTGACTCTTGCTTACCGCGACATTTTGCAAACACAAACGCAAAACGCAAACCAACAATTCCTTAAAAAAGGGAAACACGTCCCGATTCTGGCCATCGTATCACACAAAGGCTTTGGTAAAATTCCTCAAGACTGCTCATGTGACACAGGAAACCTCCGCTGACCAATTCAAAGATTGTGTGGCTAGTTTGACCGTTGATAATGGACTGGGTTTTTCTGACGCTGACTTGACACCAAGAGGAAGAAAACATAATGATGCGCTGCATGTCTCCATCGAATGCAGGGGCACCACTTTGGCCCATGTTTTAGTAGATAATGGTTCATCGCTGAACATTCTTCCCAAGAAGGCTCTTGACAGATTAGACTATGAAGGTTTGACCCTGAAGCCCAGCAACATTGTGGTGAGGGCTTTCGATGGTTCAAAAAGAATGGTGCACGGAGAGGTGGACATCCCTATCAAAGTTGGTTCTCAGACCTTTGACTCCACCTTCTACGTGATGTACATCCAAACATCTTACTCTTGTTTGTTGGGACGCCCTTGGATCCATGGGGATGGAGCTGTTACTTCCACTCTGCATCAGATGTTGAAGTACCCAGTGAAAGGAAAGATTGTCACAGCACGTGGTGAGGAGGAGTACATGGTAAGCCACCTGAACTCTTTCAGGTATGTGGAAATGAATGGCAAATTCATCGAGACCCCTTGTCAGAACTTTGAAGAGGTGCCTCAGGCCATGGCTGCAACTGAGACTGTTACCAATATGCCGAAGATCACCATACCTCCCTTGAAAATGGCTTCATTCAAGGATTCCAAGACAGTAATTGAAGAAGGTGGGTGTACCGTTTGGGGCTAACTCACTGATATTCCATACAAATCTGATAAAATTTGGTTTGGGTTTCTCTTCAATGGCTCAAAGGGTCATTCTTCGTGCTCACGCTGGAGGACCTCCCATACGCATCAGCAATCATGGGGTTAATGCTTTAGAAGACAGTAATGGTGACTATGACATGGACAGCTGGATCTTCCCTACTACCAACGGTGGACCCAATAACTGGACGGCTAAATACTTTATACCGATTACTTTTATTCAAGAGTAATTATCTTTCTTGTTTTCAGATATGTAATAAATAAACAATATAAACTCTATGGCCGTGTGTCTTACCCGAGGCACAATGGTTTATTTGTGATGGTTATCATTTTCAATCTCATATGTAATTAATAAAGCATTGGACGTTTTGCATACAAATTTTGCACTCTCTGTCTTTCTTTTCTGCTTTTTACTTTATCAATACAACTATGCTCTTACACACACTCACATATCAAATTGCAGATCCATGTCCACTTTGGATCCCATTGATAATGGTTATGCTATTGGTAGTTATGACTTTTAAAATCCGATCAATCAAGCCGAGTACAAAGGTGAGGAAGATTGTGAGGTACCAGGAGAGCTTGCTAGGCTGTTACGACAGGAAGAAAGGGTTATATAACCTCATGAAGAGCCAGTTGAGACATTGAACTTGGGCACATAAGAGGACAGAAAAGAAGTCAAGATAGGTGCAAAATTGGAGCTTAGTGTCAAACATCGATTGACTCAGATGTTGCATGATTATGTCGAGATCTTTGCTTGGTCATATTAAGACATGCCAGGGCTAGACACTAATATTATGGTTCATCGCCTACCGACAAAAGAGGACTGTCCTCCAGTAAAACAGAAGGTTCGTTGTATGCGCCCTGAAATGTCAGAGAAGATCAAAGCAGAAGTTATAAAATAGTTCAACACTGGGTTCTTAGCTGTCACCTCTTATCCATAATGGGTTGCTAATGTAGTTCCGATGCCTAAAAAGGAAGGAAAAGTACTGATGTGTGTGGACTACATAGATTTGAATAGGGAAAGCCCCAAGGATGACTTCCCACTTCCCCACATTAACGTCCTGGTTGACAACACCGCACATCATAAGATCTTTTCCTTCATAGATGGTTTCTCTAATTACAATCAAATCAAGATGGCACCCGAAGATATGGAGAAGATAACCTTCGTCACACAATGGGGCACTTTTTGTTATAAAGTGATGCCATTTGGGTTGAAGAATGCTGGGGAAACCTATCAGCGAGCTATGTTAGCTTTTTTCCATGATATGATTCACCACGAGATAGAGGTTTATGTTGACGACATGATAGCCAGATCTCAAACAGAAAAAGAGCACATGGGCCACTTACAAAAGCTATTTGATAGGTTGAAGACGTATAAGCTGAGGTTAAATACGAACAAGTGCACCTTCAGGGTAAGGTCTGGTAAACTCCTAAGCTTCATTGTCAGTGACAAGGGTATTCAAGTAGACCTGCAAAGGTTAAAGCCATACAAGAGATTCTGAATCCTCGCACCGAGAAGGAAGTTAGGGGTTTCTTAGAACGTTTAAATTACATTGCTAGGTTCATTTCCCATCTAACTGCTACTTGTGAGCCAATCTTCAAACTCTTGAAGAAAGATCATGTGGTAAAGTGGAATGACGAATGCCAAAGTGACTTTGATAGAATCAAGGAATACCTTCAAGAGCCTCCAATTCTGATGCCTCCGATTGAAGGAAGACCTTTGATAATATACATAACAGTGTTAGATAATTCAATGGGGTGTGTGTTGGGGCAGCATGATGAGCCTGGTCGAAAAGAGCATGCAATATACTACCTTAGCAAAAAGTTTACCGACTTTGAAACAAGATACTCACTGCTCGAGAAAACTTGCTACGCTTTAGCATGGGCTTCTTGCCGACTGAGACAGTATATGTTGACCCACACTACTTTGTTGATATCTAAGATGGACCCTATCAAATACATCTTCGAGAAGCCCGCTCTCTCCGGAAGAATAGCGAGATGGAAAATGATCCTGACTGAATACGACATTCAATACACGTCCCAGAAAGCAATCAAGGGAAGTGTATTAGATGATCATTTGGCTCATCAGGATGTGGAAGACTACCAATCCATGAACGTTGAATTATTATGTTAGTGACTGATTGTGAAGAACCCAGACCGAATGAAGGACCTGAGAAAGGACCCCGATGGATTATGGTTTTTGACGGAGCCTCCAACGCACTTGGAAATGGTATCGATGTTGTAATCATATCTCCCGAGGGATGTCATACTCCTTTCACTGCCAAACTATGTTTCAACTGTACCAACAATATGGCTGAGTATGAAGCGTGCATCATGGGTATTAAAGCTGCTATTGGCATGAGGATCAAGTTCTTGATTGTTTTCGGAGATTCGGCCTTGGTAATAAGTCAAATCAAAGGAGAGTGGGACACGAGGCACCCTAATCTCATCCCCTACAAGGAACATGTGCTGATGTTGCTTCCACAGTTTAAAGAAGTCACCTTTGAACATTTTCCACGAGAAGAGAATCAGTTAGCGGACGCGTTAGCTACTATGTCATCCATGTTCAAGGTCAGAGGGGACAACGAAGCTCCTCAGATCACTATTGAGAGATTGGATGAACCAGCTTACTTCTATGAGATCGATACTGGAGAGGTAATGGACAAACCTTGGTTTAATGAAGTTAAAAGGTATCTCAAAACTCAAGAATACCCCGAGGGGGCATTTGTCAATGATAAGAAGTTTATGAGAAGATTCTCTGCAAAGTTCTTTCTCAGTAATGGAACCCTCTACAGGTGCAACCACGACTCTACTTTACTTTGGTGTGTAGACAAGAGCAAAACATAGAGTATTATGGAAGATTTACACGAAGGTACCTTTAGCACCCATTCTAGTGGACACACCATGTCTAAAAAGATCATACGGGCAAGATACTACTGGTTCACTATGGAACCAGACTGTTATCAACATTCCCGAACTTGTCAAAAATGCCAGATCTATGCTGATAAAGTACATGTACCTCTGGTTCCTTTGAATGTCTTGACAGCTCCCTGGCCCTTTGCAATGCGGGGCATTGATATGGTCGGAGAGATTAGACCTACCGCTTCCAATGGGCATCGGTTCATCCTAGTGGCTATTGATTACTTCAAGAACTGGGTTGAGGCTACCTCATTTGCTTCTGTTACAAAGAATGTTGTGGCGCGGTTCATCAAGCATAACCTTATCTGTCGGTATGGTATCCCTGAAAGAATCATCACAAATAATGGTACAAATCTCAATAATACTATGATCATCGAACTCTGTAAACAATTCAAGATCCAACATCATAATTCTTCCCCTTACCGGCCTAAGATGAATGGCGCCGTGGAGGCTGCTAACAAGAACATTAAGAAAATCATGCAGAAGATGACGGTGACATACAAAGACCGACATGAGATGTTACCATTTACTCTTCATGGTTTCCTCACCTCAGCACGTATGTCAACAGGGAAAACACCTTACTCTCAGGTGTATGGTATGGAGGTTGTCCTACCTATTGAGGTCCAGATCCCTTCTTTGAGAGTCATGAAGGATGCAGGTTTGAAAGAAGATGATTGGATCCAGACTCGACTTGACCAACTGAATCTGATTGATGAGAAAAGGCTTGCTGCTGTTTGTCATGGTCAGATCTACCAAAAGCGAATGATCAAGGCTTTCAACAAAAAGGTCAGACGTCAAGTATATCAAGTGGGTAATCTAGTAATCAAGCACATCATCCTACCACAAGGTGATCCCAGGGGAAAATGGACTCCCACATTCGAAGGGCCATTTGTAATCAAGAGCACATTTTCTGGTGGAGCCATGATCCTAACCACTATGGATGGTGACGACCTTCCTCACCCTGTGAATGCGGACATAGTTAAAAGATACTACGCATGAATAAAGACCCGCTAGGTTGACTGGCTTAGGAAAAAATAAGGGCATCCCGACGAACCAAAAGGGTTCGGGAAAAAATTAGGGATAAATAAAAAAAATATTTGTACACCCGACAAATTGAAAACCTAAAAAGGCGGCTTGGGCAAAAAAGGGTATCCCGGTGGACTGAAAACCCGAAAGGACGGTCCAGGCAAAAGTTAGGGATTTAAAGCATATAACTATGTCACATTAGATCACCTTGTGACCAGACTTCAGTATCAACTATCAAGCTCAAACGATACCAATCAATCCAGTCAGCTTCGGACAAGTAGCAAAGTGATGAGATGCTCAAGGACATAAGGGCAATAGCAGAATTGAAACTCAATGGGATTATTACACATATCTTTTTTATCTTTATACTATTTTGTACATTTTCCACTTTTATGAAGGCATTCTCTTACTAGAATGTCAGTTTCTTTTGTTAAAAAATGCAAGTTATAGGCAAACTTCAAAATCAATGCAAATCAATTCTTTAAAAGTACAAAACTAGTGGTTTTCTATTTTTCTATTTTGCTTGCAGAAACATCCAGTGATTATTTTTTACATATACATTTGAATATGATTACTATTTACAAATACTTACATAAAAAACAGAAAGACTATTCCTAATAACTTTAAGAAACTGGACAAAGTCTAAAAGGCCATTTGTAGTCCCCACGGTTATTTTCTCCAGTAGGTACCGAGGCAGAGACGTCCTGAGACGAAATCACTGCCACGTCTTCACCATACGTCCTGGTAATGTCTATATCCTTGCAGAGTGAAAACAACCAAAATTCAGACCTCTTCTTCCCCGAGCAGGAATTACCTCCTCCAGCCAAGTTCCCTCAGAGAGCTGAAATCCATGTTCCCCAGTTAAGCTTTTATAATCTCGAGCAGTTTATAAAGCCTTATTGTTGTACCCCAATTATTTCCCCTAAGATCCCTTCATCATACCATGTTGGTTTATTTACAACAAGATTACACTAGGATTCTTGGTTCCCCTTCCTACTTTGATTTTTGCTCCTTTTGAGGGATTACCAAGCACCTTGACTTATGTTCCCTTTGTGATCATGAATATTGTTTTGATTTCTTCATTTAACTAATAAAATTCAATGTTGGCTTGTCTTGCTTGTTATCCATGTAGGTAAGGGCAATGAGATTTAACGAGTTACTCCAAGGGTTCATGAGTTTATTTCCATGCCCTAGTCAATAAATCTTGAGAAGTTCAAACCTCACCATTGGATTGGTTTTATAAGGATTGGCATGGCAAGGTTGCTTTGGTTCATCACATTTCAAGGTTATTAGATTTGACTCAAAAGTACAAGGGGTTTTGATTGGAGAAGTTGTCATGTTTGGACAAGGTTTTGTTCCCATTGGTCACAAGAGCATATTTATCTCAAATTTTAAGATATGGAATTGGTTTTGGTGGCTATGAATCCTCATTATCATTATCAATAACATTTATTCACAAAGCAAGAATATTGGTACAAGAAGTTTGTTCAAGCTTGTCAAAGTTCTTCAAAGCATTTTCTTGATCTAGGAGCTAGGGTTTTGAACTTCAAAGGAGCATATATTGCTCACCTTTTGGTATTTTTGAATGATTCCAAAGACATCATTCTCTTCAAAGGTTTATCAACAAATCACTTCAAAAGTTCCAAAGAGTTTTCATGTGGAAGAAACTCGGTGAAGAAGAAAGATTACAAGTCCTCCAGATGAATCCCCAATTTTCCATGTGTGACTTCAAATGATCATAACTTGGTTAATTTTTATCACCTTGAGCCCATTATCTTTCTAAAATGATCTTGAGGATGTGAAATTTATGCCTTCTTTTATGTACAGAGTGGGAAAATGAATGGAAGTTACCTTAAAGATGCAAAAGATTATAGGTCATTTCATGAAATTTTGCCAACTTCAACAAGTCATAACTTGCTCAAATTTTGGATATTTTGAATGATTCAAGTTTCAAAATTTCATTCAAGAGATCTACTTCATGCCATCTTTTTTGATCAAGAGCAAATTCCAAGTGGAAGGCCATGTTTGGATGCAAGACATTATAGGACATTTTTGATGAAGAATTTGAAATATTTATAAGTATGGAAAGTCAACCCTTTTTCTTCAACTTTGACTCAATATAACTTTCAGCTCAAGCATCTATTTAACTCCATTCTTTTTCCATTGCAAATCTTGTAACCTCATCTTTCTAAAGCATCAAGAATCATGCCTTAAGATCCCTTAAGCTGAGAACGCCATAGTTTCAAAAATGGTAACTTGGAATTAAAGTTTCCTTGCAAGTCAGAATTTGAATTTCATGTTACAACCTCTAAACCTCAAATTAACACGCTTTTTGGGTCTAAACATGATTAGCCAACTTTCCCAAGTGGATTAGTGCATCAAAACGCAAGAATTGGATGCGTTTTGGTGAAGTTTGGATCATACTTCACTCATGCATCAGGTTTGCACGAATTCCCTCCAAAACGCATCATTCACTCTTCCTTTTGATCCCATTCGCTTCTCCTATAAATACATGAAATATCCCATTCATTTTCCCAAGCTTGGATAGCTAGAATCCCCCTGCCAAACTTGCTCCATAACTCAATTTTCTGTAACTTCAAAATCCATTCTCGAGCCCTTTTCAATCCAATTTTTCCATCAATTCACATTCCTTAATCTTCCCTGAAGCTAACCACATAATTACATTCAAGAATCGTTCCCTATACTGCTCCATAGAAGTCCAGTTTCAGAGCTTTGCCACTCAACTTCAATAGGTAGATTCCTTCATCAATTCTTCAAAACTCTGATATCATTGTGTTGCTCTCATTGCCTTGGTTCTAGTCGCAACACTTACCTTTTACTAGAAACACGTTTTGACCATGAAAATTCAAAACCCTTTTCAAAACTTTCCTTCCAAATTGCTTGAGCTACAGTTTATATATATTTGGCGTGATGGTGTGGTTGCCTTCGTCTTGAAGAGACAAAGCGAATGACATAGGTCTGAGCTTCTGATTTTACAGTTTGAGAGACCTGCAGATCATGATGGCTAGAGGTTGAAGATGACCAACGTGTCATCTTCCAACCAATGAAGGCGCACCATCTGTATTTTTCAAATCCTTATTTAATTAATGATTTTGTACAATATTCACTAATGGCCATGATATGCACAGTGCGCCAGATCCCTTGGATTTAATTACTAATAAGTTTTGACTCTCATCCAATGGTCCACATATTTTACTTTTATTTTCTTTTTCTGATTTATATATTTTAATTGTTTTAAATTTCAAAAAATCATAGAAAATTCATTTTTAGTCCAAAAAATAATGAAAAATATTTTCGATTATTCTCTTTCTGATTTTTATTTTTTCACAATTTAATTTTGTGTTTTGGTATTTTTTATAAATTTTACACTTATTTGATTTGTTTTAAATGTTTAAAAATACTTTTATACATTTTAAAATTCTGAAAAAATTATGAAATGATCCAATGATATTGTGACAAATATTTGTGACCTTATTTTATTTTTGTTTCTGACTTTACTATTTTTTTTACCATTTTATGTTTATATTACCCATTTATTTTAATTTTAAAAATAGTTTCTGACTTTAAAAAATAACAAAAAATTTGTAAAATTATTTGAGCGTTTTTTTTTTTCTGATTTTTTTATGGTCTTACTTTTTATTTCTTGATTAATTTGAACATAGTTAATATTTTTCTCTTTATTTTCTATTTTTAAACATTATTTTAAAACCCTTTTATGTATATTAAAATGTGATATTATTTTAAGACTATTTTCTGGCTGATCTTGGGTTAGATTTTGGATCATGAACTTTATTAACATCATTGGATCTATGGTGTTGAGTTTAACTCCACAAAAATGGATGAATGATTTTAATAATAGTTTGATTAAAATTTAATTCAAATGTGGTTTGTATATTTTTTTCCATCCCGCTTCATCTTATCCCCTTCTTATTGCACTAGATGTTGTTGGAGCATGATCTCTATATGATGTCTCAAAACAAATGGTGCATAAATTTCTATTGACTGGCCTAAAAATAGATGCGACTTCTATATAAGTCCACTTACGATTGCTTAACATAGCGCTAAATTTTGTCCCGATTCGAATAAATGATCATTCGTGGCCCAAACATATGATTGCAAGCCCAAGTATGTTAATTTGATCTCTTTGATCCAATAACCTTGAGATTCATTGTGTGGAGGCTTTGGTTCTACCAATCCTCTAATGGATCTACAACACCTTTGGTCAATGCAGATCACTTAAATATCGTTGATCATTAAATGGTACTTATGAGAATTCCTAATGGATGATATGCTTGACAAATAGAAAATGCAACTTGTTGTGTGGAGGCTTTGGTTTTACCAATCCTCTAATGAGTTCCAAATGTAAGCTTCAAGATGGTCATCCAACTAACCACTAATTATTGACTTGTTTTACCTTATGCTTTCATTCTTTTTTATGCTTTATGTACCATTTACTTTTAGCATTTATATTTCATGCCATTTTCATCTTTGCTCATTTGACCATTTACTTTCTTGCCATTTTTACTTTTCTCACTTGAGCTTTTTTTTCCTTTCTTAAGATACTTAATAATCGACATAAACCCTAAAAAATCTTTAATGGTACTTGGACTATTTGGTTACTATCCTTGGCATTATGGAGCATGGGACTTTTCTTGGACTTGGAATTAGAAACCTTGGCCTATCTTGGAGACTTTGTGACCTTATCTGATTATTTTGTCCGGAGTTCTTGAGGTTCACCTGAAGACATTGGGTTGCTTGTTTGTTTTTGTGTGCAGGTTTTTGTGATTACACCCTCTGTTTGTAATCTGGAATTCACCTGTATACAACCGTTACTCTGCTCAATTTTTGTCAAGACTTAATACACTTGAAGTTTGGTTCTCTCAAGAGGTCTAGTATTTTTGATTGCTTGGTTTCAATCCAAGGAATGGGAATTCTATCTTGGCTGATAATGTCAAGTATTGGCTTCTTGTTGGTTAGATGGTTCTTATCCCTAGCTTTTATTTTATGCTTTAGGATAGTCCCTTCTTCTCCTCCCATCTTCTTCAATTTCAAAAAATCTTCTTCCACCCTTTTTTTATTAAAAAAAAATCTTTTTGTTTTTGAACTTGAACCACTTTTATAATAAAATTGGACTTATGTCCATGTATTTTCAAAACATTTTCATAAATAAACCCCAATCAACTTAATGATACCTTGACATTTTTTTTGAGAAGACTAAAAGTCAATCAATCTCATTTCGAACCATCTTGCCATTTTGGCTTTTTATCTTTAAAATTTTCTCAAAAGATTAGACTCTTGTCAATCCTTATAGTGATGCAAACAACTATACTTCTATAATATGTAGTGAAGAGAGATATTTTCCACTTGGGTGTTGAGTGAGGCATTGTTGATTTTAAAATCTAAGCCATATCCTCCACTTTGAGATGATGAAAATTCTCCTTTCTCATGGTTGTGGGTAGTAGGTATGTTTTCCACACAGACAATGACGATGATGTTTATCTCATAAAATTAACCAACGCATTTGTGTTTCAAATTTTTAAAAGAGTAACTACGTGTACCCTGATCTCCTATTGCACGAAAGGTGGTACTTAGGCACTAAAGGTTCGCAACCGTGGCGGGTGAAACAATTATAAAATAAATACGCTTCTTTCCTCACCTCCACCATCCACTTTTTATATACAATAGTTTTTATAGCCAAAATATACATATTTTACAAAGAGGCTCATGCAAATTATCGTAGATGTTTAGGGTGCTAATACCTTCCCTTTGCATAACCAACCCCCTTACCTTGAATCTTTCTCCATCTTTTTGGGTTATTCGCTCTTTTCCCATTCCTTTGGAAACAATAAAGCGTTGTGGTGATTTTTTTTTGATTTGTATAAAGTGTAGTCAATCCAATGGATTAGTCTTAAACATTTCTACCGCTACAGGAAAATGGAGACTTCACTAGGGAAAGATTAACCTCTTGATGGTCCATCCCTAAGTGGGTTAAGCCTATCTTTTTTTATATCTGTATATGTGTAATTACTGTTTTTGTGTTATATGTTATATATGTGTTTTTTCTGGATTTTCCTGGTTTTCAGGGTGCTTGGTGATTACTCATAAGTCCTATACCCGGGCTCGGGCAAACTTTAAGATATAACGGAAGGTATGGTCATGTTAACTTTGATGGAGTAATCCCAAAAAAAGGATGCATGAGATCCCCCACTCAGTGGAGGCCCCTTTGACTGTAGTGTCATTTACCAAGTAATCGGGAAGACGTACTGCCTTCGACCTGGGAGCCTGCTGAAACTGAGGACCGTAGAATACCAAACCCATCTTGGCCTTTTAGTTTTAGTGCGGAAGCTATGACAGAGTAATTCAGAAATTGTTGTCACGCGATACTACGCTCAGACGAGTCTTTCTTGAGAATATTACTAATTACCGAGTTAATCGAGAAGTTGGTAATATCCGAAGGAAGGATGTAGACTCTAGGAACCTATAGAACCTTGTTTGGCAGGTGATAACTTTTATAACAATACCTTATGGGTAGTGTTGCACCCCAAAATTTACCCTCTTGATTTAGGATTATGTTTCATCATGTATATCATATTGCATTGCATTCATACATTGTGATGGGATCAAAGTACTTTGGTTGTCAAGTCTTACTCAAGCTTTGAAGGTTGATTGCATTGGCAAGTTGCTCAAGAAGAATCTTACCATCCAAACCTCTGGATCTTTCAAGCTCAAAAGTTATTGCATATCTCAAGATATCTTATCCATCTCTTTGGATCATCAAAGGATTAAAGTTTGTGTTTAATTATAAGAGGAATCACTCTTTTGATTCACCAGTCAAATTAGGGTTTTGTCTGAGCAAGGTTATTGGTCAATGTACAAGTCCTGATTTGGAAGCCACAACATCTCTTTGGTATTTGGAAGGTATTTGTACAAGAAATTGGTCAAGATATCCAGAGGATTTGAAATCTTGGAGATGACTCATTCAGTCTCCTAATGTGTTAACCAAAACTAGGGTTTGGGATTTCATCAAGATTTCTTGAGAATTTTGAAGTGAAACTTTACACATGGCCTCTATATGTTTGGAAGATCATATTTTTGAAGTTTTGATCATCAATTTTGAAGGGAAGTGGATCAATTGATTCAAAGGGGCAAAATGGTCATTTTGGTCAAAATCAATCAAAGTCAAGGTTGACCTAGTGAATTTTTGGTCAACCATCAATTCAAGGGTGTACTTTTCATATTTCAAGTCCATTTTGATCATTGGATAAAAAAGATTGAGGTTTGGGCTGAAATTTGTTCATGAAGAAACCCTAAAAGTTTCTAATTTTGGAAAATAAGGACTTAATTTCAAAAATTCATTTTTTATTCACCTTTGATCCAAAAAATGCAAATGAAACATGCTTGGAAAGATAAGAGGATGATATTTCATCTCCTTTTGGTCTCATGTCCAAATTGGCAAGGAATCAAGAATTATGGTCTTTGGAAGTCACAAAATTATAGGTCATTTTTCAAAATTAGTGAATTTCAAGCTCAATTTTGGTAAACTTAGTGGATCCAATTGCAAAAACTCAAAACTAAGGGATTGTAGATCTTTTCAATAACTTTCCAAATTGTACTCATTTATGTCAAAATTCAAAAGTATGAGCAAGTTGTGGAGCTTGGAATTTGGAGGCATTTCATTGAATTCATGCATACCATGCAATTTGCAAATTCTTGATAACTTGATTTGTGGCCATTTGTTTCACTTCAAACTTGGCCCATGACTAATATTCAATGTACCAAGGCCCATCATGCCAAAGTTTGAGCTGCACATGGGCAAATGCAAGGGCAACTCGTGATTTTGCAAAAAGTGGCATGAAAATGCCTAATCACCAACACTTGCTTAATACAAGGATTTAAGCCTTAATTCTTTTGCTAATCTCTTCCTGAGATAAAATGGATTGAAAGGCACGTAAGATGCAATCCAACGCACGAGGGATTTGAGGGATGCATGTGCATACTTGATTTTGGCAAAAAGAAGATTTCATTCTTTCTGAGAGCTTTCAGTGTGAAAAACCTATCCTACCCTCCTCTTCATGCTCTATATATTGAGAAGTAAGCCTCATTGAGCAGGGTCCGTACTTCATTTCATCTCTAAATTCAAAAAACTCTATAACTGCTTGTTCTGCAATTTCCTTTGATTCTCTCAATTCCCTTGCGCGTTTTGGTTGATTCTTCTTGCATTCTCTTCTCCAAGTGATAAGGATTGTAGATCGAGGTTTGGTTTGCAACTGGAGTGAAGGAGATAGTAGATTCGTTTTCCCTTAAAGGTTTGAATTCTTAACTTTGGATCTTGATTTCTATCCGTGCATTGTGTGATTTGAGTACATAATGTTGTATGAAGTTTTTGAAGTGTTTCTGCAGCTTCAGAGCTTTTAATTTGATGATATGTGCATGAATGATGCATCTGAAATTTTCTGTCCAATGAGTTTTTGACATTTTTGCACGATCTGTTCTTGATCCATGATTGATTATTTGATATGATTTGAATTGCATGTTGAAGTATGAAATGCTGGCTTTAATTTGCACGAAATTTCATGAAAAATGGTGTAGAATTGAGCATGTTATGTTGACTGGAAAATGAGATGATGAACCTGATCACGCGCACGTTTTTTCCCTAGCCAGAGGTTGAAGATGATTGCATGGCCTCCTCTGGTTGGCTGGCTTATTTCTTTAATTCATTTGAATTTTATTTCATAAATTGATTTTCATGATTTTATTTCTTGCTCAAAAATGGTTGAAAAATTATGAAAAAATTATCACAAATTCAAAATAATATTCCTGACCCTGTGCATTTTTTTGATAATTTTTGAAAATGTTTTGATTGGTTTAAAAATTAATGAGTTTAATTAATTGTTTGATTAGTGTTTATTTTTATTTTAATATTTCTTTGATTTGAAAATTTCCACAAAAATTGTTTTGAACTCATAAAATAATCTAAAAATTGATTCTGATTTTGGTTTAGCATTTTTTCAATTTTTGTTTAGAAATTTAATTTCAAAAGTTTATTTGTATTATTTGTTTGTTTAATTTTTATTTTAAATACTTCCATTGATTCAAAAATTCTAAAAAAATCATGCAAGCTTTCCTTTAATCATAGAATCTGAATATATTTTTATTTTGACCTTTTTGAGATTTTTGGCTAGGGTTTTCATTTTTTCCCTTAAATAATAGTTTAATTGATATTTGTTTGTTTAATTTTTATTTTAAATACTTCCATTGACTCAAAAATTCTAAAAAAAATCAGAGGTGTGTGTTTTTAGTGCTAATATTTGAATATGATTTTGGTTTGGCATTTTCCTGACTTTAATTTAGAATTCTATTTTGAGATGAGATTTGGATTAATTGATTAATTGTTTGGATTTAGTTTCATTTTTGACTTTTCCTTAATTCAAAAAATGTAAAAAAAAATATGTTTTCTGACATTTATGGTTTCCTTATGATTTTCATGATCTTGGTTTGATTTGTTTGAATTTTGATCTTACTTAATCAATATTTAAGATTAAAAGTCAAAAATTAGGGTTTTGTTTCTTATTGTGCAAGTTTCTATTACAAAGCCATTATGCCCTGGATGTTCATTTGAATTTAAGTCTTGATTATGGTTCATGAATGTGTTGAGGATTTGAAAACCATTTTTCTTGAATTATTTGACTTGGATTGACATTTTTCCACAAATTATTTTGAAAACTTGTCTAGTTTGGTAGTTTTTGCCAGCTAGTCTTGAACTTTGGGCTTCATTTGAGTCCTTCCTCAATCATTCATGAACTTAGGGTTTACATTCTGACTTCTACACATTTCAAAGATGCTAAGAAGTTTTTGGTTTGATTTATGGATCCTTGTTTCTATTTTTGATGTATTTTTGAAGTGAAGGTACCCAATTAATGTTGCATGTCTTGTTGCAATTTGTTTGATGGCCAATGAACATGAGTGAGGCCTATGATTGAGAACCTAATGATCATGTTGATTCTGATTATCCATAATAACTCCAGTCTTTTCACTTAATTCCCCATTGTTTGAAGGTTTGAACCTTTTTGATGCATTATGTAGGTTTCATCTTCTATGGTGTTTGTGAAGCTGTGGTTGAATTAATTGTATATGATTGAAATGTGTTTGCCCCTGACCTCCATGGTCCTTGATTGTATTATTTTCAAGCTCCCATGATCCTTGATTGATATTCAATTGTCAATTCAATATGGTGATAGAAAGGAGCAACATACCTCTGGTTCTTTTGACCAAATTGTGCATATGCCTGTTTCCTCTTGTCTATCATGTCCAATGTTTGATAATTTTTATCACGTTGTTCTCACTTCATCATGTTGCATCCATCCCTTATGTGAGTCATCATTCACCTTATGGAATACTAAATTGGTTGTTGAATGTGCGAGGTACTTTGAGAAAGTTTCCACTTTTGGCTTGAGGCTACTGTGTTTCACTTTATTTGTGGAACACAACTTATTATACTGGCACTGATATTGTGTTTGGCATGTTTGATATTCCATGCATGATATATACATATGATTGTGAATGCTATACATTTCCCACTGGATCTGTTCATATCTGATACTTTCATTACTTACATCCTTATGGTGTAATTTCTGACTTGATTTATCTACTGATGCCAGCTTGCTTGAAGTTCTCTGGGTTTCTTTTATTCTTACTCAGTTGCTATGGATAGTTATCCGTTTGGTATTGCACTATTTCCTTTCTTCCATTTTCATTTTGCATAGTTCTCTGATTGCATGATGGGATCTCTGTTGCTGATATATGTCAAGAGGCCCTCTGGTTTTTGTCTGATACATGTGTTGTGTTTGCTGTTGATCGATGAGTCACTCAATTTAGAAATTGAGATCATGACTTCGCTCTCATTACATGTTCCCTATAGGATGCTTATTTATTTTCTTCTTTAATTATTGATCGATGAGTCACTCAATTTAGAAATTGAGATCACGACTTCGCTCTCAGTGCATGTTCCCTATAGGATGTCTATTGCTTTTCTTCTTTAATTGTTGATCGATGAGTCACTCAATTTAGAAATTGAGATCACGACTTCGCTCTCATTGCATGTTCCCTATAGGATGGTTTTGTTAAGCTTCCTTTAACATGTTAATTAAGGTAGGGTTTCCTTTATCCTCAACCTTAGGGACAACCATTGTATGACAACACTAGGGATAATACTAGGTTAGTTTCCCTTAGTTGTTTTTTCCTTTCTATGCATTCCGCACCTTAAAACAAAACCGTTTTCTTGGCAAATCATAAGACATTTCTAATAAACTCAAACCCTTCTTCAAGGTAAAAGATACAAACCAATCCTATTTGTTTGTGTGCCTCTTAGCTTTGTTTTTAAACCTTTTAGCCGATGTTTCACCATCGCATATTTGTTTGAAGCCGATGTTTCGCCATCGCACATGTTTGTTATCCTACTTTGATTCTCAATATCATTGTTAGGTGTGATGCTTTGTCATCCGTTTTATTGGTGTTTTTCCATCTTTACCATGATATCTTACTACCTTTTATCCCGTGTTTCCCCATCGCACACTTGTTTGAAGCCGATGTTTCGCCATCACATATGTTTGATATCCTACTTTGATTCTCTATATCATTGTTAGGTGTGATGTTTTGTCATCTGTTTTACCGATGTTTCTCTATCTTTTCCATGATACCTTGTTATCTCTTAGCCGATGTTTCACCATCGTACATTTGTTTGAAGCCGATGTTTCACCATCACATCTGTTTGTTATCCTGCTTTGATTCTGAATATCATTGCTAGGTGTGTTGTTTTGTCATCCGTCTTATCATTTGATGTTTCGCAATCTTTTACATGTTACCTTGTTATTATTTAGTCGATGTTTGACCATCTCATTTGTTTGTTGTTTCATTCGATGTTTTGCCATCTTGATTATTTTTGTTGTCTTAACTAAAAAAACACAAACCAACCAAAATACATAAGCCGAACTACGAATTCTCTGATTCCTTAAAAGGGATACGTAGGCATTAGGGTAGGGCCCGATCGAGCATAACTTTTATTTTCCCTACATTGTTTTCTTTTTCTTTCGCATGCATTCCCTTTTCAGTTTTAAGCCATAGACATAGGATTTGACCACACCCATTTAGATTAGACAACAAGAGTGGATACCGTAGAGTACTATGAGCGTGTGGGGTGCTAATACCTTCCCATTGCATAACAGACTCCCTTACCCGATCTCTCGGTCAAAAGACCATGATTTCTCCCTTTTCAGGTTTACTCGATGTTTACCTTTCCCTTTCGGCGGGATAAAAGATGTTCGGTGGCGACTTCATTAATGTTTCATTAACATCCAGATGACAGGTTTCGGCCTCATTGTTTCAGGTAGTACCTTCGATCTCATGCTCGTGACATTGAACCTATGAACCCTATATGTGTGATCTTGTGTGTGATTGTTGCATCATGCATCCATGCACTCATAAGCATATTTTGGAGAAATCTTATTTCAAGGGATTTTAAAAGTTGACTATTTATGAATATCTCAGGTACTTTTAACCATGGATTATGGAAAGAGAAAGACTGGGAAATACAGTTTCAAGGATCCCAAGATACATGAGTTGATCAGTCTAATCCCCGAGATCGAGTGTTCTGTAGACTTTCGGAAGAAGTATGGATCCATTATTCCTCTCATGAAGCTGAAGATGAAGAAGGGTATTCTCTTGATCGTGGTCCAGTTCTATGATCTGATGTATCATTGCTTTACTTTTCCCGCCTATCAGTTGATGCCTACACTGGAGGAGTATTCTTATATGTTGGATTTACCTGTTACCAATCATGTTCCTTTTACTGGTTTGGAGGGTGAGCCAAAACCACATGAGATTGCTGCTTTGATTCATCTAGGGAAATCTGAGGTGGAAGCCCATATGACTACTAAAGGAGGAATTAGAGGATTACCATATCAGTTCTTATTGGAGAAAGCTCGTTACTTTTCCAGAATGAAAAGTACAGTTGCTTTTGAGGCCATTTTTGCTCTACTTGCTTACGGGTTGTTCTTATTTCCTAATGTGGACAGGTTTGTTGACATTAATGCTATCAGGATCTTCATGATTGGAAACCCAGTTCCTACACTGTTGGGTGATACTTATTACTCTATCCATCTTCGGAATTCTTATCATGGGGGGATGATTATCTGTTGCACGCCTCTGTTGTACCGGTGGTTTATCTCGCATATGCCTCAGTCTGATGCTTTTTGGGATGTCAAGAAGGAACCATGTTGGGATCCTAAGATCATGGAAATTACTCACTCGGATATTGATTGGTATCATTGAGTTTACTAGGATATAAAGATTATTGACAATTTTGGTAGTTTCCCCAATGTACCTCTTCTTAGTACAAAGGTAGGAATTAACTATAACCCTGTTCTTGCACGGTGATAACTTGGTTATCCAATGAGGGATAAATCGAATAGTATTCATTTGAGTAGTTTCTTTCTGAAGGAAGGAGAAGACCAGAAGGAAGCTAGGGAGCAGATTGTGAAGGCCTGGCGTCACATTCATAATAAAAGTAGAAAGGATTTGGGACCTAGGGGTGTTATTTCTTTGGAGCCATATCTTCAATGGATATGATCGAGAGCCGTTCAGTTAAAGATGTCGTATACCCGGGAGACACCCATGCCTGATCTATTCATGAAGACCACTCCTCCCTTATTAGATGATCTGGAAGAGCTGCAACTTGCTTTGGTTAGGATACAACAGGAAAGGGATGCTTGGAGAAACAAGTTCCAAACTTTAGAGAGTTCCTACAAAACAGACCTGAAGGAGAAAGATGACTTGATTGAGATCCTTGAGAGTTGAGCGGTAGAGTCTATGGAGAGGCAAGGGGATTTATTTTCTCCTGGGAATCAATCAGGTGTTGATCACTCACTTCCTGATTCAGATGATTGGAAGGATATTGCCATCAAATATATGGAAGAAAGCCAGAGGTTAAAGGCTCAGATTGCCAGGCTCACGGGGAAGCGCCAGCGTACAGATTGATCTCCATCAGTTCTTTTTCTTAGGATTTTAGATTTTATTTTCATCTTGTACTTGGGATCATTGAAACTTGTAATCCATTTTGGATTTATTATAATAAAAAAATTCAGTATTTCAAAAGCGCTATTACTTTGATGATTGCAATATGTCTATAAACTTTAAATCCCTTGAAATATTAAATAACAAAGTAAAAATAATCATATGCATTGCATATCATGCATCCTATTGCACATATTTATTGCATTTTTTATGCATATCCACGTGTCTTACCAAGCTTCTTTACTTCGTTCAGCAAGCTGACTCATCACTACAACACTCTGGCTAATTTCAAAAAGAAGATGGACAACTTAGAACAAGAGAATCGCGAGCTGCGTGAGGAAGTTTCTGCTTTGAAGGCCGGCATGGACAATCTGACTACTTTGATGGAAGCTCTGGTGGCTGCTCAGAATTAGCCACCGAGTGTTCAACCCCAACCAACAAGGGTAAATACTGAAGCTCCGACTGTTCCCGTATCTGCTACTCCGGCTGTTGTTCAAAACCGTATGCCTCAAGGTTATCCATGGGGAATGCCAAATAATTTTGCACCTGAAGGCTTCAATCTTGGGCCTCAAGATACTCCAATGGTTCAGACTATTGTTACTCCATCACCTCCTGTGGTGCATGTTGTTCCTGCTGCGCCTCCTTTGGTGAATATGGTTCCGTTTGTTAATGATGATGTGTGTCGTCCTTTCCCTCCACCAAGTGAAGACTTGGGTCTTTATGACAGAATAGATGATTTTCAAGAGCAGTTTGACAAGATGCAGAGAGAGATAAAGGCCCTCAGGGGGAAAGAGCTATTTGGGAAGAATGTGAATGAGCTATGCTTGGTCCCAAATGTTAAGATACCTGCTAAGTTTAAGGTCCTAGAGTTTGAGAAGTATAAGGGAAACACTTGCCCTCGTGCTCATCTGGTGATGTACGTAAGGAGAATGTCTACCCATACTGATGATCAGCGTCTGCTGATTCACTTTTTTCAGGATAGCTTGACTGGTGCTGCGTTGAAGTGGTATATAAGTTTGGATAGCGCCAATATCCATGCGTTTAATGATTTGGGAGAAGCATTCATCAAACAATAGAAGTACAACCTGGACATGGCGCCTGATCATGATCAACTTAGGGCCATGGTTCAGAAAGACAGGGAATCATTCAAAGAGTATGCGCAGAGATGGTGTGAGGTAGCCGCCCAAGTGATTCCTCCAATGGAAGAGAAGGAGATGACTAAGATTTTCTTAAAGGCGCTGGGTGCTTTCTACTACGAAAGGATGGTAGCAAGCGCACCAAGTGACTTTACTGAGATGGTATGAATGGGTATCCGCTTAGAAGAGGCTGTGAGAGAAGTCCATTTAACGAAGAGTGAAGGATCTGAAGGTGCGAAGAAGCCATCTTATGGGTTTACCAAGAAGAAAGAAGGGGATGCAAATGTTGTTATACAAGAGAGGATGGTAAACGCTCCTAGAAAGAATCATCAGCGTCATCAGCAAGTCGCCTCAGTTACTCCTGTTATGAATGTCGCTCCGACTACTGTTGCTTATCAGAGACCGTCCCAACAAGGGAATCAAGGGTATAATCAGAGAAGGGAGAGTTATGACCCTATTCCTATGAGCTATACAGAGTTACTACCAGCATTGATTCAGAAAAAGTTGGTCCAGACACGACCACCTCCCGCCATACCATCACCATTGCCTTGGTATTACAAGGCAGACCAAACATGTGCTTTTCATCAGGGAGCACCAGGGCATAATGTCGAGAATTGTTATCCTTTGAAGACTGAGGTACAGAAATTGGTGAAGTCTGGTGTTCTATCTTTCAAAGACGTGGGACCTAATGTGAAAGATAATCCTCTACCCAAGCACGGGGGAGTAAATGTTGTGAATATGGTGACCGGGTGTCCAGGCGATTTCCAGATTTTTTATATTAATCTGCTTATAGGAAATTTGGTGAGGATTCATGCAAACCTTTGTGAATGTAGCTACTATATGCATGGCCATGATGGTTGTGCTATTTGCAGTACAGACATATAGGGTTGCGATAAGATAAAGGCTGATTTACAGGAGATGATGGATGAGGGCCTCATCCACATAATCAGGCCTAGGGCAGAGTATGAAGAGGAAGTGAACATGGTTTCTGGATATTCTGGTGAGTTCATAATTTTTGATGTGGAGTATATGAATGAGGACCTCGTGCATTTGCATGCTACCTTCTGCCGTACGGCTGGTCAGATGGAACACCAATATGGATTTTGCCGAGTTTGCTGCCAAGATTCCCGAGGATGTTCAATCGTAAAGAAGGGTGTTAAGTCGTTGTTAGATAACGGAATTATCAAGGTTATAAGTCAAAGGAATGATTACCATGATGTTGATATGATTGAGGTTTGTTTAACCGAAGAAGAGTTAGAGGAGAAGTATGCCTCCGCAGATTAGTATTTCTCTTCAGACGAAGATTTGTTTTTCGGAAATGACTCATTAATGATCGATTGCATTGAAGAAGGGGTAAACATCATTGTGCCTTGTTTTGGTGCACCTGCCCATTTTGAAGTGGAGTATCATAGAAAGCCAGCTATTACCCCATTGGTAATTAGTTTTCCAGGTCCTATCCCCTATAAATCAGATAAGGTTGTGCCTTATAAATACAACGCTAAAATCTTGGAGGAAGGTGTGGAGGTTCCCATCCAGCCAATGCCTGATGTTGGAAATATAGCTAAAAATAGCAGGGTGACTCGTAACGGTCGTGTGTTTGCACCGGTTGTTCGGAGAGATGTTGATGCTGGAAAGAAAGTTGCTGAGAATGATGAACCTAAGAAGGCTACAGGAGAGACTAGAGGAGCTATGTTAGAGAAAGACGTAGATGATAATTTGAAGATAATTAAGATGAGAGACTACAAAATTGTAGATCAGCTACTGCCGACTCCTTCAAAAATATCCATCCTGGCTTTACTGATGAACTCCTCTGCTCATAGAGAATCCTTGATGAGGGTACTAGACCAAGATTTTATGGAGAGTGATATGCCAATAGATTAATTCAACAGCGTAATAGGAAACATTACGTCATGTAATAACTTGAGTTTCTGCGATGATGAATTACCAGATGAAGGGAGGAATCACAACTTGGCCCTCCACATCTCTATGAACTGCAAGAATGATTCGCTATCGAATGTGCTGATTGATAATGGATCCACGTTGAATGTTATACTAAGAAGTACCCTTATGAAGTTGAAATATCAAGGAACGCCTATGCGCCCTAGTGGTATCATTTTGAAAGCGTTTGATTGGTCAAGGAAATCTGTAATCGGTGAAGCGGACTTACCTATCCATATATGACCACATTTGTTTCAAATAACCTTCCAGGTCATGGACATCGTTCCCGCTTACAGCTGTTTTCTATGACGATCGTAGATACATGAAGCAGGGGCTGTCACTTCAACTTTACACTAGAATCTAAAGTTCGTGCGTGAAGGGAAGGTGGCGATCATAAATAGGGAGCAAGCATTTTTTATATCTCATTTGTCCTCTTTCAGTATTGTAGAAGCGGATGAAGCTGCTGTTGAAACCCAGTTCCAAGCCTTATCCATTGATAACATAAGAGGAAATGAGAATTCCATGGTTTCGCTGAAGGATGCGCAACAGGTTATGCATAATGGTCATAGTGAAGTTTGGGGACGAATTATGGATCCACCTGTAAACAAGAACATAACTGGCTTAGGGTTCTCTTCGAAGAATGACAAAGGTAAGGGCATGAAGCCGAAGTCTACTGCAGGAAGGTATCAAGAAATTTTCTGTAGCGGAGGCTATCTTCATCCGACTGTTTCCAGGATTAACGCCATTGTGGAGGATGAAGCAGAGTAGGAAATGTCGAATTATGTGACACACAGAGTCAGGGTTTAGAACTGGATCACCATTGATGTTCCCTCTTTCATACATGTTTCAAAGTAATTTGATTTGTTAATCTTTATTTTGAAAAGCTTTCACTCTGCCCAAGGTGGGAGTATTAATGTTGTAGGGCTTATCTGTTTGCTGTGACTGTTAAGATCAATAATAAAAGTTGTCTTTGTTTCCCAAATTATGTCTTTATTTTTATTCTTTTTCTCGGAAAATGGTAATAAAATAAAAAAAACCTTTCAAAATAAATAATAACTAAAATTTAATATGCATGATCACTTGTTATATGTGTCAGTTTCTAAATGCAATCACAAATCATATGTGCAGATTAATTAAAAAACCTGTTGAATACAATGACCCTGCACCCACTCCCAACTTTGAATGTCCTGTGTATGAGGCTAAAGAAGAAGATTATGATGAGATTCCATAAGAGGTATCATGGTTGCTTGAGCACGAGGAAAATACCATTTAGCCATATAAAGATCCTTTGGAAGTAATCAATTTGGGTTCAGAAGAAGATCCAAAGGAAGTCAAGATTGGAGCGTCACTGCATCTTGATGTGAAGAGCAGGTTAATTGAGATGTTGAAAGAGTATGTGGATATTTTTGATTGGTCTTACCAAGATATGTCTGGTCTAGATACAGATATTGTCGAGCATCGTTTGCTGTTGAAGCCAGAGTGTCCGCCAATTAAACAAAAATTGATAAGAACTCACCCAGATATGGCAGTAAAGATTAAAGAGGAGGTTCTAAAGAAGATTAATGCTGGTTTCTTGTGACGTCCGTGTATCCTCAATGGATTTCCAATATTGTCCCAGTACCAAAAAAAGACGGAAAAGTCCGCATGTGCGTAGATTACACAGATCTAAATAAAGCTAGTCAAAAAGATGATTTTCCGTTGCCTCACATCGACATGTTAGTTGATAGCACAAAATAATTCAAAGTATTCTCGTTCACGGACGAATTTTGCTGGGTATAATCAAATAAGAATTGCTCCAGAGGACATGGAAAAAAAAACGTTTAACACACCCTGGGGAACATTCTGTTATAGAGTGATGCCTTTCGGGTTAAAGAACGCTGGTGCGACGTACCAGAGGGCTATGACAACCATATTCCATGATCTGATGCACAAGGAAATTGAAGTATATGTTGATGATATGATTTCCAAATCTCAGACTGAAGAAGGGCATATAGAAGATTTGTTGAAGCTGTTTCAGCGTTTGAGGAAGTAACGTCTCCGCTTGAATCCAAATAAATGCACCTTCGGTGTTTGATCAAGGAAATTGTTGGGTTTCATTGTTAGCCATAAACGAATTGAAGTTAACCCTGATAAAGTCAAGGAAATTCAAGAAATTCCAGCACCAAGAACTGAAAAGCAAGTCAGGGGCTTCCTCGGGCGTTTGAATTATATTTCCAGATTCATTTCCCATATGACTACAACATGTGAACTGATCTTTAAGTTGTTAAATAAAGATCAAGGTTGTGTATGGACGGATGACTGCCAAAGAGCATTTGAGAGTATTAAGGAATATCTGCTTGAACCTCCTATCTTGCTCCCTCCCGTAGAAGGAAGACCGTTAATTATGTATCTGATAGTGTTAGATAAATCCATGGGTTGTATTCTGGGACAGCATGATGAAACAGGGAAGAAGGAGTTCGCCATCTATTATCTCAGTAAAAAATTCACTGATTGTGAGTAGCGGTATTCCATGCTGGAAAAAACATGTTGTGATTTGGCCTGGGCGGAAAAGCGTTTGCGGCAGTATATGTTGAATCACACCACTTGGTTGATCTCCAAAATGGACCCAATCAAGTACATTTTTGAAAAACTTTCTCTTACTGGAAGAATTGCCTGCTGGTAGATGTTGTTATCTGAATACGATATCGAATACCGCACTCAAAAGGCTATTAAAAGTAGTGTGTTGGAAGATTATCTTGCTCACCAACCAATGGAGGATCACCGGTCTGTAGAATATGAAATCCCCGATGAGGATGTGATGTTCTTGAAAGTGAAGGATTGTGATGAGCCGTTGCCTGAGGAAGGTCCTGACTCTGAATATCGTTGGATTATGATATTTGATAGAGCTGTGAATGCTTATGGTAAAGGAATTGGTGCTGTGATTATCACTCCTCATGGATCACACATTCCTTTTACTGCAAGGTTAACATTCGATTGTACTAATAATATGGAAGAATATGAGGCTTGCATTATGGGTCTCGAAGAAGCTATTAATCTCAGAATTAAAATTCTCGATGTGCATGGTGATTCAGCTTTGGTAATAAATCAAATTAAAGGAGAATGGGATACTCGTCACCCCGGCTTGATCCCTTACAAAGATTATGCTATAAGATTATTACCATTCTTCAATAAAGTTGAATTCCATCACATCCCTAGAGCCGAAAATCAAATGGCGGATGCTCTGGCAACCCTGGCTTCTATGTACCAAGTGAATACTTGGAATGATATACCTCGAATTGCAGTTCGACGGCTGGATAAGCCCGCTCATGTATTTACAACAGAGGAGGTAGCATATGAAAAACCTTGGTATCATGATATTAAGCATTTTCTTCAGACTCAATAATACCCGATCGGTGCATCAAAGAAAGATAGAAAGACACTGAGAAGATTGGCTGTCAGTTTCTTCCTTAATGAAAAGGTGTTATATAAGAGAAATTATGACATGGTCTTGCTCAGATGCGTGGATAGACACGAAGCAGACATGTTGATGCATGAGATTCATGAAGGTTCATTTGGCACTCATGCCAATGGACATTCAATGGCTAAAAAGATGCTAATGGCAGGTTATTATTGGTTGACAATGGAATCTGATTGTTATAAGTTTGCAAAGAAGTGTCATAAATGCCAGATTTATGCAGACAAGGTCCATGTGCCTCCGACACTTATCAATGTGATTTCCTCCCCGTTGCCTTTATATATATGGGGTATTGACATAATTGGGATGATAAAACCCAAAGCTTCAAATAGACACCGTTTTGTCTTAGTAGCAATTGATTACTTCACCAAGTGGGTGGAGGCTGCTTCATATGCCAATGTTACTAAGAAGGTGGTTGTGTGCTTCATTAAGAATAACCTTATATGTCGGTATGGTGTGCCAAGCAGGATTATCACTGACAATGGCTCGAATTTGAACAACAAGATGATGACAGAACTGTGCAAAGAATTCAAGATTGTCCATCACAATTCATTTCCATACAAGCCTAAGATGAATGGAGCTGTTGAAGCTGAAAATAAGAATATCAAGAGAATTATCCAGAAAATGGTTGTTACTTATAAGGATTGACATGAAATGCTTCCTTTTTCTCTGCATGGATATCAAACATCTGTCCGCACTTCAACAGGAGCAACCCCGTTCTCCCTGGTGTATGGAATGGAAGTTGTACTCCCTGTCGAGGTAGAGATTCCCTCACTGCGTGTGATAATGGAAACCAAATTGACAGAGGATGAATGGGTCCAGAACAGGTTTGACCAATTAAGTTTGATTGAGGAGAAGAGAATGATAGCTTTGTGTCATGGCCAGTTATATCAGAGAAGAATGAAGAAAGCTTTTGATAAAAAGGTCAAACCTCGTAAATTCAGAGAAGGCGACCTCGTGCTCAGGAAGATCATGTCTTTCAACACTGATTCTAGGGGCAAGTGGACTCCCAATTTTGAAGGCCCATATGTTGTTAAGAAAGCCTTCTCTTGCGGTGCATTAATTCTTGAAACTATGGATGGCAAGGAGTTACCACGTCCCATGAATGCTGGCGCAGTTAAGAAATACTTCGCCTAAAGAAATAAAATAATAACTCGCTAAGTTAAAAACCCGAAAGGGCGGCTTAGGAAAAAAGGAGCGTCTCGGTAGGCCGAAAACCCGAAAGGGAGGTCTAGGCAAAAATTAGAGACATAAACAGAATGAAATTTCCCGCTAAGTTGAAAACCCGCAAGGGCAGCTTATGCAAAAGTTAGGCACTTTCTTGGCAAGTAACTACGTCAGACAAGACTTGATCGTTGAAGCAACACTCTTCTCGGATCCTCACCATACTTCAACAGAAGCCGCTGCTCAGGATTTCAAATTTTTTTAGAGGGGATAATGGTCATTGTATCTTTTCCAGTATATATTACCATTTTCCGAACATTGTAATCATCTATGGAGTCTCGCCATCCGCAGACTACCATCCTATTAACAGAATTTGAGCTTTTACCCAATTCTTTGTACTTCTTATTTTTATTTAGTTTGAAAAGACTCCATTTATTATTGATAATAACTTTCAAAGAAAAAAAAGATTAAATAACAAAATTGACTTTTCAAAAAAAGATATTTTACAATCTGCTTTTACTTTGAGATTTATGATGAAACAATGACAACAAAAATGGTGATCCCAAGAATGGAAAAACTCTAGTTGCTTTGAGAATTTTTTGTTCCCCTCAGGAAGGTCTACTCGGGTTGTTTTCACCGTATTGGGTTTATGGTTCCGGTATCCTCGGTCAAGTTTGGATTCATTTCTCCTATTTTCTGAGTTTTCATGATGTGAAGTTTCAATCCGCATTTTCTCCAGTGAAGTTTTTGTTTGGCCCGATAAAAGTTCTTTTTTCCAGAGAGATTAGTACCATACCCGCTCTTGAAGAACGTAGGTCCCTGGTTTCTCCAAATGAAGGATGTATTGTGAATATGATGTTAACCTCTCCAATGAAGTGAGTCTGATTTCCCCAATGAATGTTCAGATGTTTTGGTGTCAGTCTGCTTTGCTTGAGACTGGTTTTGTAATCTCCAGTAGGAATGTTACTTTCGAAAACACTTTTTTCCACGGTGAAGCCTGGAGAAGGATGTTCTATCCCTATATCCGTACTATTTCATCACTTTGATTTATCTACCTCCGGATCATGTTTCTCCTCAGTAAAGTTAAAGCAGGTAGTAGGTTTTATTTCCTCAACTGGACTTTACCTTTCTTGGAATGATCATCCTGGATGAAGTTTAGCCGAGTGTTGTTAGTACCCGAGGTTGTTTTACCTAGTTGTTCCCAATGTTGTATATCTATTGTGTTAGCATACACATGATAACGCTCATACATTCATGCATACATCATGTATAGCTAAAATTGGCAAGTCATTGTTCATTGACATTTGTTAATATGTTTGTTGACATATTACCCTGTTTTTCAGATTTACGTTGTCCTCTCTTCAACAGAGTGTCGGTCCTAAGCAGAAAGCGTATACTCTTTCAATGTCCCCACTAAGTTGTTCCTCATGGAAGATTTTTGCTTTAGCCTTCCAGTACAGCTCCTTGTTTGGTTGTATTTGGTTTTCCCTCTTGAGTTTATTTCTCAAAGGATGTATTCTGGTTGACTGTTTCATTCCAGTTTATTTCTGGTTTGAATCTGTGGTTCCACGACAATGTTATTTACTTTGGATTTATGAAAACTCCAGATTTTGGTTGGTGCATTTATTTTGCACGAGAAGACTTTATCCCCTCAGCAAGAATATCATGGCATCTCCCTAGGAAGTCATACCTCCTTCCTAAAAAGCCATTTCTTTTTACAATCTTCCATGACAACAAGTAGCAAATCTCTTTATTTGAGAAAGCTCATATGTTATCCTTTCCAGGCAGAGCGCCTTGGTTAAAGAAGAAGTTGAGACCCGTTCTAGGTGAAACACCAGAATCTTGGGGAAACTTGTTATCTTTTTCTTACCCTCAGTGAACGTTGGTAGTTCATCGTCAGTGAACGGAGGTGCTATGATATATTCTCTTTCTACCTTCAATGAAAGTTGGTAGACCATCGGCAGTGAACATCGATGTTTGTTATCTTTTTGCTACCCTTAGTGAATGTTGGTAGTTCATCGTCAGTGAACGGTGGTGATTGGTAGTTCATCGTTAGTGAACGACGGTGATATGATATTCTCTTTCCACCTTCAGTGAAAGTTGTTAGACCATCGGCAGTGAACATCGATGTTTATTATCTTTTTGCTACCCTCAGTGAACGTTGGTAGTTCATCGTCAGTGAATGGCAGTGCTATGATATTTTCTATTTCTACCTTAAGTGAAAGTTGGTAGACCATCGGCAGTGAACATCGATGTTTATCATCTTTTTGCTACCCTTAGTGAACGTTGGTTGTTCATCGTCAGTGAATGACGGTGCTATGATATTTTCTCTTTCTACCTTCAGTGGAAGTTGGTAGACCATCGGTAGTGAACGTAGATGTTTTTTATCTTTCTCTCTGCCTTCAGTAAACGTTGGTAGCTTCGCCTTCGGTATAAGTTGGTGTATCATTTGACCATTCTACCATCCTCTTTGATTCAGGTGTTTTGGTCTACCAGTGATTTATTTTCTTGGTGTGGTTTCTCCTTTGTTTATTTATTATTGTTGCATCCCCAATGATACTTTGCGTCTCTTTGGTCATGTTCTTATGCATTCATATGCATAAGCATTTGCATGGCATCTTAGGGCCAAAAATAGGGTTTGTTTTATATTTAAGTATCTTCGATCGCGTCGACACGAAGATTTTTAATCTTCGTATCTCCAGATAGAAGAAACTTAAATAAGGGCAGATGTTGTACCCCAATTTTTTCCCCTAAGATCCCTTCATCATACCATGTTGGTGTATTTACAACAAGATTACACTAGGATTCTTGGTTCCCCTCCCTACTTTGATTTTTGCTCCTTTTGAGGGATTACCAAGCACCTTGACTTATGTTCCTTTTGTGATCATGAATATTGTTTTTATTTCTTCATTTAACTAATAAAATTCAATGTTGGCTTGTCTTGCTTGTTATCCATGTAGGTAAGGGCAATGAGATTTAACAAGTTACTCCATGGGTTCATGAGTTTATTTCCATGCCCTAGTCAATAAAGCTTGAGAAGTTCAAACCTCACCATTGGATTGGTTTTGTAAGGATTGGCATGGCAAGGTTGCTTTGGTTAATCACATTTCAAGGTTATTAGATTTGACTCAAAAGTACAAGGGGTTTTGATTGGAGAAGTTGTCATGTTTGGACAAGGTTTTGTTCCCATTGGTCACAAGAGCATATTTCTCTCAAATTTTAAGATATGGAAGTGGTTTTGGTAGCTATGAATCCTCATTATCATCCTCAAAAACTTCTATTCACAAATAAATAATATTGGTACAAGAAGTTTGTTCAAGCTTGTCAAAGTTCTTCAAAGCATTTTCTTGATCTAGGAGCTAGGGTTTTGAACTTCAAAGGAGCATATATTGCTCACCTTTTGGTATTTTTGAATGATTCCAAAGACATCATTATCTTCAAAGGTTTATCAACAAATCACTTAAAAAGTTCAAAAGAGTTTTCATGTGGAAGAAACTTGGTGAAGAAGAAAGATTACAAGTCCTCCAGATGAATCCCCAATTTTCCATGTGTGACTTCAAATGATCATAACTTGGTGAATTTTTATTACCTTGAGCCCATTATTTTTCTAAAATTATCTTGAGGATGTGAACTTTATGTCTTCTTTTATGTGCAGAGTGGGAAAATGAATGGAAGTTGCCTTAAAGATGCAAAAGATTATAGGTCATTTCATGAAATTTTGCCAACTTCAACAAGTCATAACTTGCTCAAATTTTGGAGATTTTGAATGATTCAAGTTTCAAAATTTCATTCAAAAGATCTACTTCATGCCATCTTTTTTGATCAAGAGCAAATTCCAAGTGGAAGGCCATGTTTGGATGCAAGACATTATAGTACATTTTTGATGAAGAATTTGAAATATTTATAAGTATGGAAAGTCAACCCTTTTTCTTCAACTTTTACTCAATATAACTTTCAGCTCAAGCATCCATTTAACTCCATTCTTTTTCCATTGCAAATCTTGTAACCTCATCTTTCTAAAGCATCATGAATCATGCCTTAATACCCCTTGAGCTGAGAATTCCATAGTTTCAAAAATGGTAACTTGGAATTGAAGGTTCTTTGCAAGTCAGAATTTGAATTTCATGTTACAACATCTAAACCTCAAATTAACACGCGTTTTGGGTCTAAACATGATTAGCCAACTTTCCCAAGTGGATTAGTGCATCAAAAACGCAAGAATTGGATGAGTTTTGGAGAAGTTTGGATCACACTTCACTCGTGCATCGGGTTTGCATGAATTCCCTCCAAAACGCATCATTCACTCTTCCTTTTGATCCCATTCTCTTCTCCTATAAATACATGAACTATCCCATTCATTTTCCTAAGCTTGGATAGCCCGAATCACCCTGCCAAACTTGCTTCATAACTTAATTTTCTGTAACTTCAAAATCCATTCTCGAGCCTTTTTCAATCCAATTTTTCCATCAATTCACCTTCCTTGATCTTCCCTGAAGCTAACCACATAATTACATTCAAGATTCTTGCCCTATACTGCTCCATAGAAGTCCAGTTTCAGAGCTCTGCAACTCAACTTCAATAGGTGGATTCCTTCATCAATTCTTCAAAACTCTGATATCATTGTGTTGCTCTCATTTCCTTGGTTCTAGTCGCAAAAATTACCTTTTACTGGAAACACGTTTTGACCATGAAATTTCAAATCCATTTTCAAAACTTTCCTTCCAAATTGCTTGAGCTACATGTTATATAAATTTGGTGCGAGGGTGTGGTTGTCTTCGTCTTGAAGAGACGAAGCGAATGGCATAGGTCTGAGCTTATGATTTTAAAGTTTGAGAGATCTGCAATTCGTGATGGCTGGAGGTTAAAGATGACCAACGTGTCATCTTTCAACCAATGAAGGCGCGCCATCTATATTTTTCAAATCCTGATTTAATTAATGATTTTATACAATATTCACTAATAACCATGATATGCACAACGCGCCAGATCCCTTGGATTTGATTACTAACGCATTTTGACTCTCATCTAATGGTCCACATATTTTACTTTTATTTTCTTTTTCATATTTTTATATTTTAATTGTTTTAAATTTCAAAAAATCATAGAAAATTCATTTTTAGTCCAAAAAATCTAAAAAAATTATGAAAAATATTTTCGATTATTCTCTTTCGGATTTTTATTTTTTCACAATTTAATTATGTGTTTTGGTATTTTTTATAAATTTTACACTTATTTGATTTGTTTTAAATGTTTAAAAATACTTTTATACATTTTAAAATTCTGAAAAAATTATGAAATGATCTAATGATATTGTGACAAATATTGGTGACCTTATTTTATTTTTGTTTCTGACTTTACTATTTTTTTGACCATTTTTTGTTTATTTTACTCATTTATTTTAATTTTAAAAATAGTTTCTGACATTAAAAAATTACCAAAAAATTTGTAAAGTTATTTGAGCCTTTTTCTTATTTTTCTAGGGTCTTACTTTTTATTTCTTGATTAATTTGAACATAGTTGATATTTTTCTCTTTATTTTCTATTTTTAAACATTATTTTTAAACCCTTTTATGTATATTAAAATGTGATATTATTTTGTGACTATTTTCTGGCTGATCTTGGGTTAGATTTTGGATCATGAACTTTATTAACATCATTGGATCCATGGTATTGAGTTTAACTCCACAAAAATGGATGAATAATTTTAATAATAGTTTGATTAAAATTTAATTCAAATGTGGTTTGTATATTTTTCCCCATCCCTCTTCATCTCATCCCCTTCTTATTGCACTAAATATTGTTGGAGCATGATCTCTATATCATGTCTCAAAACAAATGGTGCATAGATTGCTATTGACCGGCATCAAAATAGGTGCGACTTCTATATAAGTCCACTTACGATTGCTTAACATAGCGCTAAATTTTGTCCCGATTCGAATAAATGATCATTCGTGGCCCAAACTTATGATTGCAAGCCCAAGTATGTTAATTTGATCTCTTTGATCCAATAACCTTGAGATTCATTGTGTGGAGGCTTTGGTTCTACCAATCCTCTAATGGATCTACAACACCTTTGGTCAATGCAGATCACTTAAACATCATTGATCATTAAATGGTACTTATGGAAATTCCAAATGGATGATATACTTGACAAAAAGAAAATGCAACATGTTGTGTGGAGGCTTTGGTTCTACCGATCCTCTAATGAGTTCCAAATGCAAGCTTCAAGATGGTCATCCAACTAACCACTAATTTTTTACTTGTTTTACCTTATGCTTTCATTCTTTTTGATGCTTTATGTACCATTTACTTTTAGCATTTACGTTTCATGCCATTTTCATCTTTGCTCATTTGAGCATTTACTTTCTTTCCATTTTTACTTTTCTCACTTGAGCTTTTCTTTTCCTTTCTTAAGATACTTAATAATCAACATAAACCCTAAGAAATCTTTAATGGTACTTGGACTATTTGGTTACTGTCCTTGGCATTATGGAGCATGGGACTTTTCTTGTACTTGGAATTAGAAACCTTGGCCTATCTTGGAGACTTTGTGACCTTATCTGATTATTTTGTCTGGAGTTCTTGAGGTTCACCTCAAGACATTGGGTTGCTTGTTTATTTTCGTGTGCAGGTTTTTGTGATTACACCCTCTGTTTGTAATCTGTAATTCATTCGTATACAGCCGTTACTCTGCCCAATTTTTGTGAAGACTTAATACACTTGAATTTTGGTTCTCTCAAGAGGTCTAGTATTTTTGCTTGCTTGGTTTAAATCCAAGGAATGGGAATTCTATCTTGGCTCATAATGTCAAGTATTGTCTTCTTCTTGGCCCATCTTCTTCAATTTCAAAAAATCTTCTTCCTCCCTTTTTAAAAAAAAAAACTCTTCTTGTTTTTGAACTTGAACCACTTTTATAATAAACTTGGACTTATGTCCATGTATTTTCAAAACATTTTCATAAATAAACCCCAATCAACTTAATGATACCTTAACATTTTTTGTGAGAAGACTAAAAGTCAATCAATCTCATTTCAAACCATCTTGCCATTTTAACTTTTTATCTTTAAAATTTTCTCAAAATATTAGACTCTTGTCAATCCTTGTAGTGATGCAAACAACTATACTTCTACAATATGTAGTGAAGAGAGATATTTTCCACTTGGGTGTTGAGTGAGGCATTGTTGATTTTAAAATCCGAGCCATATCCTCCACTTTGAGATGATGCAAATTCTCCTTTCTCATGGTTGTGGGTAGTAGGTATGTTTTCCACACAGACAATTACGATGATGTTTATCTCATAAAATTAACCAACACATTTGTGTTTCAAATTTTTAAAAGAGGAACTACGTGTACCATGATCCCCTATTGCACGAAAGGTGGTACGTAGGAACTAAAGGTTCGCAACCGCAGAGGGTGCAAAAATTATAAAATAAATATGCTTCTTTCCTCACCTCCACCATTCACTTTTTATATACAACAGTTTTTATAGCCAAAATATACCGATTTTACAAAGAGGCTCCTGCAGAGTACCGTAGATGTTTAGGGTGCTAATACCTTCCCTTTGCATAATCGACCCCCTTACCTTGAATCTTTCCCCTTTTTTTTGGGTTATTCGCTCTTTTCCCATTCCTTTGGAAACAATAAAGCGCGGTGGCGATTTTTATTTTGATTTGTATAAAGTCTAGTCAATCCAATGACTTAGTCTTAAACATTTCTACTGCTACACTTATCCCCGGTAGAGTTTATTTCTCTAGCTGCGAAAGTTTATCCCCCACCAGAGTTTATTTCTCTACATTGGTAAAATCTTCCAACAGAGCATTTTTTCCCCACAGAGTCATTCTCAAGCAGAGTCAAAGATCCCCGGTAGAATATCCTCAAACGGAAAGAGGAAATCCCTAGCAAATAATATCCATTCATCATCCCTAGCCGAAATGAAAGAATCACTTTCCTCATCTACCAAACAACAGTCCAGGATTCAGCTTCCTATTACTCTCTAGCAGCAGTCAGTGATTTATTTCCCCAGACTAGGAAATATCGCAACAACATTCCATATTCATACATCATGGCGTGTGCATACCTATTGCATACAACATAATCTCATTTATTTTGAGAACATCATTACACAATGCATTTCATACATCATGACATTGCATACAACTAACTCTTTACCTTTTCAGGAAAGATCAAATCAGCAAACGTCATTGACTACTTATATGACCTGACAGTCTTCTAAAAGGCTACGTCTGACGAAGGGCTATTTCAGCATTTTCCTCAAAAATATCATTCTCAAAAGACCTCTATTGGTTCAGTTTAAATCGACCAATGATTTACTCTGTTTCTTTTTTGTTAGATACTTTCTCTGGTTCAGTTAAATTGACACTAAGATTTTCTGATTCTTATCCAGTCAAAGATAACTCAAGCCCTCTGCTGGTTCAATTTAAATCGACCAATGATTTATTCTGATTCTTTTCCGGTAGATACTTTTTCTGGTTCATTTAAATCGACACTAAGATTTTATAATTCTTATCCAGTCAAAGATAACTCAAGACCTCTGTTGGTTCAGTTTAAATCCACCAATGATTTATTCTGATTGTTTTCCAGTAGATACTTTCTCTAGTTCAGTTAAATCGGCACTAAGATTTTCTGATTCTTATCTAATCAAAGATAACTCAAGACCTCTGCTGGTTCAGTTTAAATCGACCAATGATTTATTCTGATTCTTTTCTGGTAGATACTTTCTCTGGTTTAGTTAAATCAACACTATGTTTTTTTGATTCTTACCTAGTTAAAAAAACTATAAAGCCTGGAGTCTGACCAGATAAAAGTTCAATGTCTATAATTACTGCAAAGCCTGGAGCTGACCAGATAGCAGTTAATTTCATATCCCCCGATAAGTCGTTGTGAAGCCTGGAATACGACCATGTAGCGGTCAGTCTTATTGTCCTCAGCAATTTGCTGTGAAGCCTGGATCCCGACCGGATAACAACTCGCTTTCATCTCTCCAGTCAAGAGGTAATTCCCCAGTAGAGTAACAGACACTTGAAGCACCTAGACTCTATTTCCCAAAACTAAGACCAACATTGCTCAGTAGAGTCCTCTTCAATGACAGTAACAGGAATCCCCACAAAGGGATATCTCATGAAATTAGCATGTTCTCTAGATGGCATCTTTAAGCCCATCTCCGATGAATCTTCATCATTTTCTCTGGATGGCATCTTTAAGCCAATCTCCGACAATCTTCTGTCATCTTTTTCCAAATGGCATCTATAAGCCCATTCCCGATATTATCCACTAACATTGCTACTTCATACGAGTGCAAATTTCTGGGCACTCTAGTGTTCAATCATCTTCCACCTTCAGATCACGAAAGGCAGACAAGTCAATCTACATCCTCAGGTTTAAGAAGATTGAACAGGGGCAGCTGTTGTACCCTAAAATTTTCCCTCTCATATTTTGAATGATGGTTAAGTATCATTCGATTGGAATTTACAAAGTTCCCTTCGATTAGCATCTGCAAAAGGTCTTTCGATTGGCATATGGCCTTTCGATGAGCATCTCAAACAAGGCATCTTCGACGGACATCTTAAATAAGGTTGTTTTTCGTTAGGGCGTACAAAGTGCCTTTAGACAGGCATGTTAACCAAGTGATGCTTCGATGGCATAACAACAGGGTGACATTCCGATTGTCCAAGTTAGAGAAAATGAGATCGAAAAGAGAAAGAACTGGGAGGTTTCCAAAAGCTCTGACCATTTGAATTCATGCAGATTGGAGAGGACAACTTTGAGCCTTTCGAATTCCTACAGAGCATGGTTCAAACGAAGAAACTCTGAAGCTGAGAATATGAGAAATTCGAGTCAGGATGCAGAGCCATCGAAGGGAGCAAGGCTTGAGACTTAATTGAAGGAGACATGATAACAAAGTAGGCGCAATTCGAATTCAGAGCCTTCAAAGGAAACAAATGTTCTGATGAGGGAAGTTATGGGTAATTCGAATCAGGACTCAGAACCATCAAAGAGGATAAAGGCTAATCAAGGAAGTTCTGATAAGGGATGTTCTGGGTAACTCAAATCAGGACTTAGAGCCATCGAAGAGAGCAGAACAACACTTTGACCAGTCAATAAGATAATGCTTAAATTTGGTCCGATTCAAAGCCATCGAAGGGAGCAAGGATTGAGACTTAATCAAAGGAACCATGATGAAATCCTTAAGCCAAATTCGAGAAAAACACCTATCATAACTTGTCCAGGTTCACCCAAAGTTTAAAATGGCATGTTTTCCTTGCAAATATGGCAAGAATTCAATTTTGATCGTGGATTAAATTCCTGAGTTAAAGGCCATATTCTTGCCTTGTTTGTTCCTAACTCCACCAGAGCTGATTCGACCATGTAATACGGTGGGAGAACTGACTTGAGGTTTCGCGTTTGTGTTTGCAAATGTTTCGATTTAGCAAGAGTCGCCACCGACTTTTTATTTTATCCAAAGGAAAGGTCAAAAAGCACAGGAAAGACCTTTGAGATGTTTTCTTGGGTTCGGGGGGTAGATTATGAAAAGGGAAGGTGCAAACACCCTTTTCATCCATGGTTTTCCATGGGATCTTAGTTACTTGTTTAGATCACTTGCTTTTCTTTTCCAATTGTTTGAAATGGTGCTTTGTGTGGTTTTGAAAGTATTTTGAAAAGAGGCCATCATTTTGGCAATCTTTGTAATGATTCTTGTTTGAAGAATGTATACAAAGATGTTTGTCTTTTGAAAAATGTTTCGATGTTTGAAAGTTTGTTTTGGGAAATTGTTTGAAATTGTGTGTGTGTTTTTGAAATTAGCAAGGATGGTTTGCAAATTGATCAAGTAACTATGAGTCATCTACCCTAATCAAAAGTCTTTCTTGTGCATTTTTAAACCTTTGACATTGTTGTTTTACCATTGTATTTGGTAAACCACCCTATCTTTAGATGTTAAACGGGACGGGCGTACGTCATCGTATGACCATGCTAACAATATTGCCAAGTATCTTAGCAAGTTTTTGAGGGACTAGATCATTTTTGTTTAGGCAACCAAGATAGCGTCATCGAGGGACTATGATCTTTTTGTTTTGATTTTGTTTTGCCAAGATACCTAGCATGCATACCATGGCCATGTTTTAAGGCAACAAAGTGGATGAAACCCTAGGGGTGCTTGTGTGCAAGGTGTTGTCATTTTTCATATATTTTTGTCTTGTATTAAGTCATGCTATTTGTTTAATTTTGGTCTTTGCATACAAAACCTTAATCTTACTATCATGCATATAATACGATAAATTGCATAAAAGTAAATCTAAGACTATTACAACAATATTATGAGGAGGGGGGGTACAAGTTTGAATAGGGGAATATTGCTCAAAATAAAGCCCTAATTTACTATTACAACCCAATTGAATTTAATACAATAAATAAATGAACAATTATTTAAATGTACAAATAAAGATAAATATGCAAAGAATGTTTTTGTATTTATTTTTTATGTATGTGAAAAATAAATCATTTAAGTTTAAAATAAGAAAAAATATTAATTATTTTTGAAAGGGTGAAGAAACCCTAATTTTTTTTTTAAGAAAATAATGTTTTCTAATTATTTATTTATCCTTTTTGTTTAAGAAAAATAATAATAATATACAAAAATGTTAAAAAATTAAATATGTGAGAAAATATTAATTTAAGTGTATAAATAATAAAAATAAAAAAAATAATATTTTTGTATTATTTACAAGTTTAATTAAGAAAATAAATTATATATTGTTTAATAAGCTATTTTATGCCAAAAAAATAATAAAAATAATAAAATAAAATGTGAAAAATTAAGAGAATAATTTTTGTGATTTTAAATATTTAGAAAAAATAAATAAAGTCACAAAATATAAAAGAAATGAAAAATATACAAAAATAAAACAAATGGGCCTAGGGGGTGCAGAAAACAAAATGGAGGGTGCAAACACCAACAGGCCCAAGTCACACTTCATCCCTGTCCTTTGGCCAAAACGCGCGCTTCTGCAATTTCAAATATGTTCTCTCTATTCTTTGCATGAAATTAAAAACTCAGAACATGAAACTTATAGCTTGTTAATCACGATTCCAACCACATAAAAAACTTGATCTAACTCTAAGAAAACAGGGAGAATTTCTGTGCCCCTAATTTATGACCTAAAATTTTCAGTAAGTTCAACTTCTAAATTCTCCTAGCTTAGTTAATATAAATGGAAGCTATGCAAATGTACAGCTCAAGGACATTAAAAACAACATTTTTGCTTCACAAACCTAAGCATAAGAATATCTAAATAAGGAGATAGAAAGTTGGAAATTACGTTGTTCAGTCAAGTTCGAATATGGCAATGTAGCAACCTTGAATGAGGCCTGAAGGTCTTTTGAGCTTGCTTGATGTTCCCTCAACCTTTCCCAATGCTCAGCTTGCTTTGAAATGGCTTGAATCACCTTGTAGAACTCAACATGCAGAGCTTCAAAATGAAAATGGTGAAGTGTGCAAACGAGGTTACAGTTGCAAAGTAAGGGCCTGGACAGTTTAGGTGTGATGTATGGAGTGTGTTTGAAGTGGTTTCAAGCAAAACGCACGAGGCAAATTTGTTTTGGAAGTGGTTCTGCAGAGCTTGCCCTGTTTTGGGCAGAAATGGAGTTTTTGGTGTATTTGGGTGTTTGAGAGGTTATGAGCTCGTGTTTTAGGCTTGGTATAATATGCTGAGATAGTTTCAAATGGTCACCAGGCTTGGTTTTAACAGATGCATAAGTTATGGACCTTTTGCAAGCTTACTTGCTTTTGAAGCAAAAGTGAGTTGACAAAGGCAAAGGCTTGTACAAGCTAGCTCAGGGTCTGCACATAGTTGGTACACTTTTCCTGATATTTGTGGAGTTGGTTTGCAGCAAAAGCTTTGGTCCATGGCTCAAGATAAACAAAATTGCATAAAGTATGCTTTATGGAAATGGTATTGTAACCTTTTTGCCATTTTTGGATTAAACCCTTGTACAAAGATTCTAAGATCAGAACAATGCCATTAACCATTGTATTTGAATTCAATTTTGGAGTGTAAAAAGGATTAGAACCTGTAAAACAAGTACAAGCATGATCCAAATTGATTTGCAACTTGAATCAATATGAAAAATGCCTTGGACAAAAGTGATAATTTGCCATTTTCAAATTTTCGATTCTCCCTAACCATAAATGATCTTGGAGAGTTCTTGGACATTTCGGAAAGCTTGTAACATGCTCTACAATCCATCATTGAAATGTATTTTGAGATTCCAATTGGAACTATGTGAAAAGTTGCCATGAAGATAGGTCAAAATCCTGCCTAAACTAGGGTAAAATTTCACTAAGTTTAAAGTTTCATGGACCCTTGTTCACAAAATAATAACTTGAGATCCAAGCATATTTTGGGAAAACTTTGTGCATAAAAGTTGTAGATTTTGTGGAGTACTACAACGTTCATGTTGGATGTTTTTCTTGAATCCAATTGCATCATGATGAAAAAGTTGGGCAAAGTTGGGAAAAAATAAGAAATTTTCATAACTTAGAAAATTTCTAAGTTATGAAAATTTTCCATTTTAAACCCTAATTTCCAAAATTATGTTTCTTGGTGAACAAGTTACATGTTTTGACACATGTTGATCAAAATGACCCTTGACACTTGATTTTGACCAAAAAGTCAAAGTTTGACTTTTCAGTGTACAATTGATTTTTAATCAGTTGATTGGAAAATTCATCTGTCAATCCAATGCATTTGAGATCTTTTGAACCTTGTGATTATCTCAAGATGATTCCATTGAGTCCTTGAAAACATGCTTGAACCCAATTTTCCATTGGCTAGGTTAAAAATCAGAAATTGCCCTTCTACAGTCAAAACCCTAAAAATGACCATTTTGCCCTTTTGGTGATCCGATCAAATTTCTTGAGGAGTTGTGGTCCAAACTTGATCAAATGGTTAATATGAGTCTATAACGTTGATGTGGATAAAAAATTATGAGGTTTGACTGTAAATTGGCCACAATTGACTTTTTCCCCAATATAGTTGATTTTTAGGTCAAATGTCCAATTGACTGGGAAAAAATTTGATTCAAGGCTTGAAATTTGGTATGAGAAATCTTAGGGGTCCAACATGAAGTATGAAAGTCACACAAGGCATTTAAAGTCCAAAAATCCTTGTGCAAACTCAAACCCTAATTTCAGGTCATCAGTGCAAGGAGATGTCTTGAGCTGAGCAAACCCTAATTCTGTCTGGAGTCCCAAGAGTCTTGTGAGGAGAATCTTGATAAAATGAGAGGGCAAATTTTGGGGTACAACAGCTGCCCCTGTTCAATATTCTTGAACCTGAAGAGTTAGATTGGCGAGTTTTGTCGTTCGTGACTCGAAGGTAAAAGGTGATTGGACACTAGAGTGCCCGTAAATTTGCACTCGTTAAAATGTAGTTGAGGGAATGGGCTTAAAGATGCCATTTGGAGAGGTGACAGAATCTTGTCGGAGATGGGCCTAAAGATGCCATCCAAGAATGTTTTTTGAAAATCACGAGAATGAATGTCAGAATGGTATCCGTATCTGGAACGTATCTGAGTTGTATCTGGAGATTAGATTTGTATGAGCAAGGGAATATCATTCGTGTCTGGAGCGTATATGAGATGTAACTGTACTTGTTTTTGAATGAATAGCAGTATGACTTCTGTATCTGGAGTGTATCTGTATTGTATCTGAAATCTTTGAAGTCTGAATAATCGACAGAGTGACATCCGTGTCTGGAGCATCTCTGGGCTGGGGAAAAAGTTGAATGAGTGACAGAATGGCAACCGTGTATGGAGCGTATCTGGACTGTATCTGAAGTTGAGATCTGTATGAGTAGCAGAATGACTTCCGTGTCTGGAGTGTATCCGTACTGTATCTGGGATCTGAATAAGTGACAAAATGACTTCTGTGTCTGGAGCATCTCTGGGCTGGGGAAAAAGTTGAATGAGTGACAAAATTGCAACCGTGTATGGAGCGTATCTGGACTGTATCTGAAGTTGAGATCTGAATGAGTAATAGAATGACTTCCGTGTCTGGAGTGTATCTTTACTATATCTGAATAAGAGATCTGAATGAGTAATATAATGACTTCTGTGTCTGGAGTGTATCTTTACTGTATCTGAAATCTTTGAATACTGTTAATGATAGATTTTAATCTTATCCTGAAAAGGGTAAAATGTTAGCTGAAACAGGGTTATGTTGCATGAAATGTATGATGCAATAAAATGTGTTTTTATCAATGTTTATGATATATGAATGTAATGTATGCGCATGTAAGCTGATTTGTTGTATTGCCGAGGAAGGTAAAATCCTTGATAGCTGAAGATAATGAAATCCTTGACTGCTGCCGGGGAAAATAAATCCTTGACTGCTGCTGGAGATTCAAAATCTTTGACACCTTCTGTGGGGATGTGAGAATCCTTCATGACTTTCCTGGGGATAAGGATCCTTCAAGTCTTTGGAGTTGGAGGATGATAACATTCTGTTGTGAAAATAAAGCCAAGTGTTGCTTGAGAAACCTGCTTGGGGAATCCCGAGAACTTTGAAGACTTCTACTGGGGGTTAAATAATGGGAATCCTTACTCGGCTGGGAAATAGGAAAAACTCTGGCGATCTCTACCGGGGATCAAACAAAGGGAAACCTTGATCTGCTGGAGAATAAGGAAGACTCTGATGGCTTTCGCGGGGAACTAAGAATGAGAATCTTCAATCTGCTATGGGAATTTGAATCCTTGGGAACTTCATGCTGAGGAGTCAAGAAAGAGAATCTTCGATCTGCAGGGGAATTAAAAATTCTGACAAATTCATGCTGGGGAGTAATGAAGGCTCTGGAAACTTCAGTGGGGAATCAAGAATGAGAATCTTCATTCTGTTGGGGAGTAAAAACTATGTGGGGAATAACTATACTACTGGGGAGTAGCTATCCTGTTGGGGGAGATCATGAGGTTGGGTTGTACACCAATCTACTGGGGAATTATCCTAGGTTGGGGATAAAGAAAAAGTTAACTGTTATCTGGATGAATTCCAAGCTTCAAGACAACTTGCTAGGGAAATTGGATGGTTTCCGCTGGGGAGTGATAGTTCAAAGTTTTTAATCCGTTGGGGATTGGGAGTTTGAAGACTTAATTCTGATGGGAATTCTGAAATTTAGCTCCGTTGGGGATATGTATTTCAAGGTTTTAGCTCCACTAGGGATCTAGATGATGTACTGCAGGGGATTTCTCTTGGAATAGTCCAAAGACGTTTTCCTATACTTTCAACCTGTCAGTAATTATTCTTTCATATTTCGTTTATTTGTAAACAGTGATTATATTCAAATGCATATGCTCATTAATAAATCATTGGACGATTTCAAATAAAACACAAGTGTAAAAAAAGGCGAATAGCTTTCTTCACTTTGAAATATCTTTGTGTAAGTATTTTGTACAAAGGAGATAGACATCCTAATAAGAGAATGTTGTCATAAAAAATGAGAAAAAATTATACAAAGAAAGATGGCTATGTGTAAAAATTCCATGGGGTTCCCATTCCGCTATAGCCTTCGTAACTCTGAATATCTTGTCCATTCGTTGCTTCGTTAGAAGATGATTGAGTTGACCAGAAGCTCGGAGCTTGTCTGTGAAGAGATTTTCCTTAAAGTGATCCGACGAGACATAGTCATACACTTTAATTCCCTAACTTTTGCCTGGACCGCCCTTTCGGGTTTTCGATCCACCAGGAAACCCTTTTTTTCCTAAGTCGCCCTTTCGGGTTTTCAACTTGCCGGGTGTACATAATTTTTTTTATTTATCCCTAACTTTTGCCTGAACCGCCCTTTCGGGTTTTCGATTCACCGGGATGCCATTTTTTGCCTAGGTGTATCAACCTAGCGGGTCATTTATGCATAGTATCTTTTGACTATGTCTACATTCGCAGGGTGCGGCAGGTCATCATCGTCCATGGTGGTTAAGATCATTGCCCCACCAGAAAAGATGTTTTTGATCACAAATGGTCCTTCGTAAGTAGGAGTCCACTTGCCCCTGGGATCACTTTGCGGCAAGATGATCCGCTTGATTATAAGGTCCCCGACTTGATATATCTGGCGCCTGACTTTCTTGTTGAAAGACTTGATCATCCGTTTTTGATACGTCTGACCATGGCAAACAGCAGTAAGTCGTTTTTCATCAATCAAGTTAAGTTGATCAAGTCGGGTCTGAATCCAATCGTCTTCACTCAAACCAACATCCTTCATGATTCTCAAGGAGGGAATCTGAACCTCGATAGGCAAAACAGCTTCCTTGTCGTATACCAAAGAATAGGGTGTTGCCCCAGCTGATGTACGCGCCGTGGTACGGTACCCGTGGAGAGAAAACAGTAACATCTCATGCCAGTCCTTGTAGGTGACTGTCATCTTTTGTATGATCTTCTTGATATTTTTATTCGCAGCTTCGACAACACTGTTCATCTTTGGCTGATAGGGAGATGAATTGTGATGTTGAATCTGGAACTGCTCGCACAAGGCGATGATCATAGTGTTGTTAAGGTTTGTACCGTTGTCAGTGATGATCCTTTCGGGGATGCTGTACCGAAAAATGAGGTTCTGCTTGATGAAGCGGGCAACAACATTCTTTGTGACAGATACGAAGGAAGCTGCTTCGACCCACTTGGTAAAGTAATCAATGGCCACCAGAATGAAGGGGTGTCAATTGGATGCTGTAGGCTTGATCTCTCCAATCATGTCGATTCCCCACATAGCGAATGGCCAAGGAGCTGTTAAGACATTGAGAGGAACTGGAGGTATATGTACCTTGTCCGCATAGATTTGACATTTGTGACAAGTCTAGGAATGTTGATAGCAATCAGCTTCCATGATAGACCAGTAATAGCCTGCCCGTAGGATCTTCTTAGCCATCGTATGCCTGCTAGAGTGAGTGCCAAAGGTACCATTGTGCAGTGCAGCCATGATTTGTTCAGCTTCAATTTTATCCACACAACGGAGTAGAATGCAATCATGATTGCGCTTGTACAGGATACCATTGCTCAGGAAGAACTTGGCAGAGAACCTCCTCAAGAACTTTTTTTCGTTGACTGAAGCTCCTTCAGGATATTCTTGAGCCTCGAGATACCGTTTGACTTCATGAAACCAAGGTCGGTACACTACTTCTTCGGTATTGATCTCGTGACAATGTGCAGGTCCGTCCATCCGTTCAATGGTGATTTGGGGAGCCTCATTATCCCAGTTGAGTTTAAACATGGATGAAATTGTAGCTAGAGCATCTGCTAGCTGATTTTCTTCTCTCGGGAAGTGCTCGAAGGTAATCTGCTCGAAATGTGGTAACAATGTCAAGACATGTTCTTTGTAAGGGATGAGGTTTGGATGTTTAATATCCAACTCTCCTTTGATCTAACTGATGACCAAATCTGAGTCCCCAAACACAATCAAAGATTTGATTCCCAAGTCAATTGCAGCCTTGAGACCAAAGATACAAGCTTCATACTCGGCCATGTTGTTTGTGAAGTTGAAGCAAAGTCTGGATGTGAAAGGTGTATGGCAACCTTCTGGAGAAATGAGTACCGCGCCGATACCGTTGCCAAGTGCATTGGAGGCACCATCAAAGTACAGGGTCCATCGGGATCCTTGTTCAGGTCTGTCATATGGTCTGAAATCTTCAATATTGTCCAATGTCATAATGTCTTCGTCAGGGAAGTCAAACTTCATCGATTGGTAATCTTTGACAGCTTGATGAGCCAGATGGTCAGCTAGCACACTCCCCTTTATAGATTTTTGGGTCGTGTACTGTATATCATATTCGGTCAGGATCATCTTCCATCTAGCTATTCTTCCAGATAAAGCAGACTTCTCAAAGATGTACTTGATCAGATCCATCTTAGATATCAGCAAAGTGGTATGAGTCAACATATACTTCCTCAGCCGGCGAGCAACCCATACCAAAGCGCATGAAGTTTTCTCGAGCAGTGAGTATCGGGTCTCACAGTCGTGAAACTTTTTTATAAGGTAATAAGTGGCATGCTCTTTTCGGCCAGACTCGTCATGTTGGCCCAATACGCACCCCATTGAATTCTCTAGGACGGTCAGATACATGATTAGCGGTCTTCCTTTGACGGGCGGCATCAAGATAGGAGGTTCTAGCAAATACTCCTTGATTTTATTGAAAGCGACTTGACAGTCATCATTCCATTTAACCACCTGATCTTTCTTCAACAACTTGAAGATTGGCTCACAGGTAGGTGTTAGGTGAGAAATGAACCTTGTAATGTAGTTTAGGCATCCCAAGAAACCTCTGACCTCCTTCTCAGTGCGAGGGGTAGGAATTTCTTGTATAGCTTTGACTTTGGTAGGATCAACCTCGATGCCTTTGTTACTGACGATGAAACCCAAGAGTTTACCAGATCGGACCCCAAACGTGAACTTGTTTGGATTCAGTCTAAGCTTGTACTCCTTCAACCTGACAAACAACTTTTGCAAATGGTCGAGGTGTTCTTCTTCCGTTTGTGAACGGGATATCATGTCGTCGACGTAGACCTCTATATCATGATGTATCATATCATGAAACAAAGCTACCATGGCACTTTGATAGGTTTCCCCGACATTCTTCAGTCCGAATGGCATCACTTTTTAGCAGCACGTACCCCACTGTGTAACAAAAGTAGTTTTCTCCATGTCTTCAGGTGCCATTTTGATCTGGTTGTAACCTGAAAATCCGTCCATGAAAGTAAATACCTTGTGCTGAGCTGTGTTGTCAACCAAGATGTCAATGTGCGGTAGTGGAAATTCATATTTAGGGCTAGCCCTGTTTAAGTCTCTGTAATCCACGCACATTCTCACTTTTCCGTCCTTCTTGGGCACAGGCACAATGTTAGCAACCCATTGTGGATAGGAAGTAACAGCATGAAATCCAGCATTGAACTGCTTCATAACTTCTGCTTTGATCTTTTCAGACATGTCGGGCCTCATGCGGCGGAACTTTTGTTTAATTGGTGGACAATCTTCTCTTGTAGGGAGACGGTGAACCACAATATCAGTATCGAGTCCCAGCATGTCTTCGTAAGACCAGGCAAAGATCTCAACATATTCATTCAACAGCTGAATCAAGCGCTCTTTGACACTTGGATCTAGGTTGGCACCCACTCTGACTTCTTTTCTGTCTTCATCAGTACCCAAGTTGATTGTCTCTAACAGCTCTTCATGAGGCAAAATAGCCTTTTCTTCCTGTTGTAGCAGCCTAGCCAATTCTCCCGGCACCTCACAGTCTTCATCACCTTCGTATTCGGCATGGTTGACCAGATCTTCAGAGTCACTGAAGGCCATAGCAGAATTGTTACCCATGGAATCCAGAATGGAAGGGTACCTGCATTTGTGGGTGTGGGTGTGTGTAAGGGATATCCACCTTTAAGCAAATAAAATGTAAAAAGAAAGACAATGAACACAAAAGTTTATATGTGAAAACGTCCATGATTCATTAAAATGGCATATGAAGATGAAAAATCAAACCCTTACAGATGGACCTATGTACCTCGGGTAAGGCACAAGGCTAAAAGTGTACGAATTGTTTGAGAATTATTACAAACCAACATGAATGTTTGAAAGATAAATTACTTATTTGTGAAAGTAATCGGAACAAAGTCTTTTGCCTCCCTGTTGCACAATCCTCCATCAACAGTAGGGAAAATCCAGTCTTCCAAGTTGCTCTCTTCCTCACTATCCTCTAGTGCATTGAATCCATGATGGGTGATCTTCACTGGTGGCCCTCCGGCTCGGGAGCGGCGCACAACCTTCTGACTAGCCAAAGTAAACCCTAGGCCGAACTTATCTGATTTGAAAGGAATGTTGGGAAGCTGCCCCCAGATTGTGCTTCCTCCTTCTTCAATCACAACTTTAGCATCCTTGAGAGATGACATCTGAGGCACAGGTCTTGTAACTGCAGGTACAGGGGAAACGATCTTGGTTGCTGCTACTTCAGGGGAAACCTCTTCAAAGTGTTGGAAAGGGGTCTCTATGAATTCACCATCCAATTCTACATAGCAGAAAGAATTTAGATGGCTTATCATGTATTCCTCTTCGCCTTGAACATTTATAATTTTCCCCTGGACAGGGTACTTAAGCATTTGATGCAGAGAGGAAGTGACGGCTCCAACATTGTGAATCCAGGGTCTTCCCAACAAGCAAGAATAGGAAGGACGGATGTCCATCACATAGAATATGGAGTTGAAGGTTTCAGTTCCCACCTTAATCAGGATGTCTACCTCCCCTTGGACCATCCTTTTAGAACCATCAAAGGCTCTGACAATGATATTGCTGGGTTTCAGGGTTAAGCCTTCGCAATCCAACCTATCCAAGGCCTTCTTCGGCAATACATTTAAAGACGAACCAGTGTCTACCAGTACGTGTGCTAGAGTAGTCCCTCTGCATTCCACCGAGACATGCAAAGCATCATTATGTTTTCTCCCTTTTGAGGTTAAATCAGCATCAGAGAATCCTAGACTATTGTTAGCTGTTAAGCTAGCTACACATTCTTGGAACTGATCCGCGGAGGTTTCCTGTGGCACGTGGGCCATCTTCAAGAATCTTATCAAAGCTTTAGCATGAGCCTCTGAACAAAGCAACAAGGCCAACATAGAAATCTTTGAGGGGGTTTGCCCCAGTTATTCCACAACATCATAATCGCTTTTCTTGATTATTTTCAAAATCTCTTCCATTTCTTTTTGAGAGGTCTCAGGGATGACCAATGGCTGAGCCTTCATCCTGACAGGCTCTTCTCGGATCCCTTTCCCTCTATTATCAGCAGTAGAGGGGACAACCACAGGAGTTACAACTTCTTCAATAATTGGAGTTCTCGCAGATATGTTTACTGGTACAAGGGTAACCTTAGGAGCAGCTGAGGGTCCGAAGATTGCCTATGGAGGGGCAATCTCCGGAGAGAAAATTCTTCCACTGCGGGTGATTTTGCTCGTTCCAGCAATGTTTCCAATGTCGGAAGTCTCTTCATTAGAACTTTCTTTAGTTGATTCAATTTGCTTAACACCGTGGTAGTATATTTCTCCACCATACTTCCACGATATTGATTTGTCGGACTTGTATGGGACGGGCCCAGGCATGGTTATCTTCAAAGGTGCAATCTTCGGAGCGGATGTAATCTTAACAGGTCTTTTGGAGACCTTGGAAATATTGGAGGATATGGTTATTATTGAAACATCATTGACAAGAGTCGGTGTAACATGAGTCTTTTCAAAAAGGATTTCTTGGTTATCCATTAGGCGTCGGATGCCTAACTTTAACAATGGATATTCGGTTGGTAAGGATGAACAAAGGTAGCAATCTTCTTCACAACCTGGGAAAATCCCAGCCTTCAACAAATTCAACTTGATTATCGGTAGCAGAGTTATCAAATCATCAACAATAGCAACAAAAAGATCTTCTTCAACAACATGGGCATTGTGGCCATGCCTTGGTATTGGAGCAGAGATCACATTCGACTTTTCAGGGGCGTCAAATTCAACTTCTTTGGCATCTATCAAATCCTGAATCTTATTCTTGAGGGCCCAACAATTGTTGGTGTCGTGCCCTATGCTCCCTGAATGATAAGCACACTTGGCATTTGAATGGTAGTATGGAGAAGAAGTATTCGGATTCTTCGGGGCCTCTTTCAGACTGACAAGGTTTAACTTCAAGAGATGGGGTAAAACTGGAGCAGGAGTCATGTTTATTTGGGTGAATTGCCTTACAGGCCTTTCCACCCTTGATTGGTTGGTTATGGATTGATTGTTTCTGGGATGATCAGCTGCAGACTTCTGAATCATCACGTCCCCCACCGCTGGCCGGTGCCCAACTCTTCCTTGACCTCTTTGGGAGTAGACAGCTGAGACTTCTTTCTTTGCTGGAAAAGTCTTTTTGATAGCAGCAGAAGCAGATGCATCTTTCTAAATTTTGCCGCTTTTAATGCCGGCTTCAAATCTCTCGCCAGTTAGAATCAACTCGGTGAACCCCATAGAAGAGCTTCCTATCAGGTGATCAAAGAAAGGCCCTGACAGCATCCCCAAAAACATATACACAAGCTCTCTTTCAGATAAAGGTGGCTGCACTCGTCCTGCCAAGTTTCTCCATTTCTGGGCATACTCTTTGAAACATTCATTTGAGACCATACCCATACTCTGTAATTGAGTACGGGTTGGTGCTAAGTCCGCATTGTATTGATACTGTTTGTAGAATGCGGCTGCCAAATCCTCCCAATTATGAACATCAGACCTCTCTAGCTGGTAGAACCAATCCAACTGCGTCCCTGAAAGACTGTCCTGGAAAAGTGGACCCGCAGGTCCTTGTCAGAAGAATGTGATTGAATTTTCCTGACATAAGATCGTAGGTGCATCTTTGGGCAAGACACCCCATCGTACTTAGCAAACAGTGGCACCTTGAATTTAGGAGGGATTACAATTCCATAAACCAAGCCTAACTCCTCAAAATCCATCCCAGGAACTCTTTGTATCTCCATGGCTGCCAGACGTTCTTCCAGATTCTTGTATTTGTCATCTGCAGGAGGATACTGTTGTTCATAGTAATCCTCATCTTCCTCTTCTTCAGCTTCAGAATCAGATGGCACATCAACTCCTTTACCCTTTCCTTCACCCTCTTCAGAAGTTGATGGAAAATCTAGGACCCTTCTGGCTTGACCTTCAAATCTTCTGCCCAAGGTAGCCACACCAACCCTCTTCTTCTTCTTTTTCTCTTTTTACTTCTCTAGTAGAGTATTGAGCTCCTCCTGACCCTTAGCCAAGGTCATGAGTAGCTATTGGAATTGTGAATTCTGAACTTGTAAGTCTTTGACCGTTTGTTCAATATCCATCTTGCTGAAATAAACAGCAGAGAGATGAGGAAACTTGGTGTGAAGACCTGTTTATGCATATGATGAATGATATGTATTCATGTAATGCATTCAAGGATTCAGAAATTCAAATTTGTTTTAAACAAAAAAGAAACACACGTCATATTAATAAGATAGAATTTGTTAGTACATCAATGCCCCATGGGAAAAATAATACAAAATTCTAATGTAAAAAGACGTTGCACATTCTCTTTGGTGCAATGTAGGTGTTGCGAGTCTGCTCTTCGTGACGTTGACGAGTAAGTTCCAAAACCTTCTTCTTGCTTGCGTAGAATTGGGCTACAAAAGTATCGCATTCTCCCTTGAGATGTATCCAACTCCTTTGCAAATCTTCTAGTGATGTTGGCATGTCAGGATGTAGGAGGGTGTATGGAACCTCTCCTTCCATAACAGGCTCTTTGATCACAGGGAGAATGTAGGGGTAAGGCATCATAAGACTATGGGCGCGGGTTCATACCCACTTGAGGTAAGGCTCAAGGGGGATGGAATTCTTGTGTCCCAAGGTCTTACTGTCCACCTTGTTGGGCATCCTCCAAGCTCGGATAAATCTTTATCGAAGTCCTTGATCGTCGTTGTCGAAGTCAAAAACCAAGTCTGAAACTAGCATGTCATATGGGCCATCCCTTCGGGCATACCCAAATTGTCTCAGATCCAAGCAGGGGTTGTAGGTGATGCCTCCCCTAATGCCAAGTAGAGGGACATTATGGAATTCTCCACAATGGTCGATGATGATAACATTTTCTCTGGATCGAGAACACCAATGAACATCTGAATGTGTAAGAGTCATCAACCGTTGTGACCACCTCAAACCTTGCTTATTCTTCAAGACTGATTGGGGAAGATGAGAAATAAACCCTCTTTCCAGTAGAGGAGTACAACACATGAGAACACCTCTTTTCCTCATTGTTCAAGTGTGAAAAGAGTGAATTATATCCTCAAGCAATGTAGGCACCGGGTTGCAAGCCACAAAGATTTTGACAGCATTGACATCCATAAGCTGGTCAGGGTTTGGGAACAAGACCAACCCATAGATGAGAAGAGCTACAATCTCCTCAAAAGCTTGCAGGTCTAGAGAATTCCAGCATTCTTGAGCTTTCTCAAACAGGAACTTTGCCAAGAAACCCTTGACACCACTTCTAGTTTCCCAATGGCCTACGACATCAGATGGTGGCAAGTGTAGGGCTTGAGCAACATCTTCAGGCTTTGGATCTCTTTCCGTACCGTTGAAGGGTAGTTTATGGAGAATAGGAATCCTCAAGAGTTGAGAAAATTCCTCCAAAGTAGGCACTAGCTGGTAGTCAGGAAATGTGAAGTAGTGGTGTAAGGGGTCAAAGAACTGGAAGAGAACTTTCACCATGTCTTCCTCTGTGTTGGAGTTGACCAAGTTGAGAAGTCGACCATGTCTCTTGGTGAATGGAGAATACTCTAGAATTTTGGAAGCAAGCTCCTTGAGTTGAGGAGGAATTCTCACAAGGTTGACTTGGATTATTTTCCTGCGAAGTGAAGCCATAACCTACAAAATAGGAACAAAGATGAAAATCCAAAATCCTTGAAATGGTTAGTGGATGCATATGATGCTTCATGATGCTCATGATGTTATGCATAAGTATATATGTACAAACAAATCACACAAGTTCCTAGCTTAGGCTTGCATGGAGTTTCATAGGTAAGTACCCTCTTGAAGTTTAGTTGGCTCCACCTGTCCTATAAATAGTAATCAGGTTCTAAGGAGCTCAATATCACTGGATTATTTTCTGTGTTCATTGTTTCAGTTTATCCACTTTACTAGCGACCAAAATATTCCAAGAAAACAACCCTCAATGAGTGTAGTATCGAGTATCTACCAACTTTGGCCTGCACCAAAGCCGGTCATCTCACTACATCCTAAAAGGCTAAGATGGTCAAGTAAAGGTTCTAAAAGTCCGTTAGTGCTCCATGACATCACTCAGCGGCCCCGTATTCTCTTTGATTAAATCAAAGGCTACCGGTACCCACAAATATGTCGCACTAACATAGCTATTGCTTAGACTATATCGGTATACCCCACACAGTTTCCACAACATATTGTTATTTACCTATGTATGTTTCCCAAATCCAGGTAGAGGATTCAAACCCAAATAATTGAACCAAAGTGTAAAGAAAACAAGTCAAGCAAAATAAGCATGTAAAGGTGATCTAAACCCTAAGGTAACCCCACTTTTAGATAATTCCCCAGAAGAGGCGCCCGTTTTGTAATACGGTGGGAGAACTGACTTGAGGTTTCGCGTTTGTGTTTGCAAATGTTTCGGTTTAGCAAGAGTCGCCACCGACTTTTTATTTTATCCAAAGGAAAGGTCAAAAAGCACAGGAAAGACCTTTGAGATGTTTTCTTGGGTTCGGGGGGTAGATTATGAAAAGGGAATGTGCTAGCACCCTTTTCATCCATGGTTTTCCATGGGCTCTTAGTTACTTGTTTAGATCACTTGCTTTACTTTTCCAATTGTTTGAAATGGTGCTTTGTGTGGTTTTGAAAGTATTTTGAAAAGAGGCCATCGTTTTGGCAATCTTTGTAATGATTCTTGTTTGAAGAATGTATACAAAGATGTTTGTCTTTTGAAAAATGTTTCGATGTTTGAAAGTTTGTTTTGGGAAATTGTGTTGAAATTGTGTGTGTGTTTTTGAAATTAGCAAGGATGGTTTGCAAATTGATCAAGTAACTAGGAGTCGTCTACCCTAATCAAAAGTATTTCTTGTGCATTTTTAACCCTTTGACATTGTTATTTTACCATTCTATTTGGTAAACCAACCTATCTTTGGATGTTAGACGGGACGGGCGTGGGTCATCGTATGACCATGATAACAATATTGCCAAGTATCTTAGCAAGTTTTTGAGGGACTAGATCATTTTTTTTAGGCAACCAAGATAGCGCCATCGAGGGACTATGATCTTTTTATTTTGATTTTGTTTTTCCAAGATACCTAGCATGCATACCATGGCCATGTTTTAAGGCAACAGAGTGGATGAAACCCTAGGGGTGCTTGTGTGCAAGGTGTTGTCATTTTTCATGTATTTTTGTCTTGTATTAAGTCATGCTATTTGTTTGATTTTGGTCTTTGCATACAAAACCCTAATCTTACTATCATGCATATAATACGATAAATTGCGTAAAAGTAAATCTAAGACTATTACAACAATATTATGGGGAGGGGGTAAAAGTTTGAATAGGGGGATATTGCTCAAAATAAAGCCCTAATTTACTATTACAACCCAATTGAATTTAATACAATAAATAAATGAACAATTATTTAAATGTACAAATAAAGATAAATATGCAAAGAATGTTTTTGTATTTATTTTTTATGTATGTGAAAAATAAATCATTTAAGTTTGAAATAAGAAAAAATATTAATTATTTTTGAAAGGATGAAGAAACCCTAATTTTTGTTTTAAGAAAATAATGTTTTCTAATTATTTATTTATCCTTTTTGTTTAAGAAAAATAATAATAATATACAAAAATGTTAAAAAATTAAATATGTGAGAAAATATTAATTTAAGTGTATAAATAATAAAAATAAAAATATATAATATTTTTGTATTATTTACAAGTTTATTTAAGAAAATAAAGTTTATATATTGTTTAATAAGCTATTTTTATGCCAAAAAAATAATAAAAATAATAAAATAAAATGTGAAAAATTAAGAGAATATTTTTTGTGATTTTAAATATTTAGAAAAAATAAATAAAGTCAGAAAATATAAAAGAAATGAAAAATATACAAAAATAAAACAAATGGGCCAAGGGGATGCAGAAAACAAAATGGAGGGTGCAAACAGTAACATGCCCAAGCGCCAGGCCCAAGTCACACTTCATCCCTGTCCTTTAACCAAAACGCGCACTTCTGCAACTTCAAATATGTTCTCTCTATTCTTTGCATGAAATTAAAAACTCACAACATGAAACTTATAGCTTGTTAAATCACGATTCTAACCACATAAAAAACTTGATCTAACTCTAAGAAACCAGGGAGAATTTCAGTGCCCCTAATTTATGACCTAAAATTTTCAGTAAGTTCAACTTCTAAATTCTCCTAGCTTAGTTAATATAAATGGAAGCTATGCAAATGTACAGCTCAAGGACATTAAAAACAACATTTTTGCTTCACAAACCTAAGCATAAGAATATCTAAATAAGGAGATAGAAAGTTGGAAATTACGTTGTTCAGTCAAGTTTGAATATGGCAATGTAGCAACCTTGAATGAGGCCTGAAGGTCTTTTGAGCTTGCTTGATGTTCCCTCAACCTTTCCCAATGCTCAACTTGCTTTGAAATGGCTTGAATCACCTTGTAGAACGCAACCTGCAGAGCTTCAAAATGAAAATGGTGAAGTGTGCAAATGAGGTTACAGTTGTAAAGTAAGGGCCTGGACAGTTTAGGTGTGGTGTATGGAGTGTGTTTGAAGTGGTTTCAAGCAAAACGCACGAGGCAAATTTGTTTTGGAAGTGGTTATGCAGAGCTTGCCCTGTTTTGGGCAGAAATGGATTTTTTGGTGTATTTGGGTGTTTGAGAGGTTATCAGCTCATGTTTTAGGCTTGGTATAATATGCTGAGATAGTTTCAAATGGTCACCAGGCTTGGTTTTAACAGATGCACAAGATATGGACCTTTTGCAAGCTTACTTGCTTTTGAAGCAAAAGTGAGTTGACAAAGGCAAAGGCTTGTACAAGATAGCTCAGGGTCTGCACATAGTTGGTACACTTTTCCTGATATTTGTGGAGTTGGTTTGCAGCAAAAGCTTTGGTCCATGGCTCAAGATAAACAAAATTGCATAAAGTATGCTTTATGGAAATGGTATTGTAACCTTTTTGCCATTTTTGGATTAAACCCTTGTACAAAGCTTCTAAGATCAGAACAATGCCATTAGCCGTTGTATTTGCATTCAATTTTGGAGTTTAAAAAGGATTAGAACCTGTAAAACAAGTACAAGCATGATCCAAACTGATTTTCAACTTGAATCAATATGAAAAATGCCTTGGACAAAAGTGATAATTTGCCATTTTCAAATTTTCGATTCTCCCTAACCATAAATGATCTTGGAGAGTTCTTGGACATTTTCGAAAGCTTATAACATGCTATACAATCCATCTTTGAAATGAATTTTGAGATTCCAATTGGAACTATTTGAAAAGTTACCATTAAGATAGGTCAAAATCCTGCCTAAACTAGGGCAAAATTTCACTAAGTTTAAAGTTTCATGGACCCTTGTTGACAAAATCATAACTTGAGATCCAAGCATCTTTTCGGAAAACTTTGTGAATCAAAGTTGTAGATTTTGTGGAGGACTACAACTTTCATGTTTGAAGTTTTTCTTGAATCCAATTGCATCATGGTGAAAAAGTTGGGCAAAGTAGGGAAAAAATAAGAAATTTTCATAACTTAGAAAATTTCTAAGTTATGAAAATTTTCCATTTTAAACCCTAATTTCCAAAATTAGGTTTCTTGGTGAACAAGTTACATGTTTTGACACATATTGATGAAAAATTACCCTTGGCACTTGATTTTGACTAGAAAGTCAAAGTTTGACTTTTCTGTGTACAGTTGATTTTTGATCAGTTGACTGGAAAATTCATTTGTCAATCCAATGCATTTGAGATATTTTGAACCTTGTGATTAGGTCAAGACGATGCCATTGAGTCCTTGAAACCATGCTTGAACCCAATTTGCCATTGGCTAGGTTAAAAATCAGAAATTGCCCTTCTACAGTCAAAACCCTAAAAATGACCATTTTGCCCTTTTGGTGATCCGATCAAATTTCTTGAGGAGTTGTGGTCCAAACTTGATCAAATGGTTCATATGAGTCTATAATGTTTATGTGGATAAAAAATTATGAGGTTTGACTGTAAATTGGCCACAATTGACTTTTTCCCCAATACAACTGATTTTTAGGTCAACTGTCCAATTGACTGGGCAAAAATTTGATTCAAGGCTTCAAACTTGGTATGGGCAATCTTAGGGGTCCAACATGAAGTATGAAAGTCACATGAGGCATTTAAAGTCCAAAAATCCTTGTGCAAACTCAAACCCTAATTTCAGGTCATCAGTGCAAGGAGATGTCTTGAGCTGAGCAAACCCTAATTCTGTCTAGAGTCCCAAGAGTCTTGTGAGGAGAATCTTGATAAAATGAGAGGGAAAATTTTGGGGTTTAACAGGCCAGGGTGATTTTCTTCAAATCAAGAAATCGAAGAAGAGGGCGGCTCAATCGAAGGAGCCATGATATTGAAGCTGGTGCAATTTGAATTTGAGTTAAGAGCTTTCGAAGGAAACAAGGTTTTGATGAGGAAAGCTCTGAATAATTCAAAGAGAAAAAATTTGAAGGGAAATGGATCTGTAGGGGCATGTCAGCTTTCGATTTCCATCATATTGGAGGCCCAAACAACTCAAGATAGGCTAGAAAAACGCGTGGAGCTCATTTGTGCAAGATTTGGCCAATTTTTGAAATATTTCATATTATTCCAAAAAAAATATTTCCTCATGAAAGCATGGATATTCCTCCATATTTGTTAACCTAATAAGACCTAATATATATTCACAAACATTCCATACCACAAGGATACACAGAACTGCTACAAAAAACCTTAGAAAAGTTTCAAAAAAATTTCAAAGGAGTGCAACCTTGGTTCACATGATCCAAGCCTTCTCCATCCAAACCAAGCATCCTAGATTTCTCCTGAAGGTCCCAGGGTTCATCTCTATCCGTGAGCCAAGCCAAATCGTGCCCAGAAATCCCTCCTTCAAGCATCACCGAATTTTTGGTAAAAACTTGGTTTCGAAACTTTTCAAATGCATGCTATAAATTGATTTTCATTCCATATTCATGCTATTATCATTGATTGTGAGCATTCTGACATATTCCATGTAAGTTACAGGGCCAAGAACTCTAATCACCATTGTTAGGGTTTCTAAACATGTGAGCTTCGGTTTCAGAGATAGAGGCGTTTTTTAGACCAAACTAAGGTCATGGTTGAATTCGCAACCTAGGTTTTAGGGGGGTAGACAAAGTTTCAGGCCTTGAATCTAACGTATTTGCAGGTTGGCCATTTTGCTTGGCCGGAGAAGACGACCGAAGTACAACTCCGACATTGTTGACTCCTCTAAAACCCTGCGTGGCATTTTGTTTTAATTTTATTGGTTCATTCAATTGCTGAGGCGCACATTTTTTTAATGACCTTGATTTGATCCTTGTTTCACATATATTATTTTTGTGTTGTTATAATCATGAATTAATGATTGGCTCAGAGGGAAAAGGCATAAGCGTGCAAAGGCAGAGACCTGGGTTTGATACCCAGGTCTGGAATTTTGTTTTTTCTAACAAGTTTCTTGTAGATTTGGTACAACCAGGCTATGCACGCACACCATGTAGCATCAGATATGCACCATCCAATGTCCACAGAGCCAGATCCAAGAGCTTCAACATGTGGTTCACCGTGCGCCCTCAAGACCCATCCCCACCAGATTATTGTTTGGAATGCTGGGTTCAGTTAAGTGGGCCTAACAAAGATTTAGCGCCACACCCTCTAGTCTGCAAACACTAACAGGCCTAATTTTTCTTTTGTTTTTTTTTTTATTTCTTTGTTTTTTTATTTTAATTGTTTTAAAATCAATTTCTATTTTAATCATAAAATAAATAAAGTCATAAAAAATAGGATTAGTTTTTTTATATAATTAAAATTAATTTTGTAAATTAATCTAGTTTAATTACTTTAATCATTTTTTCTTTAAATTAAAATTAACTAGAAATTAGGATTCAATTTTAAATCTTTTTCTTTAAAAATACCAAAAAATATTAGTTTCATTAGAATTAATTGTAATTAATATTTTTTTCTTTCCCTTTTTAATTTAGTTAATTAGGATATTATTACAATTTAATATTTTCATAAATAAATAAAAACGAAAAAGATTTTCTTTTAACTTAGAAACATTTTTAGGGTTAGACGCTCTTCCCATTCTTCACGCGTTTATCTTTTTCATGAGTTCTTTTATCCATTATGTAACTGTTTCCCGGTTTGTAATAGCTTTAATTAGGTTTAAAATTACGCATTTTATTTTCTTGTGCTATTTATGTATTTGCCCCAAGACCTTGTAATAACTTAGAAATTTTATTTTATGCACTATTATTAACTGTTTAGATTAACAGGATTGCATCGAAAAGACTGAAAAGAAAACTGTTAGATAACCCTAAATGCGCAAGATAAATGAACCGAATCAACACACTTGCACATGCTCACCCCTAGGGTATCTCCCACTTCGGTTGCCTTCAAAAATGGTCACAATTCTCGAAACATGAGAATTTTTAGTGACTGTCCTTGAGTTCAAGAGATCACAAGTCCCTCGATGACCCTTTCGACTGTTGCCTCAGTTAAAAAAGTGATCTTGAAACTTTAGGACAATTACTAAGATTTCTTGCCTAGTTGCTTTAGTGATCGTAAACGTCCCTTCGATAGTCCCTCAAACATTCAACGATAGGGCTACCTACTCACTAATAGTAGGATAACACTATCTAAAGGAAAGGAGGAAAAGAACAACCTTTTTTCGAGTAGGTAGATAGCTGGTAAGTACTTGCTCAAAACAACCTTTTTCACACTACACTTTCAAAACCTTTTCAAAAACGCTTTATCAACACTCTTGAGGACTGATACTAGAGTTATCATAAAGTAAGAAAAATTTTCAAAACACACAAACACAAAAGCAGCTTTCAAAATGAGCAAGAACCTAAGAGCCCGTGGAAAACCATGGATGGAATGGGTTCTAACACATTCCCTTTCCATAATCTATACCCCTTACTCAGAAAATCTCGAAAAAGTTCTTTTTTTATGTTCTTTTCACCCTTTCCTTTGTTGGATAAAAGAAAAGTCGGTGGCGACTCTTGCTTATCGTAACATTTGTGAATACAAAATGCAAACCCGTATTAAACAGTTGTAACTGGCGACTCTGTTGGGAACAAAACAAAAAGTGGGGTTTACCTTAGGGTCTAGTTCATTTTAAAATTGATTTCTTTGTTGGCTTTGATTGCTTTAATTTTAAGGGTTTGTTTGAGTATTCTTATATAGATCATATACCCGGATCTGGGGACACTTTTTAGGTAAACAACAATAGATCATGGAGACTGTACGGAGTTGACCAATATGATTGAATAGATAGTTGTGTTGGTGTGACATTTTGGTTGGTACCGGTATCCCTTGTGTTGAATCAAGGAGAATACAGGGCCGCCGCGTGGTGTCGTTATTGTACCCCAATTTTTACCCCTAAGATTCCCCTATCATATCATGTCAACTTGATCATAACAAAATCACATTAGGGTTGGTTCTTCCTCTTTTTTATATCTTCTATCTTTAAGTTTGCTCTTGAGGAATCTCCAAGCACCTTAGTTGTGTATTTTGTATATGCGTTGATAATTAACCTCTAACCAAAATACAAAAAATATTTGTCTTTGTCTTTGCAAAATTGTGTTTTGTAGGTACCGAGTCAAAGCATCCGACAAATAAAGTTTTCTGGTATTATTTCCCTAAAATCTCTATTTGCAAAGAAAAAAATACTAATTAAAATTTTTCATTTTTGTTTTCCTGTAAAATCGATTGCTCCCATAGTGTAATCGATTGCACAAGTGCATTATGCACAATCTTTGAAAAAAGTGTATTTTTAGCCTTCAAAAATAATTCTTTTTAGTATGTGTCGACATATAAGTGTTATGTATCGACCCATGCAAGACAATCAATTATGTAATATGCTGACAAAAGCAACTTGCATCGATCCATAGAGGCTTGTGTCGACTCATCCTGTTTTGTATAACTAGCATGTGTCGACACATACGTGTTACATGTCGACTCATGCAAAGTGATTAATTCTGTATTGAGTCGAAAAGGCAGCTTGTATTGATCCATAGAGGCATGTGTCGACTCATCATGTTTTGTATAACTAGCATGTGTCGACACATACATGTTATATGTCGGCTCATGCAAATTGATTTATTCTGTATTGTGTTGAGATAGCAGCTTGTATCGATCAATAGAAGCTTGCGTCGACTCATGCTGTGTTATACAACTAGAATGTGTCGACGCATACGAATCTTGTGTCGACTCATAGCAACAAAACACACGTGAATTTTGAAAAAAGCCAGCAACTTCAACACTGTCATCTTTTTTGCTCCAATTTTTCTCCATAATTTTAAAATTATATCATTAATTCAATTTTTGGCTCCAAGAATCAATTACCAAATTACCACAAATCCCAATCCTAAACTCTATAAATAGAGCCCTCATCTCATTCAAATTTCAAGCTTTTGATAGCCAAACTCGTATTGCTAAAAAATCTCTCAATTCTCTCCATCTACCAAATTCACTCAAAGCTCCATTTTCAAAAAAAAGGATAGTAAGCTTTGCATTTAAGCTTTCTAATCTTTGAGCTAAACCTTCATCCAAACACTTTTTCTTAATCAATTCTCTACATCCAAGCTTTGGTAATTGATTCTTTTAGTTGAATTGAAGCAAATTCTGGAAGTTGTTTGATAATTCTCTAATTCTACCTTTGGTAAGTTGGATCATCATCTTTCACAATGTGATCTCTTGTGGATTTCTGGTTTTGATTCATTGAGCACTGTTTTATGATTCAATTAGTGCTATTTTCTCATAATTTGATGGAATTTTCATGCTCAATTGGATCCATGATCATAAGGTGTTTGATGAAAAGTTGGAACAAGAACTTGATCCTTGAAATGTTGTTTTCTACTGATTTTAACAGGTTGCAATCGATTGTCACAGAAAATTGATTTTAAAAAAAACTGCACTGATGCAATTGGTTGCTGTCTAAGCACAATCGATTATAACAGTGCCAAAAATACTTTTCCTGCCTTATTTTGGGGCTGTTTTGACTCAAATATTTTTCTGCTCACTCTCTTTGATGGATAATTTGGATTACAATTTTAAATGTCCAATTTCTCTTTAAATTCAATGGACTTTGTGGTGTAGATGAAGTTGGATAAATATTCATCAATTGAAATCTATCAAAGAGTGAATTATTTAATTCATTTTTGGTGCTTTGGATTAATGATATGTTTAATGCTTGAATCCATCTAGAGGAGTGGTTGAATTTAAAGATGAAAGAATTTTGAGATGGTGATCCAAATTAGCTTATCATTCCCCCCCCCCCCCCCCCCCCCCTTCATCTTATCCCTTTCTTTTTTAATTGTTTTACAAGTTAAGGGATGGTGATCTCTATATCATTTATCCAAACATGAAGTACATAGATTGCTATTGACCGACCTCAAAATAGGTGCGACTTCTACATAAGTCCACTTACGATTGCTTAACATAGCGCTAAATTTTGTCCCGATTCGAATACATTATCATCCATGGCCCAAACTTATGATTGCAAGCCCAAGTCTGTTAATTTGATCTCTTTGATCCAATAATCTTGAGATTCATTGTGTGGAGGCTTTGGTTCTACCAATCCTCTAATAGATCTACAACACCTTTGGTCAACGCGGATCACTTAAACATCGTTGATCGTTAAATGTTACTTTTGAGGATTCCAAAATGGATGATATACTTGGCAAAAAGAAAATGCAACTTGTTGTGTGGAGGCTTTGGTTCTACCAATCCTCTAATGAGTTCCAAATGCAAGTTTCAAGATGGTCATCCAACTAACCACTAATTTCTAACAATTGACTTTACTTTATGCTTTTATTTTTTTATGCTTTATGTACCATCTAATTTAAGCATTTACATTTCATGCCATTTTTTTATTTTTGCTCACTTGAGCATTTACTTTTATGTCATTTTTATTTTGCTCACTTGAGCTTTTCTTTTCCTTTTAAAGACACCTAATAATCAACATGAACCATAAAAATCTTTAATGATACTTGGACTATTTGGTTACTATCCTTGGCATTATGGAGTATTGGACTTCTTGGACTTAGGATTAGAGACCTTGGCCTATCTTGGAGACTTTGTGACTTTATTTGATATTTTGTCTGGAGTTCTTGAGGTTTACCTCAAGATATTGGGTTGGTTGTTTATTTTGTGTGCAGGTTATTGTGATTACATACTTTGTTTGTAATCTGGAATTCTCCTTCATACAACCGTTACTCTGCCCAATTTTTGCGAAGACTTAAAACACTTGAAGTTTCGTTCTCTCAAGAAGTCTAGTATCTTTGGTTGCTTGGTTTCAATCCGAAGAATGGGAATTCTATATTGACTCATAATGTCAAGTATTGGCTTCTTTTTGGTTAGATGGTTCTTATCCCTAGTTTTTACCTTATGCTTTAGGATAGTCTCTTCATCTCCTCCCATCTTCTTTAATTTCAAAAATCTTCTCCCTCCTTTTAAAAAACTCTTCTTATTTCTAAACTTAAAACACTTTCATAATAAACTTGGACTTAGGTCCATGCATTTTCAAAACATTTTCATAAATAAATTTCAATCAATTTAATAATAACTTGATATTTTTGTGAGAATACTAAAAGTCAATCAATCTCATTTCAAATTATTTTTTCAACTTTGGATTTTTATTTTAAAAACTTTTCTTAAAAGATTAGACTCTTGTCAATCCTTGTAGTGATGCAAACAACTATACTTCTACAATATGTAGTAAATAGAGATATTTTCCACTTGGGTGTTGAGTGAGGCATTGTTGATTTTAAAATCCAAGCCATATCCTCCACTTTGAGATGATGCAAATTCTCCTTTCTCATGATTGTGGGTAGTAAGTATGTTTTCCACACGTACAATGACGATGATTTCTTATCTCATAAAATTAACCAACACACTTGTGTTTCAAATTTTTAAAAGAGGAACCACGTGTACCCTGATCCCCTATTGCATGAAAGGTGGTACGTAGGCACTAAAGGTTTGAAACCACGGCAGGTGCAAAAATCATAAAAATCTTTCTTTTCTCACCTCCACCATCCATTTTATATACAACACATTTTTATAGCCAAAATATACAGATTTTTCAAAGAGGTTCCTGCGGAGTACCGTAGATGTTTAGGGTGCTAATACCTTCCCTTTGCATAATCGACCCCCTTACCTTGAATCTTTCCCCTTTTTTTGGGTTATTCGCTCTTTTCCCATTCCTTTGGAAACAATAAAGCGCGGTGGCCATTTTTATTTTGATTTGTATAAAGTCTAGTCAATCCAATGGCTTAGTATTTAACATTTCTACCGCTACAGAAAAATGGCCACTTCAATGGGGAAAGATTGACCTCTTACTGATCCATCCCTAAGTGGGTTGAGCCTATCTTTTTTTTATATCTATATATGTGTTATTGTGTTTATGTGTTATATTTTGTATATATGTTTGTCTGGATTTTCCTGGTTTACTGGGTGCTTGGTGATTACTCATAAGTCCTATACCCGGACTTGGGAAAAATTTAAGATAGGACGGGCGGTATAGTCATGTTAACTTTGAGGGAGTAATCCCAAAAAAGGAGGCATGAGATCCCCCACTCAGTGGAGGCCCCTTTGACTGTAGTGTCATTTACCGAGTAATCGGGAAAACGTACTGCTTTCGACCTGGGAGCCTGCTGAAGCTGAGGACCGTAGATTACCTAAACCATCTTGGCCTTTTAGGTGTAGTGCGGAAGCTATGAAGGAGTAATCCAGAAATAGTTGTCACGCGATACTACGCTCGGACGAGTCTTTCTTAAGAATATTACTAATTACCGAGTTAATTGGGAAGTTGGTAATATCCGAAGGAAGGATGTAGACTCTGGAAACCTCTTAGAACCTTGTTCTGCAGGTGATAACTTTTTAGACCAATACCTTATGGGTAGTACCTTCGACCTCATGCTCGTGACGTTGAACCTATGAACCCTATATGTGTGATCTTGTGTGTGATTGTTGCATCATGCATCCATGCACTCATGAGCATCTTTTGAAGAAAACAATATTTCAAGGGATTTAAAGGTTGACTATTTGTGAATATTTCAGGTACTTTTAAACCATGGATTCTGGAAAGAGAAAGACCGGGAAATACAGTTTCAAGGATCCTAAGATAGATGAGTTGATCAGTCTAATTCCCGAGATCGAGTGTTTTGCAGACTTTCAGAAGAAGTATGGATCCATTATTCCTCTCATGAAGCTGAAGATGAAGGAGGGAATTCTCTCAACTTTGGTCCAATTCTATGATCCGGTGTATCACTACTTTACTTTTCCCGATTATCAGTTAATGCCAAGACTGGAAGAGTATTCCTATCTATTGGATTTACCTATTACCAATCGTGTTCCTTTTACTGGTTTGGAGGGTGAGCCAAAACCACATGAGATTGCTGCTTTGATTCATCTAGGGAAGTCTGAGGTGGAAGCCCATATGACTACCGAAGGAGGGATTAGAGGATTACCATCTCAGTTCTTATTGGAGAAAGCTCATTACTTTGCCATGATGAAGAGTACCGTTGCTTTTGAGGCCATCTTTGCTTTACTCGCCTATGGATTATTCTTATTTCCTAATGTGGACAAGTTTGTCGACATTAATGCTATCAGGATTTTCATGATTGGAATCCCGGTTCCTACACTGTTGGGTGATGCTTATTACTCTGTTCATCTTCGGAGTTCCTATCATGGGGGAATGATTATCTGTTGCACGCCTTTATTGTACCGGTGGTTTATCTCTCATATGCCTCAGTCTGATGCTTTTTGGGATGTCAAGAAGGAACCACGTTGGGCTCCTAAGATCATGGCACTTACTCACTTGGATATTGATTGGTATCATCTAGCTTACCAGGATGTGGATGTTATTGACAGTTGTGGTAGTTTCCCCAATGTGCCTTTTCTTGGTACAAAGGGAGGAATTAACTATAACCATGTTCTTGCACGGCGACAACTTGGTTACCCGATAAGGGATAAACCGAATAATATTCATTTGAGTAGTTTCTTTCTAAAGGAAGGAGAAGACCACAGGGAAGCTAGGGAGCAGATTGCAAAGGCTTGGCGTCACATTCATAAGAAGAGTAGGAAGGATTTGGGACCTAGAGGTGCTGTTTCTTTGGAGCCATATCTTCAGTGGGTACGATCGAGAGCCATTCAGTTGAAGATGCCATATGCTTGGGAGACACCCATGCCTGATTTGTTTGCAAAGACCACTTCTCCCTTATTAGATGATCTAGAAGAGCTGCAGCTTGCTTTGGTTGGGATGCAACAGGAAATGGATGCTTGGAAGAACAAGTTCCAGATGTTAGAGAGTTCCTACAGAGTAGACCTGAAGGAGAAAGATGATTTGATCGAGATCCTTGAGAGTCGAGCGGTGGAGTCTATGGAGAGGAAAGGGGATTTATTTTCTCCTAAGCCTCAAACAGGTGTTGATTACTCACTTCCTACTTCATATGATTGGAAGGAGGTTGCCATCAGACATGTGGAAGAAAACCAGAGGTTGAGGGCTCAGATTGTCAGGCTCACAGGGAAGCGCCAGCGTATAGATTGATCTCCATTAGTTCCTTTTCTCAGGATTTTAGATTGTATTTTCACCTTGTACTTGGGATCATTGAAACTTGTAATCCATTTTGAAGTTATTATAATAAAAAAAAGTTAGTATTTCAAAAGCTTTATTACTTGGATGTTTGCAATATGTCTATAAACCATAAATCCCTTGAAATATTAAATGATAAAGTAAAAATAATCATATGCATTGCATATCATGCATCATATTACACATATTTCTTGAATTTTTTATGCATATCCAGGTTCCTTACCCAGCTTCTTTACTTAGTTCAGCAAGCTGACTCATTACTGCAACACTCGGGCTAATTTCAAAAAGAAGATGGACAACTTAGAACATGAGAATCGCGAGCTGCGCGAAGAAGTTTCCGCTTTGAAGGCTGGCTTGGCTAACTTGACTACTCTGATGGAAGCTCTGGTGGTTGCTCAAAATTAACCACCGAGTGTTCAACCTCAACCAACAAGGGCAAATGCTAAAGTTCCTACTGTTCCTGTATCCGCTACTCCGGATGTTGTTCAAAACTATATGCCCCAGGGTTATCCATGGGGAATGCCAGATAATTTTGCACCTGAAGGTTTCAATCTTGGCCCTCAAGATGCTCCAATGGTTCAAAATATTGTTACTCCTGCACCTCCTGTGGTGCATACTATTCCTGCTGCACCTCCTTCGGTGAATTTGGTTTCGTTTGTTAATGAAGATATGTGTCGTCCTTTCCCTCCTCCGAGTGAAGACTTGGGTCTTTATGACAGAATGGATGATTTCCAAGAGCAGTTTGATAGAATGCAAAGAGAGATGAAGGCTCTTAGGGGAAAAGAGCTATTTGGGAAGAATGTGAATGAGCTGTGTTTGGTCCCGAATGTTAAAGTACCTGCTAAGTTCAAGGTCCCGGAGTTTGAGAAGTATAAGGGCAACACTTGCCCTCGTGCTCACTTGGTGATGTACGTGAGGAGAATGTCTACCCACACCGATGATCAGTGTCTGCTGATTCACTTTTTCCAGGATAGTCTGGCCGGTGCAGCGTTGAAATGGTACATGAGTTTAGACAACGCCAACATCCATACTTTTAATTATTTGGGAGAAGAATTCATTAAACAATAAAAGTACAATGTGGACATGGCGCCTGACCGTGACCAGCTTAGGGCCATGGTTCAGAAAGACAGATAATCGTTCAAAGAGTATGCACAAAGATGGCGCGAAGTGGCTGCACAAGTGATTCCTCCCATGGAGGAGAAAGAAATGACTAATATTTTTCTGAAGACGCTAGGCGCTTTCTACTATGAAAGAATGGTAGCAAGTGCCCTAAGTGATTTTACAAAGATGGTAGGAATGGGTGTCCGCCTAGAAGAGGCAGTAAGAGAAGGCTGTTTGGCAAAGGGTGAAGGATCCGGAGGGGTGAAAAAGCCAGCTTATGGGTTTACAAAGAATAAATAGGGGGATACAAATGATGTTATGCAAGAGAGAAGGGTAAATGCTCCTAGAAAGAATTATCAGCGTCATCAGCAAGTCTCCTCAGTTACTCCTGTTATGAATGCCGCTCCGACTAACGTTTCTTATCAAAGACCGTCCCAGCAGGGGAATCAAGGGTATAATCAGAGAAGGGAGAACTATGATCCTATTCCCATGAGCTATGCAAAGCTACTACCAGCATTGATTCAGAAGAAGTTGGTCCAGACACGACCACCTCCCTCCATATCATCACCATTGCCTTGGTATTACAAAGCAGACCAGACGTATGCCTTTCATCAGGGAGCACCAGGGCATAATGTTGAGAATTGTTATCCTTTGAGGACTGAAGTGCAAAGGTTGGTGAATTCTAGAATTTTATCTTTCAAATACGTGGGACCTAATATGAATGACAATCCTCTACCCAAGCATGGGGGAGTGAATGCTGTAAATATGGTGGCCGGTTGTCCAGGCGACTTTCAAATTTTTGACATTAATTTGGTTAGAGGAGATTTGGTGAAGATGCATGCAGACCTCTGTAAATTCAGTTATTATGCGCATGACCACGCCAGTTGTGCTATTTGCATTACATATATACAGGGTTGCGAGAAGATAAAGGTTGATTTATAGGAGATGATGGATGAAGGTTTAATCCATATAATCAGGCCTAGGGCGGAATATGAAGAGGAAGTGAATATGGTTTCTGGATGTCCGGGTGAATTCAGAATTTTTGATGTGGATCATTTGAATGAGGATCTCGTGCAGTTGCATGCTACCTTCTACCGTACTACTGGTCAGGTGGAACACCAATATGGATCTTGCATAGTTTGCTGTCAAGACCCCCGAGGATGTTCTATTGTGAGAGAAGGTGTTCAGTTGCTGTTAGACAATGGAACTATCAAGATCACAGGTCAGAGAGATGATTATTATGAGATTGATATGGTTGAAGTTTGTTTGATGGAAGAAGAGTCAGAAGAAGAGTATGCCTCCGCAGATGAGTATTTCTCTTCAAACGAAGATTTGTTTACCGAAAATGACTTTTTGATGGCTGATTGTGTTGAGGAAGGGGTAAACATCATTGTACCTTGTTTTGGTGTACCCACTCATCTTGAGGTGGAGTACCATAGCAAACCAGTTGTTACCCTATTGGTAATTAGTCTGCCAGGTCATGTTCCCTATGAATCAGACAAGGATTTGCTTTACAAATACAATGCTACAATCTTAGAAGACGGGGTAGAGATTCCCATCCAGCCAATGCCAGATGTTGGAAATATAGCTGATAATAGCAGGGTGACCCATAGCGGTCGTGTGTTTGCGCTTGTTATTCGAAGAGATGTTGTTGTTGGAAAGAAAATTGCTGAGAATGATGAGCCTAAGAAGGCTGCAGGAGAGACTAGTGGAGCTACATTAGAGAAAGAAGTGGATGATATTTTGAAGATAATTAAGATGAGCGACTACAAAATTGTAGATCAGCTATTACAGACTCCTTCCAAGATATCTATCCTAGCTTTATTAATGAATTCCTCTGTTCATAGAGAATCACTGATGAGAGTACTAGACCAAGATTTTGTGGAGAATGACATGCCATTAGATCAATTCAGCAGCGTAATTGGAAACATTACGTCATGTAATAATTTGAGTTTCTGCGATGATGAGTTACCATATGAAGGGAGGAATCACAACCTGGCCCTCCACATATCTATGAACTGCAAGAATGATTCGTTGTCCAATGTGCTAATTGATAATGGATCCGCGCTGAATGTAATACCGAGGAGTACCCTCATGAAGTTAAAGTATCAAGGAGCACCTATGCGCCCGAGTGGCATCATTGTGAAGGCTTTTGATGGGTCAAGGAAATCTGTCATCGGTGAAGTGGACTTGCCCATCCATATAGGACCACATTTGTTCTTGATAACCTTCCAGGTCATGGACATTATTCCCGCATATAGTTGTTTGCTAGGACGGCCATGGATACACGAAGAAGGGGCTGTCACTTCAACTCTGCATTAGAAGTTAAAGTTTGTGCGCGAAGGGAAGGTGGTGATCATAAATGAGGAGCGGGCATTGTTGATATCCCATCTATCCTCTTTCAGTATTGTAGAAGCGAATGAGGCTGCTGTTGGAACCCAGTTCCAAGCCCTATCTATTGACAACATAAGGAGGAATGAGAATTCTGGGGTTTCGCTGAAGGATGCGCAGCAGGTTGTGCGCAATGGTCATAATGCAGTTTGGGGATAACTTGTGGATCCACCCGTGAACAAAAACAGAACTGGTTTGGGTTTCTCTTCAAAGAATGGCAAAGGCGAAAGTTTGAAGTCAAAGTCTTCTGTGAACAGTTATCATGATGTTTTCCGCAGCGGGGGATACCTCCATCCAATTGGTTCTGGAATTAATGTTGTTGAAGAGGATGAAGCAGAGCAGGAAGTACCGAATTATGTGACGCATGGAGTCCGAGTTCAGAACTGGGTCACCATTGATGTTCCTTCTTGCATATATATTTCAAAGTAATTTGTTTTGTTAATCTGTTTCTTTCTTTTGAAAAGCTTTCACTCTGCCAAAGGTGAGAGTATTGTATGGGCTTATCTGTTTGCTTTGATTTTTAAGAATCATTAATAAAAGTTGTCTTTGCTTCCAAAAATATGTCTTTATTTTCTGCTTTTTCTTGGGAAATGGTAATAAAAAAAAAGAACCCTTTTCAAAATAAATAATAACTGATAATTAATCTGCATGATCACTTGTTATATGTGTCAGTTTCTAAAAGCAATCATAAATCACATGTGTAGATTAACTAAAAAAGTCGTTGAATACAATGACCCTGCACCCTCTCTCAACTTTGATTGTCCTGTGTTTGGGGCTGAAGAAGAAGATTATGATGAGATTACAGAAGAAGTCTCACGGTTGCTTGAGCACGAGGAAAATACCATTCAGCCATATAAGGAGCCTTTGGAAGTGATTAATATGGGTTCAGAAGAAGATCCGAAGGAAATTAAGATTGGAGCATCGTTGCATCCTGATGTGAAGAGCAGGTTGATTGAGCTATTGAAAGAGTATGTGGATATTTTCGCTTGGTCTTATCAAGATATGCCTGGTCTAGATACAGACATTGTCGAGCATCGTTTTCCGTTGAAGCCAGAGTGTCTGTCAGTTAAACAAAAGTTGAGAAGAACCCACCCAAATATGGAAGTAAAGATCAAAGAGGATGTCCTAAAGCAGATTAATGCTGGTTTTCTTGTGACGTCAGTGTATCCTCAATGGATTGCCAATATTGTCCCAGTACCGAAAAAAGACGGAAAAGTCTGCATGTGCGTAGATTACAGAGATCTAAATAAAGCTAGTCCAGAAGATGATTTTCCATTGCCTCACATTGACATGTTAGTGGACAACACAACAAAATTCAAGGTATTCTCGTTCATGGACGGATTTTCCGGGTATAATCAAATAAGAATGACTCCAGAGGACATGGAAAAAACAACGTTTATCACACCCTGGGGAACATTCTGTTACAGAGTGATGCCCTTCGGGTTGAAGAACGCTGGTGCAACGTACCAGAGGGTTATGAAAACCGTATTCCATGATCTGATGCACAAGGAAATTGAAGTATATGTTGATGATATGATTGCAAAATCCCAAACTAAAGAAGGGCATATAAAAGATTTGTTGAAGTTGTTTTAGCGTTTGAGGAAGTATCGTCTCCGCTTGAATCCAAATAAATGCACCTTCGGAGTTAGATCGGGGAAATTGTTGGGTTTTATCGTTATCCAGAAAGGAATTAATGTTGACCCTGATAAATTCAAAGCAATTCAAGAAATGCCAGCACCAAGAACTGAAAAGCAAGTCAGGGGTTTCCTCGGGCGTTTGAATTATATTTCCAGATTCATTTCCCACATGACTGCAAAGTGTTAACCGATCTTTAAGTTATTAAAGAAAGATCAAGGTTGTGTGTGGACGAATGACTGCCAAAGGGAATTTGAGAGTATTAAAGAGTATCTGCTTGAACATCCTATCTTGCTCCCTCCCATATAAGGAAGACTGTTGATTATGTATCTAACAGTGTTAGATAAATCCATGGGTTGTATTATGGGAAAACAGGATGAAACAGGGAAGAAAGAGTTTGTCATTTATTATCTCAGCAAAAAGTTCACTGATTGTGAGTCACGGTATTCAACGCTAGAAAAAATGTGTTGTGCTTTGGCCTGGGCGGCAAAGCTTTTGCGGCAGTATATGTTGAATCATACCACTTGGTTGATCTCCAAAATGGATCCAATCAAGTATATTTTTGAGAAGCCTGCTCTTACTGGGAGAATTGCCCACTGGAAGATGTTGTTATCTGAATATGATATTGAGTACCGCACTCAAAAAGCTATCAAAAGTAGTGTGTTGGTATATTACCTTGCTCACCAGCCGGTGGAAGATCATCAGTTTGCAGAATATGAATTCCCCGATGAGGATGTGATGTTCCTAAAAGTGAAAGATTGTGATGAACCATTGCCTGAGGAAGGCCCCGACCCTGAATCTCGTTGGAGTATGATATTTGATGGAGCGGTGAATTCTTATGGTAAAGGACTTGGTGTTGTGATCGTCACTCCTAATGGATCACATATTCCTTTTACTGCAAGGTTAACATTTGATTGCACTAATAATATGGCGGAATACGAGGCTTGCATCATGGGTCTTGAGGAAGCTATTGATCTCAGAATCAAAATTCTAGATGTGTATGGTGATTCAAATTTGGTGATAAATCAGATTAAAGGAGAATGGGATACTCGTCACCCTGGCTTGATCCCTTACAAAGATTATGCTACAAGATTACTACCCTTCTTCAATAAAGTTGAATTCCATCACATTCCTAGAGATGAAAATCAAATGGCGGATGCTCTGGCAACTCTGGCTTCCATGTACCAAGTGAATACTTGGAATGATATACCCCGTATTACAATTCGACGGCTGGATAGGCCCGCTCATGTGTTTACGACAGAGGAGGTAGCAGATGAAAAACCTTGGTATTATGACATCCATCATTTTCTTCAGACTCAGGAATACCCGAGTGGTGCGTCGAGGAAAGATAGAAAGACACTGAGAAGATTGGCAGGCAGTTTCTTCCTCAGTGAAAATGTGTTATACAAGAGAAATTATGACATGGTCTTGCTCAGATGCATGGATAGACATGAAGAAAACATGTTGATGCATGAGATTCATGAAGGTTCATTTGGCACTCATGCTAATGGGCATTCGATGGCTAAAAAGATGCTAAGGTCAGGCTATTATTGCTTGACAATGGAATCTGATTGTTACAAATTTGCAAAGAAGTGCCATAAATTCCAGATTTATGCAGACAAGGTCCATGTGCCTCCGACACTTCTCAATGTGATTTCCTCCCTGTGGCCTTTCTCTATGTGGGGTATAGACATGATCAGGATGATAGAACCCAAAGCTTCGAATGGAAACCATTTCATCTTGGTAGCAATTGACTACTTTACCAAATGGGTAGAGGCTGCTTCTTATGCCAATGTTACCAAACATGTGGTTATGCGTTTCATCAAAAACAATCTTATATGCCAGTATGGTGTGCCGAGTAGAATCATCACTGATAATGGCTCGAATTTGAACAACAAGATTATGACAGAACTGTGTGAAGAATTCAAGATTGTCCATCACAATTCGTCTCCATACAGGCCAAAGATGAATGGGGCTGTTGAAGCTGCTAATAAGAATATCAAGAGAATTATCCAGAAAATGGTTGTTACTTATAAGGATTGGCATGAAATGCTCTTTTGCTCTGCATGGATATTAAACATATGTTCGCACTTCAACAGGAGCAACCCCGTTATCCCTGGTATATGGAATGGAAGCTGTACTCCCAATTGGTTGAGATTCCCTCTTTGGGTGTGATAATGGAAACCAAGTTGACAGAGGCTGAATGGGTCCAGAACAGGTTTGACCAATTGAATTTAATTGAAGAGAAGAGAATGACAGCTTTGTGTCATAGGCAGTTATATCAGAAAAGAATGAAGAAAGCATTTGATAAAAAGGTCAAACCTCGTGAATTCAGAGAAGGCGACCTCGTGCTCAGGAAGATCATGTCTTTTAACACTGATTCTAGGGGCAAGTGGACTCCCAATTTTGAAGGCTCGTATGTTGTCAAGAAAGCCTTCTCTGGTGGTGCATTAATTCTTGAAACTATGGATGGCGAGGAGTTCCCACGTCCCATGAATGCTGACACAGTTAAGAAATGCTTTGCCTAAAGAAATAAAAGAACAGCTCGCTAAGTTGAAAACCCGAAAGGGCGACTTAGGCAAAAAGAAGCGTCTCGGTAGGCTGAAAATCCGAAAGGCCGGTCTAGGAAAAAATTAGATACATAAACAGAATAAATTTCTCGCTAAGTTAAAAATCCGCAAGGGCAGCTTAGGCAAAAGTTAGTGATTTTTCTTGGCAAGTAACTACACCAAACAATACTTGATCGTTGAAGCAACAATCTTCTCGGATCCTCACCATACTTCAACAAAAGCTGCTGCTCAGGATGTCAAAAGTTGTTAGGGGGAATGGTGGTCATTGTATCTCAATGTATCTTTTCCATTATATATTACAATTTCCCAAACTTTGTAATCATCCATAGAGTCTCTCCATTCGCAGACTACCATTCTATTAATGAAATTCGAGCTTTTGCCCAATTCTTTGTGTTCTTATTTTTATTTATCTTGCAAAGACTCCATTTATTACTGATAATAATTTTTAAAGCAAAAAGATTAAAAAGCAAAATTGACTTTTCAAAAAAAAAGGGAGATCTTCACAAGTCAATTTACTTTGGGATTTGTGATGAAACAATGACAACAAAAATGGCGATCCCAGGTATGAACAAACTCTGGTTGTTTTAAGAAGATTTACTTCCTTCATGAAGTTTTTTCTCAGGTCATCTTATTGGTATGTGCGTAATCTTTGTGTGTTTCTCAGATAGTTATATACGATACCAGTGGGTGCAAGGTATAGTATTAGGTTTGTGATCCCATTATCCCCGACCAAGTCTTGGCTCGCTTTTGATTTTGGGTTTGCATGGTCAGAAGCCTCCGTCCCAGATTCCCCAGCGAAGTTTTCCCTCATATGATGAAAGGTTTTATTCCCTTGGTGTGCTAAGATATCGCTCTTTTTGCAGTATTGGCATTAGTGTTGACTTCTTGATTTCCCGGGAAGGCTATCCCAGGGCATCTTTTGTCGGAATAGGTTTTCATGATGTAAAGTTTCAATCTGCATCTTTCCCCAAGAGGGTAGGCTTGAATTCCCCAGTGAGGTTTGATTGTCTCAGCGTCAGTCTGCTTTATTTGAGGCTGGTCTTACAATCTCCAGTAGGTATGTTGCTTTTGAAAAACTGGTTTCTTCGGTGAAACCGGAAGAAAGATGTTCTATCCCGGTATCTTTTTGATTTAGCTACATCTGGATTATGTTTCTCCTCAGTGAAGTTAGGACAGGCAATAGGTTTGGTTTCCGCGGATGCTTTTACCTTTCTTGGATTGATCTTTCTGGTTGAAGTTTAGCCCAATGTTGTTGGTACCTGAGGCGGTTTTGTTTGTTTGTACTGATTATGTATCCTTTTACCAGCATATGCATGATATCACTCATACATTCATACATGCATCATGCATTGCTACAAATCATTTTTTATTGTCATTGTTTTCTAACCTTCCTGCAGCGCTCCTTGCTTAGGTGGATTTGGTTTTCCCTCTTGAGTTTATTTCTCAAAGGATGTGTCTTCGTTGGCCGTCTTGCTCCAGTTTGTTTCTAATTGGATTCGTGGTTGCATGACGATATTATTTACTTTGGATTTCTGAGAACATTGAGTTTTAGTTTGTGCATTTATTTTGCACGAGAAGACTTTATCTCCTCAGTAGGAATAACTTGGCATTTCCCCAGGAAGTCATATCTCATTTCCCCTGGAAGTCATATCTCTTTCCCCAGGAAGTCATATCTCTTTCCCCAGGAAGTCATATCTCTTTCCCCAGGAAGTCATATCTCTTTCCCCAGGAAGCCATATTTCTATCCCCAAAAAGTCATTTCTCTTTGCAATTCCCCTTGACAATGAGTGGAGGTCTCTTTATTTGAGATAAGCTTACATATTACCCTTTCCAGGAAGAGTGCTTTGGTTAAAGAATAAGTTGAGACCCGTTCTAGGTGAAACACCAGAATTTTGAGGAAAACTTATGATATTTTCTCTTTCTACCTTCAGTGAACGTTGGTAGTACATCGGCAGTGAACGTCGATGTTTCTTATCTTTTTGCTATCATCAGTGAACGTTGATAGTTCATTGTCAGTGAACGGCAGTGGTATGATATTTTATTTCTACCTTCAGTGAATGTTGGTAGTACATCGGCGGTGAACGTCGGTGTTTCTTATCTTTTTGATATCTTCAGTGAACGTTGATAGTTCATCGTCAGTGAACGACGATGGTATGATATTTTCTCTTTCTACCTTCAGTGAACGTTGGTAGGACATCGGCAGTGAATGTCAGTGTTTGTTATCTTTTTGCTATCATCAGTGAATGTTGATATTTCATCGTCAATGAACGGCGGTGGTATGATATTTTCTTTCTACCTTCAGTGAACATTGGTAGTACATCGGCAGTGAACATCAGTGTTTCTTATCTTTTTCCTATCTTCAGTGAACGTTGATAGTTCATCGTCAGTGAACGGTGATGGTATGATATATTTTCTCTCTACCTTCAGTGAACGTTGGTAGGACATTGGCAGTGAACATCGGTGTTTGTTATCTTTTTGCTATCTTCAGTGAACGTTGATAGTTCATCGTCAGTGAATGGTGGTGATATGATATTTTCTCTCTACCTTCAGTAAACGTTGGTAGTACATCGGTAGTGAACGTCGATGTTTGTTATCTTTTTTCTATCTTTAGTGAACGGCGGTGATATGATATTTCTCTCTACCTTCAGTGAATGTTGGTAGTACATCGGCAGTGAACGTCAGTGTTTCTTATCTTTTTGCTATAATCAGTGAACGTTGATAGTTCATCGTCAATGAACGGCGGTGGTATGATATTTTCTCTCTACCTTCAGTGAATGTTGGTAGGACATCGGCAGTGAACGTCGGTGTTTGTTATCTTTTTGCTCTATTCAGTGAACATTGATAGTTCATCATCAGTGAAAGGTGGTGGTATGATATTTTTTTCTCTACCTTCAGTGAATGTTGGTAGTACATCAGCAGTGAACGTCGATGCTTGTTATCCTCCCCTCTGATTCAATTCTTTTGGTACACCAGTGATTTATTTTCCTGGTGGGGTTGCTCCTTTGTTTCTTCATTTTTGTGGCATTCCTAGTGATACTTTGCGTCTCTTTTGTTCTGTTCATATGCATTCATAATCATAAGCATTGCATGGCATCTTAGAGACAAAAATAGGGCTTGTTTTATATTTAAGTATCTTCAATCGCGTCGATACGAAGATTTTTGACCTTCGTATCTCCGGATAGAAGACACTTAAATAAGGGCAGCTGTTGTACCCAAATTTTTGCCCCTAAGATTCCCCTATCATATCATGTCAACTTGATCATAACAAAATCTCATTAGGGTTGGTTCTTCCTCTTTTTTCTATCTCCTATCTTTAAGTTTGCTCTTGAGGAATCTCTAAGCACCTTAGTTGTGTATTTTGTATATGCGTTGATAATTAACCTCTAACCAAAATACAAAAATATTTGTCTTTGTCTTTGCAAAATTGTGTTTTGTAGGTACTGAGTCAAAGCATCTGACAAATAAGGTTTTCTGGTATTATTTCCCTAAAATCTCTATTTGCAAAGAAAAAAATAATAATTAAAATTTTTCATTTTTGTTTTCCTGTACAATCGATTGCTCCCATAGTGCAATCGATTGCACAAGTGCATTGTGCACAATCTTTGAAAAAAGTGTATTTTTAGCCTTCAAAAATAATTTTTTTTAGTATGTGTCGACACATACGTGTTATGTATCGACCCATGCAAGACAATCAATTCTGTAATATGCTGACAAAAGCAACTTGCATCGATTCATAGAGGCTTGTGTCGACTCATCCTATTTTATATAACTAGCATGTGTCGACACATACATGCTATGTGTAGACTCATGCAAAGTGATTAATTATGTATTGAGTCGAAAAGGCAGCTTGTATCGATCCATAGAGGCATGTGTCGACTCATCCTGTTTTGTATAACTAGCATGTGTCGACACATACATGTTATGTGTCGACTCATGCAAATTGATTGATTATGTATTGTGTTGAGATAGAAGCTTGTATCGATCCATAGAAGCTTGCGTCGACTCATGCTGTGTTATACAACTAGAATGAGTCGACGCGTACAAATCTTGTGTCGACTCATAGCAGCAAAACACACGTGATTTTTGAAAAAAGCCAGCAATTTCAAAACTGTCATCTTTTTGGCTCCAATTTTTCTGCATAATTTGAAATTATATCATTAATTCAATTTTTGGCTCCAAGAATCAATTACCAAATTACCACTAGTCCCAATCCTAAACTCTAAATAGAGCCCTCAACTCATTCAAATTTCAAGCTTTTGATAGCCAAACTCATCTTGCTAAAAAAGCTCTCAATTCTCTCCATCTACCAAATTCACTTCAAAGCTCCATTTTCAAAAAAATGGATAGTAAGCTTTGCATTGAAGCTTACTAATCTTTGAGCTAAACCTTCATCCAAACACTTTTTCTTCATCAATTCTCAACATCCAAGCTTTGGTAATTGATTGTTGTGGTTGAATTGAAGCAAATTTCTGGAAGTTGTTTGATAATTCTCTAATTCTAGCTTTGGTAAGTTGGATCATCATCTTTCACAATGTGATCTCTTATGGATTTCTGGTTTTGATTCATTGAGCGTTGTTTTATGATTCCATTAGTTCTATTTTCTCATAATTTAATGGAATTTTCATGCTCAATTGGATCCATGATCATAAGGTGTTTGATGAAAAGTTGGAACAAGAACTTGATCCTTGAAATGCTGTTTTCTACTGATTTTAACAGGTTGCAATCAATTGTTGCAACATTGCAATTGATTGTCACAGAAAGTTGATTTAAAAAAAAACTGCACTGATGCAATTGGTTGCTGTCTAAGCACAATCGATTATAACAGTGCCAAAAATACTTTTTCTGCCTTATTTTGGGGTTGTTTTGACAAATATTTTTCTACTCACTCTCTTTGATGGATAATTTGGATTACAATTTTAAATGTCCCGTTTCTCTCTAAATTCAATGGACTTTGTGGTGTAGATGAAGTTGGATAAATGTTCATCAATTGAAATCTATCAAAGAGTGAATTATTTAATTCATTTTTGGTGCTTTGGATTAATGATATGTTTAATGCTTTAATCCATCTGGAGGAGTGGTTGAATTTAAAGATGAAAGAATTTTGAGATGGTGATCCAAATTAGCTTATCATTCCCCCCCCCCCCCTTCATCTTATCCCTTTCTTTTTTAATTGTGTTACAAGTTAAGGGATGGTGATCTCTATATCATTTATCCAAACATGAAGTACATAGATTGCTATTGACCGACCTCAAAATAGGTGCGACTTCTACATAAGTCCACTTACAATTGCTTAACATAACGCTAAATTTTGTCCCGATTCAAATACATTATCATCCATGGCCCAAACATATGATTGCAAGCCCAAGTCTGTTAATTTGATCTCTTTGATCCAATAACCTTGACATTAATTGTGTGGAGGCTTTGGTTCATCCAATCCTCTAATAGATCTACAACACCTTTGGTCAACGCGGATCACTTAAACATCGTTGATCGTTAAATGTTACTTTTGAGGATTCCAAAATGGATGATATACTTGGCAAAAAGCAAATGCAACTTGTTGTATGGAGGCTTTGGTTCTACCAATCCTCTAATGAGTTTCAAATACAAGTTTCAAGATGGTCATCCAACTAACCACTAATTTCTAACAATTGACTTTACTTTATGCTTTTATTTTTTTATGCTTTATGTACCATCTAATTTAAGCATTTACATTTCATGCCATTTTTTTATTTTTGCTCACTTGAGCATTTACTTTTATGTCATTTTTATTTTTCTCACTTGAGCTTTTCTTTTCCTTTTAAAGATACCTAATAATCAACATGAACCATAAAAATCTTTAATGATACTTGGACTATTTGGTTACTATCCTTGGCATTATGGAGTATTGGACTTCTTGGACTTAGGATTAGAGACCTTGGCCTATCTTGGAGACTTTGTGACTTTATTTGATATTTTGTCTGGAGTTCTTGAGGTTTACCTCAAGACATTGGGTTGGTTGTTTGTTTTGTATGCAGGTTATTGTGATTACATACTTTGTTTGTAATATGGAATTCACCCGTATACAGCCGTTACTCTGCCCAATTTTTGCGAAGACGTTTAACACTTGAAGTTTGGTTCTCTCAAGAAGTCTAGTATCTTTTCTTGCTTGGTTTCAATCCGAAGAATGGGAATTCTATATTGACTCATAATGTCAAGTATTGGCTTCTTGTTGGTTAGATGGTTCTTATCCCTAGCTTTTACCTTATGCTTTAGGATAGTCTCTTCATCTCCTCCCATCTTCTTTAATTTAAAAAATCTTCTCCCTCCTTTTAAAAAACTCTTCTTATTTCTAAACTTGAAACACTTTCATAATAAACTTGGACTTAGGTCCATGCATTTTCAAAACATTTTCATAAATAAATTTCAATCAATTTAATAATACCTTGACATTTTTGTGAGAAGACTAAAAGTCAATCAATCTCATTTCAAACCATTTTTTCCACTTTGGCTTTTTATTTTAAAAACTTTTCTTAAAATATTAGACTCTTGTCAATCCTTGTAGTGATGCAAACAACTATACTTCTACAATATGTAGTAAAGAGAGATATTTTCCACTTGGGTGTTGAGTGAGGCATTGTTGATTTTAAAATCCAAGCCATATCCTCCACTTTGAGATGATGCAAATTCTCCTTTCTCATGATTGTGGGTAGTAAGTATGTTTTCCACACGGACAATGACGATGATGTCTTATCTCATAAAATTAACCAGCACACTTGTGTTTCAAATTTTTAAAAGAGGAACTACGTGTACCCTGATCCCCTATTGCATGAAAGGTGGTACGTAGGCACTAAAGGTTCGCAACCGCGGCGGGTGCAAAAATTATTAAAATATTTCTTTTCTTACCTCCACCATCCATTTTATATACAACACATTTTTATAGCCAAAATATACTGATTTTTCAAAGAGGTTCATGCGGAGTACCGTAGATGTTTAGGGTGCTAATACCTTCCCTTTGCATAACCAACCCCCTTACCTTGAATCTTTCCCCCTTTTTTTGGGTTATTCGCTCTTTTCCCATTCCTTTGGAAACAATAAAGCGCGGTGGCGATTTTGATTTTGATTTGTATAAAGTCTAGTCAATCCAATGACTTAGTCTTGAACATTTCTACCGCTACAGTCGTGAAGCACTAACGAACCTTAGAACCTTAGTTGAACAAACTTGGCCATTAGAAAGTAGTTAGATAGCCAGCCTCGGTTTAAAGCTGGGAATCGGTTGATACTCGATGCTACACTCATTGAGGTCGGAACTTCGGGATGTTTTGGTCGCAAGAAAAGATTGCTAAGCTGAAATAATACCGACAAAGAAAGATCAGTGATATTGAGATTCCTTATAACCCGGTTACTATTTCTAAGATAGGTTGATCCAACTAAACATTCAAGAGTGTACTTACCTTAAACCTCATGCAAACCTAAACCTAAGGTCTTGTGTGTGATTAATTTGCTTAAACATGACATCATGCATCATAAACATCCATTCTTCATTACACTAACCATTTCAAGGATTAGGGGAATTTATCTTTGTTCTGTTTTGCAGGTCATGGCTTCCGCTCGTAGAAATACCATCCGAGTAAAATTTGTGAGAATATCTCTTCAACTAAAAGAGCTAGCATCAAGGGTTCCTGAGACTTCTTCGTTCACCAAGAACTATGGTCGACTTCTCAATCTGGTCATCTCAGGTTTTGATGATAAGATGATGAGTGTTCTCTTTCAATTCTTTAACCCTAAGAACCATTGGTTCACCTTTCCAGACTATCAGTTGGTGCCCACCATGGAAGAGTTCTCTCAGATATTGGGTATACCTATTCTTGATCAGGTACCTTTCACCGGTTTAGAAGAAGTTCCCAAGCCAGAAGTCATTGCCTCAACTTTACATTTGAAACGGTCCGACATTGTGTCCAACTGGGAAACAAGAAGTAGAGTTAAGGGTTATATAGCCAAGTTCCTAATAGAGAAGTGTGATCGGTGGGAATGAGAACTGACTGTTTTGGAATGCTGGTTCGCGTTTGCGTTTGTTTTTGCAAAATGTCGCGGTAAGCAAGAGTCACCGCCGTCTTTTATTTTATCCAACAAGGAAAGGACAAAAGCACAGAAAAATTCCTTTTTGAGATGTTTCTCGGGTTCGGGAGGTAGATTATAGAAAGGGAAGGTGTTAGCACCCTTTCTATCTGTGGTTATCCACGGGCTCTTAGGTACTTGCTCATTATGTTTTCAAAAGTTTGCTTTTCTTTGTTTTTGTGGGTTTGAAAGAGTTTTTGTTTTGAAAGGAGTGTAAGTGCGAAAAGTTTTGTTTTGTTTTTAAAAGGAGCAAGTACTTAAGAACCATCTACCTACTCAAAAAAGAATTAAACTGTACAATTGTCCTTTAGACAGTTCTATCCCACTATTGAGGAGTAGGTAGCACCATCGTTGGAGTTTTCGGGTCAATTCGATTAAGGGACGTGTGGTCACTAAAGCAATGTTAGGATGCCTTAGCGGTAACCCTAATGTCTTAGATCATTTTATCCGAGGCAACCGTTTCGAGGCAACTATGATCTTTGGACAAGAGGGCGACCTCTAAAACTTCCTATACTCAATGACCACGTTCGAGGCAACCAAGTGAGGTGTACCCTAAGAGTGGCATGTGCAAGTGTATTAATTCGGTTAATTTTATCTGTACATGTCATGGGTTGTCTATGTTGATTTTAGGTTAAAGATTAATATTGTCATGCATTTCCTATTTATCAAACATCTAACAGTTAATATTGTGCGAGAATTAAATTGCGGGAAATTAAATCTAAGCTATTACAAGGCGTAGGGTATTTACATCGCCAAAGACAAACCCTTTAAAATTAAATTGCGGAAAGTAAATAAAAGCGATAAATAAATAAAATCCTAATTTAAAAACTATTACATTCCCGAAGCAGTTACAATATTGAAATATGGATCAAAAGTAATACGCGCGCGAGAAAAGTAAATCGGAGTGTCTTAGGGTTTTGACCCTTTTTTTTGTTAAAGAAAGCGTATTTTTGTTATTTTTTGAATTAAAAATTAGTCTAAGTTAATAATTGAATTAATTAGTAAAATGAAAATATTTTTGGGTTTTTATTTTAATTAAGGCAATAAAATAAGAATGGTTAAAAATATTAAAAACCTAATATTCTAATTTGATATTAATTTATTGCAAAATATATTATTGTTAAACCTATTTAAACTAAATAAATTAATTAATGTTTATTTACAAAAATAAATAATGAAATTAATAGATTTTATAAAAATATTATTTTTGTTGTTTCTGATTTTTTGTGAGAAAAAATTAATGGGTTAGTAATTAATTAAGTAAAATAAGTAAATAAATAAAAAGATTTAGAAATTAAAAGAAATACTCAGGGGGGTGTGGGCCTGAATTTGATGGGGAAATTAGCAAAATCCAGGCCCAATTTCAATCAGTCTGCTTTGACTTTTCCAGTTTGTTATGCGTGCATTGACTTTAGTCCATGGTGGATCTGCAATTCTGGCCTTTGGATCTGGCTTGAAAGCCACTTGGCATTTGATGGGATGAGGAACATGATTGTCCACGCTTGCTGAGTCTCATGTAATTAACTAGAAAAAAATTGTAACAAAGTTTTGGGGGACCTGGGATTCGAACCCAGGTCCCAATGCTCACATGCCAGCGCTCCTAACCACTCCACCACTGCTTAATAGTTGTTAGTATAATGAGTAAACAAAAACATATTGGAAATAAACAACTATGCCTAAAAAATAAAAAAAAGGTGGCGCGCTGATTTGAATAGGCCGGTTAGGAGAGGACGCGTGGTGGTCTTCTTCACAAACCCCTGGTTTTTTTACCTGCGGATTTTTATCCGCAGGGAGATCCGTAGCTCGCTTCCAAAACTCATTCCAGGCCATGAAAATACCATCCAAGAACATGGACGTGTTCGTCTCTGCCTCCTGAGTATCCCTATAACCATTATTTGATCCAATTTTCCCTGTAACTCAAACGCCTAAAAACAACACATGTAAACCCTAGATTCAGGCATCGTAATACAGGCTATGAAAATCAAATTGAATAATGCAGAATTGTTAGAATTTGAATGTTAAGCATGATGGTACAAATAAATTGGCAAAAAGATGCAAGAAAAACTATTCACGATGCCATGTTCAGAGCTTGGTTCGTGGACACTTACAACGAGTTTTAGGCAATGAGAAGGCTTGATTTTGATTGGTATCGCTTTAGGGGATTGCCAGCAAGGGATTAGTGTCCAGCTTTTGCTTTGGATCGAGCTCTAATTTGGATTTTAGATTCCAAGTTTTCAAGCTTTTTTCAAAGTTCTTCTAGCCGTTTCTGCAATGCTTTCAGCGTGTTCTTGCCTTGTGTGGCTTGTACAAGTATTATAGGATGAATTAGGTTTAACCTTTTGGCCTGAATCCATGTGCATTGAAGATTCATGATTTGATTTTGATCACCATTATCAAGTTTCCAAAAATAGGCCAAATATGATTTTTTTTATGCATGAATATGCCTTGATACAAATTGATTTGATGAATCATGACAGTTGAAAGTTGTACCAATCACAAAGACATTATTTCATTAATTTTTAGATTTTATTTGATTTAATATTGATTAAAAATGAATTAAATCAATAAAAATTAAATAAAATAGAAAACTAAATGAATGGCCATGAAATAAAATATGGGACACGTGTGTGGCATGACAAAACCTTATCAAGTGGAAAAAAGTGGGCCCTTTTGTCAAAAATTGGAGTTTTGAGGATAGTTGACTTTTGACCATTTTGGAAAAATGCCCAACTTCAACAATGCATAACTTCTTTAAATTTGAACTTTTGGAAGTTTTCTTAGAATTTTTAGAAACCTTGATATGTCCTATAACCAACCCTTTTGGTCTCATATCATATTGATATTCCATGCTCAAGTTATAAGCTTTGGCAAAAAAGGTTTTTTTGTTGACTTTCAAAAATGACCTATAATGTCCAAATTTGTAACTTTTTGTGAGAGCATTTCTTGATCTTGGGGTGTGAAGATGGATTGTAGTAAATTTAATCCTCTTCAAAATGAGCTTTGGATGGGTCATTTCTCATAATATATGAGAAAGTTATGCTTGGTCAAAGTTGAGTTAACTTTTCCTACAAAACCCTAATTTAGCAACTTTTGAATCTTGATGAATCTTGAGCAATCCTTGATGAATCATGATCAAACCTTGATAAAATGATGAATTATCCTTCAAAATGATAATGTTGACAAAAATCTTGAGGTTTGACTGTATTTGGGTCACAGTTGACTTTTGCCCTAACATAGTCGATTTTTGGACCTCTTGAGCAATTGACTGACCAAACTTCCTCTGCAAGGCTTGAAATTTGACATGGATGAACTTAAGAACATATTAGGACATTGGGGAACACTTGAGGTCATTTGGATGTAAGGACCTTGATGCAACACAAAACCCTAATTTTGAATTGACTGCCTTAGGAGATGATTTGACTGTCCAACTCTTGAACCATTTTGAGCTACTTGAAGATCATTCTTGACATGTCTTGATAAATATGGGAGGGAAAATTTTGGGGTACAACAAGAAGGCTCAGCTGTTTTGGGATGATTTGGACTTCCAGGCTTTTGAGGAGGTCTTGGCCCTTCTAATCTATGGGTTAGTATTGTTCCTTAATCCAGACTTACTCATAGATGTGAATGCTATCAAGGTCTTCCTCTCTCGCAACCCTGTGGCCACTTTACTCTGAGACATCTTGCATACCTTCCACACTCGTACCACAGAGAAAAGGGGGATTCTTATGTGTTATGTGCCTTTGCTTTCGAGGTGGTTTATTTCTCACCTCCCTAAATCAGTACTGAAGAATGAAGAAGGTTTGGGCTGGTCGCAAAGGATAATTTCACTTTCTCACATGGATATTTTCTGGTATTCCCGGTCCATGGGAGATATTTCTGTTATTGACCGCTGTGGGGAATTCCCTAATGTCCCACTGCTTGGCATTAAGGGAGGCATAACTTATAATCCTTCTCTGACTTTGCGACAATTCGACTATGCTTGAAGGGATGGTCCTCACGAGATGCTTATACAGGGCATTATGTTCAACTATGAGGATGATGTTCAAGGGTGTCGTCAGAGGTTCATACGAGCTTGGGGCATGGTAAACAAATTTGACACCAAGATTTTGGGGCCGAAGACTTACATCCCTATGGAACCTTATCTCCAATGGGTACGAGCTCGCGCACAGAACATTGTGATGCCATATATAGCCATCTTACCAGTGATTGTGGACCCCATTACCGAAGGAGATGTTCCTTATATAGTTTTTCATCCTGACATGCCCACTGATATTGAAGAGCTACAAAGATATTAGATTCAGTTGAAAGAAGAGAGGGACACCTATAGAGATCATTTATATGCCCATGAGAGGAAAGTGTTGGAGCTCGCGAAGAAAATTCATGAAGAAAGAGGTCTTAATGTCTATCTCGGCATGAAGAGGAAGCGCCCATGGGAAACCTGGTTTTTATTTTTATTTTTTAGAATTTTCAATTGTACGCCTAAAAGGAAATTGTATTTTGAATTCTACTAAAAAAATCTTTGTTTCATTTTGGTTCACAAATTTAAATTCCTCGAAATCCTTGAAAACATTGCATACATATATCATACATATCATTGCATAAACAGGTTTCAAAGCAGGTTTCTCATCTTCTTCGTTGTTTATTTCAGTAATGGCTCTCGAACAAACAGTGAAGGATCTCTAAACTCAAAATGCTCAGTTTCAACAAATGATCATGGCTCTGGCTAAGGGGCAAGAGGAGCTGAAAGCCATGATTTTCAAAGAAAAGACCAAGAAGCCAGCTGGTGTGGTGAATTTGGGAAGGAGGTTCAGAGTACCGTTAAGGCGAATTGCAGAACTAACATCTTTGTCAAAAGAAGGAGATAATCAAAAAGGAGAAACTAGAGAGGAAGACCCCAGTCCAAGGGAATTTGATAATGATTATGACTATAATGAGGAGTGTAATACACCATTTCTACCAGGCGGATAATAAGAAAATCATAGTTCAACATAAATAGGATGCTACATTTTCAACTAAAAATCAATCTTCATTTAATCGCATATAAAACAGTTACATAACACTTAATTCGGATGAACCGATCACAACCTGATTTATTCTTTAAAATCAACAACTTTTCATTGATAAGCAGCAAAATATACATATCCAACTTCAATTCGCTTAACATCTCTTATTCAACTAAAACAACCTCAAGACAACAATTATTTCATGTAATCAACTTAAAGATTCAGCAACTAAAATAATAAACAACAACTAAACATCAAGCGTTCATCCCCCCGAGGGCTATGTATCAGAGCGATAACACCGACTCAAACTAACGAGGTAACAACTATCCTTCTTGATTACCTGCTAGTTACCAACAGAGGGCAACATTCAAACAGAAGGGGTGAGATATCTAACAATATAATAAAATGTATGATTAATAATATATTAGATCAGATCAGATCATATAACATCACCACTTCACAACTCACAACAACATTAATCACCACAAAACATCAACACGACATAACTTTTAAATTCACAACTTTTAGATAATACTTGTCACAACAAGTTAACAACATAAAGCAACAAAAAATCTATCTTCACCATAACTCAAGATGAAACATCAAATGCGACTCAATTACAATGAAAATGCATGTGGTACCATTGGAGCAGAACTCCCATCTTAATGAGTATCAGGATGGCATCTGTATCTAGAGCGTATATGAACTGTATCTGAAAGCTGAATCTGAATGAGTATCAGGATGGCATCTGCATCCAGTGCATATCTGAACTGTATCTGAAAGCTGAATCTGAATGAGTATCAGGATGGCATCCGTATCCGGTGCGTATCTGAACTGTATCTGAAAGCCGAATCTGAATGAGTATCAGGATGGCATCCGTATCTGGTTCATATCTGAACTGTATATGAAAGCTGAATCTGAATGAGTATCAGGGTGGCATCCGTATCTGGTGCGTATCTGAACTGTATCTGAAAGCTGAATCTGAATGAGTATCATGATGGCCTCCGTATCTGGTACGTATCTGAACTGTATCTGAAAGCTGAATTTGAATGAGTATCAGGATGGCATCCGTATCTGGTGCGTATCTGAACTGTATCAAAAGGTGGAGTCTGAATGAGTATCATAATGGCATCCGTGTGTGGTGCGTATCCGTACTGTATCAGAAGGTGATTCTGAATGAGTATCAGAATGGCATCCGTATTTGGTGCGTATCTGGACTGTATCAAAAGGTGGGTTGTTTGGTGATGAGTTCGTGTAAAAATGCATCTTGGAATGAGAAGGAATCGGTGTAGGGTTGCTTCATGATGATTTCGTGTAAAACTTCATCTTGGACATGGAAGGAACCTGTGTAGGGTTGCTTGAGATGGTCAAGTAGATGGTTTTCCTGACTGATTTCAGGTATTAATCTACAACCAGTCGTCCACAGATAGTTTTCCTGGCTTGCTACAGGTATTAATCTGGAACTTGAAAATGGTTGATGGTAACCATTTGTTGATCGATCTTTCCTGAAAAAGGTAGAACCTGAGTTGTATGCAATGTCATGATGTATGAAATGAATGATGTTATGATGTTCTCAAAAAAAATGAGATTGTGTTGTATGCACTTATCATGTATGTAAATAGGATGTATGAAATGTTTAATGAATGTATTTTTTCTGGGAAAATAAATCCTTGACAAATGTTGGGGAGTCGTTAAATCTTGGACTGCTGTTGAAGAGTTGGTGTGTCTTCAAACTTTGCTTAGAATGTTTCCACCGGGGATTCCTGTTTGTTTGTTTGAGGAGAACTCCACTGGGGGATGTTGAAAACTCTGTGGGAAGAATGTTTATTCCTGCTTGGGGAAAGAGTTCAGGAGTCTTGATTGTCTGTTGCTTTTACTGGGGAATCGAAGTTGAACTGATATCTGGTCGAGTCCAGGTTTCATAGTAACTTGTTGGGGATTGTAGAGTATTCTACTGGGGAAGAGGGGTTGTGGTCCTCTGATTTGTAGTAGTCGGAGAGGAAAACTCAATCTGGAGAATCATGCCGTTTGTTGGGGAAATAAACCCTGTTGCTCAGTCTATTGGAGAGGCAGAGACTTTACTAGAGAAAAATCCTCGAGGATTCTTGAGGTCGACTTAGCTGGGAAGAGGTTATCAGAGATTGAAATTCTGGCTGGGAGTCATCCTATGAGAAGGATTTTGGGGAGATTTGTCACTCCCCCTAGTAGCGAGTGTTTGTGGCATTGCCAAAAATGTTTTGGTTGTATGTAACCCTTTGCTGAGATTGACGTTCAATGCCCCAATTGACAGAGATGGAGACCTGCCCCTGGTTACTCTACACTTCTTGAGATGTTTCCTAGAATCTTGACTGGACTGCCCCAGGTGTACTGGATAGTGACATGTCATGTCCCTTTATTGATAGGAGATTTGTCAATGGATGTTTCATCCTTTTTGAAGTGATTTTGTTCACTGAGAGAGCTTTCGTTCATTGGATATTCGTTGTGTGAATTTATCCGCTGTCAAATAACTAGCCACATGAAAACAGTGATATTCAAGTAATGCAAAGTTTATGTTTGTCTAGAAGTTTTGAAAAAAATTCATTTTTAGCAAGTAAAGAAGTTTGTAATTTAATTCTGGATTTTGAGTAAAGCCTTACAGGAGTCAGGATACCTTTTGTAACAATATGCTTTCGAACTAACCCATGCTTCAATTAGGACTTTTGAAGGGTTGTAACGTGGCTTGGTTCACGGTTTAAGAAACAAAGGATAAAGGCTCAAAGTGTATTTGTACCCACCAGTCTTCGTGACGTTCTTCAGTCCTAAGCTCAGTTAATTGTACGTTTGAACTCCAATTGAGTTTGGAATGACGTTTTGGTGATGGTTCTGACAAGTTAAGCTTATCGGAAGTCAATCATTTTTTTTGCAACCTTTTTCATGTTGTTTGAGGATTTATAGTGACCTCTTTTTATTTTATTTTTTATCCCTGATTTTTGCCTGACTGTTCTTGTTTTGAGATTACAGTCAGCGGGATGCCCCAGTTTTCTTAAGTCTCCTTTGTAGGTTTTGACTAAGTGGGATTTTATTTTTAAGAGATAATGACTGCCTATGTGATTAGGGAACCATCACCGTCTTTTTATTCTAGAGGAATGTTTCTTTGACGTCATTATTTGTATTGAGAGATGACAGTATGCGGCTTAACGCGCGTTTGAATTAACTGAGAGACTACCGTGCCCCAGGTTTTGATTAAAGGTTTCAATTTGTGTTAAAACAGAAAACTTCTACTTCTTTGGCTCGAAGGGGTTGACTAGGGATTATCTTCCTTATAACTCCAGTGTTTAGGATTAGAAAGAACGCATGTTTATCGTCAACAAGGTCTGTCCAAAAGCATACTGTATAAGATTATGGCATTGTTTTCGTCATCCTCCATCTAAAGGCTTGTAACTTTTAGCAAGAGTTGAATGTCATAAAGAGAGTAAAAGGAATAGTTTAAATATAGAGAAAACGAACGGATGAATTCAAGACAAACATATGCAATGCAACAAAGTTTGACATTAATAGATAATTGTTTGTATAACAAAAGAGAAATTACAACTTGAAAATTTAAAATGAACAGAAGCCTCTTTGTTTGAACTTGTCACTTTAGGTGGTGAGCCTTTGGCAGAAGAATTCAGTCTGGCCATCTTGTGTGAACTCTAGCATTCCTTTGTCGACCAGGTTTTGAATCTTGTACTTCAACGCCCAACAATCGTTTGTATCATGTCCAGGACTATCAGAATGATAGGCACACCTGGCATCCGGATTGTAGCTGGGAGAAAAAGTTTTGGGATTTGGATGAGGTCTTATTGGTGTAATCAGATTCATCCTCAGCATGTGTTGCAAAGCTTGGGACAATGGTATGTTGATGTTGGTAAACAGTCTTTTGGGCTCACTTTGCCTTTGCTGATTTTCCGGTTGATGTTGACGAAGTCGTTGTTGGGCTCGTGACGTGGAAGCAAAGTGAGAAGGTCTTCTCTCCCTTAAACCGACTTCTTGTCTTATGGGAGGTTGAATGGTGGCTTGATCCCCAATTCTAAATGTTTGCTCCATTTGGTTACATTCATCCCGATGAAGCTTGTTGATGAGGACCCTCAGCTCTTCTTGTCCTTGTGCTAGATTTTGGATAAGAGCCATCTGGCCCACCAGTTGTCCCATCATTTGGACCTTCATTATGGCTATCTCGGTTTGTGGCCGCTCTAACTGGTCATCTTTATTGCCCTCAGGATTCCCCATTGTCACTCCCCTGGTGAGTAGAGCTTTCACCTTTTCTTTCCCCTTGGATAGGTTCAAAAACATCTCTTGAAGTTGAGCATTTTGAGCCTGGATGTCCTTGATAGTCTGATCTAGAGACATCTCTATTGAAATAAACAGTAGCAAGATAAGGATAACTGTATGGGAGAAACCTGTCATGATATGTGGATGCATGTTTTCAAGGATCTCGCGAGGTAAACACAAGAAAAAGTTAGAAGTTGAACTTTGATCAACATTTTAATTGGAGAACTTTGTATCGGTGGATGTCCTTCCACGAGAATTAAGCTCACCATGTCAAGTGGGTCATAGCCCTTGACGCAAGTTGTTGTACTTGATCTTTGACGATGTTTGGTTAGAGGAAAATAAATCTTCTTTCCCCTTGATAGACATCTGGTTCAACGTGACCCTGCATCAAATACCCTCGAGATCCTTAAAATGGTTATCGAAAATGCTATGGTATGATGTTATGATGTTATGTACAGATATACGAGGTAAAAAAGCTTATACAAATAATCATGTACACACAAAGCAGACAAATCCTTAGGTTTAGGCTTGCATGGGGTTTTATAGGTGAATACCCTCTTGAAGTTTAGTTGGCTTAAACCTCTCCTAGCAATAGTAACCGGGTTCTAAGGAGCTCAATATCACCGGATTGTTTCCTTGGTCATTGTTTCAGCTCAAGCCTCTTTAATGGCGACCGAAATATCCCAAGAAACCAAACCTCAATGTGTGTAGTATCGAGAATCTACCAACTTCGGACTGCACCAAAGCCGGTCATCTCACTACATCCTAAAGGCCAAGTTGGTCAAGTAAAGGGTTCTAGAAGTTCATTAGTGCTTCATGACATCACTCAGCGGACCCGTATTATCTTTGATTAACTCAAAGGCTACCGGTACCCACAAATATGTCACACTAATATAGATATTGCTTAGACCATGTCGATATACCCCACACAATTTCCACAATGTATTTCTATTTACCTATAATGTATCCCAAATCTGGGTAGAGGATTTCAAACCCAAACAAAGAACCATAATGTAAAGCAAACAAGTCAAACACTGTAAGCAAATAAATGTGATCTAGCCCTAAGGTAACCCCACTTTTAGAAAATTCCCCAGCAGAGTCACCAGTTCTGTGATACGGTGGGAGAACTGACTTGAGTGTTTTGCGTTTGATCGCAAATGTTGCGGTTAGCAAGAGTCGCCACCGACTTTTCTTTTATCCAAAAGGAAAGGTGAAAAAGCACAGGAAAGACCTTTGAGATGTTTTCTTGAGTTCGGGGGGTAGATTATGAAAAGGGAAGGTATTAGCACCCTTTTCATCCATGGTTTTCCATGGGCTCTTAGTTACTTGCTAGATCACTTGCTTTTGTTTGAAATTATGCTTTGTGTGTGTGTGGTTTTTGAAAGTATTTTTGAAAATGGAAATTTGTAATGGTTCTCGTTTCTATAAGAACGCCTACAAAGTGTTTGTTTCGAAAATAGTTCAAAGATGAGAGTGTGGGTTCTATAAAAATGTTTTTGTTGTGAGCTAGCGAGTAACTAGGAGCAAATCTACCTACTCGAAAGGTCTTAAATGTGCTTTTCCTCCTCCTTTAGATGTGGTTATCTTTCCATTGATTTGGTAAGAAGCCTCATCGTTGGATGTGAAGGGACGGGCGTTGGGACGTTTGTATAGTCATAGAAGGCAGCATATGGGATGTTTTAGCAATGTCGTTTTAGGAACTAGATCATTTACCGAAGGCAACATTGAGGGTCATCGAGGGACTACGATCTTTTATCGAGGGTCTTTGCTAAAACTCCCATGCTCGAGGGACATGACTATTTTCCGAAAGGGGCAACAAGATGGGATTACCCTAATGGTGCATGTGTGAATAGTGTGTTAGTTTGCATGCATTTTGCCTTGTTTTTGAAAGACATCTATTTGTTGATTTCATCTTGCCATACATCTTATTTACTAGCAATATATGAAAAGTAAGTAAAAAACGGAAAGTAAACTCTAAGCTATTACATCACTTTAGGGGGATAGGGGTACAATTTCATAATGGGGTGAAGTAGGATCTAAAATATTACAACCACATCGAATGATAATGAAAATAATGTGAAAACCATGTAGAATAAAGGAAAAATGCACTTTTGAACTGCTATGTGTCGACCCATGCTGCTATGCATCGACACATAGCTTCTCCTTGCCCTTGTAAAGTGAAATTTGTTCAGTATAAGTCGACACATAATGGGATGTATCGACTCATACACCTTTTTGCATCGACGCGAAATGTGTATGTGTCGACTCATAGTCCTTTCCAGCTTATGTTTTGTGACCTGAACTCAGTATGGGTCGATGCATGAGGGTCATGTGTCAACTCGTACCCTGTATTTTCACTAAGCTGGGTCGACACATGTGGATATGTGTCGATACATACTGCATTTTTCTGCCTTAAACACCATTCTTTGCATACATCAGTTAGTTTTTTAACATATGAATGAATAACAGGAACAACAAATAAACGATTAACTTCAAAAATAGTGATTTCTACATCCTATAAAAAGAAAACTTGATGTATGGAAAAGGAAAGGTAAAGATGACTTACCTTAAACTACACTTTAGGTTTTGAATCCAAATACCCTTCAAGATGTTGTATGAGCCTTAAGGAAGCTCCTACAGGTTGCTAGACTTTCCTTTTTGTTGAAGGTTAATAAACAACCTCTGTGTGGTATGCAATGTTTGGATGGTTTTTAGATGGGATATGCAAAGTGTGATAGGTTTAAAAGTTTGGACTTCAAAACTCAAGAGTGGAGGTTTTATGGGCTGTTATGGCTTTTTGTGAATATAAGATTTTAAGGGTTTATCAATAAAACTTCTGGGTGTTCTCCTTGTTCTCTCTCTCTATTTTTTCTAACCTCTTTGTCTTGAAAATGCTTCTTCTATTTATAGGCAGGAGGTCTGTGAACAAAGGATGAATATGTTTACAACACAACATGTTATGGTTTGGTTGGGATGTAAGTATCAAACTATGTCAAGTACTCCATGGTCCCAAGGTGAAGTACCAAAGTTGCTGTTTAGAGGGGTTGGTTTCCCTGTTTTATGGTGGAGTGAAATCATAAACAAGCAAGGTATGGGCTCAAGACAAACTTTGTACCAAAAGGCTTGCTTTTCAAGAGTAGCAATGGTGCCTTTATGCCATATATGGAAAGATCTTTTGGACAATGGCTCAAACACTTGGGTAATAGCTCAAGCTCTTGTGTAAACATTAAATTATGTTGAGATTTTCAAGTCACAAGACCTGCAAAGTGATATTATGCAGCACATCATGCCAATTGGATTATGTGTTCTTCAACAAAAAGGGCTTGTAATTCAAGAATGGATGCTCAAGTTCATGCCCTTGAATCTCCTAGCTCAAGTATGATAAATGGATGCTCTTGGATGTTTTGGAAAGCTTGAAACACCCTCTATAACTTTCATGTTGTCCATTTTGACAAAATCATCTTGGAACTATGTGAAAAAATGCTAAGAAGTTGGGATAAAATCCTGAACAAAATCTGTTGAAAATTTCTCTAAGTGTTAAATGAAAATGTCATGACTTCATGAATTTATAACTCAAAATGCAAGCACTTCTAGGAGAAGTTGTGTAAAGCAATGTTGTAGATATCATGGAGATCTACAACTTTCATGTTGAAAGTTTCCCTTGAACTGTCTTGCATCTTGGTGAAAGAATGGCATGAAGTGATGGAATTATCATGTATAAAAACACTTAGGAAATTTCAAACTCTTGGAAATCTGGACTTTTCAAGTTGACTTTTGACTTTCTTAACTTATTGATGATCAAACATGATATTTTTTGAACGTCTTGATGAAATTTGACCTTTGGGTTATAATGTTGACCAAAAAGTAAAAGTTTGACTTTCCGGTATGCAATTGAACATTTTGCCCTTTGCCAATTTCAAGCCTAAATTGATGCATCAGTGATCTTGTGAGAAAATTCTTGACAAATGAGAGGGAAAAATTTGGGGTACAACAGCTGCCCCTGTTCAATCTTCTTAAACCTGAAGAGTTAGATTGGCTAGTTGTGCCATTCGTGACTCGAAGGTGGAAGATGATTGGACACTAGAGTGCCCAGAAATTTGCACTCGGCAATGCGATGATAGGAGGAATGAGCTTAAAGATGCCATTTGGAGAGGTAATGGATAGTTGTTGGAGATGGGCTTAAAGATTCCATCCAAGAATGCTTGTTGAATTGTAATTTGTAAGTTGAAAGAATGAGTATCAAAATTACGTCCATGTCTGGAGTGTATCTGAGCTGTATCTGAATGAGTATCAGGATGATATCCGTATCTAGAGCGTATTTGAACTATATCTAGAAGCTGAATCTGAATGAGTATCAGGATGGCATCCGTATCTGGAGCGTATCTGAACTGTATCTGAAAGTTGAATCTGAATGAGTATCAGGATGGCATCTGTATCTGGTGCGTATCTGAATTGTATCTGAAAGCTGAATCTGAATGAGTATCAGGATGGCATCCGTATCCGGTGCGTATCTGAACTCTATCTGAAAGCTGAATCTGAATGAGTATCAGGATGGCATCCATATCTGGTGCGTATCTGAACTGTATCTGAAAGCTGAATCTGAATGAGTATCAAGATGGCATCCGTATCTGGTGCGTATCTAAATTGTATCTGAAAGCTGAATCTGAATGAGTATCAGGATGGCATCCGTATCTGGTGCGTATCTGAAAGCTGAATTTGAATGAGTATCAGGATGGCATCCGTATCTGGTGCATATCTGAACTGTATCAAAAGGTGGAGTCTGAATGAGTATCAGAATGGCATCCGTGTCTGGTGCGTATTTGTACTGTATCAGAAGGTGATTATGAATGAGTATCAGAATGGCATCCGTATTTGGTGCGTATCTGGACTGTATCAAAAGGTGGGTTGTTTGCTGACGAGTCCGTGTAAAACTGCATCTTGGAATGAGAAGGAACTGGTGTAGGGTTTCTTCATGATGAGTTCGTGTAAAACTTCATCTTGGAAATGAAAGGAACCGGTGTAGGGGTGCTTGAGCTGGTCAAGTAGATGGTTTTCCTGACTGATTTCAGGTATTAATCTATAATCAGTCGTCCACAAATAGTTTTCCTGGCTTGCTACAGGTATTAATCTGGAACTTGAAAATGGCTGATGGTAACCATCTGTTGATCGATCTTTCCTGAAAAAGGTAGAACGTGAGTTGTATGCAATGTCATGATGTATGAAATGAATGATGTCACGATGTTCTCAAAATTAATGAGATTGTGTTGTATGCACTTATCATGTATGTAAATAGGATGTATGAAATGTTTAATGAATGTATTTTGTCTGGGAAAATAAATCCTTGACAAATGTTGGGGAGTCGTTAAATCTTGGACTGCTATTGAAGAGTTGGTGTGTCTTCAAACTTTGCTTAGAATGTTTCCACCGGGGATTCCTGTTTGTTTGTTTGAGGAGAACTCCACTGGGGAATGTTGAAAACTCTGTGGGGAGAATGTTTATTCCTGCTTGGGGAAAGAGTTTAGGAGTCTTGATTGTCCGTTGCTTTTACTGGGGAATCGAAGTTGAACTGATATCTGGTCAAGTCCAGGTTTCACAGTAACTTGTTGAGGATTGTAGAGTAGTCTACTTGGGAAGAGGGGTTGTGGTCCTCTAATTTGTAGTAGTCAGAGAGGAAAACTCAAGCTGGAGAATCCTGCCGTTTGTTGGGGAAATAAACCCTGTTGCTCAGTCTATTGGAGAGGCGGCGAGTTTACTAGAGAAAAATCCTCGAGGATTCTTGAGGTCGACTTAGCTAGGAAGAGGTTATCAGAGATTGAAACTCTGGCTGGGAGTCATCTTATGAGAAGGATTTTGTGGAGATTTGTCACTCCCCCTAGTAGCGAGTGTTTGTGGCATTGCCAAAAATGTTTTGGTTGTATGTAACCCTTTGCTGAGATTGACGTTCAATGCCCCAAGTGACGGAGATGGAGACCTGCCCCTGATTACTCTACACTTCTTGAGAGGTTTCCTGGAATCTTGACTGCACTACCCCAGGTGTATTGGATAGTGACATGTCTTGTCCCTTTGTTGATAGGAGATTTGTCAATGGAAGTGTCATCCTTTTTGAAGTGATTTTGTTCACTGAGAGAGCTTTCGTTCATCGGATATTTGTTGTGTGAATTTATCCGCTGTCAAACAACTAGCCACATGCAAACAATGATATTCAAGTAATGCAAAGTTTATGTTTATTTTGAAGTTTTGAAAAAAAAGCATTTTTAGCAAGTAAAGAAGTTTGTAATTCAATTCTGGATTTTGAGTAAAGCCTTACAGGAGTCAGGATACCTTTTGTAACAGTATGCTTTCGAACTAACCCATGCTTCAATTAGGACTTTTGAAGGGTTGTAACGTGGCTTGGTTCACGGTTTAAGAAAAAAAGGATAAAGGCTCAAAGTGTATTTGTACCCACCCGCTCTTCATGACGTTCTTCAGTCTTAAGCTCATTTAATTGTACGTTTGAACTCCAATTAAGTCTGGAATGTCGTTTTGGTGATGGTTCTGACAAGTTAAGTTTATCAGAAGGAAATCATTTTTTTGCAACCTTTTTCATGTTGTTTGAGGATTTACAGTGACCTCTTTTTATTTTATTTTTTATCCCTGATTTTTGCCTGACTGTTCTTGTTTTGAGATTACAGTCAGCGGGATGCCCCAATTTTCTTAAGTCTCCTTTGTAGGTTTTGACTTAGTGAGATTTTCTTTTTAAGAGATAATGACTGCCTATGTGATAGGGAACCATCACCGTCTTTTGATTCTAGAGGAATGTTTCTTTGACTTCATTCGTTGTATTAACTAGGGATTATCTTCCTTATAACTCCAGTGTTTAGGATTTGAAAGAACGCCTATACATCGTCAACAAGGTATGTCCAAAAGCATACTGTATGAGATTATGTCATTGTTTTCGTCATCCTCCCTCTAAAGGCTTGTAACTTTTAGCAAGAGTTGAATGTCATAAAGAGAGTAAAAGGCATAGTTTAAATATAGAGAAAACTAACAGATGAATTCAAGACAAACATATGCAATGTAACAAAGTTTGACATTAATAGATAATTGTTTGAATAACAAAAGAGAAATTACAAATTGAAAATTCAAAATGAACAGAAGCCTCTTTGTTTGAACTTGTCACTTTAGGTGGTGAGCCTTTGGCATAAGAATTCAGTATGGCCATCTTGTGTGAACTCTAGCATTCCTTCGTCGACCAGGTATTGAATCTTGTACTTCAACGCCCAATAATAGTTTGTATCATGTCCAGGACTATCAGAATGATAGGCACACCTGGCATCCGGATTGTAGCTGGGAGAAAAAGTTTTGGGATTTGGATGAGGTCTTATTGGTGTAATCAGATTAATCCTCAGCATGTGTTAAAAGCTTGGGACAATGATATGTTGATGTTGGTAAACTGTCTTTTGGGCTCGCTTTGCTTTTGCTGATTTTCCGGTTGATGTTGACGAAGTCGTTGTTGGGCTCGTGACGTGGAAGCAAAGTGAGAAGGTCTTCTCTCCCTTAAATCGGCTTATTGTCTTATGGGAGGCTGAATGGTGGCTTGATATCCAATTCTAAATGTTTGCTCCATTTGGTTACATTCATCCAGAAGAAGCTTGTTGATGAGGACCCTCAGCCCTTCTTGTCCTTGTGCCAGATTTTGGATAAGAGCCATCTGGCCCACCAGTTGTCCCATCATTTGGACCTTCATTATGGCTATCTCGGTTTGTAGCCGCTCTAACTGGTCATCTTTGTTTCCCTCAGGATTCCCCATTGTCACGCCCCTAGTGAGGAGAGCTTTCACCTCTTCTTGCCCCTTGGATAGGTTCAAAAACATCTCTTGATGTTGAGCGTTTTGAGCCTGGATGTCCTTGATAGACTGCTCTAGAGCCATCTCTACTGAAATAAACAGTAGGAAGATAAGGATAACTGTATGGGAGAAACCTGTCATGATATGATGTATGATATGTTGATACATGTTTTCAAGGATCTTGCGAGGTAAACACAAGAAAAAGTTAGAAGATGAACTTTGATCAACATTTTAATTGGAGAACTTTGTATCAGTGGATGTCCTTCCATGAGAATTAAGCTCACCATGTCAAGTAGGTCATAGCCCTTGACTCAAGTTGTTGTACTTGATCTTTGTCGGCATTTGGTTAGAGGAAAATAAATCCTCTTGCCCTTTGATAGACATCTAGTTCAACGTGACCCTGCATCAAAGACCCTCGAGATCCTTGAAATGGTTATTGAAAATGCTATGGTATGATGTTATGATGTTATGTACAGATATGCGAGGTAAACAAGATTATACAAATAATCATGTACAAACAAAGTAGACAAATCCTTAGGTTTAGGCTTGCATTTGGTTTTATAGGTAAATACCCTCTTGAGATTTTGTTGGCTTAAACCTGTCCTAGCAATAGTAATCGGGTTCTAAGGAGCTCAATATCACCAGATTGTTTCCTTGGTCATTGTTTCAGCTCAAGCCTCTTTAATGGCGACTGAAATATCCCAAGAAACCAAACCTCAATGAGTGTAGTATCGAGTATCTACCAACTTCGGACTGCACCAAAGTCGGTCATCCCACTACATCCTAAAGGCCAAGTTGGTCAAGTAAAGGGTTCTAGAAGTTCATTAGTGCTTCATGACATCACTCAACATCCCCGTATTCTCTTTGATTAACTCAAAGGCTACCGGTACCCACAAATATGTCGCACTAACATAGCTATTTCTTAGACCATGTCGGTATACCCCACACAGTTTCCACAACGTATTGCTATTCACTTATAATGTATCCCAAATCCAGGTAGAGGATTTCAAACCTAAACAAAGAACCATAATTTAAAGCAAACAAGTCAAACAATGTAAGCAAATAAATGTGATCTAGCCCTAAGGTAACCCCACTTTTAGAAAATTCCCCAGCAGAGTCGCCAGTTTTGTGATACGGTGGGAGAACTGACTTGAGTGTTTTGCGTTTGATTGCAAATGTTGCGGTTAGCAAGAGTCGCCACCGTCTTTTCTTTTATCCAAAAGGAAAGGTTAAAAAGCACAGGAAAGACCTTTGAGATGTTTTCTTGAGTTCGGGGGGTAGATTATGAAAAGGGAAGGTATTAGCACCCTTTTCATCCATGGTTTTCCATGGGCTCTTAGTTACTTGCTAGATCACTTGCTTTTGTTTGAAATTGTGCTTTGTGTGTGTGTGGTTTTTTAAAGTATTTTTGAAAATGGAACTTCGTAGTGGTTCTCATTTCTATAAGAACGCCTACAAAGTGTTTGTTTCGAAAATAGTTCAAAGATGAGAGTGTGGGTGTATAAAAATGTTTTTGTTGTGAGCAAGCGAGTAACTAGGAGCGAATCTACCAACTCGAAAGGTCTTAAATGTGCTTTTCCTCCTCCTTTAGATGTGGTTATCTTACCATTGATTTGGTTAGAAGCCCCATCGTTGGATGTGAAGGGACGGGCATTGGGATGTTTGTATAGTCATAGAAGGGAACATATGGGATGTTTTAGCAATGTCGCTTTAGGGACTAGATCATTTACCGAAGGCAACATTGAGGGTCATCGAGGGACTACGATCTTTTATCGAGGGTCTTTTCTAAAACGCCCATGCTCGAGGGACATGACTATTTTCCGAAAGGGGAAACGAGAAGGGATTACCCTAAGGTTACATGTGTGAATAATGTGTTAGTTTGCATGCATTTTGCCTTGTTATTGAAAGTCATCTATTTGTTGATTTCATCTTGCCATACATCACTTTAGGGGGATAGGGGTACAATTTAACAATGGGGGTGAAGTAGGATCTAAAATATTACAACCACATCGAATGATAATGAAAAGAATGTGAAAACCATGTAGAATAAAGGAAAAATGCACTTTTGAACTGCTATGTGTCGACCCATGCTGCTATGCATCGACACATAGCTTCTCCTTGCCCTTGTAAAGTGAAATTTGTTCAGTATGAGTCGACACATAATGGGATGTATCGACTCATACACCTTTTTGCATCAACGCGAAATGTGTATGTGTCGACTCATAGTCCTTTCTAGCTTCTGTTTTGTGACCTGAACTCAGTATGGGTCGATGCATGAGGGTCATGTGTCAACTCGTACCCTATATTTTCACTAAGCTGGGTCGACACATGTGGATATGTGTCGATACATACTGAATTTTTCTGTCTTAAACACCATTCTTTGCATACATCAGTTAGTTTTTTAACATATGAATGAATAACAGGAACAACAAATAAACAATTAACTTCAAAAATAGTGATTGCTACATCCTATAAATAGAAAACTTGATGTATGGAAAAGGCAAGGTAAAGATGACTTACCTTAAAACTGCACTTTAGGTTTTGAATCCAAATACCCTTCAAGATGTTGTATGAACCTTAAGGAAGCTCCAACAGGCTGCTAGACTTTCCTTTTTGTTGAAGGTTACTAAACAACCTCTGTGTGGTATGAAATGTTTGGATGGTTTTTAGATGGAATATGCAAAGTGTGATAGGTTTAAAAGTTTGGACTTCAAAACTCAAGAGTGGAGGTTTTATGGGCTGTTATGGCTTTTTGTGAATATAAGATTTTAAGGGTTTATCAATAAAACTTCTGGTTTGGTTGGGATGTAAGTATCGAACTATGTCAAGTACTCCATGGTCCCAAGCTGAAGTACCAAAGTTGATGGTTTAGAGGGGTTGGTTTCCCTATTTTATGGTGGATTGAAATCATAAACAAGAAAGGTATGGGCTCAAGACAATCTTTGTATCAAAAGGCTTGCTTTTCAAGAGTAGCAATGGTGCCTTTATGCCATAAATGGAAAGATCTTTTGGACAATGGCTCAAACACTTCGGTAATAGCTCAAGATCTTGTGTAAACATTAAATTATGTTGATATTTTCAAGTCACAAGACCTGCAAAGTGAGATTATGCAGCATATCATGCCAATTGGATTATGTGTTCTTCAACAAAAAGGGCTTGTAATTCAAGAATGGATGCTCAACTTCATGCCCTTGAATCTCCTAGCTCAAGTATGATAAATGCATGCTCTTGGATGTTTTGGAAAGCTTGAAACATTCTCCATAAATTTCATGTTGGCCATTTTGACAAAATCATCTTGGAACTATGTGAAAAAATGCCAAGAAGTTGGGATAAAATCCTGAACAAAATCTGTTGAAAATTTCTCTAAGTGTTAAATAAAAATGTCATGACTTCATGAATTTATAACTCAAAATCCAAGCACTTCTAGGAGAAGTTATGTAAAGCAATATTGTAGATATCATGGAGATCTACAACTTTCATGTTGAAAGTTTCTCTTGAACTGTCTTGCATCTTGGTGAAAGAATGGCATGAAGTGATGGAATTATCATGTATAAAAACACTTAGAAAATTTCTAAGTCTTGGAAATCTTGACTTTTCAAGTTGACTTTTGACTTTCTTAACTTCTTGATGTTCAAGCTTGATATTTTTTGAATGTCTTGATGAAATTTTACATTTGGGTTGTAATGTTGACCAAAAAGTCAAAGTTTGACTTATGCAATTGACCATTTTGCCCTTTGCTAATTTCAAGCCTAAATTGATGCATCAGTGATCTTGTGAGCAAATTCTTGACGAATGAGAGGGCAAATTTTGGGGTACAACACATCTCAACATCATTCATCAACATCATTCATCAACATGATTCATCAACACAATTCATCAACATAATTCATCAACATCATTCATCAACATAATTCATCAACATAATTAATCAACATAATTCATCAACATAATACATCAATATAATTCATCAAACTCATTCATCAACGTAATTCATCAACATCATTCATCAACATAATTCATCAACATAATTCATCAACATAATTTATCAACATAATTCATTGACATATTTTACAACAACTCAGCCACAATAACAATACAACGATAGATCAACAATCCCTCAAAGTTAGCCATAGGCCTACAACATGATATTGCCTATAATTAATTAATCATCTAAGGCTTAACTCTAAATAAAAAACCTCTACATATTATTAATTATGTAATAATACATTATTATCATCATTGATCTTACTGTTATGAACCAAGCAATAATCTATAATCATCTTATCCTCATCATACTTCACAAAATCATCATAGCGATTAAAGCGGGAAGCTAACTCTAATCCTAATTTGGGTACTAGGATTATCTTTCTTATCCTTCATTTTAATCCTTAAGAATGAAGTTCATCGTGTTAGCTATCCAACGCTTCAAACGACACCTTAAACGAAGTCCAAAAACTCAAGTTACAGCCTTTGAACGAATCTGCCAAAAATCAGACTACATGAGTCGACACATAATGTTTTGAGTCAACGTGTACTGGGTTAAAATCCTGCATGAGTCAACGCGCAATCCTCTTGTATTGACTCATACTGAGTCTACAACACTGCATGTATCAATGCATATTCCTATGTATCGACTCATCCTGAGTCCAAAAGCCTTCTTGTGTCGACGCATGGCCTTTAAGGTCGACTCATATTGTTCTGTCATGAATATTTTCTACGATTTCACTGCATTTTCACTATGGTTTCCCTACCTTAGGCCCTAAAATCATCCTCTAATCATAGGTAATCATCAATTATAATAATCCTATAAGTCTACAACGATTATACAACATTAGGGCATTACTCATCTCTAAATCATTGATCTTCATCAAATAACAATATATATAATTCAATCATAAATAAAACAACCTTTCACATCTTATCCCACATACTAATCATCATAAATCCTATTATATAGTCAGAACCCCACCCTTACCTTGGATTGAAGGTTGCTCTACAATTATTTTCCGATTGAATTATGTTTTGCTCTTTTCCTTCTTTTCTGCAACTTTCACGTTCTCTTTCTCATTTCCAACCCTTATTCTTCTTCCTCTTTACTAAACCTATTCTCCTTACTGTCACATCTAATTTCTATTATTATAACCAAACTCAATAATAATAGAATTATTTCTCTTGGGCTTAATTCTCACACCCCCTTAGTACAACATACCACCATATAAAATAGGTCCAACAACATAATGTTATATTATTCCATTAATTCCAATATTATTATTATTATTATTATTATTATTATTATTATTATTAATCAACTACTTAATTAATTAATAATAATCTAACAACTGATACCAGCAATCCTCAATATCTCACAACTTCAACAAATAAATCCACAAATAATTTAATTAGATAATTAATTAAATTAATGGGCGTTACAACTCTCCCCCACTTAGAATATTTTTGTCCTCGAAAATCTACTCGATACTACCACTCTTAACGCGAATTTCGCATTTCATTCTCTGATCCCTAAAGTCGCGTATGGCAACACTTCGACCACTACTTTATTGACATAACAATAACTCAACATGATTTAAATCTAATACCCACATGCTAATCATTCAACACCTCCGCGACATAATCGTTAAGAACTTATCAACCGCTTTAACAATATCTTGACATATCAATATTTTAAGGTAGTAACACACTTATAGTTGGATATACAACATCACATTATCATCTAAACAACATATTCAACACCAAAACACACATAAAATTCCATTCCCATATATATATATATATATATATATATATATATATATATATATATATATATATATATATATATATATATATATATATATATATATATATATATATATATATATATATATATATATATATATATATATATATATATATATATATATATATATATATATATATATATATATATATATACTCTATTATTATCGTTGTATCACCCTTATAGTGACATCAACATAGCCAACATAATCAACTTCGTCATATTATGGATTATTATTCCCCCTTTATGGTAACCAACAACAACATCACGACAACGAAAACAAAATCATTATAACGTCAACTTAACATCATAACTCAATAGATATACACACAACCTACCATCAACTAACAACCACATTAATATCCTCATAAATCAGCAAATATCTCTGAGGTATCACAACACCTTGGCACATCATCCCTACATCCACAATCTACCAAATCAAGAATCTAGAATCGCATACTCATAGCAACTACGCCACATACGCTTCAGTTGCACAACTCTGATAATCTATCTTAAGTCACCATCCTCATTGAAGTTTATACCAACTATACAATTTACAAGTCTCATTCCAGTTTCAGACATTCCTCAACATCCATCATAAAACCATTGTTCACTTGATATTATCAACCTTTCACTTTGCGACGTTAGCTCGCATATCACCCTGCTACTCTGAATTGTTCAATACGTCATAACTTTTCCAAGAAATTCCTCTATCACTTCACACAAACTGGTGAGCGAATACCTCTTGATATAACATCAACCTATTTACACATTATTAAGGTAGCAAGACAAGTCTACACCATCCAACACGACCCCGTCTACTATCAACAAGAGATTAAGGGTGATCAGTTCCTCAATTTGTCAATAGATAGCCGACAACCATAATGGAGTATAAATCATCATTACCAAACTATAATAGCGTTTCCTTAAAACTCGTATTCAAGTTTTCTAAAATACAACATGTCTAATCATCATTCAGCCACCATCCCATTATGATCAATCATTTTCTAACTCGAGATCTGTTGGCGTATCAATACATTACAAATCCTTCCACTCTAGTTCGAGTATTTATCTACATGAGGATTCTAACAACATTCTTAGACTCTTAATCCTCTTCCGAATTTCACAACATCAAAAATACATGTATCTCCACTTCTCAAACTCATTCCAATCACACTCTCAACATTATCATCTTATCTAACTACATTTCATATATATCTACACCTCAAACAACTATAATAGTAATCATCTAAGATCAACAAGCTACTAACCTCTATAGCAGACTTCGTCTTTCTCCAACTTAGAACTGCATCCACCTTGAATGGATCTACAAACACTTTCACTTGGAAATAAAATTACTCAAGAGAACTCTCCTCACAAAACTATAACATACATCCTAACAACTTAGTATAAATCTTCCTCCTTTTTGACACCATAAATTTCCACAAAACTTTGCACTATCGTCTTTCATTCTAATTAATAAAACCAAAACTTTCCAAATGATACCTTTGATTTCACAAGTTACTTTAAATAAATCATCCAATTGCTCCTTTAATTCACCTAACTCGGACGCTGACCTCCCGTACAACACTGAAGAACAAGTCTAGTCCCAAAGACAAACTTAACAACAAAATGCACTTACTTCCCATATCATCACGTGATAAATGAATCTATTACAACTACTTGAACTATTTTTAAAATTAAGCTCATTTCGTTAGCTTTCCAACTTTTCAAATGAAACTCAAATCGAATGCCTGAAACTCTAGTTATGAATTTTCGGAGTCTCACCATAATTCTGCAGTTTCCTGCCATTTGCTTACGGAAATTACATTTAGAAGCTAATTTGTCTTCAATTTAGACATATTCCAAACAAATCTTAACATATCTCGTTCTCCCAAACTTCTTATAACTCGAGAGATGCATTCCTTCGCCAAATTTCGGGTTCCAAAACACCAAGGCAACAATTCTTTTTGCAACGCTACTCACTTCTTCAAGTTTCGACTCAGACTCGCAGTTCACAACTACTTATCAACGTCAACTACTTCCGACAATCACTTATGTGATCCCAACACAAAAGTTACAACACCTTTATTACTCCATCATTGTTCAAACATTAACATCTTACACTTGCTTCGTAAATCAACAAATATTACATCGCTCTTCATTCTTCGAGAAGTAAGCACCAAAAATGTATGATCAAATTCTCTAAAGGCGCTCTAACTCGACTAACAACATGACCTTGAATCCAAGTCACCTTCAAATTCGGGAACAACAAGACTCCAAAAATTCTTTCATTGTCGTCGTCGGAAGCACACCGAACCAAAACCTTTCAATTGAACATATCCGAGAAGTAAAGCTTCTCCCCCACTTATCTGCAGCCAACTTCCTGCAACTAAGGCAAACAGGTACCGACAGTGTTTCACACACTTGTCGCGCACTAAGGAACAAACAACATTAGACAAATTGGTCGGACGGAGCGACCTGCTCTGATACCATTAATGTAACACCCCATTTCTACCCGGCGAATAATAAGAAAATCAGAGTTCAACATAAATAGGATGCTACATTTTTAACTAAAAATCAATCTTCATTTAATCGCATATAAAACAGATACATAACACTTAATTCAGATGAAATGATCACAACCTGATTTATTCTTTAAAATCAACAACTTTTCATTGATAAGCAGCGGAATATACATATTCAACTTCAATTCACTTAACATCTCTTATTCAACTAAAACAACCTCAAGACAACAATTATTTCGTGTAATCAACTTAAAAATTCAGCAACTGAAATAATAAACAACAACTAAACATCAAGCGTTCATCCCCCCGAGAGCTACGTATCAGAGAGACAACACCGACTCGAACTAACGAGGTAACAACTATCCTTCTTGATTACCTGCACGTTACTAACAGAGGACAATATTCAAACAGAAGGGGTGATATATCTAATAATATAATAAAACATATGATAAATAATATATTAGAACAAATCATATAACATCGCCATTTCACAACTCACAACAACATTAATCACCACAAAACATCAACACGACATAACTGCTAAATTCACAGCTTTTAGAAAATACTTGTCACAACAAGTCAACAACAAAAAGCAACAACAAATCTATCTTCTCCACAACTCAAGATGCAACATCAAATGTGACTCAATTACAATGCAAATGCATGTGGTACCATTGGAGCAGAACTCTCATCTTAAAATAATTGCCAATAAATAGAGGCATCAACAAGGCATAAGCCTTCATCTTAATATTCGCAAATACATGCCATCTTAACGAGCATCAGCTCCATCTTAAAATGCAATGTATACAACACAATCATGAATGTAATAACAACAATCATAATTACCAACATCTCAACAAAACATCATCGTTGGCCAGAAGCCTACATCTTAGTAGCTTCCAATTATTAGAGGCATCTAAACATCATTCATCAACATGATTCATCAACATGATTCATCAACACAATTCATCAACATAATTCATCAACATCATTCATCAACATAATTCATCAACATAATTCATCAACATAATTCATCAACATAATTCATCAACATAATTCATCAACATAATTCATCAACATCATTCATTAACATAATTCATCAACATAATCCATCAACATAATTCATCAACATAATCCATCGACATAATTTTACAGCAACTCAGCCACAACAATAATACAACGATAGATCGACAATCCCTCAATGTTGGCCATAGGCCTACAACATGATATTGCCTATAATTAATTAATCATCTAAGGCTTACCTCTAGTTAACAAACCTCTACATATTATTAATTTTGTAATACTACATCATTATCATCATTGATCTTACTATTATGAACCAAGCAATAATCTATAATCATCTTATCCTCATCATACTTCGCAAAATCATCATAGCGATTAACGCGGGAAGCTAACTCTAATCCTAATTTGGGTACTATGATTATCCTTCTTATCTTTCATTTTAATCCTTAAGAATTAATTTCACCGCGTTAACTATCCAACGCTTCAAACGGCACCTCAAATGGAGTCCGAAAACTCAAGTTACAGCCTTGGAACGAATCTGCCAAAAATCAGACTACATGAGTCGACGCATAATGTTTTGAGTCGACGCGTAGTGGGTTAAAATCCTGGATGAGTCGACGCGCAATCCTCTTGTATCGACTCATACTGAGCCTACAACACTACATGTATTGATGCATAGTCCTATGTATCGACTCATCCTGAGTCCAAAAGCCTTCTTGTGTCGATGCATGGCCTTTGAGGTTGACTCATACTGTTTTGTCATGAATATTTTCTGTGATTTCATTGTGTTTTCACTATGGTTTCCCTGCCTTAGTCCCTAAAAACATCCTCTAATCATAGGTAATCATCAATTATAATAATTCTATGTTTCTACAACGATGATACAACATTAGGGCATCATTACTCATCTCTAAATCATTGATCTTCATCAAACAACAATATATATAATTCAATCATAAATAAAACAACCTTTGACATCTGATTCCACATACTAATCATCATAAACTCTATTATAGAGTCAGAATCCCACCCTTACCTTGGATTGAAGGTTGCTCTACAATTCTTTTCCGATTGAATTTTGTTTTGCTCTTTTCCTTCTTTTCTGCAACTTTCATGTTCTTTTTTCTCTCTTCCAACCCTTATTCTTCTTCCTCTTGACAAAACCTATTCTCCTTACTGTCACATCTAATTTCTATTATTATAACCAAACTCAATAATAATAGAATTATTTCTCTTGGGCTTAATTATCACACACCCTTAGTACAACATACCACCATATAAAATAGGTCCAACAACATAATCCTATATTATTCCATTAATTCCAACATTATTATTATTATTAATAAACTACTTAATTAATTAATAATTATCTAACAACTGATACCAACAATCCTCAATATCTCACAACTTCAACAAATAAATCCACAAATAATTTAATTAAATAATTAATTAAATTAATTGTTGTTATAAGGAGCAGTATCCTTCGGCCGATGATAAATACAAACAGTTGGAGGATCGTCTGAATGTAATGGAAATCCAGAGGGTACCGAGGATGGATTTTGAAGAGCTGGATTTGGTTTCTGGGGTTGTCATCCCGCAGAAGTTCAAGGTTCTGGTGTTTGCTAAATATGATGGGGTCTCATGTCCCAAGATGCATCCCCGATCTTATGTGAGGAAGATTCAACCTCACACTGCTGACAAGGATTTGTGGGTCCACTTCTTTCAAGACAGTCTATCCGGGACTCAACTATAGGGGTTCTATCAACTAGAGGGAACCAATATTCATAACTGGGAATACATGGCTGCTGTTTCTATAAGCAATACCAATATAATGCAGACCTTGTTCTACCTCGTACACAACTCTAAAGTATGTCTATGGGTTCTAGAGAGGGTTTTAAAGACTATGCTCAGAAGTGGAGAAACCTAGAAGGAAGAGTCCAACGCTCTATTTGATAAGGAGTTGGTGGATATGTTTTTGGGTACCCTATCTGGTCCGTTTTTCAACCATCTAATTGGAAGCTCCTCAACTGGTTTTACTGAGTTGATCTTAACTGAAGAAAGAGTGGAAGTTGGGATTAAGAGTGGGAAGATTCAAAAGGATACCTCTTCAAGTGAAGGAAAGAGACCTTTCATGGGAAATAAAGAAGTTAGTGCGTTTTACAGTCAAATAAATCGGGGTAGAACCGAGTGCCATCCAACGGTAGGGGCTGTGATCCAATATTGTTACCCTAAGGGAAGCTCCCAAGAATCCCAACACTGCATCTCCTCCCTACAATCCAAATGCTCGATGTGCCTACCATTCAGAAAGTCTGGGCCATGATACAAATGATTGTTGGGCTTAAAAGAATAAGGTGCAGGATCTGATCGAGGCAGAGGAGATTGAATTCGATACTCCGGAAATTCCTAATGTTATAACTGCTCCCATGCCCAACCACGACTGCGGTGTTAATGTTATTACCGATGATCCGTTTGTTACTTCTGTTGAGGAACATGTTACTCCTATCATGACTGTTAAGTGGAATCTATTGCAAGCCATTTTATTTCTGAGTTATGGTGAAGATTTCCACTTATGTTTATCTCTACCGACTGGTTGCTATTTGTTGAAAGCAGGTGTTCAGTGCCTAATGGATGATAAAGAGATTCTATTTGAGAAGACCCCCGTCACAACTGTTTCCTGTAAAGATGTTTCGATTATAACCATTTCCGCCAATCCTACCAGGGTCACCACCAAAACACACGTCAGGATTACATCTGCTCTAAAGTTGGCTCCACTGATCATCACTATGCCAGTGCCAATACCATATTCCTCGGACAAAGTTGTTCCCTAGAATTATGCGGCTGACGTCTATTACCATGGAGTCAAGCAAGACTGGTTGGCTGCTGAAGACAAAGTTTTTAGAAATACTGATCCCGACGTTGGAAATATCGTTGGGACCAGTAAAATAACAAGAAGCGGAAGAGTGTTCTCACCCGTGATCTCTCCTCCTAAAGATGTTACTATTCCTATGATCATTCCTACTGTTGTTCCTGCTAATACTACCACTATAACTCCTATGATTACCCCTGTTGCCACCCTTGTCACCGAGTCAGCCGAGACTCGGGGAAAAGAGATATTGGTTGAGCCTGTCCAGACGAAGGCGCATTCATAATCCATTCTAGAGGTTTCTAAGAAAGAAATGGAAGAAACATTGAAGATAATTAAAAAGAGCGACTACAATATGGTCGAACAGCTGGAACAGACCCCTTCTAAAATTTCAATGTTGGCCCTACTATTGTTCTCCTAAGCTCATGCAAAGGCTTTGGTAAAATTCCTCAAGACTGCTCATTTGCCGCAGGAAACCTCCGCTGACCAATTCGAAGATTGTGTGGCTAGTTTGACCGTTGATAATGGACTGGGTTTTTCTGACGCTGACTTGACACCTAGAGGAAGAAAACAAAATAATGTGCTGCATGTCTCCATCGAATACAGGGGCACCACTTTGGCCCATGTTTTAGTAGATACTGGTTCATCGCTTAATGTTCTGCCCACTGGTTCATTTTAGGGTTATACAAAGAGCCATAGGTGTCATTCCAAAGTCTTACTTCCAAAGAGGATGTCTCTTGAGATGTATTTATTTTGCAGAATTCCATCGACTCTAGGAGAAGTCGTCACATAAACTCATAGGGATAATGTATCCCTTTGGCTAATAGATGTACCTTCTTTCTAAGGTTTATTAAAAAATATTTTGCAAAATTTAAAATCCTGCCACAGACATATAAATATAATGAATAATAAGAAAAAGCAAGTAAATAAATAAATAATTAAATAAGAAAACAATAATTAAACAAATATAAAAAACCCAAAAATAATAAACCCTTAAAAACCCTAAAACTAAAGGACAAGGCTTCTAAACCTAGGGTTGAGTCCCGAGCAGAGTCGCCAGCTGTTGCAACTAGTTTTTTTATAGAGTCGCCACCCTTAATTTTTATCCTAAAGGAAGGGAGTATAAAAGGATAATCCTTGAAACAATTGGCTAAATAATCAACTGATAATGAAATCAATGAATTCGCCATCGAACATCTTTTATACCACAGGAGGGGAAAGGTAAACATCGAGTAAACCTGAAAAGGGTGAAATCACGATCAAACGACCGAGAGATACGGGTAAGGAAGTCTGTTACGCGAGGGGAAGGTATTAGCACCCTACACGCCCGTAGTACTCTACGGTATCCACTCTTGTTATCTATCTTGTGGGTGTATTAAATCTATGCTTACTATTTACTATTAAGGAATAATGCATGCAAAAAAAATAGAAAAGAATGTAGGGAAAATAAAAGTTATGCTCGCTCGGGCCCTACCCCAATGCCTACTATCCCTTTTAAGGAATCATAGCAGCCGTAGTTTAGCTCACATGTTTTTGTTGGTTTTGTATTTTTTAATGAACAATATTAATTTTGCCTTCTACCTCAACTCGACCTTTGGAGACTTACACGTCAGCACCGAAGTGAATTAACATGTTCTTTCTGAAAAGTTTGAAATAAAAGCCCGAAGGTGAGAAAGAGTTTGCATTGGTTGATAGCTTTTACCTTAATGAAGGATTTATAAGTTGTTAGATGTTTTATGCTTTTTTTGAGAAAGAAATTTTTTGTTTTAAATGCAAGGATGCAAAGGAAAAGAAAACATCTAAGGGAGACTAACCTAGATCTATCCCTAATGTTATCATACAATGATTGATCTTAAAGTTAAGCTTTGAAGGAAAATATCTACCCTATGTTGACATTCTTGGATACAATCCTAATGTCTATCTCAAATCATCATCTGTAGATGAATCAAGAAGTTATAAAAGAGCATATCAAGGGTCTATCACCTAAAATTATGCCTATCTCGAATCATCATCTATAGTTGAATCGAGAGCTCCTAAGGGAACATGTCGAAGGTATATCATCTCGAAAACATGCACACCAAGACGAAATCAAGAAAGCAAACCAATAAGCTCAAGAGAACACACCTAGAGATTTCCTATCTAGGTTAGCATGCCAAAGGAAGTCTAACAAAACTATCCTACGGGGAACATGCAATGAGAGCGAAGTCGTGATCTCAATTTCTAAATTGAGTGACTCATCGATCAACAAGAAATAAAGGAAAGCAATAAAATCCTATAGGGAGCATGCACTAAGAGAGAAGTTGTGATCTCAATTTCTAAATTGAGTGACTCATCGATCAACAACCAAGGAAGCAAACACAAGCATAACACATATAGAAAATGAAGTGCGGAATGCCTGCTACAGGTCTTTAAACAGCGACTTCGAGCGCACGCTCTTTATTTCCTACTTCTCATGATATCTAGAAAGTAGTAAAGTGCTGAAATGAGATAAACAAGAGAAAATACCAAACAGATATCAATCCATCCTATCAAAATAAAGAAACCTGATAATCTTCGTGAAAGCTTCACCAAACCCAGAAAAGAATCAGAAATCAAATGCTCGGAATAAGTATTGAAACATCATCGATGTGAAAATAAATCACAATCGAAATTTTAAGCACATCCACATATCGTACAATAAACCTGCATAAGATTCACATCTTAACAAGCAACGGTGAATTACCAATCTCAAATATAATCAGATAGTCGGAATTTAAATTCCTAAAATTACAATAAAAAAATCTACAAGTTTTTATTGATTTTATTGTTTTTATCATGTAAAAGAAAAAATTTCAAGAAAATCTAAACAATTCATAAAATTATTCAAAAGGAAATACTAAAATAATAAACTCAGGGGGTGCAGGCCAATAATCTAGGGTGTAGAAGAAGCAATTTGGGTGCTAGGCCAAGTTGTATGATCCATGGTGTTGTTTTTGTTGCAAAGCAATAGGCTGCTGCCAACAAACGTCCCTGGGCTTAGGAGAGATTCGACTCAAACCACAACAATATCCAATCCAGCTTTTGTTCTCCAACAACAAACAAAAAAAACCAGGAAAATAGGGAGGGAGTGGCTCGATGAGGCCCAGTCGCCAATCCAACATCCATTGGACTTTCTTCAATATTTTAAGTAGAAGTCAAACACATGCATTTTGGAAAACTGTATTAGGGTTTGAAACTTGTGACCGGCAGGCTTCACGAAGAAACTTTTCTTCTTTCTCTTAACCAAAAATGCGTTGCGACAACTTCTTTTCTCAGTTACTCCAACGAAACGCATCGGGACCAAAACCAATCACCACCTTCAACTTTGTTCAACATTCTTCCTCTCTGTGTAAACTCCTTCGTTTCGATCCGAGTTCACTTCTGATTTAGTTCCCAATCGCGACTCTCATCTCACTTCACTCTTGGATTCAAATGATTTCAAAACGAGTTGATTTATGTGAACTGTGTAATGAAGGAGAATGACGAAGAAAGGCTAATTCCTTACCTACCGAAGACAGTCTGGCGCGTCTTTGGAGGTGATTACGAAAATGAGAAAATCATAGAATGATCAATAAGTGCTCAGGTATGCTTCAATCTTTCACTTCTTCTCTTCGATTCACACTTCTTCTTCTTTGAGTTATTTATTTGAGTTCTTTGCATGTCGTTGAGTTTTCTATTTCTGTCCATGCAGAGGTGCAGGAGCAAAGAATTCATTGTTGTTGCAGATTTGCGATTTTGATGATGCTTGCGGTGATGTGGTGGTTGTTTATGAAGATAGTGATGGCATTTGTTGCAGAATCTTCAGGGTTGTTGAAGGACGATGAAGATGGAGAAGAGAGGAGAAGAGAGAGTTATGTGCTTGTGGTTCTTCTTCCGAATCGTGAAGAATGAACGTGATGGTGATGAAGAGTGAAAGAGAGGGAGCTTTTTCTGTGATTCTCCAAAAGAATTTTCGTGTGCTACTGCAGTGAGGGATCCTGAGAGATGAAGAGTGAAGAAAGAAAAATGAAGATGAACGTTACATGAATTTTTCTCAGAGAAAGATTGCAGAACTTTCTGATTTTTTGGTCGATTCTCCAAGATTGAAGAATGAAGATGAAGATGAGATAAGAAAGACTCTGTGATGGTGATTCTTCTGTAGAATGAAGAATCCATTAAACCTGGTAAGATTTTCTATTTTATATTATGTTATCCGTTTGTTATTCAGTTATGAAGTTGGTTAGAGATCTGTGAAGTTAGTTATGAGGTTAGAATTCTGTTAGAGCTATGTTTTGATCTTCCACCTTTTTCTTTTCTGCTTCCCTGACTTTTTTCATTTTTTCTGATGTAGTCTTTTTCTAATTTAAATATGCTGAGCTGGACATTGATGCAATGTCATTATTTACTCTTTTCTGATATTTCTGATCTTTTCCCCTTTATTTTTTATTTAATTTCCCCCCTCTTCTCGTACAGTTTATTTGGATATCTGCAGGATGGCTTTGGTTCCGGATTTTGAAGCGGATATTTTCTCCTGCTGTGAATAGGCATTAACGTATGGTGATTGTAGTAAGTGGTCATGATGCCAAAGTTGATGTAACTGATCTGGGCAACAACCCTTGAACATTGCCTGACCGCTTCTGTTTTTTGAAGTTTGGCTCTAAGAAGGATAGAAATCAGACTGTTCATGACTTGCATACTACGGTATAGAAGCATGACTCGGTTGGACCGGGAATGTATATCGAGTTCTGATTCATACTACAACTATGAATTTTTCTTAACTGAGATACGGATTCAGGGCTATCATGGATTGTGAATTTTCTGATGATGAGGGGGATATGATTGTAAGAGAAGTAACGAGGCCGTGGATTTATCAAGCTCTCGACAGGATATCAAAAGTTGAGGCTCTTCCCGGTAATATCTTTCTGATTCTGACTTTTTGGAAAGCCTCTTTTGCTCTTCTCTTTCTCTATATTCTGAAGGGAATTTGAGTAGGAAGATGATCATGACCTATTAGGATTTCGTATGCTTGATAGCCCACTTTCTGTGATATTTTGTGACTTGGCTACAATTCTGTTTATTGAGCTTGAATTCCTGATTTTTTTTGCACTTGTCGATTTTCTGTAAGAATTTGTTACTGCAGTAACTTTATTTAGATGAGATGCGAAATTTGTGTTGGTCTGTTTGTTATTACTGTGTAATTTTATATGTTTGATAGGTTTTGACCGAGTTTGTGCGCAACAATTTCTCTCTTCTTGAGTTTGTCTTATTGTGAACCAAACATTCTCTTTGCACTTGTTTGAGATTTGCAGTAGGATGGAATTAGACCCATGATTAAACTTGCATGTGATTTTTGTTATGAAACAAATGGATATGAGGCTTTATTGTTCGATTTGTGAATATAATTTGAAAGAGAATCCCTTAATCCACAAGTTGATTCCTTCGATCAAACCCTAATGATGAAACCGGAAAAGTTCTTTGAAACTATCTTGCTTATACTCAAATTTTGTTTGCTAACCACCTTTTTTCTTCCTTGTTTCATGAGATGGAAATAGCGGTGAGTGCATGGAGAATGAAGTGGTGCATGGAGAATGAAGAGAAGGTATCATAGGTTTGGAAAGGAAACTGCAAGATAGTTTAAGAAGGGCTTTGGAAAAGAAGATGAACATTATGTTTTAGGCTTAGAAACAAGATTTTATGGTAGCTTTTCATGTATGCGAAATCGTTTGAAATTGTAATGTTTTTTTTATGTAACAAAACTTGGATGGAATTGTAATGGTGAATGGATATGGTGTGTATTTTGGATGAGCCAAAGCTAGTAGTTTCCTTTGTAACTTTATAATGGCATGAGTTTTGTAATAGAATGAAGTTGAAAGGGAATTGACTGGATAGAATTTGTATGAAGTTTGAATACTATTGAATAAACTGTTTAAAAAACTTTGAAGTGGATAAATCTTGTATGGACAAAATGGTGACATATGGAACTTGAGCCATAAAAAAACATGCTCTGAACACTATGAATTTGCACTTGGACTTATGAAATAAGGTTGAACAATGATGAATAATACTTGAATGATCTTCATGAGATAAGCCTCGATTTGCATATTTTGTAGTTAAAACTTTTCTGCCATTGTTCCTAGCTTGAATCATCTTCTTGACATCATGAATACATATGCTCTTGAACAAATTAATTTTGATATACCAAGTAAACAACAATGGATCCCTAATTCAATTTAGTTCCCCGATCTAACCTATGATACAGAGGCAAAACCGACTGTTATACTAGTTCACATTTTTTGTTTGCAAATGTCGCGGTAAGCAATAGTCGCCGCATACTTTTCTTTTATCCAACAAAGGAAAGGGTGAAAAGAACAAAAAAAGACCTTTTTTCGAGATTTTCTGAGTAAGGGGGGGTAGATTATGGAAAGGGAAGGTGTTAGCACCCTTTCCATCCGTGGTTTTCCACGGGCTCTTAGGTACTTGCTCATTTTTGAAAACTGTTTGTGTTTGTGTGTTTTGAAAGTTTTTGTTTGCTTTATGGTAACTCTTGTATCAGTCCTCAAGAGTGTGATAAAGCGTTTTGAAAAGATTTTTGAAAGTGTGTAAGTGTGAAAATTTCAGGTTTGAGCAAGTACTTAAGAGTCATCTACCTACTCGAAAAAGGACGTTATTTTCCTCCTTTCCTTTAGATAGTGCTATCCTACTATTAGTGAATAGGTAGCCCTGTATTTGGATGTTGAGGGACTATCGAAAGGGACTCTATGGTCATTTAAGGCAACAAGTAAGAATATCTTAGCATTCGAAGGGACTGTCATCATATAGGCAACATCGAGGGACAAGATCATTTCTTGTAAGCAACTCGAGTGACAGTAAGGGACTATGATCTTTTATGATGACTTTTAAATTGAGGGTCTTTGCTAAGATATCCCTATATTCGAGAGACATGACCATTGTTTTCCGAGGCAACCAAGTAAGAAGTACCCTAAGGGTGCAAGTGTGCAATAATGCATTTTTTAGATATTTATCTTATGTTAGTGATCTAATAATTAATTTGATTAATCTTGTCATGCACACCTAATTTACTAGAAATTATATACAAGCCTAATTACTAATAGTTAATATCTTGCATAAATTTAAAGTGCGGGAATTGTAAATCCTACGCTATTATATCCCATGAGCAGTTACAATATTTAGAAGAACAAAATGTGAAAAGATAAACTAACAATTACAAAATCAAATGTGTGACCTATATATTCTTTCTAGAATTTAAATAACAAAAGAAAAATAGAAAAAAAAAAGAGATTGTTTAGAAAGAAAATCAAATGTCCTAAAAAACCTAAGTATTAAGAAAAATATTTTTTGTATTTTTGTGATTTGATTTTAATATTTAAGACCTAAGTCTAAATTAATTACAAACTAACTATGAAATAAATACTAAAACATGATTAAGTTAAATTAAATTTATTTATGAAAATTAAATTAATTAAAAGAAAAGAACTAAATCTATTTTTTGTGATTTTATGATTTTTTTGATAAAAAAATACTAATTGAAATGAAAAGAAAATAAATAATTAAAGCAAAAAAAAATAAAAGAATGGGCCATGTTGTAAATAAAATGGGGGGATGCGCTAAGAAAAATCTCAGGCCCATTAGTAAGAGAGTCCAGGCGCTGGAGAAAAGCCTTCAGAATCATGTGTATCTCTCCCATGAGGCCTATCATGGGTTTGGATTGAAAGTCCTCGTATCACAGAATTCGAAGCTCAAAAATATTATAGCCCTAACCATGGCATCTTGCGCATAGGATGTTCATCTGTACGTGCAGTCGTCCTAACCTATTCTAAATGGTCTTACAAACACATAACAATGCACAAATATTAATTTATATGACATGAATAGACAATTTGAGATTCAAGAAAATTTTACCAAAACTGATACAATTGGGTGTGAGAGTTGTAGACGTGGAAGGGCTTGGTTATGAGCCTAGTTCAACTCTTGGGAGCCTCGGGGAGATGAATGGATCCTTTTGTTTTTTTGAGAGCACTTGGAAGTATGGTTAATAATTTTGCAACTTTGAGAAATTTCTGAGAATTTTGTAGAGCTTTGTTATGCAATGGTTTTTATGGTCCTTCTTCTGCCTTTGTTTACCTTTATATAGAGAATGAAATAGGAGCCAAAAGGTATGGAAAGGCACAAGGTAATCATGCCCATAAAATTAATATTCCAACATATTGAAAAAATTGCATTCTTTGCATGATTCTTGTCTTTTGAATGCCTTGCACGAATCTGGACATGTTGCTGGCTTGTATTCGGGCTGACAAATAAGGAATGTAATCAAGGTAATCATGCCATGGTTTAAACAAGAAAACAACTTTAAAACTTGCCAAATTTGCAATGTTTCTTCCTTTCTTGAGTCCCCACGAAATTGACAAAGTTGTAGTGAGTTGTCATGAGTTGTCTTGGGCCTTTAGATGATTGAAACAAAAAGCCCAAGCCTTTATACCATTGTTTCATATTTTATTTGATTTTATTTGCATTTAAATGAATAAAAATTCAAATAAAAGAAATAAAAATCATAAAAAATACGTGAATGGATTTATAAGTCCTCTAACACCTTTTGAACATGTTTTAACATCAAAAGTTAGGCACACTAGTTCAAAACTTCAAGTTCGCTCACTTTGCATTTCACGCATTTCTTGAAAATTTCCCAACTTGTGTACCTCCTAACTTGTTAAATTTTCATCTCTTGAGGGTGATCTTAAACCTTTTGGAAAGCTAAAGATGTCCTCTACACTTTCTTTTTTAATCATTTTTTCATTTGGAGACATTATCTTGATGTAAGTTGCCTTGATAAAAAGTGTCTTATGTTGACTTTCATAAAATGACATGTAATGTATGAGCTTGTATCTTTCAAATGGTGTATCTCTTGAACTTGAGGAAAAAAGAGAAGTTGCAGGTAATTAGATACTCTTCAAAATGAGCTTTGGTTTGGGGAAAATGGATGAAGTATGTGAAAGTTATGCCTGGTTAAAGTTCAGTAGACTTTTCCTATAGAAACCCTAATTTAGCAACTCTTGACTTTTGATAGATTAGGAGAATTTCTTGAGGAATTGTGATAAACCCTTGATAAAATGATGGATATCACTTCAAAATGTTGATGTTGACAAAAAATATTGAAGTTTGATTGTATATGGGCCACAATTGATTTTTGCCCTAGCACAATTGATTTTCCAATAATTGAGAAAACTTATTGTGAAAGGCATTAATTTGGAATGGATGATCTTGAAGACATATTAGGACCATGGAAAGCATTGTAGACCTTTGTAGCTCAACCATCTTGATGAAAATTGGAACCCTAGTTGGGGGTTCATTGCCCTAGGAGGAGAATTTGTTTGGTCAATTCTTGGTCAACCTTGAGCAATTGAGAATCTCTAGGAGTATGTCTTGTGTGAAAATGGGAGGGAAAATTTTGGGGTACAACAACTGCCCCTGTTCAATCTTCTTAAACCTAAATATTTAGATTGGCTTGTTTGCCTTTCACGATCTAAAGGTGGAAGATGATTGAACACTAGAGTTCCCAGAAATTTGCACTTGTCTTAAGTGAGACTGTTGGTGAATAATATCGGGAATGGGCTTATAGATACCATTTGGAAAAGATGACAGAAGACTACCGAAGATGGGCTTAAAGATGCCATCCAAGGAGATACGACGGAGAGTCATCAGAATTGGGCTCAGAGATGCCATCTAAAACAATGTTGATTTCATGAGATATTCCTTTGTGGGAATTCCTATTCCTGTTGATGAGGAGGACTCCGTTGAGGATTGTTCGTCTCTGTTCGAGAAATAGAGTTTAGGAGCTTCAGTTGTCCATTACTCTTCTAGGGAGTCATCTCTTGATTGAAGAGACGGAAGTGAATTGCTATCTAGTCAAGATCCAGGCTTCACAGTTACTTGCTGATGATAATAAGGCTGACTGCTATCTGGTCATATTTCAGGCTTCATAATGACTTACTGGGGAAATGAGATTAAACTGTTATATGGTCATACTCCAGGATTTGCAGTTTCTTAAATTGGAATAGAAATCAGAAAAATCTTAGTGTCGATTTAACTGAGCCAAACAAAAGTCTTGGAATATCTTCAATTGGAATAAGAATCAGAGAGATCTTAGTGTCAATCTAACTGAACCAGAAAAGGTCTTTAATTAACTTTGACTGGAATGGAAATCAGAAAAATCTTAGGATCGATACAACTGAACCAGACAAAAGTCTTGGAATATCTTCAACTGGAATAGGAATCAGAGAGATCTTAGTGTCGATCTGACTGAACCAGAGAAGGTCTTTAATTAACTTTGACTGGAATGGAAATCAGAAGAATCTTAGGATTGATTCACCTGAACCAGACAAAAGTCTTGGAATATCTTTAACTAGAATAAGAATCATAGAGATCTTAGTGTCGATCTGACTGAACCAGAGAAGGTCTTGTGAGGACATCTTTCTGAGGAAAATCCTGAAATAACCCTTTGTTAGACGTAGCTTTTGAGAAGACTACCAGGTCACATAAGTAGTTAACTGTGTTTGTTGATTTGATATTTTCCTAAAAAAGGTAAAGAGTTAGTCATATGCAATGTCATGATGTATGAAATGCATTGTGATGATGTTCTCGAAATAAATGAGGTTATGCTGTATGCGATGTGTATGCGCACGCCACGACGTATGAACATGGGATGCTATTGTGATATTTCCAAATCTGGGAAAATAAATCCCTAACTGATGTTGGAGAGTATAAGAAGGCTGAATCCTTCATTTCCACTGGGGATGATGAATGGATATGATTTTCCATGGATTTCCTCTTTCTGTTTGAGGATGTTTTGTTGGGGATTGACTCTGCTTGAGAATAACTATGTGGAGGGATATGCTTTATTGGAAGATTTTGCCAATGTAGAGATTATTTGAAGATTTTGCCAATGTAGAGAAATAAACTCTGTTAGGGAATGAACTTCCGTAGTCTGAGAAATAAACTCTAACCGAGAGGAGGTTTTATAAACTGTTTAAGGTTCTAAAGCTCGGCAAGGGAACACAGATTTCAGCTCTCTGAAGGAACTTGGGTGGAGGAAGTAATTCCTGCTTGGGGAAGAAGAGGTCAAAACTTTGGTTGTTTCTACTCTGTGGGGAACATAGGTGTCACGAGGTCATATGTAGCGGTGACTTCGTCTCAGAATATCTCTGCCTCTGTACCTTCCAGAGAAAGTACCTGTGGAGACTTTATGGATGGTTTGAGTGTCATCTCTACTCATGGGTTTCTTAGTAAATGTTGATCAGGATAACAAGTCTTCTACTGATAGACAAGTGACAAGATGACGGGACATAGTCGTACGCTTTAATCCCTAACTTTTTCCTGAACCGCCCTTTTGGTTTTTCAGCCCACCGGGATACCCTTTTTTGCCCAAGCTGCCTTTTTAGGTTTTCGACTTGCCAGGTGCATAACTTTTGTATATATCCCTAATTTTTTCCCAAACTCTTTTTGGTTCGCCGGGATGCCCTTATTTTTGCCTAGGCCTGTCAACCTAGCGGGTCTATTTCATGCGTAATCTTTTCAAACTATGTCCACGTTCACTGGGTGCGGAGAATTGTCATTGTCCTTAGTAGTAAGTGTTGTCACACTGCCAGAAGGTGTTTGTTTGATCGTACAGGATTCGTTGCTGGAATTCATGTCCAATTCTCCAAGTGATTAAGATGGAGTTCTGCCCTTGGCTATTTGGCATTTTTGAGAGATTCCTTGAACCTTGACTTGACTGCCCCAAATCAGTTGGACACCATACTATTCCCCTTAATTATGAATGGCCTATCACTGTAATGTCTTTCCATATGAGGTGATTCTATCCACTGAGAAGATTTATGTTCATGGAATATTCGTCGTGCGAATTTCTCTACTGTTGAACAAATAGTCATATGAAAATAATGGTATTTTAAGAAAGCAAAGCTTACGTCTGTCTTGGAGTTTGAAAATTCATTTTTTAGTAAAACAAACAAATTTTGTAAAAGTGTGATGTCAACTCAGGATTTATAGCGAACCCTACAGGAGTCAGGATACCTTTTGTAACAGTATGCTTTCAAACTAAACCATGTGTTATACCCCAAAATTTGCCCTCTCATTTCATCAACATTTTCTCATCACAAGACTCTTGGAGTTCAAGATCAAACTAGGGTTTGCTCTGCTCAAGACCCCTCCTTGCACTGTTGACCCAAATTAGGGTTTGAGTTTTCACAAGGATATTTTGACTTAAAATGCCCAAAGTGACTTTCATACTTCATGTTGGACTCACAAGTTTTCCCATACCAAGTTTCAAGCCTTGATTCAAATCTTTGCCCAGTCAATTGGACAGTTGACCTAGAAATCAGTTGTATTGGGGGAAAAGTAAACTATGGCCAACTGACAGTCAAACCTCATGAAATTTTACCCACATCAACATTATGAACTCATATGAACCATTTGATCAAGTTTGGATCACAATTCCACAAGAAATTTGATCAGATCACCAAAAGGGCTAAATGGTCATTTTTAGGGTTTTGACTGCACAAAGGCAATTTATGACTGTTTGACCTAACCAATGGCAAACCAAGCTCACACATGGACTCAAGGACTCAATGACATTGTCTTTACCCATTCAAAAAGTTCAAAAGATCTCAAACGTATAGGATTGACAGATGAATATTTCAGTCAACTGATCAAAATTTGATTATACACTGAAAAGTCAAACTTTAACTTTTTGGTCAAAATCAAGTGCCAAGGGTTATTTTTCATCAAGACATGTCAAATTATGAAACTTGTTCATCAAGAAACCCAAAAATGCAAGTTAGGGTTTAAAATGGAAAAATTTCATAACTTAGAAATTTTTTAAGTTATGAAATTTTCTTATTTTTTCCTAACTTTGTCCCATTTTTTCACCAAGATGCAAATGGATTCAAACAAAACTTGAAACATGAAAGTTGCATTCCATTGCAAAATCTACAACTTTTATTCACAAATTTTCCCCAAAAGAAGCTTGTATCTCAAGTTATGATTTTTGGAACAAGGGTCCATAAAAGTTTTAACTTAGAAGAAATTTGCCCTAATCTAGGCAGGATTTTGGCCCATCTTCTTGGCCACTTTTCACCTAGTTCCAAGAGGAATTTCAAATTGAATTACAAAGATGGATTGTATTACATGTTCCAAGCTTTCCAAATTGTCCAAGAACTCCTCAAACAACCTTTTGGTTAGAGAGAATCGAATTAACAAATTGGCCAAAACTCACTTTTGTTCATGACCAATACATGTTCATACAAGTTTCATTTTCAAACCAGCATGCTTTGTACTTACTTGCAGGCCTCTAAACCCTTTTTCACTCCTTAATTGAATTCAAATCCACTGAGCTAATGCATTATCTTGGCCATTTGGACATTGCACACAAAACTAACCCTTAATTAGAAAAAGGTAGAATGCCATTTTGATAAAGTTGCACTTTATGTCAAAACATGATCTTTGAGCATAGGGGGGCATATCTCTGAAGCCAAATCAAATCTACAAATTTCAAGTCTCAAGGGAAAGATATGCAGGATACAATATAGAGGGTACAAGCATGCATTGTCAACACACATATCTTTGCTTCACATAGAAGAAACTTGGCAAAAGAACACCAAACTCTCATTCCTGTCAACATAACCAAAAACAAACTTTATGAACACCTTCCATACATCAAACCAAGCCTGAAACACGACTCAATCATCCCTCATATCCCCTAATACCCCAAAGCACTGTTTTTCTGCAAAAACAGGGCATCCCTGCAGATTGAGTTGCACAACTCAGTTTGCTCGTGCATTTTTGCCAAAACAAGTTCAAACACATTCCTCACCATCCACCTAAACTATTCCAAGCCCTAAACACCAGTTGTAACACCCCTAACCTCACTTGCCATTTTCATTTTTCAACTTTGCAGGTGGACTTCTATAGCACGATACAGGGTGTTTCAAAGCAAGCCAGGTGTTGGAGAAGCTTCCTTGGACCTCAGGCAAGCTATACAGAAGCTCAAACTCCATTGAAGGTGGCCACATTGCTCTACACGATTCAAGCTGAAACATGTAATACATGGACTTTTATCTCTCTATCTAGGAAGAGTTAAGCTTAGGTTTGTGAATGAATCATGTCCTACTCATAGCCCTGAAGCCATACATGTGATCACTATTCATTTATGTTAAGCGTGCTGTGAGAATTTTAGCCATGAACATGAAGAAAAAATTAGGTTAAAAATTAGGGCCAGAGAAATTCTCTCTGGCCTTTGAGAGTTAATCCATGTTTTTTACATGTTTGAATTCGTTATTTGATGCTCTACAATGTTTGTGTTATGAGTTTTGCAAAAAAATCAAAGAATCAGGAGTTAGTGTTGGACAAAGAAAGGCGCGCATTTTCTGTTTCAAATAGAGTTGGAGGTTGAAGATGATGGCTTGGGTTGGGCCTGAGCCATCCTTACTTTTTGCACCCCCTTTTTTCAGTTTGCACCCCCCTGGCCCATTTGATTGAATATTTGTCATTTTATTTTTTATTCTGACTTTATATTTTTTGCTCAAACCTAAAAAATGCTAAAAATATTTTTCCACATTTTTTTTATATTTATTTGATAATTGTTTCATTTTATTAGCTTATGTATGTAAATAATATAAATACTTTTTATTAAAACCCTAAAAAAATAATATAAAAATTATATTTATTTTTCAGTTATTATTTTTATTTATATCTTGAAAACATTTTCTTAAATATACATTTTTTTTTATATATATACATAAATAATTAATTTGATCTTTTATATTTAATAGGCTTAGTGTATATATATATATATATATATATATATATATATATATATATATATATATATATATATATATATATATATATATATATATATATATATATATATATATATATATATATATATATATATATATATATATATATATATATATATATATATATATATATATATATATATATATATATATATATATATATATATATATATATATATATATATATATATATATATATATATTTGTATATTTTATTTTATTAGATACTTAGGACAAAAATATAGAAATAATACATTTTTATTTTTATTAACATTTGACACCAAAAATACCTTTTTTACAATATACTTTTTATTTTTTGTATAAATTAATATATATTGTATATAATTATTAAGTATTACTATTTACTTAAAATATTAGGGTTTTGCCCTAAATGAAAAAAATAATTAAATATTGACTTTTTTTATTTTGTTTATATTTCACATCAAAAAATACCCTTTTCACATACATAAAAAAATCATTTTGTGCATAATACATTTTTATTTATTTACTGTATTTATTTAAATATTGTACAATTAAATGTTGTAACATATACATTTGATATGGTTGTAATAACTTAGGTTTTATTTCCTTGTCAAATATCTCCAATTCAAACTTGTACCCCCCTCCCTATATCATGTTGTAATAGCTTAGCATTTAATTTCTCGTACTTAAAAGCTTTCAATTATGCCATGTTTAGAGAATTAGGGTTTGTATGCCAAAATCAAATTAACAAGTAGCTTGACCTAATCCAATATAAATATGCATGAAAAACAAACACAATGCACACTTGCACCCTTAGGGTTACTCCACTTGTTGCCTTCAAAAATGGGCCATGGTTGCATGTTGAATATCTTTGGCAAAATAAAAACAAATCAAAATGATCATAGTCCCTCGATGACGCTATCTCAAGTTGCCTAAACAAAAAATGATCAAGTCCCTCAAGAAAATTGCCAAAGATACTTGACACTATTGCTTTCATGGTCTATACGATGACCCGCGCCCGTCCCGTTAACATCCTAACACAAGGTTGTTCACCAAATACAATGGTGAAGCAACACTGTTAAAAGGGTTAAAACATGAGAAAGATCTTTGAGAAATTTAGGGTAGATAGCTCTTGATTACTTGATCAAACTTGCAAAACATCCTTGCCATTTTTCAAAACACACTCTACAAACACAATTTCAAAACCCCACTTTCAAAACATTAAAAACTTTCCAAAACACCTTTGTATACATTCAAACAAAGAATCATTACAAAGGTTGCCACAACGATGGCCTCTTTTCAAAACATCTTTCAAAATCACACACAAAGCACCATTTCAAACAATTGAAAAGCACCATTTCAAACAATTGAAAAGCAAAGGCAAGTTATTTAAGCAAGTAACTAAGAGCCCATGGATAACCATGGATAGAAAGGGTGCTAATACCTTCCCTTTCTATAATCTACTCCCCGAACCCAAGAAAAAATCTCAAAGGTCTTTCCTGTGCTTTTTGACCTTTCCTTAGGATAAAATAAAAAGTCGGTGGCGACTCTTGCTCAACCGAAACATTTGCGAAAACAAACGCAAAACCCAAGTCAGTTCTCCCACCGTATCACAGAACTGGCGACTCTGCTGGGGAAAACTCTAAAAGTGGAGTAACCTTAGGGCTTAGATCACCTTTTGCATGATTAATTGTTTGCTTTGATTGCTTTATATTTTTGTTCTCTTGTTTGGGCTTGAAATCCTACACCCGGATTTGGGAAACATTCATAGATAGCAATACGTTGTGGAAACTGTGTGGGGTATACCGACACGGTTGAAGCAATAGCTATATTAGTGTGACATATTTGTGAGTACCGGTAACCCTTGAGTTCAATCAAGGAGAGTACGGGGTCGCTGAGTGATGTCACTAAGCACTAATGACCTAGAACCTTACTTGACCATCTTGGCCTTTTATTAGGGGTAGTGAGATGACTGGCTTTGGTGCAGTCCGAAGTTGGTAGATACTCGATACTACACTCATTGAGGGTTGTTTTCTTGGAATATTTTGGTCGCTAGTTAAGTGGCTAAACCAAAACAATGAACATAGAAAACAATCCAATGATATTGAGCTCCTTAGAACCCGGTTACTATTTAGGACAGGTTTTATGCCAACTAAACTCAAGAGGGTACTTACCTATGAAACCTCATGCAAGCCTGAAACTAGGGTTTTGTGTGACTTGCTTGTACATGTGCTTGTGCATTCATCATGAACATCATAAAGCATCATATGCATTCACTAACCATTTCAAGGGTTTGGATCTTCATCTTTGTTCCTGTTTTGTAGGTCATGGAATCTCTTCGCAGGAAAACCATTCAAGTAAACCTTGTGAGGATCCCTCCTCAACTCAAGGAGCTTACATCCAGAATTCCAGAAAACTCTCTCTTCAGTGAAAGACATGGTAGACTTCTCAACCTAGTCAACACCAACATTGAAGAAGACATGGTGAAAGTGTTGTTCCAGTTCTTTGACCCCCTTTACCACTGTTTCACATTTCCCGACTACCAATTGTTGCCCACTTTGGAGGAATTCTCTCAACTCCTGAGAATTCCTATTCTTAATCAACTACCCTACAACGGTACGGAAAAAGAACCAAAACCTAAAGATGTTGCTCAAGCCTTACACTTGCAACCATCTGACATCAAGGGGCATTGGGAAACCAGAAGTGGTGTCAAGGGCTTCTTGGCAAAGTTCTTGTTTGAGAAGGCACAAGAGTGTTGGGATTCCTTGGATCTGCAAGCCTTTGAAGAGATTGTAGCACTCCTTATTTATGGGTTGGTCTTGTTCCCAAATCCTGACCAACTTATAGATGTGAATGTTGTCAAGATTTTCATATCCAGGAATCCCATACCTACATTGCTTGGGGACATCCTCCACTCATTTTACACACGAACAATGAGAAAAAGAGGTGTTCTCATGTGCTGTACTCCTCTCCTTGAAAGGTGGTTTATTTCTCACATTCCACAATCAGTTTTAAAGTATGAGCAAGGCTTAAGATGGTCACAACGATTGATGACCCTCACACATTCTGATGTACATTGGTGTTCTCGGTCCAGAGATAATCTCATCATCATCGATTGTTGTGGTGAGTTCCCTAATGTCACATTACTTGGCATTAGAGGAGGCATTACCTACAACCCTTGTCTAGCTTTGAGACAATTTGGATATGCTCGGAGGGATGGCCCTCATGACATGCTGATTCTTGACCTAGTTTTTGACTTCGACAACGATGTGCAAGGACTTCGACAAAGGTTCATCAGAGCTTGGAGGATGCCTAACAAGGTGGATAGTAAGACATTGGGGCACAAGAATTCCATCCCCCTTGAGCCTTACTTCAAGTGGGTACGAACCCACTCTCAGAATCTTATGATGCCGTATCCTCACATTCTCCCTTTGATTAAAGATCCTGTTAAGGAAGGAGAGGTTCCATACACCATCCTATATCCTAGCATGCCAACATCATGGGAGGAAATGCAAAAGAGTTGGATCCAACTCAAGGAAGAGCGGGATACTTTCGAAGCCAGCTTCTATGCTAGTGAGAGGAAGGTTTTAGAGCTCACCCGCCGACTCCACGAGGAAGAGACCCTCAACACCTACATCGCACCAAAGAGGATGCACAACGTCTTTTTACCTTAAGAAGTTTTGTAATATTTGGCCCATGGGGCATTTATGTACTAACAAAATTTCTTCTTATTAATATGACGTGTGTTCTTTTTGTCTGCAACAACTTTGAATTTCTAAATCCTTGAATGAATTACATGAATAAACATATCATTCATCATATGCACAAACAGGTATTCAAGCCAGGTTTCCTTATCTTTCTGCTGTTTATTTCAGTAAGATGGATTTGGAGCAAACAGTGAAGGACCTACAGGCCCAAAATTCACAATTTCAACAACTCCTCATGACCTTGGCAAAGGATCAGGAGGATCTCAAAGCTCTTCTAGATAAGGGTAAAGAGAAGAAAAAGAATAAGAGACCGGGGGTAGTTACTTTCGGAAGAAGATTTGAGGGTGATGCTAGAAGGGCTCTTGAGTTTCCGTCAACATCCGACGAGGGGATTGGCAAGGGGAAAGGAGTTAATGTGCCTTCTGAATTTGAGGTAGAAGAGGAGGAAGAAGAGGCAGACGAAGACTATTCAGAACAACAGTATCCACCAGCGGATGACAAGTACAAAAACCTTGAAGACAGATTGGCAGCTATGGAGTTGCAGAGGGTGCCCGGATTGGATTTTGAGGAGCTGGGGCTTGTGGCTGGGATTGTTATCCCTCCTAAATTCAAGGTCCCAACATTCTCCAAATACGACGGTTTGTCTTGCCCTAAGATGCACTTAAGGTCGTATGTTAGAAAGATCCAGCCACATTCATCCGACAAAGATCTCTGGGTGCATTTTTTCCAAGACAACTTGTCTGGTACTCAGTTAGATTGGTTTTATCAGCTTGAGAGGTCAGAGGTCCATAATTGGGAAGATTTGGCAGCCGCTTTCTATCATCAGTATCAGTACAACGCTGATTTGGTGCCAACCCGTACTCAGCTACAGAGTATGGGAATGGCTTCAAATGAAAGGTTCAAGGAGTACGCTCAAAAGTGGCGCGACCTGGATGGAAGGGTGCAGCCACCGCTATCAGATAGGGAATTAGTTGACATGTTCTTGGGGACCCTATCTAGCCCTTTCTTCAACCATCTAATCGGAATCTCTTCAGCAGGATTTACTGAGTTGATTTTGACTGGCGAGAGGGTGGAAGCCGGTATCAAAAGTGGAAAGATTGAAAAGGGTGCTTCTGCATCCACAACTGCTAGAAAACCTTTCCCAGCCAAGAAAGAAGCATCTGACGTATACACTCAGAAAAATCAGGAAAGAGAGGAACATCGGCCAACAGTGGGGGCCGTATTAATCCAGAAGTCCGCATCAGACCAGCCTAGAAATAACCAACCAAGGAATGATCAGACCAGAACTTATCAGCAAAGGCCACCACGGCGGTTTACTCCAGTAAATATGACACCTGCTCAAATCCTTCCACATCTCTTAAAGTTGAATCTCACAAACATTAAAGAGGCTCCAAAGAATGTGAATACCGCCTCTCCATCTTACAATTCTAAAGCCAAGTGCGCTTACCATTCTGACAGCATTGGGCACGCTACTAATAATTGTTGGGCACTCAAGAACAAAATTCAGGATTTAATTGATGCCAAAGAGGTCGAGTTTGAAGCTCCTGAAAAGCCAAATGTCATATCCGCGCAAATGCCCAAGCATGGTCACAATGTGCATGCTATTTTGGAAAATCTCCATGTTACTGATATTGCCGATCTGTTGACTCCATTGTTAGTGATAAAAGAAAATATGTTGAGAGCTGGGATCTTTCCTGGTTGTGATGAAGATTGCTACTTTTGTGTGAATATTCAAGATGACTATCCAATGTTGAAGTCGGATGTCCAACGCCTGATGGATACTCAAGAAATACTTTTTCAGAAAACTCCTGCTAACACTTTCAATCCAATTTCTCCTGATACTTGTGATACTTCAACCCATGACATTGTTATCATTACTATTTCCGACAATCCTCCCAAGGCTTGCAAAAGGCCTGTCAGGATTACACCCAACTCCGAATGTGTACCTCTCAAGATCACCATGCCGGGACCTCTCCCGTACCAGTCAACTAAAATGATACCGTGGAACTATGGGGGAGAAATCTTCTACCACGACATCAAGAAAATTGAAACAGTCTAAGAAATCTGTGAAGAAGACTCTGACATAGGAAACATCGCGGGTACTAGCAAGATAACCCGCAGTGGCCGGATCTTTTCTCGGGAGATTGCTCCTCCCCGAGCAGTCTTCGGACCCTTAAAAGCTTATGCACCTGTTGGACCCTCTGTACAAGGCCCAGTGATCGAAGAGTCAAATGCTCCTGAAGAAAGACCATCCGATGATAACACCGACAAAGGTAAGGGGATAATGAATGAGCCTGTCAGGACGAAGGCTCATGCTGTAGCTATACCTGAAACCACTCAGAAGGAGATGGATGAGATCCTCAAAATAATCCGCAAAAGTGACTATGATGTGGTAGAACAACTGGGGCAAACCCCCTCCAAAATCTCAATGCTAGCTCTCCTGCTCTGTTCAGAGGCCCACGCCAAGGCTCTGATTAAATTCTTGAAAACAGCACATGTCCCCCAAGAGACCTCAGCTTACCAATTTCAAAATTGTATGGCCAGCCTTACTGCTGACAACGGTCTGGGTTTTTCCGACGCTGACCTAACTCCTAAGGGAAGGAAGCACAATGATGCATTGCATGTTTCGGTTGAATGCCGAGGAACCACTCTCGCCCATGTCTTGGTCGATACTGGTTCTTCCCTAAATGTGCTGCCTAAGAAAGCTCTAGACCGGCTGGATTGTGAGGGTTTGGAGCTGAAGCCAAGTAATATTGTTGTCAGGGCCTTTGACGGGTCTAAGAGAATGGTCCACGGGGAGGTCGATATTCCCATCAAGGTAGGCACCGAAGTGTTTAACTCCACCTTCTACGTGATGGACATCCTCCCGTCATACTCATGCCTGCTGGGAAGACCATGGATTCATTATGCTAGAGCGGTCACCTCCTCTTTACACCAGATGTTGAAGTACCCCGTTAAGGGTAAAATCATCATTGTACACGGTAAAGAGGAATACATGATTAGTCGTCTCAACTCCTTTCGATATGTGGAGTTAGACGGCGAATTCATTGAAACACCTTTTCAGCATTTCGAGGAAGTTTCTCCCGAGGTTGCGGTGGCGAAGACAGCAGTTGAGGTACCTATCACTCCCGGGCATGTGGCTAAGATGGCATCTCTCAAAGATGCAGAGGCTGTGATTAAGGAGGGGAATAGCACAATATGGGGACAATTGCCTGACTTTACCCATAAGACAGACAAGTTTGGTTTAGGGTTTACTGCGGTGGGACAAAAGGCTATACGCCGCTCCAAAACTGAAAAGACACCCATCAAGATTTCTCTCCGTGGAATCAATGCTATAGAAGGTGAAGATGAGGAAAGCCACTTTGAAGATTGGATCTTCCCAACGGCCGAAGGGGGTTTGAGCAATTGGGAGGCGAAGGATTTTGTCCCTATCACCTTTATTAATCAGTAATCTTTATCTTTGAACAATTTCCAGTTTTTTATGGTCTGTAATAACTGATACAATTCGTACACTGTTTTTTCACCTCATGCCTGGCCCGGGGCATGTAGGTCCATTTGTAAGGGCTTGATTCTCTTCATAATCATATGCCATATTTTAATGAATCATTGGACGATTTTTCATTTATAAACTGTTGTGTTCATTTTCTTTCCTTTTGCATTTTTGTTTGTTTAAGGATGGCTATCCCTTACACACACCCACACTCACAAATGCAGGTACCCATCCACTCTGGATTCCATGGGTGACTATTCTGCCGTAAATTTCGATAACTCTGAAGATTTGGTCAATCAAGCTGAATACGAAGATGACAAAGATTGTGAGGCACCGGGAGAGTTAGCCAGACTTCTACAACAAGAAGAGAGGGCCATCTTGCCTCATGAAGAGTTGTTGGAAACCATCAACTTAGGGACAGAGGAAGATAGGAAGGAAATAAAAGTGGGTGCCAACCTGGAACCAAGTGTCAAGGAGCGCTTAATACAGTTATTGAATGAAAATGTTGAAATCTTCGCATGGTCTTATGAAGACATGCCAGGGTTAGACACAGATATCGTGGTTCATCGTCTCCCCACAAGAGAAGATTGTCCACCGATCAAACAAAAGGTTCGTTGAATAAGGCCCGACATGTCTGAGAAAATTAAGGCTGAAGTAATGAAGCAATTCAACACTGGCTTTCTGGCTGTTACATCCTATCCACAATGGGTTGCTAACATTGTACTAGTACCTAAGAAAGATGGCAAGGTCAGAATGTGTGTAGACTATCGGGATTTGAACAGGGCTAGCCCTAAAGATGATTTTCTGCTGCCGCATATTGACATCTTGGTTGACAACACAGCTCAGCACAAGGTTTTTTCCTTCATGGATGGATTCTCGGGCTACAACCAGATCAAAATGGCCCCCGAGGACATGGAGAAAACTACCTTTGTTACACAATGGGGTACCTTCTGTTACAAGGTGATGCCGTTCGGACTGAAGAACGCAGGGGCAACCTATCAACGCACCATGGTAGCTTTGTTTCATGATATGATACATCATGAGATTGAAGTTTACATAGACGATATGATAGCTCGATCACAAATGGAAGAAGAACACCTTGAACATTTGCAGAAGCTGTTTGCCAGGTTGAAGGAGTACAAACTCAGGCTGAATCCAAGCAAGTGCACTTTTGGAGTTAGGTCTGGTAAACTTCTGGGATTTATTGTCAGCAACAAGGGCATTGAGGTCGATCCGGCAAAAGTAAAAGCTATACAAGAAATTCCTGCTCCCCGTACTGAAAAGGAGGTTAGAGGGTTCTTGGGACGCTTGAACTATATTGCAAGGTTCATCTCTCACCTGACATCTACCTGTGAGCCAATTTTCAAACTATTAAAGAAGGATCAGGTAGTTGAATGGAACGATGATTGTCAATCTGCTTTTGATAAGATCAAGGAGTATTTATTGGAACCTCCTATTCTGATGCCACCCGTCGAAGGAAAACCGTTGATCATGTATCTGATTGTTTTGGATAATTCAATGGGGTGCGTGCTGGGCCAACATGACGAGTCAGGTCGAAAAGAGCATGCCGTTTATTACCTTAGCAAAAAGTTTACCAACTGTGAGACTCGCTACTCACTGCTCGAGAAAACTTGCTGCACTTTGGTATGGGCTGATCGCCGACTAAGGCAGTATATGTTGACTCATACCACTTTGTTGATTTCCAAAATGGATCCCATCAAGTACATCTTCGAGAAGCCTGCTTTATCTGGAAGAATCGCTAGATGAAAGATGATCCTGACTGAATATGACATCCAGTATACTACCCAAAAAGCTATAAAAGGGAGTGTACTAGCTGACCATCTAGCTCATCAAGTTGTCGAAGATTACCAATCTATGAGATTCGACTTCCCAGACGAGGACATCATGACTTTAAACAACATCGAAGGTAACGGACCGTATGACGGACCTGAAAATGGATCCCGATGGACCCTGTACTTTGATGGTGCTTCAAATTCACTGGGCAACGGTATCGGTGCGGTACTCATTTCCCTAGAAGGTTGCCATACACCTTTCATGGCCCGACTTTGTTTCAGCTGTACCAATAACATGGCCGAATATGAAGCTTGCATCTTTGGTCTCAAGGCTGCTATAGACCTGGGGATCAAATCTTTGGTTGTATTTGTGGACTCGACTTTGGTTATCAGTCAAGTCAAAGGAGAGTAGGACACCAAACATCCTAATCTTATCCCATACAAAGAACATGTCTTGACATTGTTGCCTCGTTTCGAGCAGATTACTTTCGAGCATTTCCCGCAAGAAGAGAATCAGCTAGCAGATGCTCTGGCTACAATGTCTTCCATGTTTAAACTCAACTAGGATAACGAAGCTCCCCAAATTACCATCGAGCGAATGGACGAACCTGCATATTGTCATGAGATTAATACCGAAGAAGTAGTGGAACAACCCTGGTTTCATGAAATCAAAAGGTATCTCCAGACTAGAGAATATCCCGAAGGAGCTTCCGTCAATGACAAAAAGTTCTTAAGGAAATTTGCTGCCAAGTTCTTCCTAAGCAATGGCATCCTTTATAAGCGTAGCCATGATTGTGTTTTACTTCGTTGTATGGACAAAGCTGAAGCAGAGTTGATCATGACCGAGATACACAGTGGCACATTCGGCACCCACTTGAGCGGGCATACGATGGCTAAGAAGTTTCTAAGGGCAGGCTATTACTGGTCTACTATGGAAGCTGATTGCTATCAACATTCCCGTACTTGCCATAAATGCCAAATCTACGTCGATAAGGTACACATTCCTCCTGTTCCTCTCAACGTTCTGACAGCTCCTTGGCCATTCGCAATGTTGGGCATTGACATGATTGGAGAGATCAAGCCCACGACATCCAATGGACATTACTTCATCTTGGTCGCTATTGATTATTTTACCAAGTGGGTCGAAGCAGCTTCCTTTGCCTCTGTTACAAAGAATGTGGTTGCCCGTTTCATAAAGCAGGACCTCATATGCCGGTATGGTGTCCCTGACAGGATCATCACAGACAACGGTACAAATCTGAACAATACTATGATCACCGATCTATGCGAACAGTTTAAGATTTATCATCACAATTCATCTCCCTATCGGCCGAAGATGAACGGTGCTGTCGAAGCCGCGAACAAAAACATCAAGAAGATCATTCAGAAAATGGCAGTTACCTACAAGGACGGGCACGAGATGTTACCGTTTTCTCTGCATGGATATCGAACCACGACACGTACTTTAACCGGGGCAACCCCATTTTCTTTGGTGTATGACATGGAAGTTGTTCTACCCATGGAGGTTCAGATTCCTTCCTTAAGGATTATGAAAGACGCTGGTTTGAGTGAAGACGATTGGATTCAGACCCGACTTGATCAACTTAATTTGATCGACGAGAAGCGACTTACGGCTGTTTTCCATGGTCAGACTTATCAAAAACGGATGATCAAGGACTTCAACAAGAAAGTCAGACGTCAGGTATATCAAGTCGGAGATCTTGTAATCAAGCGGATCATATTACCGCAAAGTGATCCCAGGGGAAAGTGGACTCCTACTTACGAAGGACCATTTGTGATCAAGAGCATCTTTTCTGGTGGGGCAATGATTTTGACCACCATAGACGGCGACGATTTGCCACACCCTGCGAACGCAGACATAGTTAAAAAATACTACACATAAAATAACCCAACAAGATGAAAATCTGAAAGGGCGACTTGGGAAAAAATGGTCATCCCGGTGAACCGAAAACCCGAAAGGGCGGTTCAGGCAAAAATTAGGGATAAAACAAAAAAATCTGTACACCCGGCAAGTTGAAAACCCGAAAGGGCGACTTGGGTAAAAAGGGGTTTCCCGGTGGATCGAAAACCCGAAAGGGCGATCCAGGAAAAAGTTAGGGAATTCAAGCGTATGACTATGTCTCGTCGGATCACTTTAAGAACGATCTCTTCACCAACAAGCTCCAAAGCTTCTGATCAATCCAGTCATCGGCGGACGAAGCTGCGAATGGATAAGTATTCAGAGTTATGAAGGTTATGGCAGAATGGGAATCCCATGGAATTATTACACATAGCCATCTTTCTTTTGTATAAATTTTTTCAATTTTTACGACAACATTCTCTTACTAGGATGTCTGTCTCCTTTGTACAAAGATACTCATAAAAAGTTAATACAAATACGCTTCCAAGTGCAGAAATTTGCTTTGCCTTCCTTTTCTTTTTACACTTATGTTTTATTTGAAAAAAAAACGTCCAATGTTTTGTTAAATAGGCATATGCATTTGAATATAATCATTGCTTACAAATAAGGATAAAAAAAAATGATTGCTAATAGGTTGAAGGTATAGGTAGATATCTTGATGCCCTTACAGAAGAAATCCCTAGAAGAATTAAAATTCGAGATCCTCAACAGAGTTAAAATTCGGGATATATTTCTCCAACACAGTTGAACTTCAGGACCCTCGGCAGAGCAAAGCTTTCTAAAACCTGGATTCCCTAGCTAAAGCGCATTCCAGAACTTAATTCCCCTCAGAGTCAAGTTTCAAGATCCCCAGTGGAGCCCAAAAACCCTAAATATCCTATTCCCAACGGAACCAGAATAATGATCATTCTCCCCACAAAGATACTTCCCAAACAGATTGAAGATTCTCAGTCCCCTTTTTCCAGCATAAGTCTCTCAGGTTCTAAACTTCCGAGTAGAGATTTTCAAAGTTTCCTTGATTCCCCAAACAGTTAGCAGTCAACAAGGATTTCTCATCTTCAGTAATCGAATTCTTGTAATCCCCTGCAGCAGTCAAGGATGCACTTTCCCCTGCAGCAGTCAAAGAATCTATTATTTCCCGCTATCCGGATTCATCTATCCTCAGTAAGACAGCTCATCAGCTTACATGCACATTCATTACATTCATATATCATAAACATTGATATAACATATATATTGCATCATACATTTCATGCAACATAACTTTGTGTTCAGCTAACATTTTTACCCTTTTCAGGATAAGATTAAAAGGCTATCATGAACAGTTATCCAGATACAGTTTCAGATACGCTCCAGACACGGAAGCCACTCTATTACTCATTCAGATTCAACTTTCAGATAGTACAGATACACCCTAGATACGACGGTCATTCTACTACTCATTCAGACTTCAGCAATCCGATACCGACTAGATACGCTCAAAACATGGCAGCCATTCTATCCCTCATTCAAATTCAACTATCAACTACAAGTTCAGGTGCACCCCAAACACGGATGCTATTCTAGCCTTTACACCAGCAGTTTGATTCTCCCCAGTGCAGTCGCCACATAAATCATTTTATCACTCATTCAGATCCCAGTTATAGTCTCAGATACGCTCCAAACACGGAAGTCATTTTGCTACTCATACAGATCTCAACTTCAGATACAGTCCAAATACGCTCCAGACACGGTTGCCATTTTGTCACTCATTCAGAGTTTATCCCCAACACACACTTACTCCATGCACAGATATTCTTCTGTTATCCGGATACAATGCAGATACGCTCCAGACACGGAAGTCATTCTGATATTCATTATACATTCAAATACAGTTACAGCTCAGATACGCGCCAGACACGGACTCCATTCTTTTGCTCATACAAATTCAGTCTCCAGATACAGTTCAAATCCATTCCAGACACGGATACCATTTTGATGTTCATTCCTCTGACCTACAACATTGCAAATCAACAAAGATTCTTGGATGGAATCTTTAAGTCCATCTCCATCAAGATTCTACCATCTCCAAATGGCATCTTTAAGCCTATTTCCTCAGCTATACTTTTGACGAGTGCAAATTTACGGGAATTCTAGTGTCCAATCTCCTTTTACCTTCGAGACGCGAAAGGCAAACTTGCCAATCTAACTATTCAGGTTCAAGAAGATTGAACAGGGGAAACTGTTATACCCCAAAATTTGCCCTCTCATTTCATCAGCATTTTCTCATCACAAGACTCTTGGAGTTCAAGATCAAACTAGGGTTTGCTCTACTCAAGACCCCTCCTTGCATTGTTGACCCAAATTAGGGTTTGAGTTTGCACAAGGATATTTTGACTTAAAATGCCCAAAGTGACTTTCATACTTCATGTTGGACTCACAAGTTTTCCCATACAAAGTTTCAAGCCTTGATTCAAATCTTTGCCCAGTCAATTGGACAGTTGACCTAGAAATCAGCTGTATTGGGGAAAAAGTCAACTATGGCCAATTGACAGTCAAACCTCATGAAATTTGACCCACATCAACATTATGAACTCATATGAACCATTTGATCAAGTTTGGATCATAATTCCACAAGAAATTTGATCAGATCACCAAAAGGGCAAAATGGTCATTTTTAGGGTTTTGACTGCACAAAGGCAATTTTTAACTGTTTGACCTAACCAATGGCAAACCAAGCTCACACATGGACTCAAGGACTCAATTACATTGTCTTGACCCATTAAACAATTTCAAAAGATCTCAAATGCATAGGATTGACAGATGAATTTTTCAGTCAACTGATCAAAATTTGACTGTACACTGAAAAGTCAAACTTTGAATTTTTGGTCAAAATCAAGTGCCAAGGGTTATTTTTCATCAAGACATGTAAAATTATGAAACTTGTTCATCAAGAAACCCAAAAATGCAAGTTAGGGTTTAAAATGGAAAAATTTCATAACTTAGAAATTTTTTAAGTTATGAAATTTTCTTATTTTTTCCTAACTTTGTCCCATTTTTTCACCAAGATGCAAATGGATTAAAACAAAAATTGAAACATGAAAGTTGTAGTCCATTGCAAAATCTACAACTTTGATTCACAAAGTTTCCCCAAAAGAAGCTTTTATCTCAAGTTATGATTTTTGGAACAAGGGTCCATAAAACTTTTAACTTAGAAGAAATTTGCCCTAATCTATGCAGGATTTTAGCCCATCTTCTTGGCCACTTTTCACCTAGTTCCAAGAGGAATTTTAAATTTCATTACAAATATGGATTGTAGTACATGTTCCAAGCTTTCCAAATTGTCCAATAACTCCTCAAACACCCTTGTGGTTAGAGAGAATCGAATTCACAAAGTTGGCCAAAACTCACTTTTGTTCATGACCAATACATGTTCATACAAGTTTCATTTTCAAACCAGCATGCTTTGTACTTGCTTGCAGGCCTCTAAACCCTTTTGCACTCTTTAATTGAATGCAAATCCACTAAGCTAATGCATTATCTTGGCCATTTGGACATTGCACACAAAACTAACCCTTAATTAGAAAAAGGTAGAATGCCATTTTGATAAAGTTGCACTTTATGTCAAAACATGATCTTTGAGCATAGGGGGCCATATCTCTGAAGCCAAATCAAATCTACAAATTTCAAGTCTCAAGGGCAAGATATGCAGGATACAATATAGAGGGTACAGGCCTGCATTGTCAACACACACATCTTTGCTTCACATCGAAGAAACTTGGCAAAAGAACACCAAACTATCATTCCTGTCAACACAACCAAAAACAAACTTTATCAACATCTTCCATACATCAAACCAAGCCTGAAACACGACTCAGTCATCCCTCATATTCCATAATACCCCAAAGCACTGTTTTGCTGCAAAAACAGGGCATCCCTGCAGATTGAGTTGCACAACTCAGTTTGCTCGTGCGTTTTGGCCAAAACAAGTTCAAACACATTCCTCACCATCCACCTAAACTATTCTAAGCCCTAAACACCCGCTGTAACACCCCTAACCTCACTTGCCATTTTCATTTTTCAGCTTTGCAGGTGGACTTCTATAGCACGATACAGGGTGTTTCAAAGCAAGCCAGGTGTTGGAGAAGCTTCCTTGGACCTCAGGCAAGCTATACAGAAGCTCAAACTCCATTGAAGGTGGCCACATTGCTCTACACGATTCAAGCTAAAACAGGTAATCCATGGACTTCTATCTCTCTATCTAGGAAGAGTTAAGCTTAGGTTTGTGAATGAAACATGTCCTACTCATAGCCCTGAAGCCATACATGTGATCACTTTTCATTTATGTTAAGCGTGCTGTGAGAATTTTAGCCATGAACATGAAGAAAAAATTAGCTTAAAAATTATGGCCAGAGAAATTCTCTCTGGCCTTTGAGAGTTAATCCAAGTTTTTTACATGTTTGAATTCGTTATTTGATGCTCTACAATGTTTGTGTTATGAGTTTTGTAAAAAAATCAAAGATATTTGTGCACCTCCTAACTTGCTCAATTTTCATCTTTTGAAGGTGATCTTAAACTTTTTGGAAAGCTAAAGATGTCCTCTACACTTTCTTTTTTAATCATTTTTTCATTTGGAGATATTATCTTGATGTAAGTTGCCTTGACAAAAAGTGTCTTATGTTGACTTTCAGAAAATGACATGTAATGTATGAGCTTGTATCTTTCAAATGGTGTATCTCTTGAACTTGAGGACAAAAGAGAAGTTGTAGGTAATTAGATACTCTTCAAAATGAGCTTTGGTTTGGGGAAAATGGATGAAGTATGTGAAAGTTATGCCTGGTTAAAGTTCAGTAGACTTTTCCTATAGAAACCCTAATTTAGCAACTCTTGACTTTTGATAGATTAGGAGCATTTCTTGAGGAATTGTGATAGACCCTTGATAAAATGATGGATATCACTTCAAAATGTTGATGTTGACCAAAAATATTGAAGTTTGATTGTATATGGGCCACAATTGATTTTTGCCCTAGCACAATTGATTTTCCAATAATTGAGAAAACTTATTGTGAAAGGCATTAATTTGGAATGGATGATCTTGAAGACATATTAGGACCATGGAAAGCATTGTAGACCTTTGTAGCTCAACCATCTTGATGAAAATTGGAACCCTAGTTGGGGGTTCATTGCCCTAGGAGGAGAATTTGTTTGGTCAATTCTTGGTCAACCTTGAGCAATTGAGAATCTCTAGGAGTATGTCTTGTGTGAAAATGGGAGGGAAAATTTTGGGGTACAACAACTGCCCCTGTTCAATCTTCTTAAACCTAAATATTTAGATTGGCTTGTTTGCCTTTCGCGATCTAAAGGTGGAAGATGATTGAACACTAGAGTGCCCAGAAATTTGCACTTGTCTTAAGTGAGACTGTTGGTGAATAATATCGGGAATGGGCTTATAGATGCCATTTGGAAAAGATGACAGAAGACTATCGGAGACGGGCTTAAAGATGCCATCCAAGGAGATATGACGGGGAGTCATCAGAAATGGGCTCAGAGATGCCATCTAAAACAATGTTGATTTCATGAGATATTCCTTTGTAGGAATTCCTATTCCTGTTGATGAGGAGGACTCCGTTGAGGAATGTTCGTCTCTGTCGAGAAATAGAGTTTAGGAGCTTCAGTTGTCCATTACTCTGCTGGGGAGTCATCTCTTGATTGAAGAGACGGAAGTGAATTGCTATCTAGTCAAGATCCAAGCTTAACAGTTACTTGCTGATGATAATAAGGCCGACTGCTATCTGGTCATATTTCAGGCTTCATAATGACTTACTGGGGAAATGAGATTAAACTGTTATCTGGTCATACTCCAGGATTTGCAGTTTCTTAAACTGGAATAGAAATCAGAAAAATCTTAGTGTCTATTTAACTGAGCCAAACAAAAGTCTTGGAATATCTTCAATTGGAATAAGAATCAGAGAGATCTTAGTGTCGATCTAACTGAACCAGAAAAGGTCTTTAATTAACTTTGACTGGAATGGAAATCAAAAAAATCTTAGGATCGATACAACTGAACCAGACAAAAGTCTTGGAATATCTTCAACTGGAATAGGAATCAGAGAGATCTTAGTGTCGATCTGACTGAACCATAGAAGGTCTTTAATTAACTTTGACTGGAATGGAAATCAGAAGAATCTTAGGATCGATTCACCTGAACCAGACAAAAGTCTTAGAATATCTTCAACTAGAATAAGAATCATAGAGATCTTAGTGTGGATCTGACTGAACCAGAGAAGGTCTTGTGAGGACATCTTTCTGAGGAAAATCCTGAAATAACCCTTTGTTAGACGTAGCTTTTGAGAAGACTACCAGGTCACATAAGTAGTTAACTGTGTTTGTTGATTTGATCTTTTCCTAAAAAAGGTAAAGAGTTAGTCATATGCAATGTCATGATGTATGAAATGCATTGTGATGATGTTCTCAAAATAAATGAGGTTATGCTTTATGCGATGTGTATGCGCACGCCACGATGTATGAACATGGGATGCTATTGTGATATTTCCAAATCTGGGAAAATAAATCCCTAACTGCTGTTGGAGAGTATAAGAAGGATGAATCCTTCATTTCCACTGGGGATGATGAATGGATATGATTTTCCAGGGATTTCCTCTTTCTGTTTGAGGATGTTTTGTTGGGGATTGACTCTGCTTGAGAATAACTATGTGGAGGGATATGCTTTATTGGAAGATTTTGCCAATGTAGAGAAATAAACTCTGTTAGGGAATGAACTTCCGTAGTCTGAGAAATAAACTCTAACCGAGAGGAGGTTTTATAAACTGTTTAAGGTTATAAAGCTCGGCAGGGGAACACAGATTTCAGCTCTCTGAAGGAACTTGGCTGGAGGAAGTAATTCCTGCTTGGGGAAGAAGAGGTCAAAACTTTGGTTGTTTCTACTCTGTGGGGAACATAGGTGTCACGAGGTCATATGTAGCGGTGACTTCGTCTCAGAATATCTCTGCCCCTGTACCTTCCAGAGAAAGTACCTGTGGAGACTTTATGGATGGTTTGAGTGTCATCTCTACTCATGGGTTTCTAAGCAAATGTTGATCAGGATAACAAGTCTTCTACTGATAGACAAGTGACAAGATGACGGGACATAGTCGTACGCTTTAATCCCTAACTTTTTCCTGAACCGCCCTTTTGGTTTTTCAGTCCACCGGGATACCCTTTTTTGCCCAAGCTGCCTTTTTAGGTTTTCGACTTGCCGGGTGCATAATTTTTGTATATATCCCTAATTGTTTCCCAAACTCTTTTTTGTTCGCCGGGATGCCCTTATTTTTGCCTAGGCTTGTCAACCTAGCGGGTCTATTTCATGTGTAATCTTTTCAAACTATGTCCACGTTCACTGGGTGCAGAGAATTGTCACTGTCCTTAGTAGTAAGTGTTGTCACACTGCCAGAAGGTGTTTGTTTGATCGTACATGATTCGTTGCTAGAATTCATATTGAATGCTCCAAGTGATTAAGATGGAGTTCTGCCCCTGGCTATTTGTCATTTTTGAGAGATTCCTTGAACCTTGACTTGACTGCCCCAGATCAGTTGGACACCATACTATTCCCCTTAATTATGAATGGCCTATCACTGGAATGTCTTTCCATATGAGGTGATTCTATCCACTGAGAAGATTTATGTTCATGGAATATCCGTCGTGCGAATTTCTCTATTGTTGAACAAATAGTCATATGAAAATAATGGTATTTTAATAATGCAAAGCTTATGTCTGTCTTGAAGTTTGAAAATTCATTTTTTAGTAAAACAAACAAATTTTGTAAAAGTGTGATGTCAACTCAGGATTTATAGCGAACCCTACAGGAGTCAGGATACCTTTTGTAACAATATGCTTTCGAACTAACCCATGCTTCAGCTAGGACTTTTAAGGGATATAACTTGGCATGGTTCATGGTTAAAGAAACAAAGGGTAAAGGCTCAAAGTTTATTTGTACCCACCTATTCTTCGTGATGTTCTTCGATCCTATGTTAGTTAATTGTGCGTTCAGATCCCAATTAAGTCTAGCATCTTGTCCTTGATGTTCTGGTGATGGTTCATATATTGAAAGTTTGTTTTGAAGAGGCAGTCATTTTTGTAATCTTCTTTTTGTTGAGGATTTATAGCGACCTCTTTTTTTTTATTATCCCTGTTTTTGCCTGAACTGGTTCTTTTATGATTACAGTCAGCGAGATGTCCCTGTTTTTTCTTAAGTTTCCTTCATAGGTTTTAACTTAGCGGGATTTTATTTTGAGAGATAATGACTTTCGGCTTTAATAATTATGCGGAACCATCACCATCTTTTGATTTTGAAGGACTTCTTCGATGCCATTCATTGTGTACAAAACAGAAAATTGCAACCGAATGCGCGTCTGAATTGACTGAGAAACTACCCTGCCCCAGGTTATAATTAAGGGTTTTAATTTGTGTGAAAAGAAAAACTCCTACTTCTTTGGCTCAAAGGGGTTGACTAGGGATTATCTTCCTTATAACTCCACTATTTAGGATTTGAAACAATGCATGTACATCATTAGCGGTGTCTGTTCAAAAGCATATTGTAGAGATTGTGGTATCATTTTCGTCATCCTCCCTCTAAAGGCTCAGAGCTTTTGATCGAGAGTTGAATATCACAAAAAGGAAAGCAGTTTAAATATAATGAATATGAATGAATTGATTAAAAACAGAGATATGCAATGCATTGGTAAAGTAACAAAGTTTGACATGAATAAATGTTTGAACAATCAAAAGAAAATTACAAATTGAAAATTCTAATGAACAAAAGCTTCTTCGTCTAATCTTGTCACTTCAAATGGCGTGCCTTGGAGGGATGGCAGAAGAACTCAGTCTGACCATCTTGTGTAAACTCCAGCACTCTTTCATCAATCAAGTTTTGAATTTTATATTTCAACATCAAACAATCGTCAGTATCATGCCCCGTACTGTTGGAATGATATGCACACCTTGCACCAAGATTGTAATTAGGGGAATAAGTCTTGGGATTCAGAGGAGGCCCTATCAACGTAACCAGATTCATCTTCAACATGTGTTGTAAAGCTTGAGACAAGGACATGTTGAGTTTGGTAAACTGCCTCTTGGGTGTATCTGGCTTACTCTGATTAACCTGTTGTTCTTGGCGAGGTTGTTGTTGGACCCGTGATGTGGTAGAAATTTGGAAAGGTCCACTCTTCACCAAACTAAACTCTTGGCTTCTTGGAGGTTGATCAATGACTTGGTCCCCAACCTCGACTGTTTGCTTCATACGGTTGCACCCGTCTTCATGATACTTGTTGACAATTCCTCTCAGCTCTTTTAGTACCGGGCCAGGCCTTGGATAAGAGCCATTTTCTCCAGCATCTGGGTTCTCATTGCTTCAACCTCAGCTTGCAGTTGTTCCAACCATTCATATTTATTATCTTTAGGATTTTTCTTGGCCAGGTTCCCAGCGAGGAGTGCTTTCAACTCTCCCTGCCCCTTGGATAGGTTTAGGAACATTTCCATGAATTGAGCCTCTTGAATTTGGAGATCTGTGTTGTCTTGCTGAGAGCCATTGCTTAAATAAACAGCGAGAACATGAGAGACCTGTTATGAAACCTGCTTATGCAATGATATGTATGATATATGTATGCAATGTTTTCAAGGATTTATAAGACTTAAAATTGCTTAAACAGAAAGAGAACAAATGTTAATTGCATTAAGAAGTTTTATCGATCACAATGATGCCTATTGGGCTTACAAAGGAGATAACAAAGCAAAAATAACTCTGTAAGCAAAGAGACTCAAGCTTCCCACCGGCGCATCCTCTTTGGTGCAATGTAAGGGTTTATACTCTTCTCCTCGTAAGGTAACATGGTGAGCTCTAAAACCTTCTTCTTGCTGGCATAGAATTGGGTTTTGAAAGTATCATGTTCTTCTTTGAGTTGGATCCAGGATTTCCGTAGCTCCTCAAGGTCAGTTGGCATGTCAGGATGAAACACAATGTAAGGAGTGTCTCCCTCAACAATTGGCTCCATAATCACATGTAAGATGGCGGGGTAAGGCATCATAAGACATTGAGCACAAGCTTGCACCCATTTGAGGTAAGGCTCGAGAGGGATGGAATTCTTATTCCCCTATGTCTTGCTATCAACTTTTTTTATCATGCCCCAAGCTCGAATAAACCTCTTGCGATAACCCTGAACATTATTCTCATAGTAAAATGTGATTCCTTGGACGAGTGTGTCGTGAGGACCATCCCTTCTAGCATAACCAAATTGTTGTAACGCCAAACAAGGATTATAAGTGATTCCTCCCCTAATTCCTAAGAGAGGGACATTAGGGAATTCCCCACAGCGATCAATGATAGTGATACTCTCTAAGGATCGGGAACACCAATGAATATTCGAATGTGTAAGGGACATCCGTCTATGAGACCATCTCATACCCTGATCATTCTTCAAAATAGACCGGGGTAGGTGCGAAATAAACCACGTAGACAATAGAGGAGTGAAACACAGAAGGGCCCCTCTTCTCTTTAGAGTGCGACTATGCAAAGAGTGTAGAATATCCCCAAGTAAAGTAGGTACTGGATTATGAGACCGAAAAATCTTAACCGCATTCACATCTATGAGTTGGTCTGTGTTAGGGAATAGTACCATCCCATAGATGAGAAGGGCCAACACTTCTTCAAAATCTTATAAATCCAGGCTATCCCAATAATGGTGAGCTTTCTCAAATAAAAACTTAGCTGGAAATCCTCGGACACTTCTTCTGGTTTCCCAATTTTCCACTACATCAGACCGTTGTAAAGACAGAGCTTGAGCAATCTCTTCAGGCTTTGGGTCTCTTTCCATACTGTTGAATCGTGGCTGATAAAGGATAGGTACCCCCAATAACTGAGAAAACTCCTCCATAGTAGGCACTAACTGGTAATCCGGAAAAGTTAAGCAGTGGTGCAACGGGTCAAAAAACTGAAAGAGCACCTTTAACATTTCTTCATCATGGGTTGAAGTGACCAAGTTAAGAAGTCGACCATGTTTTTCAATGAAGGGAGAGCTTTCAGGAATCCTTGATGCTAATTCCTTGAGTTGAGGAGGTATTTTCACAAGGTTGATTTGGATAGTGTTCCTGCGGGCGGATGTCATGTCCTATAAAACAAGACAAAGATAAGCCTTAGATAAACCTTGAAATGGTTAGTATGATATGCCATGTTATGATGTCATGAATATGCTAAGAAATCACTGATATAGCGAGCACAAGCAAATCACACCAAAAACCTTAAGGTTTAAGGCTTGCATGGGTTTTAAGGTCGAACCCTCTTGAAGTTGGATTGGTTCAACCTGTCCTATAAATAGTAATCGGGTTCTAAGGGATCTCAATATCACTGATCTTTCCCACAAGTTTCGTTCCGATAGGCGACTGACTCATAACCAAACAAAAATAGGGAGTCAAATCTCAATGAGTGTAGCATCAAGTATATGTCGACTTTGGGAATACACCAAAGACGTCCATCTCGCTACGTCCTAATGGCCAAGTTGTTCATTTAAAGGTTCTAAGGTCAGTTGACGCTTCATGACACCACACAGCGGCCCCGTATTCTCCTTTATTAACTGAAAGGCTACCGGTACCAACCAAAGGGTCGCATCAACATAGTCATCGCTTCAACCGTGTCGATATGCCCCGTATAGTTTCTACGATCTATTGCTACTTACCTAAAAGGTTTCCCCAGATCCGGGTGTAGGATGTATAGTACCCAAACAAATACCCTTAAAAGTAAAGAAAATAAACAAACAAAGAAGAAAAATGATCTAGACCCTAAGGTAAACCCCACTTTTATTATTCCCCAGCAGAGTCACCAGTTCTGTGATACGATGGTAGAACCGACTGTTATATATGGATAAACCAAAGAGAAGGAACTGATCAAAATAGAACCTAAACAAGGGAAGGAAATGATCAAAACATAACCTAACCGAAAACGTTATCTAAGCTAATAGAAGGTAAACCTGATCAAAACGGATGAACCAGAGAGAAGGAACTGATCAAAATAGAACCTAAACTAGGGAAGGAGATGATCAAAACATAACCTAACCGAAAATGTTAGCTAAACTAACAGAAGGTAAACCCGATCAAAACAGATGAATCAGAGAGAAGGAACTGATCAAAATAGAACCTAAACAAGGGAGGGAGATGATCAAAACATAACCTCACCGAAAATGCTAGCTAAGCTAACAAAAGGTAAACTTGATCAAAACAGATAGACCAGAGAAAAGGAACTCATCAAAACAGAACCTAAACAAGGGAAGGAAATGATCAAAACATAACCTAACCAGAAATGTTATCTAAGATAATAGAAGGTAACCCTGATCAAAATGGATGAACCATAGAGAAGGAACTGATCAAAACAGAACCTAAACAAGGGAATGAAATGATCAAAACATAACTTAACCGAAAATGTTAGCTAAGCTAACAGAAGGTAAACCCGATCAAAACGGATAAAACAAAGAGAAGGAACTGATCAAAACCGAACCTAAACAAGGGAAGGAAATGATTAAAACATAACCTAACCAAAAATGTTAGCTAAGCTAACAGAAGATAAACCCGACAAAAACGGATAAACCAGAAACAAGGAATCGACTAAGCAGGACCTCAGAGAGCATCGATCAAAGGTGAAATTTATAAGAGAAAGAGACCTGTCAAAACAAACTCTAACAAGAATTTCCAAAACACGTTGGGCTTTTGATAGGTTAGAAATACACAAGAACTACAAAATCCATCATGCCAAAGGCTGAGTGTAATTCTTCAAGAGTGGAAATTATCTGAATTACCACACACCAAGTAGGGATGCTCAAATATTTGAGAAGCGAGAAAGGCTATAAACCGACTCTCACCCGCACTCTAACGGTAAAGAAAACACGAGTAAAATAACTAAAGGCTTGCAAGGGCAAGAGAAAACCATAACTTAATATGGAAATGGAATATACCAATGACCCGACAGACTCCGTTGGGGAAACATAATAGGATCAACCAAAGCTTGTTGTGGAGATAACTCAAATCCAAGCGCATAACAATCTGGTTACTGCCAGTAAACACAATTGGCTTATACTTATGCATATTTGAATTTTTTTATAGCGTAATGCTCCATACAATGGAAATGCTACGCGTTTTGGTAGATGCAATGTAATGATGCATGTTTAACAATGCACTGGGGGAAAGCACGTCAATAATCGGCTGCTGAGATGACAATGAACTTCCGAATGATTATTCTTGCACATCTGATCTTCTGTAGAGAAAAAGAAATCTGAACTTCAATGGGGCACCGAGACTCAGAACCACCAACCTATAAAGATCGATATCACTGGGGAATTAACTCCCTGAAGAGAAATATTGCAAAAATAAATTACAGTTCAAAGAAAATATTGAGTTATGGTTAAACTCCCAAATTCCTGGGGAACGAATTATTTATCCTCTATTAGAAAGAGGAGAGCTTCACTAGGGATGGAAACTTTATCGCATGGAATTTCTTGATGAAGATACCTTCTACTGGGGAGTATGGAAATTCTTAAATAAAAAGAATTATACTCAGACCACACTAGGGATAACATCGTCGGGGGGTAAAAAGTCTACACTTGGGGAAGAAACAAATATCCTGGGACAGAAAATCCACTAGGGATATCTTAACAAAATTCTATCACTGGTGATGAAAGAGTTATGACTGGCATTCCCATATACACCACATTGGGGAGACAGGACACTTGTTCCACTAGAGAAAGAAGAATTCTCTCCACTGAGGAATGATAGATAAGTTACTCTGACAGGTCCTCAGAATTTGGCTTTGACTGGGGATAAAGACTACCTCATACACTGGGGGGGGGGGCAAAGCCTTTAGATGATAGCATCAACAATATTCATTGCACGGGGTATAGCCATCTCTGCAAGATTCAAGCCGGCAAAAAGTCCTATATTGGGGAGAAGAAATCATTTCATTGTGTTTGATGGTTGTCCTCATGAGGATATCAAATTAGAATCTCCCATAGGAAAACATGAGTCTCTTCAAGAACTCTGATATAGGCAAGTCGCATTGGAGAGAGAGGGAGTTCATTCCTCACTGAGTAGGAGAATGCATGCTTCATGGGGATAACGAGCATAAATTTCACTGGGGAAGCCATAGAAAGTCGACTACAAGGGGAGTATACCAAAGTCTCTGGTTGGCAAATAAAACGATTCTTCTGAGAAAACCTGGAAAGAAACAAACTTCACTGAGAAGGAGGAATACTCGGGCGAGAGTATGCCTTTACTGGGGAAATGCTGCAAAAATAAATTGTAGTTCAGAGGAAATTTTGAACTCCGATCCAACTCCCAACCTCCTGCGGAAAATATCAAACATTTCTTTCCAATGATAAAGAAAATCTTGCTGGGAAGTGGGATCTTCTAATGTAAATCCTTAATAAAAGTGACTTCAACTGGGGGATCACAAAAATTCTTAAATAAAAGAATTCTACCCAGGCCACACGTGGAATACCATCGTCGAGGGTAACAATCTTTACTTGAAGAAAAGAAAGGCGTATTTGAACCATAAGCTTGAGGTTCAGAACTCCACCGAGGAAATATTTCAACAATACTCCATCACCCAGGATAAAAGAATTCTAAACGGAATTCGTCTATGCACACTGCTCCAGAAAAACATGAGACTTGCTTCACTGGGGCATAATAAGCATGCTGGTCAAACATCTCTTCAAGAAAACCTGACTTGGGCAAACTTCCCTAGGGAGAAAAGATACAAACTTCATAGAGAGGATGACCAACAACCTCACTAGGGATATAAATTCCAACCACAGAGTCACAGAGTATCAACTTCAAGGGGATATAACAGCGGTATCGAGTCCAATGAAATTATCCTTCCCAGATTCTTCAAAATGTAGACTGCAATGAAGAAGAAGATTGTACATAAAGGTGCTGAAATACACTTCTTTGAAGATCAGCCCTCTGGAAGGGGCACACTCTTAAACAAACTCTTATCAAGAGTGTTGACTTCAGTGGGGATTAAGCAGGGGTATACTTTCACTGGAGATAAGGAATTTTGTTTGGGAGAGAGTACGCCTTTACTGGGGATGAATGACTCTGTGTTGAGAAGAAGTGAGCATTCACTGGGGAAATTGGATCTCATTATACGAAAATCCCCATGTTAGCCGCATACAAACCTTTCTTGATTCGTTTGCTTGTATGCTTCTTGTCATAAAAGACCAACAACACTTGCAACAAAGATAAACTATGGAAATATGCCCCATGTTTGGATTGGTGACCTTCATCGAAGAATAATCAATTTGAACTACCAACCACTGGGTAAAACTGCGATGAAAGATTACAACTTCATCATTTCAATTCCGAGGAGAAATGCCACTGAAAAGTGGACTTTAGAGAAGATGCTACAAAAAATAAATTGCAGTCCACTGAAAAGAAATCATCTTTCCTTCAAATAACTTCTAAATTTCAAGGGAGAAGGAACATCAACAAATGGGCTTAAGTTTCTGATGAGCTGAGGATAACGATCCTGACTTCTCGACATGCTCTTCAAATTCGCGAATCGTTTATCCTGCGCATGGACTTGATCAGATCAACCCTTAAAAATGATGAAATTTCCCTGCACAATTTCTTCCCTCGGTCTATAGGGCCTTTGGAGAAAATTTCCTCGAGGTGACTTTCTGAGATTTCTACTAGCAAGATAAGCTACCCCAGTGTTATAAACTTCTTAATACTGCCCCTAACTGACCCGAGTTAGAAGCGGTTTCAACCATGCTTAAGTGAATACCCATGCATCTGTAGATTCTGAAGAGATTTTCCTCTAATCAAAGGATTCTCATAGAGATCTGTCAAATCTCGACATAGTTTCCCCAGTTTGACTGCACTTTGAGGGATAAAATCTCGACTCGAATTCCTCAGATTGGATGAACACCTACCAAACAGAGTATTCAACATGCTTGCCCCTGCTCAATAGAGTCTCGACAAACCTTTTCTTTGCCTCATTCTCGGGGAGAAATGAGAAGTTCACAGAGTTTTGGAGACAACACAACCTTAGGGTGGCCAGCTTACGTCTTAAAAGTAGGCTATTTCACAACCATACTTGTCAACTTGGATTGCTTCGTCCTACAGTGGATACTTGAAGACAAAACGTCCCTCAAGGCCAACTGAAAATAATGCACCATTGCTCGACAGAGACTTCTAGACAATCACTTTTTCCGTCTATTTTAGACCTTTTCTCAAACTGGTATTCTTTCATTCAACGAAACTAATAGAAGTTTTCCCCGGATTAAGATCATTCTTACAAATGATTTACCTTTCAACACATCCTAAAGCAATTTGTCCATTGGGATAATCAAACTTTCATATGATGCTTATTATGCAAACTTACTTGATGTTTAAGCACTTATTCATATGCAAAGAATGTTTATTCTAAGAATGATAATTCTAATGCAAAGCTCATGTTTGTCTTAAAGTTTTAAAAAAAATTATTGAAAGTATTAAACATCAAAATATTTTGTGCGAAAGAAAATAAAAAGATGGTATGATACCAACTCAAAAGTTTTAGCAAGCCTCCTAGGAGTCAGGTTACCGTACTCTCGTTAGAGTGCGCTTTCAAATTAACCCATGCTTCAGTTAGGACTTTTAAGGGTTGTAACGTGGCCTGGTTCACGGTTTTAGAAGAAAAGGATTTAAGGCTCAATTTTTTTGGTGCCCACCCATTCTCCGTGGTGTTCTCTATTCCTACATTCAGTTAAATCGATACGAGCACTCATCTCTCAATAAGATTTTACAATGGTTGAGGAATCAAACGAGGTTTTTTTTGACATGGCAGTCACTCACCTCTTTCATTCTTGGTGTTTGATCACACGACTTTATTATTTGTGGAGGATCTTTATTTGGTAATCCCTATTTTACATTTTGCGCTTTTTCGCTTTCCCTCAATTTTCCTGGACAAATTTCTTTTGCTTTTGATTTTGAAGTCCAGCGGGATGCCCTGACTTTTTCCTAAGAGACTTGTTTTCCAAGTTTCGACTTAGCGGGGATTTTTGTCTCTTTCTTATTCATTTCCTTTTTGAACAAGTCGTTGATCTTTGCGTCGTCTTTGATTTATTGGAAGTGATCGTGAATGTCTGAGTATTTAGTATAAGAGGGATAGCCATTGTTGTATCATCACTTATTTTTCCTGACGTGCGAGAGATACCCGTTAGGATATATCTCTCTTTAATGCACACTGCTAATATGAGGGCTAGCCATTACATTTTTGTTCTTTCTCAACCTTCTGAAGGATAACTATTGTTGTATCCTTTGATGCGCACTCCTGGTGAGTTTTGAACGCTCGATCAGATTAACAGAAATCTACCCTGCCCCGGGTTAAATCTGAGGTTTTTTTAATAGAAAAGAAACTCCTTATCCAAGGCTTAAATTGGTTAATGAGGGTCTCACTCCCTTATATCTCCGGTGTTTAGGAATTGAAACAAGGAATGTACATCGTTAGCAGGGTTTTTATTCAAAAGCACACTGTTTGAAATCTTTGGTATATTACTCATCATCCTCCCTGCAGAGGTACTTTGCTTTATTTACAAGAGTTAAGTATCAAAAACAAATAAAAAAAATTAATGAGTGAATACAAATGGATTAATTCAAGCCAAACAAATTTAATGTATTGTGATTAAGATTCAACAATAAGCATGTTTTGCATACAAGAAAGTACTGAACCAAAGCAAGAAAGATTACAAATGAGAATTGCAAATGAAACTAGAAATTTCCATGTTGAGGAGACTGGTCTCCGTATGGACTTATTGCTTCAGATGATGATCTGGCAGTCTTGACATTTACTGAGTCAAAGGAGACTTCAAATTTAACTAGTTGGCCCAAAATTGATAGCCTTTGCATCAAGCAGGTCTTGCACATTTTCTTTGAAAGCCCTGGAGTCTTCAATGGAATGACGTACTGCCCTATCATGGTAATCACATTGTGGGATATTGTGGGAGAACTGACTTGGGTGTTTTGCGTTTGATCGCAAATGTTGCAGTTAGCAAGAGTCGCCACCGACTTTTCTTTTATCCAAAAGGAAAGTTGAAAAAGCATAGGAAATACCTTTGAGATTGTTTCTTGAGTTCGGGGGGTAGATTATGAAAAGGGGAGGTATTAGCACCCCTTTCATCCATGGTTATCCATGGGCTCTTGGTTACTTGCTAGATCACTTGCTTTTGTTTGAAATTGTGCTTTGTATGTGTGATGCGGTTGGAGAACTGACTTGAGCGTTTTGCGTTTTATCGCAAATGTTGCGGTTAGCAAGAGTCGCCACCAACTTTTCTTGTATCCAAAAGGAAAGGTGAAAAAGCATAGGAAATACCTTTGAGATTATTTCTTGAGTTCGGGGGGTATATTAGGAAAAGGGAAGGTATTAGCACCATTTTCATCCATGGTTTTCCATGGCCTCTTAGTTACATTCTAGATCACTTACTTTTGTTTTAAATTGTGCTTTGTGGTTTTTGAAAGTATTTTGTAAAGAGGCCTTTGTTTAGGCAATCTTTTAATGATTCTCGTTCGTAAGAATGTATACAAAGATGTTGATCTTTTGAAATTTTTTTCAAGTTTTGTAAGATGTTTTGAAATGTGTAGGTATTTATTTGAAATGGAGTAATTAATTAGGAGCAATATACCTACTCAAATGTCTTTCTTGTTCATTTTCTTTTCCTTTGACATTGTTGTCTTACCATTGATTTGGTAAGCAACCCTATCTTTGGATGTTAACGGGACGGGTGTGGGTCATCGTATAACCATGATTAGCAATGTTGCAAGGTATCTTAGCATTCTTTTTTTTAGGGACTGAGATCATTTGTAAGGCAACTTAGATAGTGTCATCGAGGGACTATGATCTTGTATTCGTTTGTTTTTGCTAAGATACCTCACATGCGTAATATGGCCATTTTGTAAGGCAACCAAGTGGATTTTATCCTAGGGGTCCTTGTGTGCAAGTGTATTGTATTCATGCTTGATTTTGTCTTGAATTAGAGTTTTCTATTTGATTGATTTTATTCTTTGAATACAAAACCTAATTACTAGCATTGTATATATGAAAGCGATAAATTGCGAAATTTAAAGCTACTACGCTATTACAATACTTGTGGGAGGGGGTATACAATTTATGAATGGGGATTGCAATAATATAAACCTAATTAATCTATTACAACCAAATTGAATATGTACAAATAATTGAAGAAATATATATAAAGTACAAATGCAAATTGAAAGAAATGATTTTTGTGTTTGGATTTTTATATGAAAGAGGTTTTAACCTAAACCTAATTAGAGAAAAATGATTAAATCAAGATTAAATTAACTTAAATTAATTAAGAAAAGAAATTAATTAAGAAAAGGTTTTTGAATAAAACCCTAATTCTATTTAGTTGATTAAAAGAAATAAAGTTTAAAGAAAAAGTATTTTTTTGTATTTTTGTCTTGAAAATATTTATAGCTTTAAAAATATTTTTAGTATTTTTTTTGGTATTTTAAATAATGTATTTTTAAATGGTATGAAGAAAAATAAATAATATAACATTTAATTAAGTTTATAAGAAAAATAAGTAAAGTATAGTAAATAAAATATTTTTGTTCATGGGAAAATAAAATAAAATAAGTCAAAATATAAAATGTATCATTTTTGTATTTTTCATGATTTTTAGTATTTTAGAAAATATATTTAAAAGGAAAAATGAAATAAATAAGTAAATAAAAATAAATGGGCCAGGGGGTGCCAAACGTAGGCAAGGAGGTGAGCTAGCAAAATAAAAAAAAAACAATGCCAGGCCCAAAGGGCCCAGCGCCTGCAAAAAAATATGTAAGAAAGTCAGAAAATAAAAAAAAAAACACAAAAGAGGGGTTCACATTGGTCTGAACCCTCGCCCTTTAGGTAAGAAGTGACTTACTACGCGCGCACTTGCAACTGGGTTGGCTGTTTCATCTGGTCATATAAACAAAACCATAAATATATAATTAAAATCAAGTCCTGATGACTTCATGTTCAACCTCCAGCCGTTGTACCTGTAACTTCTTCATTTCTCCACAAAAATGGAAAGTTCAAACATGAAAGTTGTGGTGTTTCTTCCCACGAATCCAACCATATAACTTATGTAAGCTAAAAGTCAAAGATGAAAACTAATTTTGCTGGACCTAAATTGAAACCTAATTTTCTCAGAAATTTCAAATCCAAAATTCTCTATACACAATCAATCTAAATGGGAACTATGAACATGGTCATCTTTAGAGCAAAGATATCTACATTTTATCTTCGCAAATTAGAAACAAATGATGCTTGTATGAAGAGATGGAAGTTTGAAAACTTACCTCTTGCAGCTGGAATTGTGAATGGAGTTTGAACAACTTTTGAGATGGCCTGAGGATCTGTTTAGCTTTCCTGGACCTCCTTGAGTGTATTCCAACTCCTACTTTGCCTTGAAATTTCCCGAACCTCTCTACTCAAGTCAACCTGCAAGCTTGATGTTTGAAAATGGTGGATAGTGATGGAGGAGTTACAGTCTTGAAATAGGGGTCTGGATCACTTTAAATGATGTATATAAAGTGTTTGGATGGTTAAAACTCAATACGTACGAGTGGATTTGGAGATGGCTATGTGAGGTTCAAAATTGTCAAGTTAAGGCAGATTCTGAGTTGCAGAGTGCTTGGGAGTGTTTGGGGTCTTAGCCTTCGTGTGTTATCTTGCAAATAGTGTATCTACTTATAGGTAAGAGGTTTTGAGGCTTGAAACAACTCAGAAATTGAAATCACATGTTATGGCTTGGTTACTTGTTTTTTAAGCAAAGTTGACAAACATGGTTTCAATGTGAAATACAAGGATTTGCAGGGTGGTTTGCAGGATTTAGATATGTTGCTTCTTACTTTTAAATTATTTTGAGTCAGAAACAACAATGTATGGGCTCAAGAAGAGTTGACATTGTGATTAAAGTCACTTTTCCAAAATGGAAGTGGTGAGTTTCTTCCCAAAAATGGAAATGCAACTTGTATAATGGCTCAAATGCTTGGAAAATGGATCTATAAGTTGTGTAAACATTAAATTATTGAGTGATTAGAAATTTTGAACCCTTCAAAGCAATATTTGTACAACATGCTTGAAGATTGGATCAAGTGTTCTTCACAAAATGGCTTCTAATTCAAGTTTGAAAACCCTAACTTCTTGCCTTCGATTCTCCTTGCTCAAGAATGATCTAAAGGAGTTATTGGACATTTTGGAAAGCTTGCAATGTGATATTCAACTCATATTTGAATTTCTTTTAAATATTCCCCTTGGAACTATGTGAAAAATTTCCATGAAGTTAGGTCAAAAATTTGCCTAACTAGGGCAAAATTTCACTAAGTCTTTTTTAGTTCATGAGCATGTATTCACAAAATTATAACTTGAGATCCAAGCACTTTTAGGAGAAGTTATGTGAATAAAACTTGTATATTTCATGGATATCTATAACTTTCATGTTGGAAGTTACTCTTGAATCATCTTTCATTATTATGAAAAAATTGCTCAAATATATGAAAAAATAAGAAATTTTCAACACTTAGAAAAATTTCTAAGTTTAGATATTTTGACTTTTCAAAATGAAATATTGATTTCTTGATTTCTTGATGAATAAGTTTCCTATTTTGACATGTTTTGATGAATTGTGATCTTTGGCACTTGAATTTGACCAAAAAGTCAATGTTTGACTTTTCAGTATACAGTTGACTTTTGATCAGTTGACTACAAAATTCATCTGTCAATCCAATGGATTTGTAATGTTTTGAATCATGTCATTAGGTAAAAATGATACAAATGGACTCTTGAGATCATTCCTTAAACCAATTGACCATTTTCTAGGTCAAAAACAGAAATTGCCCTTTCCCAGTCAAAATCCTAATTTTGACCATTTTGCCCTTTTGGAGATTTGATCAAATTTCTTGAGGAATTATGGTACAAACTTAATAAAATGATACATATGGATTTAAAATTTTGATGTGGATCAAAAACTATGAAGTTTGACTGTAAATTGGCCATGGTTGACTTTTTCCCCAATACAGCTGATTTTTAGGTCAACTATTCAATTGACTGATCAAAAGTATGATCCAAGGCTTGAAACTTGAAATGAGTAATCTTGGGGGTCAATAATGGTCCATGAAAGTCATATGAAGCATTGATAGTTCATAAATCCTTGTGCAAACTCAAACCCTAATTTTGGTCATCAGTGCATAAGGAGGTGTCTTGAGCTGATCAAACCCTAGTGCAGTCTGGAGCCCAAGGAGATCTTGAGAGAAAAATATTGATAAGTGAGAGGGAAAATTTTGGGGTACAACAGCTTCCCCTGTTCAATCTTCTTAAGCCCGAAGAGTTAGATTGGCGTGTTTTGTCAGTCGTGACTCAAAGGTGGAAGATGATTGGACACTAGAGTGCCCCGAAATTTATACTCAGTGATGTGATGGTTGAGGGAATGGGATTAAAGATGCCATTTGGATAAATGATAGAAAACTGTAGGAGATGGGATTAAAAGGTGCCATCCAAAAGTGATTGTTGGTTTTGTAATTTGTAAGCTATAAAAAATGAACATCAGAATGGCGTCCGTGTCTCGAGTGTATCTAAATTGTATGTGAAAGTTGTACTTGAATGAGTATTAGAATGGTATCCGTGTCTGGAGAGTATTTGAACCGTATCTGAAAGTTGAATGTGAATGAGTATCAGAATGGCATCCGTGTCTGGAGCGTATCTGAACTGTATCTGAAAGTTGAATCTGAATGAGTATAAGAATGGAATTTGTGTCTGGAGCATATCTGAACTGTATCTGAAAGTTGAATCGGAATGAGTATCAGAATGGAATCCGTGTCTGGAGCGTCTCTGAAAGTTGAATCTGAATAAGTATCAGAATGGCGTCCGTATCTGGAGCGTATCTGAACTGTATCTGAAAGTTAAATCTGAATGAGTATCATAATGGCGTCTGTATATGGAGCATATCTGAACTGTATCTAAAAGTTGAATCTGAATAAGTATCAGAATGGCATCCGTGTCTGGAGCATATCTGAACTATATCTGAAATTTGAATCTGAATGAGTATCAGAATGACATCCGTATCTGGAGCGTATCTGAACTGTTTCTGAAAACTTTGAATATTATTAATGGTAGCTGTTAACCTTATCCTGAAAAGGGAAAAATGTTAGCTAAGGTGCAAAGCCATGTTGTATGAAATGTATGATATAATGCATTCGTGTTATCAATGTGTATGATATATGGATGCAATGTATGCGTATGTGAGCCAATTTGTTGTACTGTTGTGGGATTGGGGAAAATAAATCCCTGACTGCTGCTGAGGATATAAGTCTTCATGTTGTGAAGTCTAAGTGTTGATGAATTTATGCTTAGAGAAATAAACTCTGTTGTAAATGGAAATGCCATGTACTGCTTGTAAAATCCTGTTGTGAAATCATGAGAATTTTGACAACTTCTACTGGGGATTGATAATTGGAAGCTCATTCTGATGGGAATCAAACTGTAAATTGTGGGGAATTTATGGAAATAGCTTAGAGAGATTTCCCTACTTCTTAAAGCCATGAGTAATTGTCTTTTATTTTGTTTATTTGTAAATAATAATCATGTTCAAATACATATGTTCAACAATGAATCATTGGACGTTTTTGTAAACAAAAAACAAGAGTAAAGAAAAACAGATAGTTTTGCACTTTCAAAGGAAAATCTTTGTATTGACTTTGAGTAAGTATTTTTGTACAGTGAGACGAACATTCTAGTAGGAGAACGCTGTCGTAAGAAAAAATGAAAATTTTAATACAAAGAAAAGATAAATATGTGTATTAATCCCATGGGGTTCCCATTTTGCTATAGCCTTTAAATCCTTGAGCATCTTATCTATTTGTTGCCTCGTCCAAAGGTGATTAAATTGATCAGAACCTCTAAGTTTGTCAGTTGAAGCCAAAGGTTATCCGTAAGGTGATCCAATGGGACATAGTCATACACTTTAATTCCCTAACTTTTTCCTGGATTGCCCTTTCGGGTTTTCAGTCCACCGAGAAACCCTTTTTTGCCCAAGTCGCCATTTCGGGTTTTCAACTTGCCAGGTGTACAAATTTTTTTGGTTTTATCCCTAATTTTTGCCCGAACCTTTTTGGTTCTCCGGGATTCCCTTGTTTTGCCTAGGTATGTCACCCTAACGGGTCTCTTATGCGTAGTATCTTTTGCTATGTCCGCGTTTGTAGGATGCGGCAGGTCGTCACCATCCATGGTGGTTAAAATCATTTCCCCACCAGAGAAAATGTTTTTTATTATAAATGGTCCTTCATAGGTAGGAGTCCATTTGCCCCTAGGATCACCTTGTGGCAGTATGATGATTTTGATCACCAGGTCCCCAACTTGATACACTTGGCGCCTGACCTTCTTGTTAAAAGCCTTGATCATCCATTTTTGATACATTTGACCATGGCAAACAGCAGTAAGTCTCTTCTCATCAATCAAGTTCAGTTGATTAAGTCGAGTCTGGATCCAATCGTCTTCGTTTAGCCCTGCATCCTTCATAATCCTCAGAGAGGGTATTTGGACTTCGATAGGCAAGACGACTTCCATGCCGTATACCAAAGAATAGTGTGTTTCCCCGGTTGATGTGCGAGCTGTGGTACGATACTCGTGGAGAGCGAACGACAACATCTCATGCCAGTCTTTGTATGTGACTGTCATTTTCTGTATGATATTTTTAATGTTTTTATTTGCGGCTTCGACAACACCATTCATCTTTGGCCGGTAAGGGGAAGAATTGTGATGCTAGATCTTGAATTGCTCACACATGGTAGTGATCATAGTGTTGTTGAGATTTGTACCATTGTCAGTGATGATCCTTTCCGGGATACCATACCGACAAATGAGATTTTGGTTGATGAAACGGGCAACAACATTCTTGGTAACGGAAGCGAAGGAAGCTTCCTCCACCCACTTTGTAAAATAATCAATGGCCACTAAGATGAAGCGGTGTCCATTAGAGGTTGTCCACTTGATTTCCCCAATCATATTTATTCCCCACATAGCAAAGGCCCAAGGAGTCGTCAAGACATTCTGAGGAATCGGGGGTACGTGCACCTTGTCAGCATAAATTTGACACTTGTGGCAAGTTCGAGAATGTTGATAGCAATCTGCTTCCATGGTAGACCAGTAATAGCCTGCCCATTGGATTTTCTTTGCCATCGTATGTGTGATGGAATGGGTGCCAAAAGTGCCTTCATGCAATTCAGCCATGATCCTTTCAGCTTCAACCTTATCTACTCACTGAAGTAACACAGAGTCATGATTGCGTTTGTACAAGATGCCATTACTAAGGAAGAATTTAGCAGAGAATCTCCTTAAGAACTTCTTATCATTGACTGATGCTCCTTCTGGATATTCTTGAGTCTCGAGATACTTCTTGACTTCGTGAAACCAAGGCTGGTCCATTACTTCTTCAGTATTAATCTCATGACAGTGTGTTGGTTCTTCCATTCGTTCGATGGTGATCTGGGGAGCCTCGTTATCCAAATTAAGTTTAAACATAGATGACATTGTGGCTAGAGCGTCTGCTAGATGATTTTCTTCTCGCGGGAAATGCTCGAAGGTAATCTTCTCAAAATGTGGTAGCAACGTCAAAACATGTTCTTTGTAAGGGATAAGGTTTGGGTGTTTGGTGTCCCATTCCCCTTTGATCTAGCTGATAACCAAAGTTGAGTCTCCAAATACATCCAAGGATTTGATCCCGAGGTCAATGACAGCTTTGAGACCAAAGATGCACGCTTCGTATTCCTCCATGTTATTTGTACAATTGAAACAAAGTCTGGCAGTAAAGGGAGTATGACACCCTTCCGAAGATATGAGTACAACACTCATACCATTTCCAAGTGAATATGATGCCCCATCAAAGAACAGGGTCCATCGAGATCCTTGTTCATGTCTGTCATATGGCCTGAATTCTTCACAGTTATTCACCGTCATGATGTCTTCATCTGGAAACTCGAACTTCATGGATTGGTAGTCTTCTACAGCTTGGTGAGCAAGGTGATCAGCTAGTACACGGCCTTTTATAGCTTTCTGGGTAGTATATTGTATGTCATATTCTGTCAGGATCATCTGCCATCTCGCTATTCTCCCAAAGAGAGCAGGTTTCTCAAAGATGTATTTTATCGGATCAATTTTAGATATCAACAAAGTAGTATGAGTCAAAATATACTATCTTAGCCGGCGAGCAGCCCATGCCAGAGCACAGCAAGTTTTCTCGAGCAGTGAATATCTGGTTTCACAGTCGGTAAACTTTTTGCTCAGGTAATAAATAGCATGCTCTTTTCGGCCAGACTCGTCATGCTGCCCGAATACACACCCCATTGAGTTTTCTAAAACAGTCAGGTACATAATCAATGGTATTCCCTCAACTGGTGGCATCAACACAAGAGGCTCTTGTAAGTATTCTTTGATTTTGTCAAAAGAAAGTTGGCACTCATCATTCCATCTGACTACCTGATCTTTCTTCAACAATTTGAAGATTGGTTCACAAGTAGCTGTCAGGTGAGAGATGAATCTAGAAATGTAGTTCAAACGTCCCAAGAACCCCCTGACTTCCTTTTCGGTACGAGGAGAAAGCATCTCTTGTATTACTTTTACCTTGGCATGATCTACTTTAATACCTTTGTTGCTGACGATAAAGCCTAGGAGTTTACCCGACCGTACCCCAAATGTGCACTTGTTTGGATTCAACCTCAGCTTGTACTTCTTCAGACTCTTAAATAGTTTTTGTAAGTGATCAAGATGCTCTTATTCTGTTTGAGATCTGGCTATCATATTGTCCACATAGACGTCTATTTCATGGTGTATCATGTCATGAAATAGAGCTACCATGGCACGCTGATAGGTTTCCCCAGCATTATTTAGTCCGAATGGCATCACCTTATAGAAGAATGTGCCCCACTGCGTGACAAAGGTTATCTTCTCCATGTCCTCAGGTGCCATTTTGATTTGGTTGTAACCTGAGAATCCGTCCATGAAAGAAAACACTTTATGTTGTGTCGTATTGTCAACTAGAATATCAATGTGGGGGAGTGGAAAATCATCCTTAGGGCTTGCCCTATTCAAATCTTTGTAGTCCACACACATTCGCACTTTGCCGTCCTTTTTTGGCACGGGAACAACATTGGCAACCCATTGGGGATAAGAGGAAACAGCCAAGAATCCAGCGTTGAATTGCTTCATGACTTCTGCTTTAATCTTTTCTGACATATCCGGCCTCATGCGACGAACCTTTTGCTTTACTGGCGGACAATCCTCTCTTGTAGGCAGACGATGTACCACAATATCTGCATCAAGTCCTGGCATGTCTTCATACGACCGAGAAAAGACTTCGACATAATTGTGTAACAACTGAATCAGAAGCTCCTTGATATTGGGTTCTAGATTAGTGCCCACCTTGACCTCTTTTTTGTCTTCTTCGCTACCTAGGTTGATCGTATCCACGGGTTCCTCGTGAGGTTGAATGGTTCTCTCTTCTTGTTGTAGTAGTCTGTCAAGTTCCCCCTGGTACTTCACAATCTTCCCCACCTTCGTCTTCGGCTTGGTAGATTAGATTCTCAGATTCACAAAAGGCCATAGCATTATTGTTACCCATGGGATCCCGAATGGATGTATACCTGCATTGTGAGTGTGAGCGTGTGTAAGGGTATACATATCTTTGAAAAATGTAAAAAAGAAAAACAATGAGCATAAAAGTTTTTATGCAAAAACATCCATCATTCATTAATGTCATATGAAAATGAGATAATAACCCTTACAAATGGACCATTGTGCCTCGGGTAAGACACAAGGTTTTAAGAGTGCGAATTGTTTTAATATTACAGATCCAACAAAATGTAAAGACAAATTACTGTTGGATAAAAATGATCGGGACAAAATCTCTAGCCTCCCAATTGTTGAGCCCTCCACTGACAGTCGAGAATATCCAATCCTCCAAGTCACAACTATCTTCATTATCTTTTACGGTGTTGACCTCGCAGTTGCTGATCTTCAGGGGTGGTCCTTCGGAGTGAGCGCGGCGTATAACCTTCTGAGTACTTGAAGTGAAACCCAGGCCAAACTTTCCAGACTTATGTGGGATATCTGGGAGTTTTCCCCAGATAGTGCACCCACCTTCTTTTACCACGGCTTTGGCATCCTTCAGAGATGACATCCGGAGTGGAGGGCTTGTAATCTTGGGAACAACCTTAGTTACCACCACATCTTGCAGGACCTCTTCAAAGTGTTGGAATGGAGTTTCAATAAATTCACCATCTAATTCCACATATCTGAAGGAATTGAGATGACTGATCATATACTCTTCTTCTCCATGAACCGTGATAATCTTCCCTTGAATTAGATATTTCAGCATTTGGTGCAATGTAGAAGTGATAGCGCCAGCATTGTGAATCCATGGTCGGCCTAGCAAGCAGGAATATGAGGGACGGATATCCATTACATAAAAAGTTGAATCAAAAGTTTGTGTTCCAACTTTTATGGGAATGTCTACCTCCCTATGTACCATCCTTTTCGAGCCATCAAAAGCCCTTACCACTATGTTACTTGGCTTCAATGTCAATCCCTCACAGTCAAGCCTATCAAGGGCTTCTTTAGGCAATACGTTCAGAGATGAGCCGGTGTCCACCAAAACATGGGCCAAGGTTGTGTCCCTACATTCAACTGAGACATGCAATGCCTTATTATGCTTCCTTCTTCTCGGTGTTAAATCAGCATCCGAAAAACCTAGACCATTATCTGCAGTCAAGCTGGCAATGCAGTCTTGAAACTGATCGGCAGATGTCTCTTGGGGTACATGGGCAGTTTTCAGGAATTTTACCAAGGCTTTTGTATGTGCCTCAGAACATAGTAGTAATGCCAGCATGGAAATTTTATAGGGGGTTTTCCCCAGTTGTTCAACTACATCGTAGTCACTTCTTTTTATGATCTTCAAAATTTCCTCCATCTCTTTCCGGGAGGTCTCAGGGATAGCCAATTATTATGTCTTCGTCTTGACAGACTCAACCAAAACACCTTTCCTCGAGTTTCGGTTAATTTGGCAGCAGGAGTGTTGGTAGGAATGATAACAGGGGTTGTGACAGCTTTGTCAGTTGGAGTATTGTTGGAGATAATTGTAGGACCGAGAACAACTTTTGGGGAAGCAACAGCAGGAATGATTACGGGTCCAGAAACTTCTTTTGGGGGAGCAATTTCTGGAGAAAAGATCCTACCACTTCGGGTAATCTTGTTGGTTCCTACAATATTACTGATGTTATAGTTGACTTTCTCGGAGCTTGAATCTTCAGCGGCTGGCCAGTCCTGCTTGATACCATGGTAATAGACATCCCATCCATAATTCCATGGTATGGTCTTGTCTGATAAATATGGGACTGGTCCAGGAATTGTAATTATTAAAGGAGTTGCTTTCTGAACTAATTCTAACGGGTCTTTTGGTGGAGACCCTGGAAGAATTGGCGGAAATGGTAATGACAGAAACATCTTCAAAAGGAACAGGTGGAACAGAAGTCTTCTCGAATAAAATTTCTTTGTTATCTATTAGGCACTAAATGCCTCCTGCTTTCAACAAAGGACAGCTGGTTGGTGAGGAAAAACAGAAATGGCAAACTTCATCATATCCCGGGAACACACCGACATTCAACAAGTTCATTTTTATAGTCAGAAGTGGGTTCGTAAGTTCATCAACTGAAGTAACAAACAGTCCTTCTTCAATGGCATTGGTACTATGGCCATGTCTGGGCATAGGGGCAGAAATGACATTTTGCTTTTCAGGCGCATCGAATTCAATCTCTTTTGCTTCAATGAGATCTTGTATTTTGTTCTTTAGAGCCCAACAATTATTAGTGTCATGGCCGGGACTTTCAGAGTGATATGCGCAACGAGCATTGGGATGATAACGAGAAGATGTTGTGTTAGGGTTTTTGGGAGCTTCTTTCAAGGTCACTATGATATGGCGGGAGAACTGACTTGGGATTTTTGCGTTTGTGTTCGCAAATGTTTGGTTTAGCAAGAGTCGCCACCGACTTTTTATTTTATCCTAAGGAAAGGTCAAAAAGCACAGGAAAGACCTTTGAGATGTTTTCGTGGGTTCGGGGGGTAGATTATGAAAAGGGAAGGTGCTAGCACCCTTTTCATCCATGGTTTTCCATGGGCTCTTAGTTACTTGCTTAGATCATTTTCCTTTTGCTTTTCAATTGTTTGAAATGGTGCTTTGTGTGTGTGGTTTTGAAAAGTTTTTGAAAAAAGATGCCTTGTCTAGGCGACCTTTGTAACAATTCTTGTTTGAATGTTTTACAAAGGTGTTTGTCCTTTTTTGAAAAGATGTTTCAATATTTTTGAAGGTTGTTTCGAAGTTGTGTTGTGATGTATGTTTGAAAAATGGCAAGGATGTTTTGCAAGTTTGATCAAGTAACTAAGAGCTATCTACCCTAAATTTACTCAAAGATCTTTCTCATGTTTTTTAACCCTTTTAACAGTGTTGTTTCACCATTGTATTTGGTGAACAACCTTGTGTTAGGATGTTTACACGGGACAGGCGCGGGTCATCATGTGCAATCATTGATGGCAACTTATGAGACGCTCTAGCAATTTCGTAAGGGACGAGATCGTTTTATCGAAGGCAACATCGAGGGTCATCGAGGGACTACGATCTTTGTTTATCGAAGGGACATTTCCTAGAGTGTCTCATACTCGAGGGACATGATTGCATTTTTCGAGGCAACAAGTGGAATTACCCTAAGGGTGCGTGTGTGCAAAGTTTGTTTTATTGCATGCATTTGTCTTGGATTTTTTAGGTTGTCTACTTATTGATTTTTATCTTGCCATACACGCCTAATTACTAGCATTTGTACATAGTAAATAAAATGCAGGAAGATAAAATCCTACGCTATTACAAACATATCGAAAGGCATAAAATATAAAGGCAAAAATAAAATAAAAGCAAAAAATGAGGGTCTTTCGATTCAGGCAGGAGCACCCTTCGATTCTGCACTTTCTAACTCTCTTCGATCTGGCCTGAAAAGGGTGAAGGCATGACTTTCGACCGAGGCCTCACAGTCAGCATGTTGTGTCTTTCGATTGGGAGTCTGGAATCAGTCATGCCCTTCGATTTGCCTTTGTCTCCTTCGACTGGGGATTAGATTCAGTAAGGTTTTGGCTTTTCCACAGGCTCCTTGCTGACTCACTGTAAACATCCCAGGCCCTCAGATTGTGATTCGAAAGGCTTATGCAGCTAGCCAATCGAAGGGTATAACAAACCTGTTTTAAGTTCTTAAAAGGCAACATCCAAACGTAACTACAGTCCAGGGATTAGCACAAAAACAAAACAATGGGTCTCAAAGTCCAAAGTCTAAACAGTCAGGGTCAAAACTTTCAACATATAGGCATTCAGGATCGAAGATTGAAACATGGTCAAACTCCCTAGATGAAACATCTACATTTTTTTATTGGTATGCATACATAATATAAAAATGAAATGGTTCTGAGTTTAGAGTGAGCTTACCTCTTGAAGCGCTTAAATCAAAGGAAACTGCAAGTGACTTCCTTGGTGATAAAGGGGAGTTCGTTGGGGTCTTCCTGAGGCTAGTTCAATCACCACCTTGCTTGAGCCGTCACTGGATCAAAGGAGGGAGTTTAATGGTGGTGAATGAAATGAAGGTTATTGTATAACAGTCTACAGGATAAATCGAAGGCTGGTTATCTGGCTGTTGGAGAGTGAACCGAAGGATTCACCAATGTATGAAGGGTCTGAGTTTTTTTTAAGTGTTAGGAATAAAAAGTTGGGAGGTGTCTAAGAGTTTTTTTTTGAGAATTTTCAACAGAGTTTTCTTGCTTGAGGATTTTTTACGATTTTTCTCTCTTAGAAAAAATCTGCCCTTCGATTGTCAATGGTTCCTCTATTTATAGAGAAAAGGTTTTGGGAATTAAAAACAAAGATGTGGCCTGGCTGATGCTTTTGGGAGGGAAAACAAAAAATTCAAACAAAAGGGGTATGCTGTATTTGTAGTTTTCAGCGGACAGTGTTTTATTTCCATTTTGGTGCAAGGAATTGGACAGTAGAGCAGGACTGTTGTGCAGCAGTTTTGGAGTTTTATGGACAGTGAATCAGGTCTGAGCCTGGCAGCGTATGAGACTTGGTCAACAAATGCCTTTGGCCTCTCATCCTTTTCTCTTGACTCCCTAGCCTCACCTTTCGACCAGACTTTCAGTAACCATCTCCTTTTTCAATCGAAGTGACGTTCGTATGACTTCCCTAGACAATCCTTCGAATGGGCCAAATTAATGCTCTTAGGATGGAAGGCTGAATCGAAACTTGCAACGTTGGAGAAGTCACTCCCCCGAACAAAAAAACGTGCGAGGGCAGGATGTGTGATCGAAAGAGGGCAAAAGAGAGGCTTTTTCCTCCTGGATTGAAGGACATCATCAAGAGAGTTTTTGTCTTGTGAATTGAAGCTAGTTGAAGATGAGTATTTCCTGGTCGAAGCTTGTAACAAGTTGTTTTTAAAAGGTGATTTTGGTCTTGTGCATGCTAGCATGGTAAGGAATTCTGCCTTGTAAATCTTGACTGACACGCAGGAAAGAGGCTATATGGCCAAGTGAAATATTTGTACTATGAGAATACAACATTCAAACGAAATTTAATATCCCCATGAAACAAGAAATGAACTTGCCCAAAAGGAGTCCAGTGCTCAATCGAAGGATGCAAGCCAAGCTTGTGTCGAAAGAGGCCTAAAGGCCAATCGAAGGAGCTGAAACGAAGAACACTTGTATTTCTCCAATTTTTGTCAAAATAATATTTTTATCTGTTTTCTCCCTTTTTGACAGTTTCCTCTTAATTTTGGTACTGGAAAACCCCAATGCACTTGTTCAAGCTCGAACCTTGAAAATCTTTGTGAGAAAGGCTTTGAAGAATGAGAGGGCAAATTTTGGGGTACAACAGCTGTCCCTGTTCAATCTTCTTGAACCTGAAGAGTTAGATTGGCAAGTTTGCCTTTCGCGACTCGAAGGTAAAAGAGGATTGGACACTAGAGTGCCCGTAAATTTGCACTCGTCAAAATATAGCTGAGGATATGGGCTTAAAGATTCCATTTGGAGATGTGACAGAAACTTGTCGGGGATGGGCTTAAAGATGCCATCTGGAATGTTTGTTGAAAGTATGTGGTGGGTGAAAGAATAAGTATCAGAAAGGTGGCCATGTTTTGGAACCTCTCTGAGCTGGGGGTCTGAATAAGCAGTAGATTAACATCCATGTTTGGCGAATCCGTAAACTATTTTCAGAAGTTGAAGTTGAATAAGTGATAGATTAACATCCGTGTTTGGAAGCATCCGTAAACTGTTTTCAAAAGTTGAATCTGAACAAGCGATAGATTAACATCCGTATTTGGAGAACCCGTAAACTGTTTTCAGAAGTCTTGAAGTTGAATAAGCAATAGATTAGCATCCATGTTGGGAAGCATCCGTAAACTATTTTCACAAGTTGAATCTGAACAAGCGATAGATGAACATCCGTATTTGGAGAATCCGTGAACTGTTTTCAGAAGTCTTGAAGTTGAATAAGCAATAGATTAGCATCCTTATTGGGAAGCATCCGTAAACTATTTTCACAAGTTGAATTTGAGTAAGTGATAGATTAACATCCGTGTTTGGAAGCATCCATAAACTGTTTTCAGAAGTCTTGAAGTTGAATAAGCAATAGATTAGCATCCATGTTGGGAAGCATCCGTAAACTGTTTTCACAAGTTGAATCTAAACAAGCGATAGATGAACATCCGTATTTGGAGAATCTGTGAACTGTTTTCAGAAGTCTTGAAGTTGAATAAGCAATAGATTAGCATCCATGTTGGGAAGCATCCATAAACTGTTTTCACAAGTTGAATCTGAACAAGCGATAGATGAACATCCGTATTTGGAGAATCCGTGAACTGTTTTCAGAAGTCTTGAAGTTGAATAAGCAATAGATTAGCATCCATGTTGGGAAGCATTCGTAAACTGTTTTCACAAGTTGAATTTGAATAAGCGATAGATTAACATCCGTGTTTGGAAGCATCCATAAACTGTTTTCAGAAGTCTTGAATCGAAGCTTATTAACCTTATCCTGAAAAGGGTAAAATGTTAGCTGAAACACAAAGTTATGTTGCATGAAATGTATGATGCAATGTATGTGTTATATCAATATTTATGATATATGAATGTAATGAATGTGTATGTAAGCTGAGTAGCTGTCTTGCTGAGGAAAATAAAACCTTGATAACTGGAGACAATGAGATCTTTGACTGCTGTCGGGGAAAGTACATCCTTGATCGACGTTGGAGATTCCAAAAACCTTTGATTATTGAAGATTAGAAATCCTTGCTGACCGCTTGGGGAATAAGGGAAACTCTGTAAAATCTCTACTGGGGAGTTAAAACCTGGGAGACTTCTGCTGGATAAATGAGATTGAGAATCTTCAATCTGCTGGGAAATAACTCTGTGGGGAGAATGTTTAGACTGTTCTGGCTCCGCTAGGGATAGGATTTTCAGGGTTTTCGGGCTCCACTGGGGATCTCGAAGTTTAACTCCGATGGGAAATTTGAAATTCAGCTCAGTTGGGGAATCAAGCTTTAGAAAGCTTTTTGCTTTGCTGAGGATCTTGGAGCTTAACTTCACTGGGGAAATATATTCCAAACTTCAGCTTAGTCGAGGATCTGAATGATGTGTCATAGGGGATTTCTTCTGGAATGGCACAAAGATAATCTTTCTATAGCTTTAACCTATCAGTAATCATCCTTTTTCAATTTCGTTTTATTTGTAAGCAGTGATTATGTTCAAAATGCATATGCCTATTTAACAAAACATTGGATGTTTTTTCAAATAAAACATAAGTGTAAAAGAGAAAAAGGCAAACAAATTTCTGCACTTTGAAGTGTATTTTGTATTAATCTTTGTGAGTATCTTTGTACAAAGGAGACAGGCATCCTAGTAAGAGGATGTTGTCGTAAAAAAATGAAAAATTTTATATAAAAGAAAGATGGCTATGTGTAATAATTCCATGGGATTCCCATCTTGTCATAGCCTTTATAACTCTGAATATCTTGTTCATTTGCTGCTTCGTCCGTCGATGACTGGATTGATCAAAGGGTCAGAGCTTGTTTGGTGAAGAGATTGTCCTTAAAGTGATCCGACGAGACATAATCATACGCTTGAATTCCCTAACTTTTGCCTGAATCGCCCTTTCGGGTTTTCGATCCACCGGGAAACCCTTTTTTGCCCAAGTCGCCCTTTCGGGTTTTCAACTTGCCGGGTGTACAGATTTTTTTTGTTTTATCCCTAATTTTTGCCTGAACCGCCCTTTCGGGTTTTCGGTTCGTCGGGATTCCCATTTTTGCCCAAGTCGCCCTTTCGGGTTTTCAACTTGTCGGGTCATTCTATGCGTAGTATCTTTTGACTATGTCTGCGTTCGCAGGGTGTGGAATATCGTCGCCGTCCATGGTGGTAAAAATCATTGCCCCACCAGAAAAGATGCTCTTGATTACAAATGGTCCTTCGTAAGTAGGAGTCCACTTTCCCCTGGGATCACTTTGCGGTAAGATGATCCGCTTGATTACAAGATCTCTGACTTGATATATCTGACGCCTTACTTTCTTGTTGAAAGCTTTGATCATGCGTTTTTGATACGTCTGACCATGGCAAATGGAAGTAAGCCGCTTCTCGTCGATCAAATTAAGTTGATCAATTCGGGTCTGAATCCAATCGTCTTCACTCAAACCAGTGTCTTTCATAATCCTTAAGGAAGGAATCTGAACTTCCATGGGTAGGACGACCTCCATGCCATATACTAAAGAAAATGGGGTTGCCCCTATTGAAGTACGTGTCGTGGTACGATATCCATGCAGAGCAAATGGTAACATCTCATGCCAGTCCTTGTAGGTAACTGTCATTTTTGAATGATCTTCTTGATATTTTTGTTCGCAGCTTCAACAACACCGTTCATCTTTGGCCGATAGGGAGATGAATTGTGATGATAAATCTTGAACTGTTCGCATAGAGTGGTGATCATAGTATTGTTCAGATTTGTACCGTTGTCTGTGATGATCCTGTCGGGGACACCATACAGGCATATGAGGTTCTGCTTAATGAAACGGGCAACCACATTCTTCGTAACAGAGGCAAAGGAAGCTGCTTCGACCCACTTGGTAAAATAATCAATGGCGACCAAGATGAAGCGATGTCCATTGGACGCCGTGGGCTTGATCTCTCCAATCATGTCAATGCCCCACATTGCAAATGGCCAAGGAGCTGTCAGAACGTTGAGAGGAACAGGAGGAATATGTACTTTGTCAGCGTAGACTTGGCATTTGTGGCAAGTACGGGAATGTTGATGACAATCAGCTTCCATGGTAGACCAGTAGTAGCCTGCCCTTAGAATCTTCTTAGCCACCGTATGTCCGCTCAGATGGGTGCCAAATGTGCCACTGTGTATCTCAGTCATGATCAACTCTGCTTCAGCTTTGTCTACGCATCGAAGTAAAACACAATCATGGCTACGTTTATAAAGGATGCCATTGCTTAGGAAGAACTTGGAAGCAAATCTCCTTAAGATCTTTTTGTCATTGACTGAAGCTCCTTCAGGATATTCTCTAGTCTGGAGATACCTTTTGATTTCATGAAACCAGGGTTGTTCTACTACTTCTTCGGTATTAATCTCATGACAGTTCGCAGGTTCCTCCATTCGCCCGATGGTAATTTGGGGAGCCTCGTTATCCCAATTGAGTTTAAACATGGAATACATTGTAGCTAAAGCGTCTGCTAGCTGATTCTCTTCTCGCAGGAAATGCTCGAAAGTAATCTGCTTGAAATGAGGCAACAACGTCAGAACGCGTTCTTTGTATGGGATAAGATTAGGATGTTTGGTGTCCCACTCTCCTTTGACTTGACTGATAACCAAAGCCGAGTCCCCAAATACGACCAAAGATTTTATTCCCAAGTCTATAGCAGCCTTGAGACCAAACATGCAAGCTTCATATTCGGCCATGTTGTTGGTACAGCTGAAACACAGTCGGGCAGTGAAGGGTGTATGGCAACCTTCCAGAGAGACGAGTACCGCACCGATACCGTTGCCAAGTGCATTTGATGCACCATCAAAGTACAGGGTCCATCGGGATCCTTGTTCAGGTCCGTCATACGGTCCGTTACCTTCGATGTTGTCTAAAGTCATGATGTCCTCGTCTGGGAAGTCGAATATCATAGATTGGTAATCTTCGACGGCTTGATGAGCTAGATGGTCAGCTAGTACACTCCCCTTTATAGCTTTTTGGGTAGTATACTGAATATCATACTCAGTCAGGATCATTTGCCATCTAGCGATTCTTCCAGATAAAGCAGGCTTCTCGAAGATATACTTGATAGGATCCATTTTGGAAATCAACAAAGTGGTATGAGTCAACATATACTGCCTTAGTCGGCGAGCAGCCCATACCAAAGCGCAGCAAGTTTTCTCGAGCAGTGAGTAGCGAGTCTCACAGTCGGTAAACTTTTTTCTAAGGTAATAAATGGCATGCTCTTTTCGACCAGACTCGTCATGTTGGCCCAGCACGCACCCCATTGAGTTATCCAAAACGGTCAGATACATGATCAACGGTCTTCCTTCGACGGGCGACATCAGAATAGGAGGTTCCAATAAGTACTCCTTGATCTTATCAAAAGCAACTTGGCAATCGTCGTTCCATTCAACTACTTGATCCTTCTTCAACAGCTTGAAAATTGGCTCACAGGTAGATGCCAGTGAGAGATGAACCTCGCAATATAGTTCAAGCGTCCCAAGAATCCTCTAACCTCCTTATCAGTACGGGGAGCAGGCATTTCTTCTATAGCCTTCAATTTAGCAGGATCAACCTCAATACCTTTGTTGCTGACAATAAATCCCAAGAGCTTACCAGACCTAACTCCAAAAGTGCACTTGCTTGGGTTTAGTCGGAGTTTATACTCCTTCAACCTGGCAAACAGCTTTTGCAAATGATTAAGGTGTTCCTCTTCTGTTTGTGATTGAGCTATCATGTCGTCTACATAAACTTCGATCTCATGATGTATCATATCATGAAACAAAGCTACCTTGGCGCGTTGATAAGTTGCCCCTGCGTTCTTCAGTCTGAACGGCATCACCTTGTAGCAGAAGGTACCCCATTGTGTAACAAAGGTTGTTTTCTACATGTCCTCGGAGGCCATTTTAATCTGGTTGTAGCCCGATAATCCGTCCATGAAAGAAAATACTTTGTGCTGAGCTGTGTTGTCAACCAAAATGTCGATATGCGGTAGCGGAAAATCATCTTTAGGGCTAGCCCTGTTAAAAACCCGATAGTCCACACACATTCTGACCTTGCCGTCTTTTTTAGGTACGGGAACGATGTTAGCAACCCATTGTGGATAGGATGTAACAGCCAGAAAGCCGACGTTGAATTGCTTCATTACTTCGGCCTTAATCTTCTCAGACATGTCGGGCCTCATTCGGCGGACCTTTTGCTTGATCGGTGGACAGTCTTCTCTTGTAGGGAGACGGTGAACCACAATATTTGTGTCTAACTCTGGCATGTATTCATAAGACCAGGCAATGATTTCAACGTTTTCATTCAATAACTGTACTAAGCACTCCTTGACACTTGGTTCCAGATCGGCACCCACTTTTACTTCTTTCTTGTCCTCCTTTGTCCCTAAGTTGATGGTTTCTAACAACTCTTCATGAGGCAGAATGGCCCTCTCTTCTTGTTGTAGAAGTCTGGCTAACTCTCCCGGCACTTCGCAATCTTCGTCAGCTTCGTACTCAGCATGATTGACCAAATCTTCAGAGTTATCGAAGGCTAAAATATAATAGTCACCCATGAAATCCGGAGAGGATGGGTACCTGCATTTGTGAATGTGGGTGTGTGTAAGGGATAGCCATCCTTAAACAAACAAAAATGCAAAAGGAAAGAAAATGAACACAGCAGTTTAGAAATGAAAAACGTCCAATGATTCATTAAAACATGGCATATGATTATGAAGAGAATCAAGCCCTTACAAATGGACCTACATGCCCTGGGCAAGGCATGAGGTGAAAAATAGTGTGCGAATTGTTTTAGTTATTACAGACCATAGAAAATGGGAAATTGTTCAAAGATAAAATTACTGGTTGATAAAGGTGATAGGGACAAAATCCTTTGCTTCCCAATTGCTCAAACCCCCTTCGACTGTCGGAAAGATCCAATCTTCAAAGTGGCTCTCCTCATCTTTATCTTCTGCAGCATTGATTCTGTGGTGAGAAATCTTGACAGGTGATCTTCCAATTTTAGAGCGACGCATAGCCTTTTGTCCCGCAGCGGTAAACCCTAAACCAAACTTGTCCGTCTTATGGGGAAAGTCGGTCAACTGTCCCCATACTGTGTTCTTCCCCTCCTTAATCACAGCCTCTACGTCCTTGAGAGATGCCATCCTAGCCACCTGCTTGGGAATGATAGGTACCTCAACCACTGCCTTCGCGACCGCCACCTCGGGAGAAACTTCCTCGAAATGTTGAAAATGCGTTTCGATGAACTCGCCATCCACTTCCACATACCGAAAGGAATTGAGATGACTGATCATGTACTCCTCCTCACCGTGTACAGTTATGATTTTACCCTTGATGGGATACTTCAGCATCTGGTGCAAAGAGGACGTAACTGCCCCGGTGTAATGGATCCACGGTCTCCCCAGCAAACATGAGTATGATGGACGGATGTCCATCACGTAGAAGGTGGAGTTGAACACTTCGATGCCTACCTTGATGGGAATATCGACCTTTCCATGCACCATCCTCTTAGACCCGTCAAAGGCCCTGACAATAATATTACTTGGTTTTAGCTCCAAACCTTCACTATCTAACCGGTCTAAAGCTTTCTTAGGCAGCACATTTAGGGAAGAAACAGTATCGACCAAGACATGGGCGAGAGTGGTTCCTCGGCATTCAACCGAAACATGTAATGCATCATTGTGATTCCTTCCCTTAGGAGTTAGGTCAGCATCGGAAAAGCCCAGGCCGTTGTCGGCAGTAAGACTGGCTACACAATCCTGAAATTGGTCAGCCGAGGTCTCTTGGGGCACATGGGCCGTCTTCAAGAACTTAATCAGGGCCTTAGCATGGGCCTCGGAACATAGCAGGAGGGCCAACATTGAAATTTTAGAGGGGGTCTTCCCCAGTTGTTCTACAACATCGTAGTCACTTTTTCGGATTATTTTTAGGATTTCATCCATCTCCTTCAGAGTGGTTTCGGGGATGACAACAGCATGAGCCTTCGTCCTGGCAGGCATTTCCAGTATCCCCTTCCCCTTGTCAGTATTATCAGCGGACGGTCTCACTTCAGGAATAGCCACTTCTTCAATTGTTGGGCTTTGCACAGAGGGTCCAACAGGTGAAGAAACTTTTAAGGGTCCGAAAACTGCTCGAGGAGGAGCAATCTCTGGAGAAAAGATCCGACCACTGCGGGTTATCTTGCTCGTACCCGAAATGTTCCCTATGTCAGGGTCTTCTTCAAAAACTTCTTGGACTGTTTCGATTTGTTTGATGCCGTGGTAGAAGATTTCTCCCTCATAGCTCCACGGTATCATTTTTCTTGACTGGTACGGGACAGGTCCCGGCATGGTGATCTTGAGAGGTACACATTCGGAGTTGGGCGTAATCCTGACAGGCCTTTTGCAAGCCTTGGGAGGATTGTCGGAAATGGTTATGATGGCAATATCGTTGGTTGAGGTATCACAAGTATCAGGAGCAATCGGATTGAAAGTGTTAACAGGGGTTTTCTGAAAAAGAATCTCTTGAGTATCCATCAGGCGTTGGACACCCGACTTCAACATTGGACAATCATCTTGAATATTCAAACAAAAATAACAGTCTTAATCACAACCAGGAAAGATCCCGGCTCTCAACAAATTTTCTTTTATCACTAACAATGGAGTCAACAGATCGGCAATATCAGTAACATGGAGATTTTCCAAAACAGCATGCACATTGTGATCGTGCTTGGGCATCGGAGCGGATGTAACATTGGGCCTCTCAGGAGCGTCAAATTCAACCTCTTTGGCGTCAATTAAGTCCTGAATTTTGTTCTTGAGTGCCCAGCAACTATTGGTATCGTGCCCAATACTGTCGAAATGGTAAGCACACTTTGCGTTGGGATGATAATGTGGGGAAGTGGTATTTACATTCTTTGGTGATTCTTTAATATTAGCGAGTTTCAACTTCAGGAGATGTGAAAGGATTTGAGCAGGTGTCATATTTACTGGAGTATACTGTCGTGGTGGCCTTTGCTGATAAGTTCTGGACTTATCATTCCTCGGTTGACTGTTTCTAAGTTGGTCCGGTGCAGACCTTTGTATTAATACGGCCCCCACTGTTGGCCGACGTTCCTCTCTTTCCCGATTTTTCTGAGTGTATACAGCAGATGCTTCTTTCTTGGCTGGGAAAGGTTTTCTAGCAGCGATGGACGCGGAAGCATCCTTTTGAATTTTTCCACTCTTAGTACCGGCCTCCACCCTTTCGTCGGTCAAGATCAGTTCAGTAAATCCCGCGGAAGAGCTTCCGATTAGATGGTTGAAGAAAGGACCCGATAGGGTCCCCAAAAACATGTCAACTAATTCTCTGTCTGATAGCGGTGGTTGCACCCTTCCCGCCAGGTCGCGCCATTTCTGGGCGTACTCCTTAAACCCTTCATTTGAAGCCATCCCCATACTTTGTAGCTGAGTACGGGTAGGCGCCAAATCAGTGTTGTACTGATACTGACGATAGAAAGCAGCTGCCAAGTCTTCCCAATTATTAACTTCTGATCTTTCGAGCTGGTAAAACCAATCTAACTGAGTACCAGACAAGCTGTCTTGGAAAAAATGTACCCAGAGGTTTCTATCGGATGAATGAGGTTGGATTTTTCTAACATACGACCTCAGGTGCATCTTAGGACAAGACAGACCGTCGTATTTGGAGAATGTAGGCACCTTGAACTTGGGAGGGATAACAATCCCAGCAATCAATCCCAACTCTTCAAAGTCCAGTCCGGGGACCCTTTGCACTTCCATAGCTGCTAACCGCTCTTCCAGATTTTTATACCTGTCGTTCGCAGGAGGGTACTGCTGCTCGGAAAAATCTTCATCTTCTTCAACCTCTTCCTCTTCAACCTCAGACTCAGAGGGTATTGCAACTCCTTTTCCCTTGTCGGTCCCTTCGTCAGACGTTGAGGGGAACTCCAGGACTCTCCTAGCTTCATTCTCGAATCTTCTTCCCAGTGTAGCTACCCCAATTCTCTTCTTTTTCTTTTTTCCTTTTTCTTGCTCTTTCTTCTCTAACAGTGTTTTGAGATCCTCTTGACCCTTTGCCAAAGTCATGAGGAGTTGTTGGAATTGCGAATTTTGTGCTTGCAGATCTTTGACTGTCTGCTCAATATCCATCTTGCTCTAATAAACAGCAGAAAGATAAGGAAACCTGGTGTGAAGACCTATTTATGCATATGATGAATGATATGTTTATTCATGTAATGCATTCAAGGATTTAGACATTCAAAGTTGTTGCAGACAAAAGAATGCACGTCATATTAATAAGAAAAAATTTTATCAGTACATAAATGCCCCATGGGCCAAATATTACAAAGCTTCTTAAGGTAAAAAGACGTTGCGCATCCTTTTTGGTGCGATGTAAGTGTTGAGAGTCTCTTCCTCGTGAAGTCGGCGGGTAAGCTCCAAAACCTTCTTCTCACTGGCATAGAAGTTGGCTTCAAAAGTATTATGTTCTTCCTTGAGTTGGATCCAACTCTTCTGCATTTCCTCCCATGATGTTGGCATGTCAGGATGTAGGATGGTGTATGGAACCTCTCCTTCCTTAACAGGCTCTTTGATCAAGGGGAGTACGTGAGGATATGGCATCATAAGATTCCGGGAGCGGGTTGGTACCCACTTGAGGTAAGGCTCAAGAGGGATGGAGTTCTTGTGCCCCAGTGTCTTACTATCCACCTTGTTAGGCATCCTCCAAGCTCTGATGAATCTTTGTCGAAGTCCTTGCGCATTATTGTCGAAGTCAAAAACTAGGTCAGGGATCAGCATGTCATGAGGACCATCCCTCCGAGCATATCCAAATTGTCTCAAAGCTAGACAGGGGTTATAGGTAATGCCTCCCCTAATGCCAAGTAATGGGACATTAGGAAATTCACCACAACGATCAATGAGGAAGACATTTTCTCTAGACCGAGAACACCAATGTACATCAACATGTGTGAGGGTCATCAATCGTTGTGACCACCTTAAACCCTGCTCATTCTTCAAAACTGATTGTGGAAGGTGAGAAATAAACCACCTTTCTAGGAGAGGAGTACAACACATGATAACACCCCTTTTCCTCATTGTTCGTGTGTAAAATGAGTGTAGGATGTCCCCAAGCAATGTAGGTATGGGGTTCCTGGATATGAAAATCTTGACAGCGTTCATATCTATAAGCTGATCAGGGTTTGGGAACAAGACCAACCCATAGATAAGGAGTGCCACAATCTCTTCAAAGGCTTGCAGATCCAGGGAATTCCAACACTCTTGTGCCTTCTCAAACAAGAATTTTGCTAAGAAGCCCTTGACACCACTTCTGGTTTCCCAATGCCCCTTGATGTCAGATGGTTGCAAATGTAATGCTTGAGCAACATCTTCAGGTTTTGGTTCTTTTTCCGTACTGTTGTAGGGTAGTTGATTAAGAATAGGAATTCTCAGGAGTTGAGAAAATTCCTCCAAAGTAGGCACCAATTGGTAATCGGGGAATGCGAAACAGTGGTGTAGGGGGTCAAAGAACTGGAAGAGAACTTTCACCATGTCTTCTTCAATGCTGGTGTTGACTAGGTTGAGAAGTCTACCATGGCTTTCACCGAAGAGAGAATTTTCTGGAATTCTGGATGTAAGCTCCTTGAGTTGAGGAGGGATTCTCACAAGGTTGACTTGAATTGTTTTCCTGCGAAGAGATTCCATGACCTACAAAACAAGAACAAATATGAAGATCCAAACCCTTGAAATGGTTAGTGGATGCATATGATGCTTTATGATGTTCATGATGTATGCACAAGCACATGTACAAGTAAGTCACACAAAACCCTAGTTTCAGGCTTGCATGAGGTTTCATAGGTAAGTACCCTCTTGAGTTTAGTTGGCTTAAAAAACCTGTCCTATAAATAGTAATCGGGTTCTAAGGAGCTCAATATCATTGGATTGTTTTCTATGTTCATTGTTTTTGTTTAGCCACTTAACTAGCGACCAAAATATTCCAAGAAAACAACCCTCAATGAGTGTAGTATCGAGTATCTACCAACTTCGGACTGCACCAAAGCCGGTCATCTCACTACCCATAATAAAGGCCAAGATGGTTAAGTAAGGTTCTAGGTCATTAGTGCTTAGTGACATCACTCAGCGGCCCCGTATTCTCTTTGATTGACTCAAAGGCTACCGGTACTCACAAATATGTCGCACTAATATAGCTATTGCTTCAACCGTGTCGGTATACCCTGCACAGTTTCCACAACGTATTACTATCTATGAATGTTTCCTAAATCCGGGTGGAGGATTTCAAGCCCAAACAAGAGAACCAAAATGTAAAGCAATCAAAACAAACAATTAATCATGCAAATGGTGATCTAAGCCCTAAGGTAACCCCACTTTTAAATGAGTCCCCAGTAGAGTCACCAGTTTTGTGATACGGCGGGAGAACTGACTTGGGATTTTTGCGTTTGTGTTCTTAAATGTTCGGTTTAGCAAGAGTCGCCACCGAGTTTTTATTTTATCCTAAGGAAAGGTCAAAAAGCACATGAAAGACCTTTGAGATGTTTTCGTGGGTTCGGGGGGTAGATTATGAAAAGGGAAGGTGCTAGCACCCTTTTCATCCATGGTTTTTCATGGGCTCTTAGTTACTTGCTTAGATCACTTGCCTTTGCTTTTCAATTGTTTCAAATGGTGCTTTGTGTGTGTGGTTTTGAAAAGGTTTTGAAAAAAGATGCCTTGTCTAGGCGACCTTTGTAACAATTCTTGTTTGAATGTTTTACAAAGGTGTTTGTCCTTTTTTGAAAAGATGTTTCAATGTTTTTGAAGGTTGTTTTGAAGTTGTGTTGTGATGTATGTTTGAAAAATGCCAAGGATGTTTTGAAAGTTTGATCAAGTAACTAAGAGCTATCTACCCTAAATTTACTCAAAGATCTTTCTCATGTTTTTTAACCCTTTTAACAGTGTTGTTTCACCATTGTATTTGGTGAACAACCTTGTGTTAGGATGTTTAAACGGGACAGGCGCGGGTCATCGTGTGCAATCATTGAAGGCAACTTGTGAGACGCTCTAGCAATTTCGTAAGGGACGAGATCGTTTTATCGAAGGCAACATAGAGGGTCATCGAGGGACTATGATCTTTGTTTATCGAAGGGACATTTTCTAGAGTGTCTCATACTCGAGGGACATGATTGCATTTTTCAAGGCAACAAGTGGAATTACCCTAAGGGTGCGTGAGCGCAAAGTGTGTTTTATTGCATGCATTTGTCTTTGATTTTTTAGGTTGTCTACTTATTGATTTTTATCTTGCCATACACGCCTAATTACTAGGATTTGTACATAGTAAATAAAATGCAGGAAGATAAAATCCTACGCTATTACAAACATATCAAAAGGCATAAAATATAAAGGCAAAAATAAAATAAAAGCAAAAAATGAGGGTCTTTCGATTCAGGCAGGAGCACCCTTCGATTCTGCACTTTCTGACTCTCTTCGATCTGGCCTGAAAAGGGTGAAGGCATGACTTTCGACCGAGGCCTCACAACCAGCATGTTGTGTCTTTCGATTGGGAGTCTGGAATCAGTCATGCCCTTCGATTTGCCTTTGTCTCCTTCGATTGGGGATTAGAGTCAGTAAGGTTCTGGATTTTCCACAGGCTCCTTGCTGACTCACTGTAAACATCTCAGGCCCACAGATTGTGATTCGAAAGGCTTATGCAGCTAGCCAATCAAAGGGTATAACAAACCTGTTTTAAGTTCTTAAAAGGCAACATCCAAACATAACTACAGTCCAGGGATTAACATAAAAACAAAACAATGGGTCTCAAAGTCCAAAGTCTAAACAGTCAGGGTCAAAACTTTCAACATATAGGCATTCAGGAACGAAGATTGAAACATGGTCAAACTCCCTAGATGAAACATCTACATTTTTTTATTGGTATGCATACATAATATAAAAATGAAATGGTTCTGAGTTTAGAGTGAGCTTACCTCTTGAAGCGCTTAAATCAAAGGAAACTGCAAGTGACTTCCTTGGTGATAAAGGGGAGTTCGTTGGGGTCTTCCTGAGGCTAGTTCAAAGAAGGGAGTTTAATGGTGGTGAATGAAATGAAGGTTATTGTATAACAGTCTACAGGATAAATCGAAGGTTAGTTATCTGTTTGTTGGAGAGTGAACCGAAGGATTCACCAATGTATGAAGGGTCTGAGTTTTTTTTAAGTGTTAGGAATAAAACGTTGGGAGGTGTCTAAGAGTTTTTTTTGAGAATTTTCAATAGAGTTTTCTTGTTTGAGGATTTTTTACGATTTTTCTCTCTTAGAAAAAATTTGCCCTTCGATTGTCAATGGTTCCTCTATTTATAGAGAAAAGGTTTTGGGAATTAAAAACAAAGATGTGGCCTGACTGATGCTTTTGGGAGGGAAAATAAAAAATTCAAACAAAAGGGGTATGCTGTATTTGTAGTTTTCAGCGGACAGTGTTTTATTGCCATTTTGGTGCAAGGAATTGGACAGTAAAGCAGGACTGCTGTGCAGCAGTTTTGGAGTTTTATGGACAGTGAATCAGGTCTGAGCCTGGAAGCGCATGAGACTTGGTCAACAAATGCCTTTGGCCTCTCATCCTTTTGTCTTGACTCCCTAGCCTCACCTTTCGACCAGACTTTCAGTAACCATCTCCTTTTTCAATCGAAGTGACGTTCGTATGACTTCCCTGGACAATCCTTTGAATGGGCTAAATTAATGCTCTTGGGATGGAAGGCTCAATCGAAACTTGCAACGTTGGAGAAGTCACTCCCCCAAACAAAAAAATGTGCGAGGGCAGGATGTGTGATCGAAAGAGGGCAAAAGAGAGGCTTTTCCTCCTGGATCGAAGGACATCATCAAGAGAGTTTTTGTCTTGTGAATTGAAGCTAGTTGAAGATGAGTATTGCCTGGTCGAAGCTTGTAACAAGTTGTTTTTAAAAGGTGATTTTGGTCTTGTGCATGCTAGCATGGTAAGGAATTCTGCCTTGTAAATCTTGACTGACATGCAGGAAAGAGGCTATATGGCCAAGTGAAATATTTGTACTAAGAGAATACAACATTCAAATGAAATCCAATATCCCCATGAAACAAGAAATGAACTTGCCCAAAAGGAGTCCAGCGCCCAATCGAAGGATGCAAGCCAAGCTTGTGTCGAAAGAGGCCTAAAGGCCAATCGAATGAGCTGAAATGAAGAACACTTGTATTTCTCCAATTTTTGTCAAAATAATATTTTTATCTGTATTCTCCCTTTTTGACAATTTCCTCTTAATTTTGGTACTGGAAAACCCCAATGCACTTGTTCAAGCTCGAACCTTGAAAATCTTTGTGAGAAAGGCTTTGAAGAATGAGAGGGCAAATTTTGGGGTACAACAGTCACCAAATTGGATCTTAGTAGATGCGGTAACACTTGAGACGGGGTCATGTTAATTCTGGTGAACTGCCTGATTGGCCTTTCCATCCTTGGTTGATTATTTCTTTGCTGATCAGACGCATGCTTAGGAATCATAACAGCCCCCACTATTGGTCGGCGTTCGGCCCTATCTTGGTTTCTTTGCGGATATACCGCAACCACCTCTTTATTTCCGATGAAAGGCTTCCTTACAGCTACAGAAGAAGATGTATCTTTCTGAATCTTTCCACTCTTTATACCGACTTCTACCCTTTCTCTGGTCAATATTAGTTCAGTAAAGCCTGCAGATGAACTTCCAATTAGATGATTAAAGAAGGGACCAGACAAGGTGCCCAAGAACATGTCTACCAATTCCCTCTCAGGTAGAGGGGGTTGAACTCTTCCAGCTAAATCTCTCCATTTTTGGGCATAGTCCTTGAAACCTTCATTGGAAACCATGGCCATACTCTGGAGTTAAGTACGGGTAGGTGCAAGATCAACATTGTATTGATATTGATTGTAGAAGGCTGCAGCAAGATCTTCCCAATTGTGAACTTCAGCTCTTTATAGTTGGTAAAACCAGTCAAGTTGAGTTCCAGAAAGACTCTCTTGGAAGAAATGTACCCATAAGTCTTTGTCAGCGGTATAGGGCTGGATTTTCCTTACATATGACCGGAGATGCATTTTAGGGCATGAGAATCCATCATACTTGGCGAACACAGGTGCTTTGAATTTCGGAGGAATGAAAATCCCCGATACTAACCCCAATTCCTTAAAGTCCAAACCAGACACTTTTTGGATTTCCATCACACTCAGCCGCTCTTCGAGATGTTTATACTTGTTATTAGCTGAAGGGTGTTGTTCTTCAGAATAGTCTTCTTCTTCCTCTTCTGATTCTGATTCTGATGGGACAATTGTTTCCTTGCCTTTCCCATCTTGGTTGTCTCTTTCACCGGATGTTGTTGCAAAGTCTAAGGTCCTTCTTGTCTGCCCATTAAATCTTCTTCCCATGTTTAAGACTCCAGTTACCTTCTTTGTTTTCTTTTTCCTCTCCTCATCTAGCAAAGTCTTTAATTCTTCTTGTCCCTTGTCTAGGGTCAAGAGCAATTGCTGAAACTGTGTATACTGAGCTTGGAGGTCCTTCACTGTTTGCTTGAGATCCATCTTACTGAAATAAATAGTAGAGAGATGAGGAGACTTATTGCAAAAGACCTGCTTATGTTATGATGAATTGTATGTGCATATGTAATGATTTCAAGGATTTTAAGATTCAAATTTGTTTTAGACAAAAAGGAAACACACATTATATTAATAAGTTAAAGCTTGAGTACATCAATGCCTCTTGGGCTTATAAGGAAATACAAAAGCTCTAAGGTAAAAAGGTAGTGCGCATCCTCTTTGGTGCAATGTAGGCATTGAGAGTCTGCTCCTCATGAAGTAGCCTAGTGAGTTCCAAAACCTTCTTCTCGCTTGCGTAGAATTGGGCTTCGAAAGTATCTCGCTCCCCCTTGAGTTGTATCTAATCTCTTTTTAGGTCTTCAAGAGAGGTGGGCATGTAGGGTGTAGGATAGTGTATGGAACATCTCCTTCCATGACAGGCTCAATGATTACCAGGAGGATGGAGGGGTAACGCATCATAAGACTCTGATCACGAGTTCGTACCCATTTGAGGTAAGGCTCAAGAGGGATGGAATTTTTATGCCCAAAAGTCTTGATATCCACCATGTTTAACATCCTCCAAGCTCGGATAAATATTTGGCGAAGACCTTGATCGTCGTTGTCTTAGTCAAATACCAAACCTTAAATCAGCATATCATACGGGCCATCCCTTTGGGTGTAACCAAACTGTCTTAAGGCTAAACATGGGTTGTAGGTGATACCTCCCCTAATGCCAAGTAAAGGGACATTATGGAATTCTCCACAACGGTCGACAATGATAACATTATCTTTGGATCGGGAGCACCAATGAATATCTGTATGTTTGAGTGTCATCAACCTTTGTGACCACCTTGAACCTTGCTCATTCTTTAATACAGATTGGGGGAGATGAGAAATAAACAATATTGCCAAGATAGGAGTGCAACACATAAGGACACCTCTTTTCCTCATTGTGCAAGTGTGAAAATAGTGTAGGATATCTCCTAGTAATGTAGGTATCGGGTTGCGGGATATGAAGATTTTGACGGCGTTGACATCTATGAGTTGTCAGGATTTGGAAACAAAACTATCCCATAGATGAGGAGAGACATAATTTCCTCAAACAAGAACTTTTCTATCAAACCTTTGACACCACTCCTTGTTTCCCAATGAGTTGTGATATCAGATGAGTGCAAGTGTAGAGCTTGAGCAATCTCTTCTGGCTTTGAGTCTCTTTCTGTACCGTTGAAAGGTAGTTGATTGAGAATGGGAACCCTCAAGAGTTGGGAGAATTCTTCCCAAGTCGGCACAAGTTGATAGTCATGAAATGTGAAGCAATGGTGTAAAGGATCAAAGAACTGAAAGAGCACCTTCATCATATCCTAATTTGTGTTGGAGGTGACCAAGTTGAGTAGGAGACCATGTCTCTCGGTAAATGGAGAGTTTTCAGGAATCCTTGAAGCTAGCTCCTTAAGTTGTGGAGGGATCCTTACAAGGTTGACTTGAATAGTTTTCCTGCAAAGTGAATCCATATCCTACAAAATAAGAACAAAGATGAATCAAAACATCCTTGAATGGTTAGTAGATGTATATGATGTTCATAATGTTCATGATGTTATGTACAAGTATGTATATACAAACAAAACAAACAAGTCCTTAGGTTTAGGATTGCATGGAGTTTTATAGGTAAGTACCCTCTTGAAGTTTATTTGGCTCAAACTGTCCTAGTAATAGTAACCGGGTTCTAAGGAGCTCAATAGCAGTGGTTTGTTTCCTTGGTCATTGTTTCAGTACAAGCCTCTTTGATGGAGACTGAAATATCCCAAGAAACCAAACCTCAATGAGTGTAGTATCGAGTATCTACCAACTTCGGACTGCACCAGAGTCGGTCATCTCACTACATCCTAAAGGCCAAGTTGGTCAAGTAAAGGTTCTAAAAGTTCATTAGTGCTTTATAACATCACTCAGCGGCCTCGTATTCTCTTTGATTAACTCAAAGGCTACCGGTACCCACAAATATGTCGCACTAACATAGTTATTGCTTAGACCATGTCGGTATACCCCACACAGTTTCCACAATGTATTGCTACTTACCTATAATGTATCCCAAATTTGGGTAGAGGATTCAAACCCAAACAAAGAACCATAGTGTAAAGCATACAAGTCAAACAATGTAAGCAAGTAAATGTGATCTATCCCTAAGGTAACCCCATTTTTAGTTTAATCCCCAGCAGAGTCGCCAATTCTGTGATGCGGTGGGAGAACTGACTTGAGGATTTTGTGTTTTATCGCAAATGTTGCGGTTAGCATGAGTCACCATCGACTTTTCTTTTATCCAAAAGGAAAGGTGAAAAAGCACAGGAAAGACATTTGAGATTATTCCTTGAGTTCGGGGGGGTAGATTATGAAAAGAAAAGGTATTAGCACCCTTTTCATCCATGGTTTTCCATGGGCTCTTAGTTACTTGCTAGATCACTTGCTTTTGTTTGAAATTGTGCTTGGTGGTTTTTGAAAGTATTTTGTAAAGAAGCCTTTGTTTAGGCAATCTTTGTAATGATTCTCGTTCGTAAGAATGTATACAAAGATGTTGATCTTTTGAAAATGTTTTCAAGTTTTGTAAGGTGTTTTGAAATGTGTAGGTGTTTGTTTGAAATGGAGCAAGTAATTAGGAGCAATCTACCTACTCAAATGTCTTTCTTGTTCATTTTCTTTTCCTTTGACATTGTTGTCTTACCATTGATTTGGTAAGCAACCCTATCTTTGGATGTTAATGGGACGGGCATGGGTCATTGTATAACCATGATTAGCAATGTTGCAAGGTATCTTATCATTCTTTTTTTGAGGGACTAAAATCATTTGCAAGGCAACTTAAATAGCGTCATCGAGAGACTATGATCTTGTATTAGTTTGTTTTTGCTAAGATACCTCACATGCGTAATATGGCCATTTTGTAAGGCAACCAAGTGGATTTTACCCTAGGGGTGCTTGTGTGCAAGTGTATTATATTCATGATTTATTTTGTCTTGAATTAGGGTTTTCTATTTGATTGATTTTATTCTTTCCATACAAAACCTAATTACTAGCATGGTATATATGAAAGCGATAAATTGTGAAATTTAAAGCTACTACGCTATTACAATACTTATGGGAGGGGGGTATACAATTTATGAATGGGGATTGCAATAATATAAACCTAATTAATCTATTACAACCAAATTGAATATGTACAAATAATTGAAGAAATATATATAAAGTACAAATGCAAATTGAAAGAAATAATTTTTGTGTTTGGATTTTTATATGAAAGAGGTTTTAAACTAAACCTAATTAGATAAAAAATGATTAAATCAAGATTAAATTAAATTAAATTAATTAAGAAAAGAAATTAATTAAGAAAAGATTTTTGAATAAAACCCTAATTCTATTTAGTTGATTAAAAGAAAATAAGTTTAAAGAAAAAGTATTTTTTGTATTTTTCTTGAAAATATTTATAGCTTTAAAAATATTTTTAGTCTTTTTTTTGGTATTTTAAATAATGTATTTTTAAATGGTATGAAGAAAAATAAATAATATAACATTTAATTAAGTTTATAAGAAAAATAAGTAAAGTATAGTAAATAAAATATTTTTGTTCATGGGAAAATAAAATAAAATAAGTCAAAATATAAAATGTATCAATTTCTATATTTTTCATGATTTTTAGTATTTTAAAAAATATATTTAAAAGGAAAAATGAAATAAATAAGTAAATAAAAATAAATAAGTCAGGGGGTGCAAAAAGTAGGCAAGGAGGTGAGCTAGCAAAATAAATAAAAAAATAATGTCAGGCCCAAAGGGTCCAGCGCCTGCAAAAAAATATGTTAGAAAGTCAGAAAATAAAAAAAAATACAAAAGGGGGTTCACATTGGTTCGAACCCTCGCCCTTTAGGTAAGAATTGACTTAGTACGCACGCGCTTGTCACTGGGGTGGCTGTTTCATCAAGTCATATAAACAAAACCATAAATATATAAGGCAAATCATGTCCTGATGACTTCATCTTCAACCTCCAGCTGGTGTACCTGTAACTTCTTCATTTCTCCACAAAAATGGAAAGTTCAAACATGAAAGTTGTGGTGTTTCTTCCCACGAATCCAACCATATAACTTATGTAAGCTAAAAGTCAAAGATGAAAACTAATTTTGCTGGACCTAAATTGAAACCTAATTTTCTCAGAAATTTCAAATCTAAAATTCTCTATACACAGTTAATATAAATGGGAACTATGAACATGGTCTGCTTTAGAGCAAAGATATCTACATTTTATCTTCACAAATCAGAAACAAATGATGCTTGTATGAAGAGATGGAAGTTTGAAAACTTACCTCTTGCAGCTGGAATTGTGAATGGAGTTTGAGCAACTTTGGAGATGGCCTGAGGATCATTTTAGCTTTCCTAGACCTCCTTGAGTGTATTCCAACTCCTACTTTGCCTTGAAATTTCCTGAACCTCTCTACTCAAGTCAACCTGCAAGCTTGATGTTTGAAAATGGTGGATAGTGATGGAGGAGTTAAAGTCTTGAAACATGGGTCTGGATCACTTTGATTTGATGTATATTAAGTGTTTTGATGGTTAAAACTCAATACGCACGAGTGGATTTGGAGATGGCTATGTGAGGTTCAAAATTGTCAAGTTAAGGCAGATCCTGAATTGCAGAGTGCTTGGGAGTGTTTTGGAGTCTTAGCCTTCATGTTTTATCTTGAAAATAGTGTATGTACTTATAGGCAAGAGGTTTTGAGGCTTGAAACAACTCAGAAATTGAAATCACATGTTATGGCTTGGTTACTTGTTTTTGAAGCAAAGTTGACAAACATGGTTTCAATGTGAAGTACAAGGATTTGCAGGGTGGTTTGCAGGTTGTAGATATGTTTCTTCTTTATTTTAAATTCTTTTGAGTCAGAAACAACAATGTATGGGCTCAAGAAGAGTTGACATTGTGATTAAAGTCACATTTCCAAAATGGAAGTGGTGAGTTTCTTCCCAAAAATGGAAATGCAACTTGGATAATGGCTCAAATGCTTGGACAATGGCTCTATCAGTTGTGTAAATATTAAATTATTGAGTTATTAGAAAGTTTGAAGCCTGCAAAGCAATATTTGTACAGCATGCTTGAAGATTGGATCAAGTGTTCTTCACAAAATGGCTTGTAATTCAAGTTTGAAAACCCTAAATTCTTGTCTTCGATTCTCCTTGCTCAAGAATGATCCCAAGGAGTTATTGGACATTTTGGAAAGATTGCAATGTGCTATTAAACTCATATTTGAATTGATTTTGAATATTCCCCTTGTAACTAGGTGAAAAATTGCCATGAAGTTAAGTCAAAAATCTGCCTAACTAGGGCAAAATTTCACTAAGTCTTTTTTAGTTAATGAGCATGTATTCACAAAATTATAAATTGAGATCCAAGAAATTTTAGGAGAATTTGTATGAATAAAAGTTGTAGATTTCATGGAGATCTATAACTTTCATGTTGGAAGTTTCTCTTGAATCATCTTGCATCATAATGAAAAAATTGCTCAAAGTTATGAAAAAATAAGAAATTTTCAACACTTGGAAAAATTTCTAAGTTTAGAAATTTTGACTTTTCAAAATGAAATCTTGATTTCTTGATTTCTTGATGAATAAGTTTCCTATTTTGACATTTTTTGATGAATTGTGATCTTTGGCACTTGAATTTGTCCAAAAAGTCAAAGTTTGACTTTTCAGTATACAGTTAACTTTTGATCAGTTGACTGCAAAATTCATAAGTCAATCTAATGGATTTGTAATGTTTTGAATCATGTAATTAGGTAAAAATGATGCAAATGGACTCTTTAGATCATGCCTTAAACCAATTTACCATTTCCTAGGTCAAAAATCAGAAATTTTTCCTTTCCCAGTCAAAACCCTTATTTTTACCATTTTTCCCTTTTGGAGATTTGATCAAATTTCTTGAGGAATTGTGGTCCAAACTTAATAAAATGATACATATGGGTTTAAAAATTTTATGTGGATAAAAAATTATGAAGTTTGACTGTAAATTGGCCATGGTTAACTTTTTCCCCAATATAGTTGATTTTTAGGTCAACTGTTAAATTGATTGATCAAAAGCATGATCGAGGGCTTGAAACTTGACATGAGTAATCTTGGGGGTCCATAATGGTCCATGAAAGTCATATGAAGCATTGATAGTTAAAAAATCCTTCTGCAAACTCAAACCCTAATTTTGGTCATCTGTGCATAAGGAGGTGTCTTGAGCTGATCAAACCCTAGTGCAGTCTTGAGCCCAAGGAGATCTTGTGAGAAAAATATTGATAAGTGAGAGGGAAAATTTTGGGGTATAACAGTGTGGTTTTTGAAAGTATTTTGTAAAGAGGCCATTGTTTAGGCAATCTTTGTATTGATTCTCGTTCGTAAGAATGTATACAAAGATGTTTGATCTTTTGAAAATATTTTCAATTTTACAAGATGTTTGAAAGTGTATGTGATTGTTTTGAAAATAGAAAATATTTTTGTTTTGAAATGGAGCAAGTAATTAGGAGCAATCTACCTACTCAAATGTCTTTCTTGTTCATTTTTCTTTTCCTTTGACATTGTTGTCTTACCATTGATTTGGTAAGTAACCCTATCTTTGGATGTAAACGGGACGGGTGTGGGTCATCATATAACCATGATTAGCAATATTGCAAGGTGTCTTAGCATTTTTCTTTAGGGGCTAAGATCATTTTGAAAGGCAACTTAGATAGCGTCATTGAGGGACTATGATCTTGTATTTGCTTGTTTTTGCTAAGATACCTTACATGCGTAATATGGCCATTTTGTATGAGGAAACCAAGTGGGGTAACCCTAGGGGTGCTTGTGTGAAAGTGTATTGTTTTCATGCTTGATTTTGTCTTGAATTAGGTTTTTCTATTTGATTGATTTTGTTCTTTCCATACAAACCCTAATTACTAGCATTTGTATATAAAGCGATAAATTGCATAATTTAAAGTTACTACGCTATTACAATACTTGTGGGAGGGGGGGGGGGGGGGGGGTATACAATTTGTGAATGAGGATTGCAATAATATAAACCTAATTAATCTATTACAACCAAATTGAATAAATGTACAAGGAAATGAATAAATATAAAGTACAAATGCAAATGGAAAGAAATGATTTTTGTTTGGATTTTTATATGAAAGGGGTTTTAACTTAAACCTAATTATAGAAAAATAATTAATCAAAATTAAATTAACTTAAACTAATTAAGAAAAGAAATTAATTAATAAAATATTTTTGAATAAAATCTTAATTCTATTTAGTTGATTAAAAGAAAATAAGTTTAGAGAAAGAGTATTTTTTGTATTTTTGCCTTGAAAATAATATATGGTGTTGTAAAATATTTTTGCCCTTTTTTAATATTATATTAAAATAATATATTTAAATAGGTATAAAAGAAAATAAATAATAACCTAGTTTTAATTTAATTTACAAAATAATTAGTAAAGATAAATAAAGTATGATGAATAAAAATAATTTTTTGTGTGAGAAAAATATTAAAATTATGTCAAAACATAAATCTACTATTTTTATATTTTTTATGATTTTTTTAGTATTTTAGAAATTATATTTAAAAGGAAAAATAAAATAAAGAAATAAATAAATAAATACAAATGGGTCAGGGGGTGCCAAAAGTAGGCAGGGAGTTAATTAGCAAAAACAAGAAAAAAGAGAGTCAGGCCCAAAGGGCCTAGCGCCTGCAAAAAAAACATATTAGAAATGTCAAAAAATATGAAAAATAAAAAAGGGTACCACTGGGGATCGAACCCACGTCCCATAGGTTAACAGGCGCGCGCTTTACCACTGGGGTGGCTATACATCCGTTTATATAAACAAAACAATAAATATGTAAGGAAAAGCAAGTCCTGATGACTTCATCTTAAACCTCCAGCCGGTGTATCTGTAACTTCTTCATTTCTCAACAAAAATGGAAGATGACAAAATGAAAGTTGTTGTATTCTTCCTCACGAATCTAACCATGTAAATAACTAAATCTAAAATTCAAAGATAAATGAGAATTTCTCTGGCCCTAATTTGAACCCTAAAAATTTCAAAAACTTCAACTCTAAAATTCTCTAAGCTCAGGCCACGTAAATGAAAACTATGGATATGTACAGCTTCGTGGCAATGAGGTCTACATTTTATCTTCACAAATTCAAGCCTAACAATGCCTAAGTAATGAGATAGAAGTTCAAGAAAAATACCTCAAAACTGGAAATCGTGAAATGCAAATGAGCTTGATTCAAAGTGCTGCAAGGATCAGGTTAGCTTCCTCGTGGTCCCAGGAAGCTAATGCAATGATTAGCTTGAGCTGAAAGTGGATGAGGAGCCCTAGAGAAGTCAAGTTGCAGACCCCTGTTTTTGAAAATGGAACTTGATGATGGAGGTGTTACAGTTGTTTAAATGGAGTTTGGATGGTTTGTATTTGATGTTTAGAAGCTTTTGGAAGTGAAAGGCCAAAGAGCGCACGGGGGGATTTGTAGTTTGGTATCTAAAGTCAGAACTTGCACAACAATGGTGTTTTGAGACAATTTTCTGGCTAGAGTGAATTTGAGTAGGTTTTAGGGTCTTTAAGCTCGTATCGTAGCTCACAAATACTACTTCTATTTATAAGCAACAAGTGTGGAGACTTGTTGTTGATCAGAATTTGAATTTGCATCCTTAAGCTAAACATGTGATTTTTTGAGAAAACAAGTTTCAATGTCTTGTGTACTTGCTGAAATAGAGTGGTTATGCTTTAACCACACTTGCTTCTGACTTTGTAGATGAAGTGTGATCAAAGGGAACAAGTTAGAGGCTCAAGAGTGGACTTTATGCATAAAGCTTTCTTTACAAGAATGGTATTGTTAACTTTCTTCCCAAAATGGAAATGTGAATTAGATAAAGCTTAAATCACTTGGATTATAGCTCAAAAGATTGTGTAATCCATTAATTATGGAGTAACAAACAAGTTTGAGGCCTACAAAGCAAATATTATGCAGCCTAACATTGATTTGCATTTGTGTTCATCATGAAAATGACCTATAATTCAAGTGACAAAACACCAACTTCATCTCTTCCATTCTCCCTACTCAAGAATGATCTCAAAGAGATATTGGAACTTTTGGAAATCTTGAAATATGCTCTACAACTCATCTTTGAATTGCTTTTGAAGATTCTCCTTGGAACTATGTGTAAAATTTCGGTGAAGTTAGGTCAAAAATCTTCCTAACTAGGGCAAAATTTCACAGTCTTTTTTAGTTCATGAGCATGTATTCATAAAATTATAACTTAAAATCCAAACACTTTTGGAAGAAGTTGTGTGAAGAAAAGTTGTATATTTCATGGAGATTTACAACTTTCATGTTGGAAGTTTCCTTTGAATCATCTTACATCATAATGAAAAGATTGCTCAAAGTTATGAAAACATAAGAAATCTTTGACACTTAGAAAAATTTCTAAGTTTAGAAATTTTGACTTTTCAAAATGAAATCTTGATTTCTTGATGAATAAGTTTCCTATTTTGACATGTTTTAATTAATTGTGGTCTTTGATGCTTAAATTTGACCAAAAAGTCAAAGTTTGACTTTTCACTATACAGTTGACGTTTGATCAATTGACTGCAAAATTCATCTGTCAATCCAATGGATTTGCAATGTTTTGAATCATATCATTAGGTAAAATGATGCAATTTGACTCTTGAGATCATGCCTTAAACCAATTGACCATTTTCTAGGTCAAAATTCAGAAATTGCCCTTTCCTAGTTAAAACCCTAATTTTGACCATTTTGCCCTTTTGGAGAATTGATCAAATTTCTTGAGGAATTGTGGTCCAAACTTGATCAAATGGTACATATGGGTTTAAAATGTTGATGTGGATAAAAAATTATGAAGTTTGACTGTAAATTGGTCACAGTTGACTTTATTCCTAATACAATTGATTTTTAGGTCAACTGCTCAATTGACTGAGCAAAAATGTGATTCAAGGCTTGAAACTTGGCATGATTAATCTTGGGAGTCCATGATGATCCATGAAAGTCATATGGCACATTGTAAGTTCAAAAATAATTGTGAAAACTCAAACCCTAATTTTGGTCATCAGTGTTTAAGGAGGTGTCTTGAGCTGATCAAACCCTAGTGCAGTTCTGAGCCCAAGGAGATCTTGTGAGCAAATTCTTGATAAGTGAGGGGGAAAATTTTGGGGTACAAAATCTGCCCCTGTTCAATATTCTTAAGCTTGAAGAGTTAGATTGGCATGTTTTGTCAGTCGTGACTCGAACATGGAAGATGATTGGACACTAGAGTGCCTAGAAATTTACACTCGGCGATGCGATGGTAGAAGAAATGGGCTTAAAGATGCCATTTGGAGAGGTGATAGAAAGTTGTAGGATATGGGCTTAAAGATGCCATCTAAAAGTGATTGTTGATATTGTAATTTGTAAGCTGGAAGAATGAGTATCAGGATGGCGTCCGTGTCTGGAGCGTGTCTGAAATGTATTTGGGAGCTGATTATCATATCGACATCCGTTTTTGGAGCGTATCTAAACTGTATCTGAAAGCTAGTTTTGAATGAGTGTCAGAATGGCATCCGTGTCTGGAGCGTATCTGAAATGTATCTGAGAGTTGAATCTGAATGAGTATCAGAATGGAATCCGTGTTTGGAGTGTATCTGAACTGTATCTGAGAGTTGAAACTGAATGAGTATCAGAATGGCATCTGTGTCTGGAGCGTATCTGAACTGTATCTGAGAGTTGAAACTGAACGAGTATCAGAATGGAATCCGTGTCTGGAGCGTATCTGAACTGTATCTGAGAGTTGAATCTGAATGAGTATCAGAATGGCATCCGTGTCTGGAGCATATCTGAACTGTATTAAAAGGTTGACTCTGAATGAGTATTAGGATGGCATCCATGTGTGGAGCGTATCTGAACTGTATCTAAAAGCTGAATCTGAATGAGTATCATAATGGAATCTGTGTCTGGAGCGTATCTGAACTGTATCTGAAAGTTGAATCTGAATGAGTATCAGAATGGCATCCGTATCTGGAGTGTATCTGAAATATATCTGAAAACTTTAAACATTGTTAATGGTAGTTGTTAACCTTATCCTGAAAAGGGTAAAATGTTAGCTAAAATGCAATTTTTATGTTGTATGAAATACATAGTATAATGCATTCGTGTTATCAATGTTTATGATATATGGATGCAATGTATGTGTATGTGAGCTAGTTTGTTGTACTGCTGTTGGATTGGGGGAAATAAATCCATGACTGCTGCTGAGGATATGGAGTATAAGTCTTGATGTTGTGAATTCTAAGTGTTGATGAATTTCTGCTTAGAGAAATAAACTCTGTTGTAAAGGAAATTCCATGTACTGCTTGTAAAATCATGTTGTGAAATCCCGAGAAAATGAACGACTTCTACCGGGGATTGATAATTGGAAGCTCGTTCCGCTGGGAATTAAACTACAAACTGTGGGGGATCTATGGAAATAGCTTAGAGAGATTTCCCTACCTCTTAAAGCCATTAGTAATTGTCTTTTATTTTGTTTATTTGTAAACAGTAATTATGTTCAAATGCATATGTTCAACAATGAATCATTGGACGTTTTTGTAAACAAAACACAAGAGTAAAGAAAAACAGATAGTTTTGCACTTTCAAAGGAATATATTTGTATTTACTTTGAGTAAGTATTTGTACAATGAGACAAGCATTCTAGTAAGAGAATGTTGTCGTTAAAAATGAAAATTTTGATATAAAGAAAAGATAGCTATGTGTAATAATCCCATGGGGTTCCCATTTTTCTATAGCCTTTATATCTCTGAGCATCTTGTCTATTTGTTGCCTCATCCGAAGATGATTGAATTGATCAGAACCTCTGAATTTGTTAGTTGAAGCCAAATGTTGTCCGTAAGGTGATCCAACGGGATATAGTCATACGCTTTAATTCCCTAACTTTAGCCTGGACCGCCCTTTCGGGTTTTCAGTCCACCGGGATACCCTTTTTTTGCCCAAGTCTCCCTTTCGAGTTTTCAACTTGCCGGGTGTATAGATTTTTTTTGTTTTATGCCTAATTTTGGCCCGAACCTTTTTGGTTCACCGGGATGCCCTTGTTTTGCCTAGGTATGTCAACCTAGCGAGTCTCTTATGCGTAGTATCTTTTGACTATGCCCGCATTCGCAGGATGCGACAGGTCGTCACCATCCATGGTGGTTAAGATCATTGCCCCACCAGAGAAAATGTTTTTGATTACAAATGGTCCTTCATAGGTAGGAGTCCATTTGCCCCTAGGATCACCTTGTGGAAGTATGATGCGTTTGATCACCAGATATCCAACTTGATACACTTGGCATCTGACCTTCTTGTTGAAAGCCTTGATCATTTGTTTTTGATACATTTGACCATGGCAAACAGCAGTAAGTCTCTTCTCATCAATCAAGTTTAGTTGATCAAGTTGAGTCTGAATCCAATCTTCTTCATTCAGCCCTGCATCCTTCATAATTCTTAGAAAGGGGATCTGAACCTCAATAGGAAAGACAACTTCCATGCCGTAAACCAGAGAATAAGGTGTTTCCCCGGTTGATGTGCGAGCTATGGTCCGATACCCATGGAGAGCGAATGGAAACATCTCATGCCAGTCTTTATATGTGACTGTCATTTTCTATATGATCTTTTTAATGTTCTTATTTGCAGCTTCGACAACACCATTCATCTTTGGCCGGTAAGGGGAAGACTTGTGATGCTGGATCTTGAATTGCTCGCACAAGGCGGTGATCATAGTGTTGTTGAGATTTATACCATTTCCAGTGATGATCCTTTCTAGGATACCATACCGGCAAATGAGATTTTGCTTGATGAAATGGGCAATAACATTCTTGGTAATGGAAGCGAAGGAAGCTTCCTCCACCCACTTTGTAAAATAATCAATGGCCACTAAGATGAAGAGGTGTCCATTAGAGACTGTCGGCTTGATTTCCCCAATCATATCAATTCCCCACATAGCAAAGGGCCAAGGAGCTGTCAAGATATTCAGAGGAACTAGAGGTACGTGCACCTTGTCAGCATAAATCTGACACATGGAAAGTTTGAGAGTGTTAATAGAAATCTGCTTCCATGGTACACCAGTAATAGCCTTCCCATAGGATTTTATTTGCCATCGTATGCCCACTGGAATGGGTGCCAAAAGTGCCTTCATGCAATTCAGCCATGATCCTTTCAGCTTCAACCTTATCTACGCACCGAAGTAACAAAGTCATGATTGCGTTTGTACAGGATGTCGTTAATAAGGAAAATTTTAACAGATAATCTCCTTAAGAACTTCTTATCATGGATTGAAGCTCCTTCTGGATATTCTTGAGCCTCGAGATACTTCTTGACTTCGTGAAACCAAGGCTGGTCCACTACTTCTTCAGTATTAATCTCAGGACAGTGCGATGATTCCTCCATTTGTTCGATGGTGATCTGGGGATCCTCGTTATCCCAATTAAGTTTAAACATAGATGACATTGTGGCAAGAGCGTCTGCTAGATCATTTTCTTCTCGCGGGAAATGCTCGAAGGTAATCTTGTCAAAATGTGGTAGCAATGTCAAAACATGTTCTTTATAAGGGATAAGGTTAGGGTGTTTGGTGTCCCATTCCCCTTTGATCTGACTGAAAACCAAAGTTGAATCTCTGAATACACTCAAAGATTTTATCCCTAGGTCTATGGCAGCTCTGAGACCAAAGATGCATACTTCGTATTCTGCCATGTTGTTTGTACAATTGAAATAGAGTCTTGCGGTAAAGGGAGTATGACACCCTTCCGGAGATATGAGTACAACACCGATACCATTGCCAAGTGCGTTGGATGCCCCATCAAAGAACAGGGTCCATTGGGATCCTTGTTCAGGTCCGTCATATGGCCTGAATTCTTCACAGTTATTTACCGTCATGATGTCTTCGTCTGGAAATTCGAACTTCATGGATTGGTAGTCTTCTAAAGCTTGGTGAGCAAGATGATAAGCTAATACACGTCCCTTTATTGCTTTTTGGGTAGTATATTGTATGTCATATTCTGTAAAAATCATCTGCCATCTCGCTATTCTCCCGGAGAGAGCAGGTTTCTCGAAGATGTATTTTATCGGATCAATTTTAGATATCCACAAAGTAGTATGAGTCAGCATATATTTTCTTAGCCGGCGAGCAGCCCATGCCAGAGCGCAGCAAGTTTTCTCAAGTAGTGAATATCTAGTTTCACAGTCGGAATTTTTTTTGCTCAGGTAGTAAATAGCATGCTCTTTTCTGCCAGACTCGTCATGCTGCCCCGATACACACCCCATTGAGTTTTCTAAAACAGTCAGATACAGGATTAATGGTCTTCCCTCGACAGGTGGCGTCAACACAGGAGGCTCTTGTAAGTATTCTTTGATTTTGTCAAAAGCAACTTGGCACTCGTCATTCCATTTGACTACTTGATCTTTCTTCAATAATTTGAAGAGTGGTTCACAAGTAGCTGTCAGGTGAGAGATGAATCTGGCAATGTAGTTCAAACGTCCCAAGAACCCTCCGACTTCCTTCTCAGTACTAAGAGCAGGTATCTCTTGTATTACTTTTACCTTGGCAGGATCTACTTCAATATCTTTGTTGCTGACGATAAAGCCTAGGAGTTTACCAGACCGTGCCCAAAATGTGCACTTGTTTGGATTCAACCTCAGTTTATACTTCTTCAGTCTCTCAAACAGTTTTTGTAAGTGATCAAGATGCTCTTCTTCTGTTTGAGATCTAACTATCATGTCGACCACATAGACCTCTATTTTGTGATGTATCATGTCGTGAAATAGAGCTACCATGGCATGCTGATAGATTTCCCCAGGATTCTTCAGTCTGAATGGCATTACCTTATAGCAGAAAGTGCCCCACTGCGTGACAAACGTTTCTTTCTCCATGTCCTCAGGCGCCATTTTGATTTAGTTGTAACCTGAGAAACCGTCAATGAAGGAAAACACTTTGTGTTGTGCCGTATTGTTTACTAGAATATCAATGTGGGGAGTGGAAAATCATCCTTAGGGCTTTCCGTATTCAAATCTCTGTAGTCCATACACATTTGTGCTTTGTCGTCCTTATTGGGCACGGGAACAATATTGGCAACCCATTGGGGATAAGAGGTGACAGCCATGAATCCAGCGTTGAATTGCTTCATGACTTCTGCTTTAATCTTTTCTGACATATCAGGCCTCATGCGGCGAACCTTTTTTTTATTGGCGGATAATCCTCACTTGTAGGCAGACGATGTACCATAATATTTGCATCAATACCTGGAATGTCTTCATAAAACCAACCAAGACTTCGATATAATCGTGTAACAACTGAATTAGACGCTCCTTGATACTGGGTTCCAGATTGGCACCCACCTTGACCTCTTTTTTGTATTCTTTGGTACCTAGGTTGATTGTATCCACAGGTTCCTCGTGAGGCTGAATGGTTCTCTCTTCTTGTTGTAGTAGTCTGGCAAGTTCTTCAGGTACTTCACAATCTTCCCCACCTTTGTCTTTGGCTTGGTAGATTAGATTCTCAGAGTCACAAAAGGCCATAGCAGTATCGTTACCCATGGGATCCCGAATGGATGTATACCTACATTGTGAGTGTGAGTGTGTGTAAGGGTATAGCTATCCTTGAAAGAAATAAATGATGTAAAAATAAAAATGATGATCACAAAAGTTTGTATGCGAAAGCTTCCATGATTCATTGATGTCATATGAAAATGAGATAATAACCCTTACAAATGGACCATTGTGCCTCGGGTAAGACACAATGTTTTAAGAGTGAGAATTGTTTTAATATTACAGATCCACCAAAATGTAAAGACAAATTACTGTGGGATAAAAGTGATCGGGACAAAGTCTCTAGCCTCCCAGTTTCTGAGCCCTCCATTGACAGTTGGGAATATCCAGTCCTCCAAGTCACAGTTATCTTCATCATCTTCTATGGAGTTTACCTCGCGGTTACTGATCTTCAGGGGTGGTCCTCCGGCACGAGCACGGCGTACAACCTTCTGAGTAACTGAAGTAAAACCCAAGACAAACTTGTCTGACTTATATGGGATATCTGGGATTTGTCCCCAAATAGTGCACCCACCTTCTTCTACCACTGCTTTGGCATCCTTCAGAGATGACATTCGGAGTGGAGGCCTTGTGATCTTGAGAACATCCTTGGTTACTGCCACATCTTGCAGGACCTCTTCAAAGTTTTGAAATGGAGTTTCAATAAATTAACCATCTAATTCCACATATCTGAAGGAATTGAGATGGCTGATCATATACTCTTCTTATCCATGAACGGTTATAATCTTCCCTTGAATCAGATATTTCAGCATTTGGTGCAACATAGAAGTGACAGCGCCAGCATTGTGAATCCACGGTCGGCCTAGCAAGCAGGAATATGAGGGGCGGATATCCATTACATAAAAAGTTGAATCAAAAGTTTGTGTTCCAACTTTTATGGGAATTTCTACCTCCCCGTGTACATCCTTTTCGAGCCGTCAAAATCCTTTACTACTATGTTACTTGGCTTCAATGTCAATCCCTCACAGTCAATCCTATCAAGATCTTTTTTAGGCAATACATTCAGAGATGAGCCAGTGTCTACCAAAACATGAGTCAGGGTTGTGCCCCTACATTCAACTGAGACATGCAATGCCTCATTATGCTTCCTTCCTCTTGGCGTTAAATCAGCATCTGAAAAACCTAGACCATTATCTGCAGTTAAGCTGACTACGCAGTCTTGAAATTGATTGGCAGATGTCTCTTGGGGTACATGGCCAGTTTTCAGGAATTTTACCAAGGCTTTTGCATGCGCCTCGGAACATAGTAGTAATGCTAGCATAGAAATTTTAGAGGGAGTTTTCCCTAGTTGTTTAACTACATCGTAGTCGCTTCTTTATATGATCTTCAGAATCTCCTCCATTTCTTTCCGGGAGGCCTCAGGGATAGCCAATGACTTAGCCTTCGTCCTGACAGGCTCAATCAGAATACTTTTACCTCGAGACTCAGCTAACTCAGTAGCAGGAGTGTCAGTAGGAATGATAACAGGGATTGTAACAGCTTTGTCAGTTAGAGTATTAGTGGGGATGATTATAGGACTGGGAACAGCCTTCAGAGTAACAATAACAAGAATGATTACGGGTCCAGAAACTGCTTTTGGGGGAGCAATTTCTGGAAAGAATATCCTTCCGCTTCGGGTAATCTTGCTAGTTCCTACAATATTACTGATGTTGGAGTTGACTTTCTCGGAACTCGAATCTCTGGTGGCTGGCCAATCCTGCTTGATACTGTGGTAGTAGACGTCCCCTCCATAATTCCATGGTATGGTTTTGTCTGACAAATATGGGACTGGTCCAGGAATTATGATTATTAAAGGAGTTGCTTTCAGAACTGATGTAATTCTAACGGGTCTTTTGGTGGAGACCCTGGAAGAGTTGGCGGAAATGGTAATGATAGAAACATCTTCAAAAGGAACAGGTGGAACAAAAGTCTTCTCGAATAAAATTTATTTGTTATCTATTAGGCACTGAACGCCTGTTTTCAATAAAGGACAACTGATTGGTGAGGACAAACAGAAATGACAGCCTTCATCACAGCCCGGGAACACACCGACATTCAACAAGTTCACTTTAATAGTTATGAGGGGGGTCATAAGTTCATCAACTAAAGTAACAAACATTTCTTCTTCAATGACATTGGTATTATGGCCATGTCTGGGCATAGGGGCAGAAATGACATTTGGCTTTTCAGGCGCATCGAATTCAATCTCTTTTGCTTCAATGAGATCTTATATCTTGTTCTTTAGAGCCCAACAGTTATTAGTGTCGTGGTCGGGACTTTCAGAGTGGTATGCACAACGGGCATTGGGATGATAGTGAGGAGATGTTGTGTTGGGGTTTTTTGGAGCTTCTTTCAAGGTCACCAAATTGGATCTTAGTAGATGCGGTAATACCTGAGACGGGGTCATATTAATTCTAGTGAAATGTCTGACTGGCCTTTCCATCCTTGGTTGGTTATTTATTTGTTGATCAGGCGCCAGTTTAGGAATCATAACAGCCCCCACCATTGGTCGGCGTTCGGCAGTATCTTGATTTCTCTGAGGATAAACAACAACCACTTCTTTCTTTCTGATAAATGGCTTCCTTATGGCAGCAGAGGAGGGTGTATCTTTCTGAATCTTTCCACTCTTTATATCGGCTTATACCCTTTCTCCGGTCAATATTAGTTCAGTAAAACCTGCAGATGAACTTCCAATTAAATGATTGAAGAAGGGACCAGACAAGGTTCCCAAGAACATGTTTACCAACTCTCTCTCAGATAGAGGGGGTTGAACTCTTCCAGCCAAGTCTCTCCATTTTTGCGCATAGTCCTTGAAACCTTGATTGGAAACCATGGCCATAGTTTGAAGTTGAGTATGGGTAGGTGCAAGGTCAGCATTGTATTGGTATTGTTTGTAGAAGGCTACAGCAAGATCTTCCCAGTTGTGAACGTTGGCTCTTTCTAACTGGTAAAACCAATCAAGTTGAGTTCCAGACAGGCTTGTCTTGGAAGAAGTGTACCCATAAGTCTTTGTCAGGGTATGGGGTTGGATTTTCCTCACATAGGACCAGAGATGAATTTTAGTGAATGAGACTCCGTCATACTTGGCGAACACAGGTGCTTTGAATTTGGGAGGAATGACAATCCCCGATACTAACCCCAATTCCTCAAAGTTCAAGCCAGGCACTTTTTGGATTTCCATCGCACTTAACCGCTCTTCTAAATGTTTATACTTGTCATCAGCTGGAGGGTATTGTTCTTCAGAATATTTGTGTTCTTCCTCTTCCTCTTATGATTCTAATGGGACAATTGTTTCCTTGCCTTTCCTATCTTGATTGTCTCTTTCACCGGATGTTGTTGCAAAGTCTAAGGTCCTTCTTGTCTGCCCATGAAATCTTCTTCCCGTGTTTAGGACTCTGGTTACCTTCTTTGTTTTATTTTTCTTCTCCTCAGCCAGCAAAGTCTTCAACTCTTCTTGTCCTTTGTCTAGGGTCAAGAACGACTGTTGAAACTGTGTATTTTGAGTTGGAGGTCCTTCACTATTTGTTTGAGATCCATCTTACTGAAATAAACAGTAGGGAGATGAGGAGACTTGTTTCAAAATACTTTCTTATGTTATGATGAACGGTATATGCATATGTAATGATTTCAAGGATTTCAAAGATTCAAATTTGTTTTTGACAAAAAGGAAACACACGTTATATTAATAAGATAAAGCTTTGAGTACATCAATGCCCATTGGGAAAAATAATACAAAAACTCTAAGATAAGAACGTAGTGTGCATCCTCTTTGGTGCGATGTAGGCATTCAGAGTCTGCTCCTCATGAAGTTGTCTAGTGAGTTCCAGAACCTTCTTCTCGCTTGCGTAGAATTAGGCTTCGAAAGTATCTCGCTCCCTCTTGAGTTATATCCATCTTTTTGTAGGTCTTCAAGAGAGGTGGCCATTTCAGGATGTAAGATAGTGTATGGAACATCTCCCTCCATGACACGCTCAATGATTACCGGGAGAATGGAGGGGTTAGGCATCATAAGTCTCTGAGCACGAGTTCATACCCATTTGAGGTAAGGCTCAATAGGTATGGAATTCTTGTGCCCTAAAGTCTTGCTATCCACCTTATTCAACATCCTCCAAGCTCGGATAAATCTATGGCGAAGACCTTGATCTTCATTGTCGTAGTCAAATACCAAACCTTGAATCAACATCTCGTGTGTGCCATCCCTTCGGGCGTAACCAAACTGTCTTAAGGATAAGCATGGGTTGTAGGTGATACCTCCCCTAATTCCAAGTAAAGGGACATTAGGTAATTCTCCACAACGGTCGACAATGATAACATTCTCTTTGGATCGGGAACACCAATGAATGTCTGAATGTTTGAGCGTCATCAACCTTTGTGACCACCTTGAACCTTGCTCATTTTTTCATACAGATTGGGGAAGATGTGAAATAAACCATATTGCCAATAGAGGAGTGCAACACATAAGGAAACCTCTTTTCCTCATTGTGCGAGTGTGAAAAGAGTGTAGGATATCTCCTAGCAATGTGGGCACCGGGTTGCGGGATATGAAGATTTTGACGGCGTTGACATCAATGAGTTGGTCAGGATTTGGAAACAAAACCATCCCATAGATGAGGAGAGCCACAATTTCCTCAAAGGCTTGCAAGTCCATGGAATTCCAACAATTTTAGGATTTCTCAAACAGGAATTTTGGTAAGAAACCTTTGACACCACTCCTTGTTTCCCAATGAGTTGTGATATCAGATGAGTGCAAGTGTAAAGCTTCAGCAATCTCTTATGGCTTTGGGTCTCTTTCCATACCATTGAAAGGTAGTTGATTGAGAATGGGAATCCTAAATAGTTGGGAGAATTATTCCAAAGTCGGCACAAGTTGATAGTCGGGAAATATGAAGCAATGGTATAAAGGATCAAAGAAATGAAAGAGCACCTTCATCATATCCTCATTTGTGTTGGAGATGACCAAGTTGAGTAGGCGACAATGTCTCTCGGTGAATGGAGAGTTTTTAGGAATCCTTGAAGCTAGCTCCTTGAGTTGTGGATGGATCCTTACAAGATTGACTTGAATAGTTTTCCTGCGAAGTGAATCCATATCCTACAAAACAAGAACAAAGATGAATCCCAAAATCCTTGAAATGGTTAGAGAATACATATGATGTTCAAGATGTTCATGATGTTATGTACAACTATGCATATACAAACAAAACAAACAAGTCCTTAGGTTTAGGCTTGCATGGGGTTTTATAGGTAACTACCCTCTTGAAGTTTAGTTGGCTTAAACTTGTCCTAGTAATAGTAATTGGGTTCTAAGGAGCTCAATATCATTAGTTTATTATCTTGGTCATTGTTTCAGCACAAACCTCTTTAATGGCGACCGAAATATCCCAAGAAACCAAACCTCAATAAGTGTAGTATCGAGTATCTACCAACTTCGGACTGCACCAAAGTCGGTCATCTCACTACATCCTAAAGGCCAAGTTGGTCAAGTAAAGGTTCTAAAAGTTCATTAGTGTTTCATGACATCACTCGGCAGCCCTGTATTCTCTTTGATTAACTCAAAGGCTACCGGTACCCACAAATATGTCGCACTAACGTAGCTATTGCTTAGACCATGTCAGTATACCCCACACAGTTTCCACAATGTATTGCTACTTACCTATAATGTATCCAAAATCCGGGCAGAGGATTCAAACCCAAACAAAGAACCATAATGTAAAGCAAACAAGTCAAACAATGAAAGCAAGTAGATGTGATATATCCCTAAGGTAACCCCACTTTTAGAATATTCCCCAGCAAAGTCGCCAGTTCTGTGATACAGTGGGAGAACTGACTTGGGTGTTTTGTATTTGATCGCAAATGTTGCGGTTAGCAAGAGTCGTCACAGAATTTTCTTTTATCTAAAAGGAAAGGTGAAAAAGCACATAAATGACCTTTGAGATTGTTTCTTGAGTTCGGGGGGTAGATTATGAAAAGGGAATGTATTAGCACCCGTTTCATCCATGGTTATCCATGGGCTCTTAGTTACTTGCTAGATCACTTGCTTTTGTTTGAAATTGTGCTTTATGTGGTTTTTGAAAGTATTTTGTAAAGAGGCCATTATTTAGGCAATCTTTATAATGATTATCGTTCGTAAGAATGTATACAAAGATGTTTGGTCTTTTGAAATTTTTTTCAGTTTTGCAAGATGTTTGAAAGTGTATGTGATTGTTTTGAAAATAGAAAAGATGTTTGTTTTGAAATGGAGTAAGTAATTAGGAGCAATCTACCTACTCAAATGTCTTTCTTGTTCATTTTTCTTTTCCTTTGACATTGTTATCTTACCATTGATTTGGTAAGTAACCCTATCTTTGGATGTAAACAGGACGGGCGTGGGTCATCGTATAACCATGATTAGAAATATTGCAAGGTATCTTAGCATTTTTCTTTAGGGGCTTAGATCATTTTGAAAGGCAACTTAGATAGCGTCATCGAGGGACTATGATCTTGTATTTGCTTATTTTTTCTAAGATACCTTACATGCGTAATATGGCAATTTTGTATAAGGCAACCAAGTGGGGTAACCCTAGGGGTGCTTGTGTGCAATTGTATTGTTTTCATGCTTGATTTTGTCTTGAATTAGGTTTTTCTATTTGATTGATTTTGTTCTTTCTATACAAATCCTAATTACTAGCATTTGTATATAAAGTGATAAATTGTGGAATTTAAAGTTACTACGCTATTACAATACTTGTGGGAGGGGGGTATACAATTTGTGAATGGGGATTGCAATAATATAAACCTAATTAATCTATTACAACCAAATTGAATAAATGTACAAGGAAATAAATAAATATAAAGTACAAATGCAAATGGAAAGAAATGATTTTTGTTTGGATTTTTATATGAAAGGGGTTTTAACCTAAACCTAATTAGAGAAAAATAATTAATCAAAATTAAATTAACTTAAACTAATTAAGAAAATTAATTAATTAAGAAAAGATTTTTGAATAAAACCTTAATTCTATTTAGTTGATTAAAAGAAAATAAGTTTAGAGAAAAAGTATTTTATATTATGGTGTTGTAAAATATTTTTGGACCTTTTTTTATATTATATTAAAATAATATATTTAAATAGGTATAAAAGAAAATAAATAATAACCTAATTTTAATTTAATTTACAAGATAATTAGTAAAGATAAATAAAGTATGATGAATAAAAATATTTTTTTGTGTGAGAAAAATATTTAAATTATGTCAAAACATAAATCTACTATTTTTATATTTTTTATGATTTTTTTAGTATTTTAGAAATTATATTTAAAAGGAAAAATGAAATAAATAAATAAATAAATATAAATGGGCCAGGGGGTGCCAAAAGTAGGCGGGGAGTTAATCAGCAAAAACAAGAAAAAAGAGAGCCAGGCCCAAAGGGCCTAGCGCCTGCAAAAAACAAATCAGAAATGTCAAAAAATATGAAAAATGATAAAGGGTACCACTAGGGCTCGAACCCAGGTCTCATAGGTAAACAGGCGCGCGCTTTACCACTGGGGTGGCTATAAATCCATTTATATAAACAAAATAATAAATATGTAAGGCAAATCAAGTCCTGATGACTTCATCTTCAACCTCCAGCCGGTGTACCTGTAACTTCTTCATTTCTCAACAAAAATGGATGATGACAAAATTAAAGTTGTTGCATTCTTCCTCACAAATCTAACCATGTAAATAAATAAAGCTAAAAGTCAAAGATAAATGAGAATTTCTCTGGCCCTAATTTGAACCCTAAAAATTTCAGAAACTTCAACTCTAAAATTCTCTAAGCTCAGGCCATGTAAATGCAAACTATGGATATGTACAACTTCATGGCAATGAGGTCTACATTTTATCTTCACAAATGCAAGCCTAACAATGCCTAAGTAATGAGATAGAAGTTCAAGAAAAATACCTCAAATTGGAAATCATGAAATGCAAATGAGCTTGATTCAAAGTGCTGCAAGGATCATGTTAGCTTCCTTGAGGTCCCAGGAAGCTAATGCAATGATTAGCTTGAACTGAAAGTGGCTGAGGAGCCCTGGAGAAGTCAAGTTGCAGACCCCTGTTTTTGAAAATGGAACTTGATGATGGAGGTGTTACAATTGAGAAAATGGACTTTGGATGGTTTGTGTTTGATGTTTAGAAGCTTTTGGAAGTGAAAGGCCAAAGAACGCACGAGGGGATTTGGAGTTTGGTATGTAAAGTCAGAACTTGCACAACAATGGTGTTTTGAGACAATTTCTAGCTAGAGTAAATTTGAGTTGGTTTTAGGGTCTTCAAGCTCGTGTCGTAGCTCACAAATAGTTCTTTTGTTTATAAGAAACAAGTTTGGAGACTTGTTGATCAGAATTTGAATTTGCATCCTAAAGCTAAACATGTGATTTTTTGAGAAAACAAGTTTCAATGTCTTGTGTAATTGCTAAGATAGAGTGGTTATGATTTAACCACACTTGCTTCTGACTTTGCAGGTGAAGTGTGATCAGAGGGAACAACTTAGAGGCTCAAGAGTTGACTTTATGCATAAAGCTTGCTTTACAAGAATGGTATTGTTAACTTTCTTCCCAAAATGGAAATGTGAATTGGATAAAGCTTAAATCACTTGGATTATAGCTTAAAAGTTTGTGTAATCAATTAATTATGGAGTGACAAACAAGTTTGAGGCCTGCAAAGCAAATATTATGCAGCCTAACATTGATTTGCATTTGTGTTCATCATGAAAATAACCTATAATTCAAGTGACAAAACACCAACTTCATCTCTTCGATTCTCCCTACTCAAGAATGATCTCAAGGAGTTCTTAGACATTTTGGAAAGCTTGAGATGTTCTCTATAACTCATCTTTTAATTGCTTTTGAATATTCCCCTTGGAACTATGTGAAACATTTCCATGAAGTTAGGTCAAAAATCTTCCTAACTAGGGCAAAATTTCACTAAGTCTTTTTTAGTTCATGAGCATGTATTCATAAAATTATAACTTGAGACCCAAGTAATTTTGGAAGAAGTTGTGTGAAACAAAGTTGTATATTTTATGGAGATCTACAACTTTCATGTTGGAAGTTTCCTTTGAATCATCATGCATCATAATGAAAAAATTGCTCATAGTTATGAAAAAATAAGAAATTTTTGACACTTTGAAAAATTTCTAAGTTTAGAAATTTTGACTTTTCAAAATGAAATATTGATTTATTTATTTCTTGATGAATAAGTTTCCTATTTTGACATGTTTTGGTTAATAGTGATCTTTGGTGCTTAAATTTGACCAAAAAGTCAAATTTTGACTTTTCAGTATACAGTTGACTGTAAAATTCATCTGTCAATCCAATGGATTTGAAATATTTTGAATCATGTCATTAGGTCAAAATGATTCAATTGTACTCTTTATATCATGCCTTAAACCAATTGACCATTTTCTAGGTTAAAAATCAGAAATTGCCCTTTCCCAATCAAAACCCTAATTTTGACCAATTTGCCCTTTTGGAGATTTGATCAAATTTCTTGATGAATTGTGGTCCAAACTTGATAAAATGGTACATATGGGTTTAAAATGTTGATGTGGATAAAAAATTATGAAGTTTGACTGTAAATTAGCCACAGTTGACTTTTTTCCCAATACAACTGATTTTTAGGTCAACTGCTCAATTGACTGAGCAAAAATGTGATTCAAGGCTTGAAACTTGGCATGATTAATCTTGGGAGTCCATGATGATCCATGAAATTCATATGGGACATTGGAAGTTCAAAAATCCTTGTGCAAACTCAAACCCTAATTTTGGTCATTAGTGTTTGAGGAGGTGTCTTGAGTTGATCAAACCCTAGTGCAGTTCTGAGCCCAAGGAGATCTTGTGAACAAATTATTGATAAGTGAGAGGGAAAAATTTTGGGTACAACACATTGCACATTAGGATTGAAATCCATAGGATAGGAGGAATGACAGGCTTCAGTGTCTTGGGTTCCACCAAGGAAAGCTTGAGCAACTGAGAGAACAACTGGCCATAAGTCATGGGAACAATGTCGAACACCCTCGTTGAATTCCTATCCATTTGCTTTCCTTGTTGCATACATCTATATTGATAAGTTTATTGATGAGGAGCATACCTAACTGGATGAACATGAGGAACATTCTGATTTTGGTAAACCAATCGATTTCCACAACTTGTAAACGGCTGCTGGTAAGAACTTTCTGGGATTATAGGTTGTGGATGACGTGACTCCGGTTGAGAGATAGAACTTTGAAGAGGAGAAGGTGTAACCCTATTCTTTTTAGCAGTTGGCATAAGATTGATTTGCACACTTTGACCTTCGGGAGTGAAGAGAATTGTCCTTGCATCAAGCAAGTCCTTGACTTGGTGCTTAAAAGCTGTGCAATCTTCAGTATCATGACCGGGTGCCCTAGAATGAAATTCACACCTATGATTGTCGTTAAAGCCACGAGTAAACCTTTCATGTGTAGTGAAGCTTCAGAGTTTAACCAAATGAAATTCTATCATAGGACGAAGCAATTGTGCATACAACATTGGAATAGGATCAAATTATCGTTCAGACTGTTTTGGCCTCTACTGACGAACTTTGCCCTTTGGGTCCTCTTGGAAGATGACAACTGGTTCCGAATGGGAAGATCCTGGAACACAAGGCAGTGGAGGAGATACTCCCTGACTTAAAAGAGTCCCTGGATTATGGGGAGGAATGGTAGCTCCTATTGTAGCAGGCATAGAAACATCTTCTTTCTTCAACATTGTCCCCAAAATTTCCATAACCCAATTAAATTGAGTGTTCTCTTCTCTCAGGAGTTCTTGTCCACGAACTAAATCCTACATGTCTAGCATCAAAAATACCATATGCTCTTTCATATCGTCCAATTACCCATGAAGTTGTTCCATATCTTGAATCTGATCACGGAGCGGTGAGAAGTCAAGATTTACAGCTCTGAAAAGAAAATACTGAGTCTGAATAAAGATTCCCCATTCTGAGTACCTTCTGAGTACCTCCTATGGATGCATGAAGATGCATGAGGTCAATGAGCGGATGCAATGCCATGTTCAAACATTTTTTTGCATACCATATTTCATATTTCCTTTTTTGTGTAAAATAAACATGTTATGTTGCAAGGTGCAACGACATAGGTTCAAAAGTCTAGCATAGCAACTGTACAATCCTCTGGGTATTGTTGTATAAATCTATTGAATAATCAGAATATCACAAGATTAAAGGTTCGGCACCAATTTCAGAACACAATGGAACCAAGTACCATGAATAACCATTGTATAATCTCTGGACATGATGAATATATCAGGATCCAAGGTCCAGAATATAACCAAAGGACCGTCTTAAGCATCGAATCCAGAAACTCAAAAAATAAATCTAAGACCCACATAGTCACCAACAGAACAACGGTCACCATCAGAACATAGTCACCATTTGTACCTGTAAAGATCATATTCCCGCCCCACTCACGGGTCAAGACTAAGTCTGGGTAAAGCCAATAGTAACTCAAAATCACGGGTTCGCTTGAGAGTACTATCATCGTACACCTACGTGATAATGATATCACCTTATTAAAACCTCATCTGAGCATGGACGACACATCCGTCTAGGGAAATCTACATCCCCTATCTGTCGCATTCCACTATATTCCTAGTGTTCCTATTGTTTGTCACTTGGCCTGGGTATTGGGCCTTTTACCTCATAGTAACACCCATCCAACAAAGGAACACGGAAACCAACACAGCAGCAGTATATGGAAAACAATAAAGATGAAATGCAAACATATGCTCAGATAAACATATACAAATGAATAAACTGAAAGCATAAAAATAAACACCCAAAGAGAAGGAAGCAAGAGCTAGGGTCGACTCTGGGATAGACCAGCAATAGGTCAATATTTCCCCAGTGATGTCGCCAGCTAAAACAACTGACTGAACAATCAACTGATAATTAAATTAATGAAGTCGCCATAGAACATTTTTTATCCCACGGGACGAGAAAGGTAAACATCGAGTAAACCTGAGAAGGGTGAAATCATGATCAAATGAACAAGAGATACGGGTAAGGGATTCTTCTATGCGAGGGGAATGTATTAGTACCCCACACGCCCATAGTACTCTACGGTATCCACTCTTGTTATCTATCTTATAGGTGTGTTAAATCTATGCTTATTGTTTACTACTAAGGAATAATGCATGCAAGAATAAAGAGAGAAGAATGTAAGGAAAATAAAAGTTGTGCTCGCTCGGGCCCTACCCCAATGCCTACGTATCCCTTTTAAGGAATCAGAGTAGCTGTAGTTCGGCTCACATGTTTTGGTTGGTTTTGTATTTTTTAATGAACAATATTAATTTCTCCTTCTGCCGCAACTTGACCTTTTGAGACTTACGTGTTAGCATAGAAGTGAATTAACATGTTCTTTCTGAAAAGTTTAAAAGAAAATCCCGAAGGCGCAAAAGAGTTTGCATTAGTTGATAGCTTTTACCTTAAAGAAGGATTTAGAAGTTGTTAGATGTTTTATGCTTTTTTTTAAGAAAGAAAGTTTTTGCTTTAAATGCAAGGATGAAAAGGAAAAGAAAATATCTAAGGGAGACTAACCTAGATATATCCCTAATGTTATCATACAATGATTGATCCTAAAGTTGAGCTTTGAAGGGAAATCTCTACCCTATATTGACATGCTTGGATACAATCCTAATGTCTATCTCAAATCATCATCTATAGATGAATCAAGAAATCCTAAAGGAGTATAGAAAGGGGCTATCACCTAAAACTATGTCTATCTCGAATCATCATCTATAGTTGAATCGAGAGCTCCTAAGGGAACATGCCGAAGATATATCATCTCCAAAACATGCACACCAAGACAAAATCAAGCAAGCAAACCAATAAGCTCAAGAGAACACACCTAGAGATATCCTATCTAGGTTAGCATGCCAAAGAAAGTCTAACAAAACTATCCTACGGGGAACATGCAATGAGAGCGAAGTCGTGATCTTAATTTCTAAATTGAGTGACTCATCGATCAACAAGAAATAAAGGAAAGCGATAAAATCCTATAGGAAGCATGCACTGAGAGCGAAGTCATGATCTCAGTATCTAAATTGAGTGACTCATCGATCAACAACCAAGGAAACAAACACAAGCATAACACATATAGAAAATGAAGTACAGAGTTCCTGCTACAGGTCTTTAAACAACGACTTCAAGCGCACGCTCTTTATTTCCTACTTCTCATGATATCTAGAAAGCAGTAAAGTGCTGAAATGAGATAAACAAGAGAAAACACCAAACGGATAATAATCTGTAGCAAAGCCTATCAAAATAAAGAAACCCAACGATCTTTGCGAAAGCTTCACCAAACCCAGAAAAGAGTCAAAAATAAAATGCTCGGGATAAGTATCGAAACATCATCAATGTGAAAATAAATCACAATCTAAATTTCAAGCACATCCACATATCGTACAATAAATCTGCATAAGATTCACATCTCCACAAGCAACGGTGAATTACCAATCTCAAATATAATCAGATAGTCAAAGTTTAATTTCCTAAAATTACAATAAAAAACTACAAGTTTTTATTGATTTTATTGTTTTTATCATGTAAAAGAAATAAATTTCAAGCAAATCTAAACAATTCAAAAAATTATTCAAAAGGAAATACTAAAATAATAAACTCAGGGGGTGCAGGCCAATAATCCAGGGCGTAGAAGAAGCAATTTGGGCGCTAGGCCAAGCTGTATGATCCATGGTGTTAGTTTTGTTGCAAAGAAATAGGCTGCTGCCAACAAACGTCCCTGGGCTTAGGAGAGATTCGACCCAAACCACAGCAATATCCAATCCACCTTTTGTTCTCCAACAACAAGCAAAAAAAACCAGGAAAATAGGGTGGGAGTGGCTTGATGAGGCCCAGTAACCAATCCAACATCCATTAGAATTTCTTCAATATTTTTAGTAGAAGTCAAACACATACATTTTGGAAAATTGTATTAGAGTTTGAAACTTGTGACCGTCAGGCTTCACGAAGAAACTTTTCTTCTTTCTCTTAACCGAAAATGCACCGTGACGGCTTCTTTTCTCATATACTCTGACGAAACGCGTCAGGACCAAAACCAATCACCATCGTCAACTCCCTTCAACATTCTTCCTCTTCGTGTAAACTCTCCTTCGTTTCAATCCGAGTTCACTTCTGATTTAGTTCCCAATCGCGAATCTTATCTCACTTCACTTGTGGATTCAAACGATTTCAAAACGAGCAGATTTATGTGAACTGTGTAATGAAGGAGAATGACGAAGAAAGGCTAATTCTTTACCTGCCAAAGACAGTATGGCGCGTCTTTGGCGGGTATTACGGAAATGAGCAAATCATAGAATGATCGATAAGTGCTCAGGTATGCTTCAATCTTTCACTTCTTCTCTTTGATTCACACTTCGTCTTCTTCTTTGAGTTCTTTATTTGAATTCTTTGCATGCCATTGATTTTTATATTTCTGTCGATGCAGAGGTGCAGGAGCAAAGAATTCGTTGTTGTTGCAGATTTGCGATTTTGATGATGCTTGCGGTGAGGCGGTGGTTGTTTATGAAGATAGGTATCGCGTTTGTTGCAGAAGCTTCAGGGTAGTTGAAGGGCGATGAATATGGAGAAGAGAGGTGAAGAGAGAGTTCTGTGCTTGTGGTTCTTCTGCCGAATCGTGAAGAATGAACATGACGGTGATGAAGAGTGAAAGAGAGGGAGCTTTTTCTGTGATTCTCCAAAAGAATTTTTGTGTGCTTCTGCAGTGAGGGATCCTGAGAGATGAAGAGTGAAGAAAGAAAAATGAAGATGAAGGTTACGTGAATTTTTCAGAGAAAGATTACAGAACTTTCTGGTTTTTTTGGTGGATTCTCCAAGATTGAAGATTGAAGATGAAGATGAGAGAAAAAGAAAGAGTCTGTGATGGTGATTCTTCTGCAGAATGAAGAATCCATTGAACCTGGTAAGATTTTCTATTTTATATCCTGTTATCCATTTCTTATTCAGTTCGGAAGTTGGTTTAGAGATCTGTGAAGTTAGTTATGAGGTTAGAATTCTGTTAGAGCTCTGTTTTGATCTTCCACCTTTTCCTTTTCTGCTTCCCTGGCTTTTTTTATTTTTTTGCTGTAGTCTTTTTCTAATTTAAATATGTTGAGCTGGACATTGAGGCAAGGTCATTATTTACTATTTTTCTGATATTTTTGATCTTTTCCCCTTTATTTTTTATTTAATTTTCCCCCTATTCTTGTATAGGTTATTTGGATTTCTGCATAATGGATTTGGTTTCGGATTTTGAAGCGGATATTTTCTCCTGCTATGAATAGGCATTAGCGTGTGGTGATTGCAGTTAGTGGTTATGCTACCAAAGTTGATGTAACTGATCTGGGCAACAACCCTTGAACATTTCCTGACTGCTTCTGTTTTTCGAAGTTTGGCTCCAAGAAGGATAGAAATCAGACTGTTCATGACTTGCATACTGCGGTAGAGAAGCATGACTCGGTTGGACCAGGAATGTATATGGAGTTTTGATTCATACTACAACTATAACTTTTTCGGAACTGAGATGCAGATGCAGGCCTGCCATGGATTGTGAATTTTCTGATGATGAGGTGGATATCATTGTAAGAGAAGTAACGAGGTCGTGGATTTATCAAGCTCTCGACATGATATCAAAAGTTGAGGCTCTTCCCGGTAATATCTTTCTGATTCTGACTTTTTCGAAAGCCTCTTTTCCTCTTCACTTTCTCTATATTCTGAACGAACTTTGAGTAGGAAGATGATGATGACCTGTTAGGATTTCGTATGCTCGATAGCCCCTTTTTTGTTATATTTTGTGATTTGGCTACAATTCTATTTATTGAGCTTGAATTCCTGATTTTGTTTGCACTTGTCGATTTCATGTGAGAATCTGTTACTGCAGTAACTTTACTTAGTTGAGATGCGAAATTTGTGTTGGCATGTTTGTTATTACTGTGTATCTGTAGATGTTTGATAGGTTTTGACCGAGTTTCCGCGCAACAATTTGTGTCTTCTTGAGTTTGTCTTATTGTGAACCAAACATTCTCTTTGCACTTGTTTGATATTTGTAATAGGATGGAATTAGGCCCGTGATTAAACTTGCATCTGATTTTTGTTATGAAACAAATGGATATGAGGCTTTATTGTTCGATTTGTGAATATAATTTGAAAGAGAATTCCTTAATCCACAAGTTGATTCCTTCGATCAAACCCTAATGATGAAACCGGAAAAGTTCTTTGGAACTATCTTGCTTATACTCAAATTTTTTGTCTAACCACCTTTTTTCTTCCTTGTTTCATGAGATGGCAATAGCGGTGAGTGTGTGGAGAATGAAGAGGTCTATGGAGAATGAAGAGGAGGTATCATAGGTCTAGAAAGGAAACTTCAAGATAGTCTAAGAAGGGCTTTGGAAAAGAAGATGAACATTATGTTTTAGGCTTAGAAACAAGATTTTATGGTAGCTTTTGATGTATGCGAAATAGTTTGAACTTGTAATGTTTTTTTTTATGTAACAAAACTTAGCTGGAATTGTAATGGTGAATGGATATGGTGTGTATTTTGGATGAGCCAAAGCTGGTAGTTTCCTTTGTAACTTTATAATGGCATGAGTTTTGTAATAGAATGAAGTTGAAATGGAATTGATTAGATATAATTTGTATGAAGTTTGAATACTATTGAATAAACTGTTTTGAAAACTTTCATGTGGATAAATCTTGTATGGACAAAATGGTGACATATGGAATTTGAGCCATAAAAATAACATCCCTTGAACACTATGAATTTGCACTTGGACTTATGAAATAAGGTTGAACAATGATGAATAATACTTGAATGGTTGTCATGAGATAAGCCTCGATTTGCCTCTTTTGTAGTTAAAACTTTTCTGCCATTGTTCCTTGCTTGAATCAACTTCTTGACATCATGAATACATATGCTCTGGAACAAATTAATTTTGATATACCAAGTAAACAACAATGGATCCCTAATTCAATTCCCCAATCTAACCCAAATTTGTGTGTCAAGCAAAAAGTGTTAGAAAGAATGCTGCCTTGAATTGGTGAAAAATGGATACCCAATGGATATTACTAGATAAACCAAAATCTTGACCAAAGGATGACCACCACTTGATTACAATGAAGAGAACACCTCAAATGGAAACCCAACCAAGCCTGGCCATAAAGGATTAGAAACCCTAATTCCTCACTGCTTGAAGAATGACCAGAAGAGTTAGAGGTAATCAACTTTATCAAGTATATACACCTTAATCACTGTGAAACCCTGATATCGCACAACCATTGAACTTTGAACCTCAGGCGCTTTATTGAAATGTGAATGTATGCTATGTTAGTGACATAATCGAATGTATGAAGTTGAATGCAAAAACTTAAGCCCAGATGAAAGAAATTAGCAGGGTAAATTGTGGGGTGCAACAACTCTAAAAGAAATTAAGAGATTCTAGGTTTGGACTCGGTTCTAGATGAGGGGAAGGTGTTAGGAACCCCTCCTCTACCTTGTTCACAAGGATACTAGGTTTAGAAGCGCGATGTTTTCGGAAATATGGTTTTAATTTCTTATTAAGGAAAAGGATTTGAAAAAATTTTGGTAAGCGGGACTCGCCACAATTTTTGATCGTATGCCTACATATCCTTTTAGGAGGAATCAGAGTCCCATTTCGTAGTTCGCGGTTTGGTGGTGTTTTTTATGTATTACGCGGATATTTTAATTTTCCCCGCACTTAGTTCGAATGTATGGATAGCGGATATTTTGAACTAAGCATGAAGTTAATTAAAAACGCTTTGTATTCCTTTTTTGAAAATTAATTGTTTGAATTAATTTATTATAAAAATAATTTGACGATTGTTTGAATATTTTTAGACGTACAACTGAGGAGTCTGATATAGTCCCCTTATCATGTGTCCAGATATTAGCCACGTGTCGCTTGCGAATATTGTAATTTTAATGAATCGCGGATTTTAATATTTTGATATAAAATATTAAATTAAATATGTTGCTAAAGTTATTTTTAAGCGTGTGATTTTAATGATTAAACAATATATTTACTAAGTTTAAATAATTTAATTATAATAATAAATAATATGTAATATTATAATCAAAATATAAATATAAATATATAATATTATAATTATTAAAATATAAATATAAATATATAAAAATCAGAAAAATAAATAAATAAATATATAAAATGAAATTATAAAAAATAAATCAATAAAATGAATTTGCTAGGGGTGCAATTTTAGTTTATATAAGTAAAATTAGGAGGTTTAGATAGAAATGGCCTGAATTCAGGCCCAAAAAGGCTAGGGGGTGAGCTGGTTTGTAAATAGAGCAAAATGGGAGTTTGAGTGGTAATTGGGTTCGGAGGCTCTAAAGCCCAGTACGTCTGAAAATAAAATAAAAAGCGCAAAATAAATAAAAAAATCAAAGGTGGGCTGGGTTTAGGCCTGATATACTTGGTTTTACAAAGACCAACTTTTGTTTCTTCATTCCCCATTCTCGCCGTCTCCTTCTTCCTTCTCCCCTGATTTGAAACCCTAAAGCCTAACCCGATGGCGCTACCCTCTCCGTCTCGCCGATCCTCTTCTTCTCTACCCTAACAAAACAAAATTTAACCCTAGATCTAAACACCGTGATGGCTATTCTTATTTGTCTAATCAAAATAGAAACAAAAATCAAACATAAGTTAAATACTTTACCCTTCGTCGCGGTTTCCGGCTTCGTGTTCCTTCTGTTTATTCCTTCTGATCTCTTTCGTTTTTCGTTTACAAATGACCATTGTTGTACCCCAAAATGTTCCCTCTCATTTCTCAAGATATTTCCTACAAAGATCTTCAATGCCTCAAGTTTCCGCAAGTATCGATTAGGTCAAACAATTTCCTCAACACTGATACCTCAAATTAGGGGTTGAGTTTGTACAAAGGGTGTGGGATTCATAATGTTTCAATTGACTTTCATGAATTATTATGGACCCTCAGGATTATTTTTGTCAAGTTTCCAGTCTTGGATCACAATTTTTCAAGAAAGTCATTCAAAGTACCAAAAGGGCAAAATGGGAAAAATTAGGGTTTTTACTGAAAATGACCGAACTTTGATTTTTGACGTAATACTTGGGTTATTGGTTGGAATTATGATCTCAAGGATCCGAGCGCGTCATTTTGACCTAATTTCATTTTTCAATTCATCTCCTGAGATTAGTGGATTGATAGACAAAATTCGGTCTACCGGTGGGAAAAGTCAATTGTACACTAAAAAGTCAAACTTTGACTTTTTGACCAAAGTTGAGTCCCAAAAATCATATTTCATCAAGACATCCAAAATATGAAATTTGATCATCAAAAATCAAGAAAGTCAAAAATCCAACTTTTGCAAGACTTGGAAATTTTTCTAAGTTAAGTTCATTGCTTCATGACACCTTCTCACTACAATTAAAAATACTTCAAGATGTTACAAGTAATTCAAGTTATTACAAAGTGGAATTTTTGCAAGTTTACAAATCCTAAACTTTGTATTGTTTGGACTTTTCCTTTGACTCAAAACCTTGCCACAATGCTTTGTCTTTGATACAATGTGCATAAATTGCTCCACAAACCAAACTTGTTTCATGATGCAAACTATGTTGTCCAAGTTATTGCTAAACAAAAAATATGCTACTTCTATACATTGCCATAACACTCCAAAACCTTGCTCAATTGCTGTCCTACAAAACGTTGTGCTATGCTGCACCACAAACTTGTCACAAAACCTGTATATAATGTCCTACACAGTCAAAAATATGTCCAGAAAACCAGTCCAAAACTGCTCTATGCAGTCTACTCCAACCTACATCATAACAACCACAAAATTGCACCAAAATGGCAAAATAAAATTGTGTGGAAAAAGTATCAAAGCAGTAGGCAAAAATAGTTCAAAATAACTTATTTTGTTTCCCTCCTAAACCTCAGTCAAGGGACTATAAAAGGGGTTGTTTCATAAGACATAGGGGGATTATTTTTCGAGAAAAGAGGAGAGAAGAGAAAAACAGAACTTTTTGTTAAACTCTGCTCATTGATAAAACCCAGCTCATGCATAAAACCCAGCTGATTCATAAAACCCAGTTAATCCATAAAAACTCTGTTCATCTTCAACTCTGTTTTGACTCACAAAAACAGAAAAGATCCTCAACCCACTATTATACAACCTTGTAAACTCTCCTATAAACCCTCTAAACACTTCATATCACATAGATATTACTCAAGCTCAAGAAAAGTTTCTGTAGTGCTCTTATTCTCAACTTCTAAACAAAAGACAGTACTACATAAACTTGACTGTTTGGAGTTGATTCAGCAACCTTCAACACAAAGGGAAGTCTAGCAGCTTCCTGGAGTTTCATTAAGGTCCACGTAGCATCTTGAACGGTTTCAGATTCAAAACCTAAAGTGCAGTTGCAAGGTAAGTCATCTTAACCTTGCATTTTCCATACATCATTTTTGGTTTATTTGTGAAGATAAGATGAAGTAATCACTACTCTTGAAGTTAATCATTTCCTTGTTGTTCATTTGTTATCATTTATATGTTGAAAATTGACTGATACATGCAAAAGAATGGTGAACAGGCAAAAACCCGTAACATGGGTCGACACATACCCACATGGGTCGACTCATTTTAAGTGAAAAAGCAGGGTATGAGTCGACACATGGTCGTATGCATCGACTCATACTGCTATCCAGGGCCTAAAACATAAAGATGGAAGGTCCATTAGTTGACACAAAATGCGTATGTATCGACACAAGCAGGAAATGAGTCGACACATCCCATTATGCATCGATTCATACTGAGTTGATTTAGTTTGGCAGGGGCAAGTAAAATTATGTGTCCATGCATAACAACATGTGTCGACACATGATAGTTCGAAATGCAGTTTTCCCTTCTTTTTACACTATTTCTGCATTATATATATATATATATATATATATACTCCATTACTGTCCACTTATTCGATATGGTTGTAATAATTAGACACCTATTTTATCCCCATTTGCAAATTGTATCCCCATCCCCCTAATGATGTAATAGCGTAGGATTTTAATTTCTGCAAGTTTACCGCTTTTCATATAATTACTAGTAAGATAGGGTATGTATGGCAAGATAAAAACAACAAATAGACAACCCCTAATCAAAGACTAAATGCATGAAAATCAAACACACTATCCACACATGCACTCTTAGGGTAATTCCACTTGTTACCTCTGATGTCTCTCGAATATGGGACGCTTTAGCAAAGACCCTTTGATGAAAAAAGATCGTAGTCCCTCGATGTTGCCTTCGATAAAATGATCTAGTCCCTTACTAAAATTGCTAAAGCGTATCACAAGTTGCCTTCGATGACTGTACGATTGACCCGCGCCCGTCCTTTCACATCCAATGATGGGGCTTCTTACCAAATCAATGGTAACATAGAAACATCTAAAAGAGAAGGAAAATAACGATTAAGACCTTTTGAGTAGGTAGGATGCTCCTAGTTGCTCGCTTGCTCACAATAAAAACATTTTATACACCCACAACTTCACTTTGAAACATTTTTCAAAAGACAAAACACTTTGTACACGTTCTTATAGAGACAAGAACCATTACAAAGACATTACTTTTCAAAATAATTTCAAAACCCACATCACAAACACACTTTCAAACAAAAAGCAAGTGATCTAGCAAGCAACTAAGAGCCCATAGATAACTATGGATGAAAACGGTGCTAACACCTTCCCTTTTCATAACCTACCCCTCAAACTCGAGAAATAATCTCAAAAGGTTTTTCCTATTATTTTCAACCTTTCCTTATTGGATAAAAGAAAAGTCGGTGGTTACTGTTGCTATCTGCAACAATTTCGATCAAAAGCAAAACACCTTAGTCAGTTCTCCCACCATATTACAGAACTAGTGACTCTGCTGGGGGTTTTTGTTTAAAAGTAGGGTTACCTTAGGGATAGATCACCTTTATTTGATTTTCATTGTTTGATTTGTTTGCTTTATATTATGGTTCCTTGTTTGGGTTTGTTTTGATCCTCTACCCGGATCTGGGGAACCTTTAGGTAAGTAGCAATAAGTTTTGGAAACTGTGCGGGGTATACCGACATGGTCTAAGAAATAGCTACGTTAGTATGACACATTTGTTGGTACCAGTAGCCCTTGAGTAGTCAAGGAGAATACGGGGCCGCTGTGTGGTGTCATGAAGCACTAATTGACTTTAGAACCTTACTTGACCAACTTGTCCATTAGGAAGTGGTGAGGTAGCCGGCTTTGGTGCAGTCCAAAGTTGGTTGATACTCGATACTACGCTCATTAAGATCGAACTTTCGGGATATTTCGGTCGCCATTAAAGAGGCTTACGCTAAAATAATGCCCGATGAAGAAAGATCAGTGATATTGAGATCCCCTAGAACCCAGTTGCTATTACTAAGACAGGTTGAGCCCACCAAACTTTAAGAGGGTACTTACCTACAAATTCCATGCAAGCCGAAACCTAAAGACTTGTTTGATTTAACTTGTTCATATGCTTGTACATAACATCATCACATCATGCCATAGCATTTTAGAATAACCATTTCAAGGGTTTTGAGATTCATCTTTGTTCTGTTTTTTAGGATATGACTCCCACTCGCAGGAACACAATCCAAGTCAACCTTGTATGAGTACCTTTTCAGCTCAAAGAGTTAGCATCAAGGGTCCCTAAGAATTCTTCGTTCACCAAAAGACATGGACAACTTCTAAACTTGGTCACCTCAAGCTTTGAGGAAGATATGATGAAAGTGCTTTTCCAATTATTTGACCCTTTACACCATTGCTTTAATTTCCCCGATTACCAGCTTGTACCAACTATGGAAGAGTTCTCTCAACTCTTGGGAATTCCTATTCTCGATCAACTACCTTTCAACGGTACTGAAAGAGACCCAAGCCCTGAATAGGTTGCCCGAGCTTTATACTTGTAACAATCTGACGTCACGGCTAATTGGGAGACAAGAAGTGGTGTCAAAGGGTTCTTAGCCAAGTTCTTATTGGAAAAAGCTCAAGACTGTTGGAACAATCTGGATTTACAAGATTTCAAAGAAATTTTGGCTCTTCTCATCTATGGGTTGGTACTATTTCCAAATCCTGACCAACTTATAGATATGAATGTTGTCAAAATCTTTTCATCTCATAATCCAGTGCCTACTTTATTGGGGGATATCTTGCATTCTCTCCACTCTCGCACCATGAAGAGAAGAGGAACCCTCATGTGTTTTACTCCTCTATTAGCTAGATGGTTTGTCTCGCATATCCCCCGACCCGTTATAAATAACGAACAAGGTTTGAGGTGGTCCAATAGGCTGATGTCACTCAGACATTCAGATATCCACTGGTGTTCTCGATCCTTGGAGGACATTACTACCATCGACCATTGTGGGGATTTCCCTAATGTCCCTCTGCTCGGAATCAGGGGAGGTATCGCTTATAACCCTTGCTTAGCTCTATGACATTTTGGGTACATGCGAAGAGATGGTCGACATGATGCGCTCATCCAAGGTGTGGTGTTCGACTACGAAAATGACGATCAAGGCTACCGTCAGAGGTTTATTCTACGCCAGTGAGAAGAAAGTTCTGGAACTCACCAAGCAGCTTCATGAAGAGCAGAGTTTGAATGCCTACATCGCACCAAAGAGGATGCGTTCAACCTTTTTGTCTTAGGAGTCTTTGTATTTTATTTCTTTCATTGTAAGCCCAAAGAGGCATGATGTACTCGAACTTGGATTTATTAATGCAACGTGTGTTCCTTTTTCTCTAAAACAAATTTAAATCTCTAATTTCCTTGAAATCATTTGCATATGCATTTTCATTCATCATAACACAAACATGTTTCTTACAGCAGGTCTCCTTATCTTTCTACTGTTTATTTCAGTGAGATGGATATTGAACAGATAGTAAAGGATCTCCAAGCGCAGAACGCTCAATTCCAATAAATGTTCTTGGCTCTGGCAAAAGAACAAGAGGATTTGAAAACTTTGCTGATCAAAGAGAAGAAGAAGAAGAAGAAGAAAGTGAAGAAACCAGTAGGTGTTTTGAATCTGGGAAGAAGGTTCAAAGGACCAGCCAGGAAAACTCTAGATTTCGCAACCTCGTCAGGTGAAGGAGATAATCAAGAAGGGAAAAACAAGGAAAGAAATGACCACCGGAAATCTGAAGAAGAGGAAGAAGTGGACTACTCTGAAGAATAGTATCCTCCAACTGACGATAGATACAAGCAGTTGGAGGATCAACTCAATGCTATGGAAATCCAGAGGGTACCTAGATTAGATTTTGAAGAGCTAGGATTTGTCTCAGGGTTTTTCATCCCATAGAAATTCAAGGTCCCCACTTTCACTAAATATGATGGTGTCTCTTGTCCAAAGTTGCATTTAAGGTCATACGTCACGAAAATTCAATCCCATACTATTGATAGGAACCTATGGGTGCACTTCTTCCAAGAAAGCTTGTCAGAAATGCAGCTGGATTGGTTCTATCGGTTGGAGGGGACCAATATTCGCAATTGGGAAGATTTGGCTGCCGCTTTTTACAAGAAATACCAGTATAATGCTAACTTAGCTCCAACTCGAACACAATGGCAAAGCATGTCTATGGGTGTTGGTGAAGGTTTCAAAACCTATGCTCAAAAATGTCGGGATCTCGCAGGAAGGGTCCAACCCCTTCTATCTGACAGAGAATTGGTGGATATGTTCTTAGGCACGTTATCTGGTCCATTCTCCAACCATTTGATTGGAAGCTCCTCGGCTGGATTTACCGAATTAATCATGACCGATGAACGAGTAGAAGCGGGTATAAAAAGTGGCAAAATTCAAAGAGATGTATCCTTAAACGCGATGAAGAAACCCTTCACCGGAAAGAAAAAGGTCAGTGTTGCATACGACCATAGGAATCGAAACAAAACTGAACGTCGCCCGATGGTAGGGGCTGTTATGATTTCTAATCCTGCACCAAATTAGCAGCAAAATTATCAACATAGACCAGAGGCGCCCATGGACGATTCACCTGAATCAACATGACCTTGTCCCAAGTTATGTCACATCTTTTGAAGTCCAATTCGGTGACCCTAAAGGAAGCTCCCAAGAATCCCAATACAGCTTATCCTTGCTACAACATGAATGCTCGATGTGCCTATCATTCTTAAAGCCCGAGGTACAATACAAACGATCGTTGGTCCTTGAAATATAAGGTACAAGATCTTATCGAGGCGAAAGAGATTGAGTTTGATCCCCCAGAAACACCTAATGTGATAACGGTGCCAATGACCAAACACGGTCAAGGTGTCAATACCGTTGATGATGATTGTTTTGTTTCCTCCATGAATGATCTAACTACTCCTTTTTTGACCATTAAACAGAATCTATTCTGAGCCGGTCTGTTTCCAGGCTGTGATGAAAGTTTTCAATTATGTGCATCTCTACCAAATGGCTGTTTGTTACTGAAGACGGGCGTCCAGCGTTTGATGGCTAACAAATAAATCTTGTTTGAAAAAGTTCCTCTTATCAGAATTTCTTGTGAAAATGTCTCAATAATCACCATTTCCGACAATCCTCCCAGGGTCTCCACCAAAAGATCCGTCAGGATTACATTTGTTCCAAAGTCTGCTCCCCTAATCATCACCATGTCAGGGCCAATACCATATTCTTCGGATAAAGTCGTTCCCTGGAACTATGGGGCTGACGTCTATTACTATGGCGTCAAGCAAGATATGTTGGCTGTCCGAGGCAAAGTTGTGAAAGACACTGATCCCGACCTCGTCAATATCGTAGGGACCAGTAATATAACAAGAAGTGGAAGAATCTTCTCACCCGAGATCTCTCCAAAGACCATTTCTACTCCTGTAATTATTCCTGCTACCGGTCCTACTTGCATTCCCAGTGATACTCCCGTTGACAATCCTATTGTTATCCCTGCTGCCAAGATAAGGGGCAAGGAGGTGTTATCTGAGCCTGTCTAGACAAAGTCGCATCTAGAGGTTATTTCTGAAGCTTCTAGAAAGGAGATAGAAGAGATACTAAAAATAATCAAGAATTGTGACTACAACATCGTGGAACAGTTGGGGAAAACCCTGTCGAAAATATCAATGTTGGCCTTACTTTTTTGTTCTGAGGCTCATGCCAGGGCCTTGGTAAAGTTTTTAAAGACCGCCCACGTGCCCCAAGAGACTTCCATTGATCAATTTGAGAATTGTGTGGCTAGTCTAACTGATGATGACGGATTGGGATTTTCCGACGTCGACTTAACTCCCAAAGGAAGGAAACACAACGATGCCTTGCAAGTTTCCATTGAGTGCAGGGGCACTATGCTAGCCCATATTCTGGTGGATACCGGCTCATCATTGAATATCTTACCCAAAAATGCTCTTGATCGGCTAGATTGCGAGGGACTCACTTTAAAGCCTAGCAACATTGTGGTGAGGGCCTTTGATGGTTCAAAGAGGATAGTGCACAGAGAAGTTGACATCCCTATAAAAGTTAGAACTCATACTTTTGATTCAACTTTATATATGATGGATATCCGCCCTTCCTATTCCTGTCTATTGGGCCACCCCTAGATTCATGGCGTTGTTGTCGTCACTTCTACCTTACATCAGATGTTGAAGTACCCGATCAAGGGGAAAACCATCACTGTCCATGGGGAGGAGGAATACATGGTTAGCCACCTGAATTCTTTCAGGCACGTGGAAATGGATGGTGAGTTCATTGAGACTCCATGTCAGAACTTTGAGGAGGTCCCACAAACATTTGCGGCAGCCAAGACTACTACCAAGACCTCAAAGGTTACCAGACCGCCATTACAAATGGCCTCTCTAAAGGATGCTAGAGCAATGATTGAAGAAGGTGGATGCATTATATGGGGTGAACTTTCAGATATTTCCTACAAATCCAACAAATTTGGTTTGGGTTTTACTTCGGAGGCCCATATAGTTGTTCGACGAGCTCGCGCTAGAGGACCACCTCTATGTATCAGTAATCAGGAATCAATGCAGTGGAAGACAATGATGGAAGTTGTGACATGGAAGAGTGAATTTTCCCAACCGTCAGCGGAGGACTCCACAATTGGGAAGCCAAAGAATTTGTCCCTATTACTTTTATTCAAGAGTAATTGTGTTTTAATTTTCTTGTCAGGCTTGTAATAATTAAACAATTTAGACTTTAAAACCTTGTGTCTTACCCGAGGCACAACGGTCCATTTGTGAGGGTTGTTACTTCATCTTCATATGTCATCAATAAATCATGGACGTTTTGGCATGCAAATTTTACGCTCTTTGTTCTTATTTTTTCTACCTTTTTATTTTTTTCAAAGATAGCTATGCTCTTACACACACTCACATATCAAAATACAGATCCACATCCACCTAGGATCCCATGGGTAACGATTATGCTATGGCCTATCATGACTTTAAAAATCCGATCTACCAAGCCAAAGACGAAGGTGAGGAAGATTGTGAGGTACCAGGGGAACTAGACAGGTTATTGCTATGCGAAGAAAGGACCATACAGCCCCACGGAGAGTCGGTCGAGACAGTTAACTTAGGTACTAAAGAGGACAAGAAAGAAGTCAAGGTAGGTGCCAACCTGGAGCCTAGTGTCAATAAGCGCTTAACTCAGTTACTACATGACTATGTTGTGGTCTTTGCCTGGTCATACGAAGACATGCCAGGACTCGACACTGACATCGTGGTCTATCGTCTTCCGACAAAAGAAGACTGCCCTCCGGTAAAACAAAAGGTCCGTCGCATGCGGCCAGAAATGTCAAAGAAAATCAAGACTAAAGTCATGAAGCAGTTCAACACCAGATTCTTAGCGGTCACCTCCTATCCACAATGGGTCGCCAATGTTGTTCCAGTGCCTAAAAAGGACGGTAAGATACGTATGTGTGTGGACCACAGATACTTGAATAGGGCAAGCCCCAAGGATGACTTCCTGCTTCCCCACATCGATATTCTGGTTGACAACACCGCATAGCATAAAGCATTTTCCTTCATGGATGGTTTCTCCGGATACAACCAGATCAAAATGGAACCTAAGGACATGGAGAAAATGACCTTCGTCACACAGTGGGGTACGTTCTCTTACAAAGTTATGCCATTTGGGTTTAAGAACGCTGGGGCAACCTATCAGCATGCCATGATAGCTATGTTTTATGACATGATCCCTCAAGAGATAGAAGTCTACGTGGATGACATGATAGCCAAATCTCAAACTTAAGAGGAACACCTGGACCATCTGCAGAAACTGTTTGAAAGGCTGAAGAGATACAAACTAAGGTTGAATCTGAATAAATGCACTTTTGGAGTGAGGTTCGGTAAACTCTTAGGCTTCATTTTCAGCGGAAAAGGTATCAAAGTGGACCCTGCAAAGGTAAAAGAAATACAAGAAATGTCTGCTCCTCGCACTGAGAAGGAAGTTAGGGGGTTCTTAGGAAGGCTAAACTATATTGCCCGGTTCATTTTCCATCTAACTGCTACTTATGAACCAATCTTTAAATTGCTGAAGAAAGATCAAGTGGTGGAGTGGAACGACGACTGCCAGGCTGCCTTTGAAAGGATCAAAGAGTACCTTCAAGAGCCTACCGTTTTGAGGCCTCCAGTCGAGGGAATACCTTTGATCATGTATCTAACTGTCTTAGAAAATTCAATGGGGTGTGTGTTGGGGCAGCATGACGAGTCTGGCCGAAAAGAGAATGCAATATACTACCTGAGCAAAAAGTTTACCGACTGTGAAACCAGATATTCACTGCTCGAGAAAAATTATTGCACTCTGGAATGGGCTGCTCGTCGTCTAAGGCAGTATATGTTAACTCATACTACCTTATTGATATCCAAGATGGATCCAATTAAATACATATTCGAGAAGCCTGCCCTCTCTGGAAGAATAGCAAGATGGCAGATGGTCCTAACTGAATACGAAATTCAATACACTACCCAGATAGCAATAAAGGGAAGTGTGTTAGCCGATCACCTTGCTCATCACGCTATGGATGACTATCAATCCATGAATTTTGAATTTTCGGACGAAGACATCATGTTGGTAAACAATTGTGAAGAACTCAGACCATATGACGGACCTGAACAAGGATCCCGATGGACCTTGGTTTTTGACGGAGCTTCCAACACACTCGGAAATGGCATAGGTGTTGTGATCATATCCCCTGAAGGATGCCATACTCCCTTCACTGCTAGATTGTGTTTCAACTGTACCAATAATATGGTGGAATATGAAGTGTGTATTATGGGTCTCAAAGATGCCATAGATTTGGGAATCAAGTTCTTAAGTATATTTGGAGATTCATCCTTAGTCATCAGTCAGATCAAAGGAGATTGGGACACGAATCATCCTAACCTCATCCCCTACAAAGAACATGTGTTGACATTAATCCCACATTTTGAGGAAATTGCCTTTGAGAATTTTCCACGAGAGGAAAATTAACTAGCAGACGCGCTAGCCACCATGTCATTTATGTTCAGAGTCAGGTAGGATAATGAGGCTCCTCAGATCACCATTGAGCGGATGGACGAACCAGCTTACTGTCATGAGATTGATACTGAAGAAGTAGTGGACAAGACTTAGTTCCATGAAATTAAGAGATATCTCGAGGCCCAAGAGTATCCGGAAGGAGCTTCAGTCAACGACAAGAAATTCCTAAGAAGATTCCCTGCTAAGTTCTTCCTCGGTAATGGAGTTCTCTATAAGTACAATCGCGACTCTACTTTGCTTCGATGCATAGACAAGAGTGATGCAGACAAGATCATGGCTAGTTTACATGAAGGCACCTTTGGCACCCATTCTAATGGGCACGTGATGGCTAAAAAGATCCTACGAGGAGGTTACTACTGGTCCACCATGGAAGCGGATCGTTATCAGTATTCATGAACTTGTCATAAGTGCCAGATCTATGCTGACAAAGTACATGTGCCTCTTGTTCCTCTAAACGTCCTGACTTCTCCTTGGCCATTCATAATGTGGGGCATTCACATGATTGGAGAGATCAAACCTACAGCTTCTAATGGATACCGCTTCATCTTGGTTGCCATTGATTACTTCACAAAGTGGGTCGAGGCAGCTTCATTCGCTTTTGTTACCAAGAACGTTGTGGCCCGATTCATCAAACAGAATCTTATCTGTCGGTATGGAATTCCGGAAAGAATCATTACAGATAATGGTACCAATCTCAACAATACTATGATCACTAGACTATACGCGCAATTCAATATTCAGCATCATAACTCTTCTCCTTACCGGCTGAAGATGAATGGCATTGTGGAAGCCGCTAATAAAAATATCAAGAAAATCATACAGAAGATGACAGTGACCTATAAGGACTAGCATGAGATGTTACTGTTTGCTCTTCACGGTTACCGTACCACGGTGCACACATCAACAGGGGCCACTCCTTTCACTTTGGTGTACTGCATGGAAGTTGTCCTACCAATTGAAGTCCAAATACCTTCTCTGAGAATCGTAAAGTATGCAGGGTTGAATACAGATGAATGGATCCAAACTCGACTTGACCAGTTGAACTTGATTGATGAGAAAAGGCTTACGGTTGTCTGCCATGGTCAGATGTACCAAAAACGTGTGATTAAAGCTTTTCACAAGAAAGTCAGACGTCAGGTATATCGGGTTGGTGACTTGGTAATCAAGTGTATCATATTGCCACAAGGTGATCCCAGGGGAAAATGGACTCCTACATACGAAGGACCATCTGTGATAAAAAAAACATATTTTCTGGTGGGGCAATGATCTTAACCACTATGGACGGCGACGACCTTCTGCACCCTGCAAACGCGGACATGGTTAAAAGATACTACGCATGAACAAAAACCCGCTAGGTCGACTGGCCTAGGCAAAAATTATGGCATCCAGGAGAACCAAAAGGGTTCGGGAAAAAATTAGGGATAAAATACGAAAATATTTGTACACCCGGCAAGCTAAAAACCTGAAAAGGCAGCTTAGGAAAAAAAGGGTATCCTGATGGACTGAAAACCCGAAAGGGCGGTCTAGGAAAAAGTTAGGGATTTTAAGGCATATGACTATGTCCCATTGGATCACCTTACAACCAACCTTCAGTATCTATCGTCAAACTCGAATGGTTCTAATCAATCCAATCAGCTTCAGACAAAGCAGCAAGTGGATGAGACGCTCAGAGACATAAAGGCTATATCAGAATGGGAACCCCATGGGATTATTTCACATAGTTGTCATTCTTTGTATTAGTTTTCATTCTGACAACGACATCCTCTTACCAGGATGTTCTTCTCTTTGTACAAAAATACTTATTCAAGTTAATAAAAAGATATTCCTTTAAAAGTGAAAAACCATCTGTTTTTCTTTTACTGTTCCTGTTTTGTTTGCAACGACATCCTGTTTATTTTTGAACATATGCATTTGAACGTAACTACTGTTTACAAATGAACACATAAAAAAGGGAAAAACAAAATAGAAAGACAATTACCAATGGATTTAAGAAACAGGATAATACCTATGGGCCATTTTATAAAATCCCCACAGATACTTTCTACTACAGGATCATTGTCATGTCTCCAGCGTGCAGCCTAATAGTATTTTTTGTCTTCATGTCCCCGACGGAACAAAATTTTCAGTTACCACTTCAAAGATTCCTCAGTGAAAGTCGCCCAACTTCTCAGGATTTCCCAACAGGATTTCACAAAGTCTACAAGCAATGCATGTCGTTTCATTTCCCCAACAGAGTTTACTTCTCTAATGACAGAAACACATCTATCAATATATAGAGGCTCACACTCCTTATTCCCAGTAGTAGTCAGGGATTTATTTTCCCTAATCCAACAACACTGTAGCAGAACAGCTTACATGCACATACATTACATTCATACATCATAGACATCGACAATACAAATGCATATGTCACAATCTCATTTATTTTGGAGAAACATCATTACATCATGAATTTCATACATCATGTCATTACATACAACTAACTCTTTACCTTTTTCAGGAAAGATCAATCAATAGAAAATCATCATCAAATTCTCAACAAGACAGATCAATTGTCTGTGAGCAAATCAATGGTAGATTAATTCAAGAAATAGGACACGGTGACCATCTAGATGATAATTACTTTCTTCTAGACTTCTGTCAGCTCAGTTTAGATCTCTCAACGGTTTATCCTTATTCTTTCGCGCATACATCGTCTCTGGTTCAGATAAATCGCTCCAAGATTTTATTATGATTCTTTTCCAGACCTCTGCTGGTTCAGTTTAAATCTCAACGGTTTATCCTGATTCTTTCCCGCAGACATCTTCTCTGGTTCAGATAAATCGCTCCAAAGACTTATTCTGATTCTTTTCCAGACCCCTACCGGTTCAGTTTAAATCTTCCAATGGTTTATCCTGAGTCTTTCCCGCAGACATCTTCTCTGGTTGAGATAAATCACTCCAAAGATTTATTCTGATTCTTTTCCAGACCCCTGTCGGTTTAGTTTAAATCTCTCAACGATTTATCCTTATTCTTTCCCGCAGACATCTTCTCTGGTTCAGATAAATCGCTCCAAAGATTTTATTTTGATTCTTTTCTAGACCTCTGTCGGTTCAGTTTGAATCTCTCAAAGATTTATCCTGATTCTTTCCCGTAGACATTTTCTCTGGTTCAGATAAATCGCTCCAAGATTTATTTTGATTCTTTCCAGTTAAAGAATATTCAAGACCCCTGTTGGTTCATTTTAAATCTCTCAATGGTTTATCCTAATTCTTTCTTGTAGACATTTTCTATGGTACAAATAAATCACTCCAAGGTTTATTCTGATTCTTTTCTAGACATTTATTGGTTCAGTTTAAATCGATCAATGGTTTATCCAGATTCTTTCCCAGTAGACGCTTTCCCTGGTTCAGATAAATCACTACAAAGATTTATCCTGATTCTTTCCCGTTGAATATTATTCAAGACTTCTGCTAGGTTCAGTTTTAAATCGACCAAAGGTTTATTCTGATTCTTTTCCAGTTGAAGTCAAGCTTAGACTTAGTCTAATTTCTGTCAACAATCACTTTTGAATGGCATCTATAAGGCCATCTCTGATAACTCTCCATCATCTCTCCAAATGACATATTTAAGCATATTCCCTATACAATCAACCACCACATCATCGAGTGTAAATTTCTGGGCTATCTAGTGTTCAATCATCTTCCACCTTCAAGTCACGAATGGCGGATTCGCCAATCTAACTCTTCATATTTAAGAAGATTGAACAGGGGCAGCTGTTGTACCCTAAAATTTTCCATCTCATTTCTCAAGATATTTCCTACAAAGATCTTCAATGCCTCAAGTTTGTGCAAGTATCGACTAGGTCAAACAATTTCCTCAACACTGATACCTCAAATTAGGGTCTGAGTTTGTACAAAGGTTGTGGGATTCATAATGTTTCAATTGACTTTCCTGAATAATTATGGACCCTCAGGATTATTTTTGTCAAGTTTCAAGTCTTGGATCACAATTTTCCAAGAAAGTCATTCAAAGTACCAAAAGGGGAAAATGGGCAAAATTAGGGTTTTTACTGAAAATGACCGAACTTTGCAAGACTTCCAAAAATATGAAATTTGATCATCAAAAATCAAGAAAGTAAAAAATCCAACTTTTGCAAGACTTGGAAATTTTTCTAAGTTAAGTTCATTGCTTCATGACATCTTGTCACTACAATTAAAAATAGTTCAAGATGTTACAAATAATTCAAGTTATTACAAAGTGGCATTTTTGCAAGTTTACAAATCCTAAACTTTGTATTGCTTGGACTTTTTCCTTTGACTCAAAACCTTGCCACAATGCTTTGTCTTTGATACAATGTGCATAAATTGCTCCACAAACCAAACTTGTTTCATGCTGAAAACTATGTTATCCAAGTTATTGCTAAACAATAAATATGCTACTACTATACGTTGCCACAACACTCAAAAACCTTGCTCAATTGATGTCCTACAAAACCTTGTTTTATGCTGCACAACAAACCTGTCACAAAACCTATATATGTTGTCCTATATAATCCAAAATTTGTCCAGAAAACCAGTCCAAAACGGCTCTATGCAGTTTGCTTCAACCTGCATCATAACAGCCACAAAATTGCACCAAATGGCAAAATAAAATTGTGTGGAAAAGTATCAAAGCAGTAGGCAAAAACAGTTCAAAATAACTTATTTTGTTTCCCTCCTAAACCTAAGTCAAGGGACTATAAAAGGGGTTGTTTCATAAGACGTAGGGGGATTTTTTTCTCGAGAAAAGAGGAGAGAGGAGAAAAACAGAACTTTTGTTAAACTCTGCTCATTCATAAAACCTAGCTCATGCATAAAACCCAGCTGATTCATAAAACCCAGTTCATCCATAAAAACTATGTTCATCTTCAACTCTGTTTTGACTCATAAAAACAGAAAAGATCCTCAACCCACTATTATAGAACCTTGTAAACTCTCCCGTAAACCCTCTAAACACGTCATATCACATAGATATTGCTCAAGCTTAAGAACAGTTTCTGTAGTGCTCTTATTCTCAACTTCTAAACAAAAGACAGTAATACATAAACTTGACTGTTTGGAGTTGGTTCAGCAACCCTCAACACAAAGGGAAGTCTGGCAGCTTCCTGGAGTTTCATTAAGGTCCACACAGCATCTTGAAGGGTTTCAGAATCAAAACCTAAAGTACAGTTGCAAGGTAAGTCATCTTAACCTTGCATTTTCCATACATCATTTTTGGTTTATTTCTAAAGATAAGATGAAGTAATCACTACTCTTGAAGTTAATCATTTCCTTGTTGTTCATTTTTTATCATTTATATGTTGAAAACTGACTGATACATGCAAAAGAATGGTGATAGAGGCAAAAAACCGTAACATGGGTCGACACATACCCACATGGGTCAACTCATTCTAAGTGAAAAAGCAGGGTATGAGTCGACACATGGTCGTATGCATCGACTCATACTGCTATCCAGGGCCTAAAACAGAAAGATGGAAGGTGCATGAGTCGATACAAAACGTGTATGTGTCGACACAAGTTGGAAATGAGTCGACATATCCCATTATACTTCGACTCATACTGAGTTGATTTAGTTTGGCAGGGGCAAGGAAAATTATGTGTCGATGCATAACAACATGTGTCGACACATAATAGTTCAGAATGCAGTTTTTCTTTCTTTTTACACCATTTCTGAATTATATATATATATATATATATATATATATATATATATATATATATATATATATATATATATATATATATATATATATATATATATATATATATATATATATATATACTCCATTTTTGTCCACTTATTCGATATGGTTGTAATAATTAGACACCTATTTCATCCCCATTTGCAAATTGTATCCCCATCCCCCTAATGATAGCGTAGGATTTTAATTTCATCAAGTTTACCGCTTTTCATATAATTTCTAGTAAGATAGGGTATGTATGGCAAGATAAAAACAACAAATAGACAACCCCTAATCAAAGACTAAATACATGCAAATCAAACACACTATCCACACATGCACCCTTAGGGTAATTCCACTTGTTGCCTCGGAAAAACAGTCATGTCCCTCAAATATGGGACGCTTTAGAAAAGACCCTTCGATGAAAAAAGATCGTAGTCCCTCGATGTCCCTCGATGTTTCCTTCGATAAAACAATCTAGTCCCTTATAAAAATTGCTAAAGCGTCTCACAAGTTGTCTTCGATGACTGTACGATTGACCCGCGCCCGTCCATTCACATCCAATGATAGGACTTCTTACCAAATCAATGGTAAGATAGAAATATCTAAAAGATAAGGAAAAGAATGTTTAAGACCTTTTGAGTAGGTAGGATGCTCCTAGTTGCTCGCTTTCTCACAACAAATACATTTTATACACCCACAACTTCACTTTGAAATATTTTTCAAAAGACAAAACACTTTGTATGCATTCTTATAGAGACGAGAACCATTACAAAGACATTTCTTTTCAAAATACTTTCAAAACCCACATCGCAAACACACTTTCAAACAAAAAGCAAGTGATCTAGAAAGCAACTAAGAGCCCGTAGATAACTACGAATGAAAAGGGTGCTAACACCTTCCCTTTTCATAACCTACCCCCCCGAACTCAAGAAATAATCTCGGAAGGTCTTTCCTGTTCTTTTCAACCTTTCCTTATTGGATAAAAGAAAAGTCGATGGCGACTATTGCTATCCGCAACAATTGCGATCAAACACATAACACCCATGTCAGTTCTCCCACCATATTACAACCACGAATGAGGACAATGGGATGAACGACGTTTGTTGATGGTGAGCGACGGGCGGTAGCAACAAGACGGGTCGAGATCGTGAAGTTTTTTTTAATGTAAATTGAAAACTTTTGTATATTTTCTTACTATCTTCTTCGTATTGTCTTTTTTCTCTTCTGCAAGCAAAACGTTTCCTTTTATAGCAAACTCGTAATCCCAGTATTTTGGGTAACTTGGAAATTTGTCTGCAAACTAGTTTTTAGGTTCAATTAGGATTTCGATTTTAGGCAAGTTGTTTGAACTGTGTTTGTAATTTTAGGAACCTTGTATTGATTGGAGATTTCTATATTTGAAAGCGGTTTCCATTTTTGGTTTGATATATTTTTCTATAATTTACGATGTGCTGAAGAACAAGCTTCTTCCTTTCCACGCGCGCTTTGATCTTAACAATAGTTGTTAGGGAAATTGGGCCATGTACTTTATTTGTTAATTGGGCCAACATGTTTTTTTGGATCTGTACTGTGTTTGAGTTTTATTGGGCCGTACCTTTAACTTGGGCCTGCAAGTTCATAACATAATAATAAAATAATAATGTTTATAAATAAAATATTTTTTTCAAAACAAACATAAAAACTAAAACGGGCCATACTTAACCTATTGGGCCTTTATTCCTAATCAAACAATCTATTTAAGCCAGCGCACCTCCCTTTGAATCAAACAAATAGAAATTAATTTCTAATTAATTTTTTAATATAACGCCTTAATCAATATTAATGTAATTATTATATTATTAAAATAATAGTAATGATAATAATAATAATGTTATAATAAAGACCTACGAAAGCGTTTTTTTGGCCTTTAAAAGCGCTTAAAAGCGCTTTCTAAGGTGGCGCTGTTATAGGTTTTATCAGCGCTTTTTGTTTAATGAAAAGCGCTTTCGTAGGTCTACCTATGACAGCGCTTTTTCTAAAAAGCACTCTCTTAAGTAGGCTTTTGGCAGCGCTTTTCTAAAAAGCGCTCTCTTAAGTAGGCTTTTGGCAGCGCTTTTTCTAAAAAGCGCTTTCTTAAGTAGGCTTTTGGCAGCGCTTTTTCTAAAAAGCGCTTTCTTAAGTAGGCTTTTGGCAGCGCTTTTTCTAAAAAGCGCTCTCTTAAGTAGGCTTTTGGCAGCGCTTTTTTATGAAGAAGCGCTTTCATTGATCTACCTAAGGTGGCGCTTTTTTCTGGAAAAGAGCTTTCATATGTTGTCTTTTAGCAGCGCTTTTGCCTGGAAAAGCGCTGTCATATGTTTACCTTAGACAGCGCTTTATGTGAAAAAGCGCTTTCATAGGTCTACCTATGAAAGCGTTTTTCTTCAAAAAGCGCTTTCATAGGGTGTTTTTTTTTAGAGGTATAATTTATATAATTCATATACCTGCATTGTTTGCAGCATATTATTTATATAAACCAGTTGCCATAACCTGTAAGCGGTAATGCATTGTAATCCAAAATATATATACACCATTTTTGTACCTCAAAATATATATAAACTGAAATTCTGGCTGCAGATACTCAATGTCACGATCCATGTTATGACACCGTATCTGACTTTCTATAAGACAGTAAATACAAAAACAGTAAAGAACACAGTCAATTGTTTACCCAGTTCAGTGTGCAACAACACCTACTCTGGGGGCTACCAAGCCAGGGAGGAAATCCACTATAAGAGATATTAATTCAGGAATAAACCAACCAGTTTATCTCCTTCACTTAAGACCTACCCAATGCAACTTCAATCTAAGTACAACTTAAACCTGAGTTCCTACTCACTCCCCCTCAATCACAGCAGTGATACATAGAAACAATTTGACTAATGAATTGTTGAAGACACTCTTCAAAACATACACTTGATTATGCTTCACAGCTTTTTAATCAAGCAACACAAACACTCTTGCTTCACAGCTTTGAGTGATACACAAACCTAACTTGACTTTGCTTCACAACTTTAGTCAAGAGACATACAAACACTCTTGCTTCAAAGCTTTGAGTGTTACACAACCCTTACAATTAAAACCTATTCCAAGTCACTTATCACAATGATAATTGCTTGGATTACAATAGTAAAAACTATACATCTTCTAAATGATCATCTGTCAAAAAGGGATTACTTTCAAAACAGCAGCCCTGTTGAATATATAGCAGCTGCAACTTCAGTTAGGGTTTCCACAAAAAGCTAGGGTTAATTCCGTTTGACCTTAAGACTAGGTCACGGGACTTTATCAACCAGGTTGGGGTTGAGCTAGGTTAACCCAAAGAAAACGCAGGATTCTGTTCTGGAAAGACTGAGTCATTTTCCTGAAAAAACTCAGAATTAACCAAACTGCATACCTGTTAGTTCAGAACAGGATGTCTTAACATCTGTTATGACATCTGAAAACCTGTCTACTGATTTAGGTAAATGTGATCATTTTGCAAAATGCTCAGATACACACTTATAAACATCAGTACATGTATGACAATATTTTTCTGCAAATGTACCTAATGAATCAGTACAAACTAAACTAGAATGTTATGACATCAGTCATGACATTCACACATACACTTGGGTTTTACCAAAAATGCAAGCCAATAACTAAACAACTACATAAACCATTGTTATCAGCATTGTAACTCAAAATCAGTCTTACAAAATCAACCCTAACAACAACTAAACCAGTCCTTATATGATTCTCTGCTCAATAAAATATTGACACAATTCCTCTTTGATTTCTTCCAACTGAAGTTTCGTGTAATATGCACATTTGTACTCATCGAAGTACTACATAACAAAACATAATATGCATGATTTTGTTAAAAGTAAAAAATTATATGAAATATCCGAGAAATAATAAAACAAATCCTAAGTTATAAATCCATACCGTGACTGGAATCTCTATATGATTCAGTTGAATGATTTCTTTGATAAACCGCATAACGAAGTATCCGCAATCTATACAGTTTTGCTGTTGAGGACACTACATAGAAAAACAAATAAGAATATATAGTTGTATTGTTTTATCAAATAGCGTAAATATTATAAGCAAAATAGTGGAAATTAATATACCTGCACTTTGATCCAATTAATGTTGTTTGATTTAGACCGTCGTACCCGAGCTTCTCTTTGACACCGGAACACTTGTATCGCTCTAACAAAATAAAAATATATATTTAGAATAATGTCACAGAAATAATTAAATATATAAATACACACAAAGATTTAGAATAATCTCACTTACGTATCAATCATTAACTTCATATCCGGATAATTTGTCCAATCACCGTCAACCGAATTCAGATAATAGACCACTTCTTTTATAGGATCGATAGCAACCAACAACCAGTGACGTCTATAAATTAAAACAATAGTTTAGAAGAAATTTTTCTACGCAAAAATTACAAATATTAAAATGAACTTAGAATGAAAATCTAACCCTGTAGGAATAGTATTATACGCCCAAAGATATAAGCTTGCTGTACTACCAGTTGCCATGAATATTTCGACTAAGTGCTCTCTTACTGATTCTGGTTCCCTACCAATTGTCGCTCCGCTGACACGGGAGGAAGACACGAAATGGAATCTGTTTGACAATTGATTCCCGCGCATCAATTTGTCATATAACAACCTTAAATAAAAACATAATCAATATTAGACTATATTCATTGAAATGTTTAAAAAAGATTTCAGCTAATTACATAATATAAAGATGGGGTTACCGGATGTATGCGTGCATAATACTGACGCCCAATTCTTTATGACAGAAAATCTGTTCCACGTCCTCATGTCCAATTATTTCGGTGCAAGGAAAACCAAAGATACCTTGATCCATATCCATTTGACGAATACCACCATCCATCAAATCTGTTGTTCCCACTATTATTTCAAGACACTGCCGGTATCAAGGGAAAAATCTAGTAGGCACCCTTTTCTTGGGTGGTACGCCAACGATTTTATGGCTCACTTGTTGTGACCCTTGAAAAGGTACCTAAAAATCATATAAACTCAGTTAAATTATAAAATTATGCAGTTTTTTATTCGGATCATATAATTAACACTTTAAACGTACCTCTTTTTGTGATACATCAGACTCGTCGTGCCGCAAAATCCCTTTACCCTTAGATGCGGGTGTTGTAGGAGTCTATAATTACCGTGGAAATAACTGAGGTCAGAACTGACAGTTGAAGACTTAAAGATTCATAATTGTTTTCAACATACCTGATCATCTATGAAAATGAGGTCCGATGGCCATGCAACAAAAGATCCTATTGCATCTCGCAGCAATGTGGTCTCAGCAACAATGTCAGGTACCAGCAGCAACGCATCCATATCTAAAGCAATGTCAACCGATACTTTCATGTGTCCATCCGGAAGCGGTCTATGGTGAAGTAAATCTCCCGAAGTGTTATGGACTTTTCCCTTGCCAACTAGTCGATAAGTCGGCGGCGATAGGTATAGTTGGCAAGATGAAATGCCCTAAACCAATAATAACCGTTAGAAGTGACTAAAAATATTCTATAATAATAACGGATATATATTGAAAATTACCTCGGGAAATTTATGCTGACAGTTGATAATAGCTTTGTCACTAGTTTCTTTCAATTGTGAACTGCTCTTTTTCGCCATATATCTCTCTTTATCCTTCTGCAATTCACGGACTTGAGCTTGTAAATCCTGCAATGTTTGCATCACTTCTACATTGCTAGGATTTCTTCTCCTTGGATGCTTATACAAAGAGGTTGGAGTCACACCATGACCTTTACCCCTCACCCGACCCGGATACTCAGCAATATTTAATGCTCAACTAAGTACGCTCCTGGTATCCTGATGATCCTCACCTGGGGATACCGATTGCGACAAGGTCTCCTGTAATTCATTTACATATCGAAAATTATTAGTGGAGATAAAAAATTATTTAAATATTAATAAACATTAATTGATTTAACTAAAGACACAATCTTATACTTACACATTCATCATACACATGTTGAATATCGGGATTAACAGCTTGATCCTTGCCCACACAGGCTTCCTTCCACAACAAATGCGTCGGTAGTGATGTTGCGTCACTTTTCGTCTCTTCTAACTACGCAATGACACAAGTCTTAAGATCATCAATTATAACACATTGAGAGAATTAATAAGATCGTAGAGTTTATATTTACTTACAATTTTTTCCTCTAAGCGAGCATATCCCAAACGCCCTTTTTTGTATGGATATGCGGGTTTTGACGCTCTCTCGCGATTGATAGCACTCACTTTCTTGAAATTCTCGTCTCTTCTTTGGCCTACAAAACCAACCCATTCTTCAGGTGTAATGAAGTTCTCATATTTCTTTGGACGTTCCGGATCCTCTTCAAGAAAATTTCCTTCATCATCTTTAAGATACTTGTTTGTTAAAAATGTTCTCCACCCTCTGTGTCTTTTTCCAGCCAAACCCATTATATACTTTTTACGGGTATCTTCAATGTTAAAAGACCTCTACAAAAAAACATACGCATAAAGTGTGTTAGTAAAAGAAATTTAAACACATATTATCTTCAAGATAAAGCAAGTAACAAAAACCATATATGTACCTTTATCTCAGTCCAAACTTTCTCCTTAGCCTCATCCAACTCTCCTCTTTTCCATCTATGAGTGGTGATCGGAATGTGTATACGAACAAGCGTACCAATGTAGCTTGTCAACTTTGCAGCATTAGACCCAATTAGTTGGTCATTATCATTCCAATCTACATTATATGTTACTCCTCTATCTCTATCATGGATGATTCCCCTCATAATAGTTATACCTCGTGTAATATCTTTTTCTGAAGTCTTTTATGAAGTATTTTCTGGAGTATTTTCAGGAGCATTTTCAGGAGCATTTGCATCTTTTGAGTTTTCTTGATTACTAGCCATTTGACCTGTAATAATGAAAAAAAATAAAAATGAAATGACAAGTATAAAAATGAAATGGCAAATAAAAATGAAATGACAAATAAAAATGAAATGACAAATATAAAAATGAAATGGCAAATAAAAATGAAATGACAAATAAAAATGAAATGACAAATTAAATTTTATTGAATGATATAGGCTATAATTATATATACTATTACCCTTTTCACTAAGGTCTCTTTCTTTTCTTGGTAGGAATGTGTTCTACTCGTCTCTTAACAACGCGGACAGTTGGATTGATCCAAATACCCTCATTATGATCGTTTCTAATACATGATTCATTATCATTTTTGATCAGTTATGGTTAAAGATTCAATGTCAACACCAATATCACTTTGATCTCCAATGCTTTCATCAATTACTTTGTTAGATAATAGCACTATAGACCATTTCGTACTTGTCGGATCATTGACATAGAACACTTGTTTAGCTTGAGAGGCTAGAATGAAAGGCTCATCTTTGTACCCCACCCTATTAATATCCACTTGCAAAAAACCTTACTTATCCATTCGTATGCCATTATTATTTTCAACCCACTTGCAACCAAATATAGGAATCTGAAACTTCTCGTAATCAAACATCCAAATGCGCTCGATAACCCCAAAATATGACAGATTTGCAAATTTTAGGTTTAAGTCCTTCACACTTGATATATGCATTGCTTCAGTGATCAAGGTGACACCACTATTTTGCATAGTACTTTTGTCATCCTGTTCTTTGGTATAAAATGTGTATCCATTAATTGCATATGCGCTATAAGAAAACACAACTAAACTTGAACCATATGCTAAACATCTCAATCTTTCTATTACTGAAGCATGATCTGAACGATACTTTGAATAAATATGTTCCTTAAACCATGGTATGAAACTTTGATTGTGCTCTCGTACAATCCAATTCTCATTTCTATTCAGATTTAAACCTCAAAGAACACCCTTGTGAATTTCAACATACGGCTCAACTTCAAGCTCATTATGCAGAACATACAAATGCACTTGATCCCGTTCGACCATTGATATTGTCACAACTTTATTTCCAATTAGCTTCTTACCTTCTTTTTTTTCAACAACATGAGATTTGGGGAGTCCAATTGATTGAACATTTGACAGATATTCAGTACAAAACTCAACCGCTTCTTCAACAATATATCGTTCAGCAATACAACCCTCTGGTCGAAATTTGATTTTTCACATACCCTTTTAATATTTTCATATAACGTTCAGTAGGGTACATCCATCTCATATAAGTTGGTCCGCACAGTTGTGTCTCTTTGACAAGATTAACGACAAGATGAACCATTATGTCAAAAAACGAGGGAGGGAAATACATTTCAAGATCACACAAAGTAACAAATATTTCTTTTTTCAATGTTGGTAAGATCTCAGGATCGATCACCTTGCTGCAAATTGACTTGAAGAAAAAACACAGTTTAGTTATTGCGCTTCTTACTTTTTCTGGAAGAATAGAACGTTACCTATCGGTAGAAAATGTTCCATTATAACATGGCAATCATGCGTCTTTAAACTCTTTAACTTGAGGTCTTGCATAGACACAAGTCTTCTAATATCTGATGAGTAGCCTTCTGGAACTTTAACCTCACTTAGGAACTTACACAATATTTTTTTCTCCTTTCTGGATAGAGTGTAAACAGTAGGTGGTAGGTATGTTCGTCTTCCTTTTTTCACGGGTCCCAACTCAGTTCTTATTCCCATATCTACCATGACCTACCTTGCTTTAAGACCATCCTTAGACTTCCCTTTTATATTGAGTAACGTACCAATAACACTGTCAAATACATTTTTTCAATATGCATAACATCAAGAAAATGTCTTACGTACAAAGATTTCCAATATGGCAATTCAAAAAAATCGACCTCTTCTTCCACCCACCTGTAACAACTTTATGTGCAAAAGGCTTGCCAAAATGAATACTCACATCTTTCACCTTTTCAAATAATTGATCACCTGTCAATCCAGGTGGAGCTCTACGTTGTTCGGTATCTCCGTTGAACGCTTTTCTCCATCCACGATATTGATGTTTAGAATTTAAGAATCTACGATGACCGAGAAAGACATTCTTCTGACAAAGTTTCAATCGCATCGTATCGGTTCCATCTTCACAGATAGGACACACTTTTTCACCTTTAATGCTATACCCGGATAGATTTCCGTAGGCTGGAAAATCGTTAATTGTTCCAAACAACATCGCCCTCAAGTTGAAACTTTCTTTCCTATACCCATCATAAACCTCCACACCGTTCTCCCACAAAATCTTCAAATCTTCGATTAAAGGTTCCAAATATACGTCTATGTCATTTCCTGGTTGTTTAGGCCCAGAAATTAACATAGATACCATCATGTACTTACGCTTCATACATAGCCATGGAGGTAGGTTATAAATCATAAGAATCACAGGCCATGTGTTATGCGAGATACTTTGAATACCGTGTGGGTTCATTCCATCAGTAGACAATGCCAAGCGAAGGTTTCTTGCTTCTTTTCCAAATTCAGGATAATCATTATCAATTTTCATCCACTGTGGTGAATCTGCCAGATGTCGAAACTTTCCATCAACAATTCTTTCATCTGCATGCCAAGTTAAGTGTCTTGAATCGGTTTCACTACGATACATCCGTCTAAATCTCGGAATTATAGGAAAATACCATAAGACTTTTGCCGGAGACAACTTTTTCTTATATCGAGGGGCACCGCATTTAGGACACTCATTTAACGATGCATACTCGTTTCGAAACAAAACGCAATCTTTTGGACAGGCATGTATCTTGTCATAGCTCATGCCAATAGAGTACAACATCTTTTTGGCCTCATACGTTCGATTGGGGAGAACATTATCCTCTGGTAGCATATATTTCATAAGGGATAATAACTCTGAAACTTTTATCCGGCCATCCATTGCCCGCCTTTAAGTTATACAACTTTAATACCGCAGACAATCTTGTGAATTTTGTACAACCATTATACAACGGTTTCTCTGCATCGCTTACCAACCTCTCGAACATTTTGGGACAATCATTAAGATCTTCTTCAAGTGCTTCTGCAATCTCTTCAACTCGATCATAATCGTATGTATCTGTGCCATTGTCATTTGAAGCATAGGTCCTATTATCCCCTGATTCATCATTCCGGTCACTTTTCTCACCATGCATATTCCAACATGTATAACTTCTATCAATTCCATACCGTATTAAATGCGATGCCAACTGAACCGCGTCAACCCGATTCCCATAACAGCAACACAAACAAGGACATGTCATTCGACCGGGGTCTTCAGCGTGCGCAGCAGCAAACTTAACGAATTCCGATACCCTATTCTCGTACTCTTTCGACAATCGATTGGAATACATCCATGTCTTATCCATGGTTTATGATTTCTGAGTCAACCTGAGCTAAATGATAAATTAGAAAACAAAACCAATACTCAAAACTTACACTTGCTCTTGCACAACCATATAACAAAACCAATACTCAATACTTTTCACTAAATTCATTTTATTCTATCAACTACTTTAGTACACAAGTATAACACAAGAAACCATAAACAAGAAACTATCATTGCTCAAAATCAATCATAAATTATGTGTGTACTCAAACTCAAAAAAGATAAAATTTTGCAGTTCAGTTGTACTATCAATGGAATGTATGCTACAAGTAATGATGAAAATAGGGGAAATGTACATTTGCATGGATGCTTCCTTCATTCTCGTAAAGTCTTTTGACTTCTAAACATATATAGCGAGGCTAAATATTTTGGTTTACAATAGTGCATATAGTACATATTTAACTCATATGTCTGTTATATGTGAAAACTTAGAGATGACATTTACATTGTGTTGTATGAGAGAAAAAATCGTACACACACTCTACAAAACTAAACTATAGAGTAAGCTATGGAGCAGGAAATGAATGGTATTTACTATCAATATGTTGTAGGCAAACAACAAGGCAAAACCATAATTATGGTCCAATCAAAACCCAACCACAACAAACACTGTATCTGCGATAATATTGTTAATATGGAATGTGAAAGAATCTGCATAAACTAGCGACTCTGACCATCAGACCTGCAAACTCCAACACATATGCATTCCCCTACCACTATAGAAAAAAGTAATGCTACACAAAATTCCTATATCGAATTAACTAAAAGAATTATTAGAAGATAGTCAGATCTTTAGTCATACAAAACTATTCTAGAAATTAGAATCAAAGCAAGCATAGAACAATTTATTCATACAAAACTATACTAGAAATTGAAATACCAAGAGCTGAGTTGTGTAACTTTGTGTTGTATATTGTTGTGATTTCTGATGCAGCAAACTTTGTGATTTCACCTTGCGTTTCTCCTGTGGCAAGTGGTGGTCGTTGTTCTGATGAAAGGGTACTGATGAACGGAGGCGGAGGTCCTGATGAAGAAGTCCTGAAACTGCCCCGGTGGTCCTGAACAAGAAGACGGAGGCAGAGGTCCTGATGACGAATAGAAAAGTGGCAAGTGGTGATCGTGACGAAAATCTGCTCGTAGATGCTAACGGCGGCAGAGCTCTGGTTTAGGGCTTTGATGATTTCGTGAAGAACAATAGAAAAGTGATGATACGAATTTTTGATATTTATTATAAAACTACCTACGAAAGCGCTTTCTAAAGGTCACCTATAACAGCGCTTTTTAATGTAAAAGTGCTTTCGTAGCATATCCTATAGTAGCGCTTTTAAAAGTGCTTTCTAAAGGCCAGCTTTAGCAGCGCTTTGTAAAAGCGCTTTCTAAGGCTAACCTTTAGCAGCGCTTTTGAAAAGCGCTTTCTTAAGGTACCCTCTTAAAGGCACCCTTTAGCAGCGCTTCTCAAAAAGCGCTTTCTAAGGGTGACCTTTAGCAGCGCTTTTGAAAAGCGCTTTCTTAAGGCACCCTTTGAAAGTGCTTTTTTTAAGCGATTTTTTTTTAAAACCTACAGCAGCGCTTTTTCCTAAAAGCGCTTTCGTATGTGTGCTGCTAAAACTTATTTTTGGCGTAGTGGAACAAAAAAATGAAATGTTTCACACCTCCTTGGCTAGATAATGCACCTGCCTTTTAACTCATAATAGAACCTATATACAAAAACTTAATGGGCCATCAGATATTGATGATCCATTTTGGATCGATACACCCCCTCTCTGATTTTAAATACCCCTATAAAAGTAAAAACTAAATGATACGATTTAATTAAAGGAAACCTAAACATAAATAAGGGTAGGGCAAATTTGGGGTATGACAACTTGTATGACATGCATCATGTGCCATTGTGTTATGAAAGAGGCAAGTTCACGAGTTTGGTGTGGGATTTGTGACTTGTCCTAAGCTCGGTGTTAGGGCATGGAGCTCTGTGTGGGGCTCGGGATTCGGTGTTGGAACCCGGTTTGGACGAGGAACCATTGTTGAGTTGGTACGTACCAAATGCATGAATTGAGTTGTTGTCTAAATTGCATAAAACATATCTTGTGCACTTGAATAATGTGATATTTGTTGTGAAATTAAGTTGTTAGACTAATGTATATGAGATAGGCTATTTGATGTGATTTGATGCAATATATGTGAAATATGTTCTTCGGTTAGGATTACCCATTGCATTCTTTTGCACCATTTCATATTTTAAGCGTATTCGCACCCCTCTATTATTTGTTGTGTTCTATGCTTCTCTTTGGAGTACAAATAAGAAGGTAAATGAGTAGCTACTTTAGAGTTGGAGGATGACGTTGAGGCTATTCTTCTATTTATATTTGTAGGCATTTAGATTCTGTTACTCTAATCTATAACACTGGGTGAGAGTACGATGTTCTTTTCTTGTTATGTTGCGTCAATTGAGAGTTGGATGTTATACTCTTGATATTTTGAGTTTAACTTGATTGTGGAGGCTTTTGCCATATTTTTATTAATTTTAAATAAAATATTTTTATGAGACTTAATAATTAGGAATCATCTTTAATTGATGAATTCCACAATGATGATATCCTAAGTGAAGGTGAGCATCCGATGACATGTGTACTTTAATGTTTTACTTTAATTGATGAGTGTTATGGACACGTGTTGTTGATGACGAGTGACATCGTAAGTGTGTATATATGATTCATTACAGGATTTATTTTATAATTTGATGCATGTGGAATTTAGGGTGTTACATAGTGGTATCAGAGAAGGTCAGTCCATACGACCTAGTTTTTGTATGTTGTCCAACTATAGGCAGTCGATTAGTATGTGTGTATTATTGATGTTCTTTTTCTTCCAATGTGGTTTGCCTATATGCAAAGATATGGCTGGAAGAAACTGTCGTGCTATCGCTGGCACTTTGGAGGTTATGGCCAATGTGATGGGACAAGCTCAACAAGCTCTAAATGCTCAACATAATCAGCAAGCTAGGGGTGCAGAGGCTTAAGAATTGTACAGGTTTTAGAGAAATGACCTGCCAACCTTTAAGGGGAGGTATGATCTAGAAGGTGTCCATCTGTAGCTTCCAGAGATTGAGAAAGTATTATGAGTCATGGTTTTCCTTGATGCTCAGAAGGTTATATATGGTACTCATATGCTGTTAGAGGTGGTCAAATACCAGTGGACTAATTCACGTCAGAGGATGAAGGCAAGTGGTACGGAGATTACTTGGGCAATGTTCAAGACTGAGTTTGGGAGAAATATTTTTTGGCTGATGTGCATAGCAAGAAAGAGATTGAATTCCTTGGGATAACACAGGGAAATATGACCATTGCAAACTATGTTTCAAAGTTTGAGGAGTTATCTAGGTTCTATCCTCATTACAATGAGATAGGGGCTGTAGAATCCAAGTGTATCAAATTTTATAGTGGATTTCACCCAGAGATGAAACAATTAATTGAGTACCAGGAGATTCTTCAGTTTTATGTGGTGGTGAAGAAATGTCGTATCTATGATGAGGGTAGTCGTGCAAGATCTTCCAATTACAAGAATTCCAATGATAGGAAAAGTGGTAATCAGAATCCCGGGAAGCCTTACATTGCTCTAGATGGTAAGGACGAATGGAAAACTCAACAGAAGAGTAATGGTGGGAATTTTGAAAATGGGGGAGAAGCTCCTACTTCTTTAAGATGTTACATGTACTGTGATTTTGGGCATCGTAATTTTAAGTGTACGGGTACAACTGAGAATTTATTCAAGTCTAAGAAGCTAGGTCATCAAGCTACCGAGTGTAGAAGTAATATTATGACTTTCTTTAATTGTGGGGAGCATGGCCATATTTGCACTGAATGTCAGAAGCCAAAGAAGGAGAAGTCGGGAGGAAATTTTGTTGCCTTGTTTGGAGTAGAGACTACTAGTTCAAATAATTTGATTTGAGGTACGAGTTTTATTAATTGTATGCCTTTGATTACTATTATTGATATGGATGCAACACATTCGCTTATATCTGATTATTGTGTAAAAAGGTTGAATTGGAAAGTGTCTGCCATGGATGGTAACATGGTCATTGATACCCCAGCTAGAGGTTCAGTAACTACTTTGTTGGTTTGTGTGAATTTTCCTTTGACGACTTATGACATAGATTTTGGAATATATTTAGTTTATTTGCCTTTAAGTCAACTCGATGTTATTCTGGGGATGAAATGGTTGGAGTTCAACCATGCGTATATCAATTGGTTTTCAAAATCGGTGGAGTTTCTTGAACACGAGGAGAGCTTGAGGTCTAGTTTCTTGACCGCGAAATAGGTAGATATGTCCTTAAGAGAGAGTGGTCAAGTGTCCATGGTGTTCGCTTCCTTGCAAGGAGGAAGTGAGAGTGTGATCGCTAATCTTCCTATTTTATGTGAGTTTCCAGAGGTGTTCCCAGATGACATTAGTGATTTGTTATCGGAGCGCGAGTTTGATAAGAAGTTTGTCCGAATGAGTGTTACACCTCGTGGAGTGCCAGTGTTATTAATTAAGAAAAAATATGGTAGCATGAGGTTGTGTGTTGACTATCAATAGTTGAACAAGGTTACGATCAAGAATAAGTATCATCTTTCGAGAATTGATGATCTGATGGATCAGCTAGCTGATGCTTGTGTGTTTAGTAAAATCGTTTTGAGGTCGGGTAATCATCAGATATGTGTGAAGTCCAATGATATTCTGAAGAATGAATTTAGAACAAGGTACGATCTCTACGAGTATTCACTAATAATGTTTGGCATGTCTAATGCGCCTAGAGTGTTCATGGAGTACATGGACATGATCTTCCATCCATATGTAGATAAGTTTGTGATAATGTTCATCAATGATATTTTGGTATACTCTATGTTTGATGAAGATCATACAAAGCATCTGAGGATCGTGTTACATTTTTTGCGAGAGAAGAAACTTTATGCCAAGTTTTCTAAATCTAAGTTCTGGTTGAAGGAAATGAGTTTCTTAGTCACATGATTTTTATTGGTGACATAGCAGTGGATCCGTCAAAGATTGATGTTGTGTTATAGTGGGAGACTCTGAGGTCAGTTACCGAGATCAGAAACTCTATGGGTTTAGCTGGTTATTATAGAAGGTTTATCGATGGATTTTTCAAGTTGGTATTACCTTTGACTCAATTGACTCGAAAGGGTCAAGCTTTTGTATGGAGTTTGCAGTGTGAAGAGAGTTTTTAGGAAATCAAGAGGAAGTTGGCAACACCTATAATTTTGATTTTGTCGAGTCAAAGTTAATCATTTGTTGTGTATTGTGATGCTTCAAAGATGGGGTTAGGAGATGTATTGATGCAAAATGTCAGGTTGTGGCTTATGCTTCTAAGAATTTCAGGATTCATGAGAGGAACTATCCTACACATGATCTAGAATTAACTGCAATGGTATTTGTTCTAAAAATTTGGAGGCAGTGCATGTTTGGTTAAAAATTTGAAGTATTTAGTGACCATGGGAGTTTGAAATATTTGTTTGACCATAAGGCGTTAAATATGAGACAAAGGTGATTGCTTTAATTTCCAAAGGATTATGATTTTAGTTTGAGATGCCATCAGGGTAAAGCAAATGTCATGGCTGAACACAACCCATTTGTTGCTTATTGTGTTATGTGATCCTCTTTGGAGTACAGTTAAACATGTAAATAAGTATATGCTTTAGAGGTGAGGATGGCGTTGAGGCTACTCTTCTATTTTATTTTTTATGTGTTTAGATTTCGTTGCTCTGATCTATAATAGTGGGCGGGAGAATAATGTTATTTACTTTTTATGTTTCATCAATTGAGAGTTGGATGTTATACTCTTGATATTTTGAGTTTATTTTGATTATGGAGCTTTTAGCATATTTTCTTTAATTTCAAATAAAGTATTTTATTAAACTTAATAATTGGGAAACATGCTTAGTTGATAAATTCTGCTGCGATGGTACCCTAAGTGAAGGTGAGCATACAATGATAGATGTACTTGAATGTTTTGAAAAATGGGAAAACACAAGAAGGGTGAAGGATGAGAAAACACTTAGAGGGGGGGGGGGGGGGGGGTTGAATAAGTTTTTCCTTTTTCCGCGCAATACTAATGGAAGGACACAGGTATTTTTATCCTGGTTCGTTTGAAACTCAAACTACTTCAGTCCACCCGCCAAGGTGATTTAGCCTCTCTCAACGAGGACTTAATCCACTATAATCAAACTGATTACAAATTCACAACCAAACTATTGTAACTAACAATATAATGCACAAGCCTACTGCAAGTGACTAACACCTCTAAGACTCAACTAGTCCTAGCCCTCTTGAGAAATCTGACCCAACTGGTCTCTCAAGGAACACTTACAAAAATTATCTCTTAACAGTAGTGAATCAGAATGCTTCTAATAAGCTTTATCACAAACTGTGATTTATCACTAAGATTGTTGCCCAATACTTAAGATTTAACCACTATACAGTATTAGTTTACAAGAATGAAAACAGTGAGTGCTAGTATGTTTCTCATGGATCAGTAACCTTTCTTTGAAACAAATGATCTTCTATATATAGCTTCCAGTCTTGACCGTTACTGCCTTGAAGAGAGTGTACACATTAATGATGCGTGTTGGCTTAGTCTTTATGTTTCCAATATTCTCGTGCATAGTACCACTTGAGTGTGTTAGCCGTCTTAGCATTAAATGACCAACGGTACTGTCAGAGCTTGTCTCTGGAAGTTTAAGAGTTTGCTTGCAGCGTTGCCACTTCAGAGTTTACTTTAACTTTTCTTCTATCAGAGTATTCTTCATTTTATGTTCATCAGAGTTTGCTTCAGCTTGCATTATCAGATGTTTCTTTCAGCGTGCTTCTTTTAAATTTTTGCTTCAGCTAGCTTTATCAGAGGTTACTTAGGATCGCTTTTCATCAGAGTTTTCCTTGGAGTGCTTCCTTCAGAGTTTGCTTTAGACTTGCGTAGAATGATGTTTCTTTCTTGAGATGTATGAGTCATAACATCATCTGAATTTAGAGAACATACACATCAGAGTATAAAACATATTTCACAAAATTTATTTCATTGTTATCATCAAAACTCTAAGATATGATTAGAACCAAACTTTGTTCTAACAATCTCCCTCTTTTTGATGATGACAAAACAATTCAGATTTTGATTAAAAAAATTTTATGCAAGAGTGAGAATCTCCCCCTGAGATTGATATTTCTTCTTCTAAAAAAAATTAATCAAAGAGTTTAAAAGCATAAGGGAAACTTCCTGAGATTTGTCCTTCAGAGCTTTTAGACATTTTTCTTTCAGAGTTTCTTTAGCAGTTCTTTTCCAGATGATGTTCAGAGCTTAGTCTTTCAGAGTCTTAAGGTACCTGTATATCTCTTAAACAGAAAAGAGCTTTGTATTTTGTTTGGAATGTTTGAGACTTAGTCCCATAACTGTTATCATGGATCAGATCAAAATCTTATTTTCTCCCCCTTTTTGTCATAATCAAAAAGTAAAATAAATAAAGAGATTCAAAATGTTTGTATATTGAAGATTCAAAAGACAGAGGTACAAAACAAAAACAACAAGAAAATTGGAAATAAAATTAAAAATAAGATTTACGAGAGACAAGAGAAAGAAGAAGATTCTTGATTTCATTTGAGGATTCCTCTTGTTTCATCATCCAAGTTATGATTTCCTTGTTAGTTTCATCCTGTTCGTCCAAACGTTCATGGATTTTGAAAAAAAAATAGAGAGAGTTTGCACAAAGCGCAGAGGCGGTTGAAATTTTGAGAGAGAGAGAGAGAGTAAAAAGTAAAAGAGGGGAACTTTGCAAGGTATTTATAGCTTGAAAATTTTTTTTAGAGTAATAAAACCAATAAAAAATTTTGAACGATTAAAATTAAAAAAATTATCAATACTAACAATTAATGAAATTTGACATTTTAGGGGAGGCGTGAGATTTGATCAAATCTGAACAGTTACCTAGGAACGCCGTCTCAATAGCAGCACACGCATGCGTGACCTTTCAGAGTTGAAACACGCGTTCAACTTCTGAGGGTAGCGTGTGACTGTTGGTTTAATGTAATGAACTTCTGAACCATTTATGTAATGAAACGTTATACACATTTCAGAACATTATGAATGGCTTCTGATGTAACTCCTCTTCTCACTTCTGAAGAGTAGTTAATCAGAACATTCATTTCAGAACATTCTGGAAACACATATAGAGAAAAAATATTTTCATTCAGGACAAAATTCCATAATGATGTTTTTCAGAATGAATTTAAATTTATCTTCGGAAAGGGGTTTTGTGAAAATATCAGCCCATTGATGGTCTGTGTCTATGAAGTTTTAACTTAGGATTCCTTTCTGTATGTAGTCCCTTATGAAATGATGTTTAATTTCTATATGTTTTGCCTTAGAATGTAAGATGGGATTTTTTGAAAGACAAATAGTAGAGGTATTATCACAGAAGATGGGAATCTTACTTTTGTATAGATGATAATCTTCCAGCTGGCTCTTCATCCAGATCATCTGAGTGCTACATCCAGCAGCAGATATATATTCAACTTCAATGGTTGATAGTATAATAGTGACTTGTTTCTTGCTGTACCATGAGATAATGTTATCACCTAGAAACTGACAGCTTCCAGAGATGCTTTTGCGTTCTACTCTATCTCCAGCAAAGTCAGCATCACAATAACCTACTATTTTAAACTCTTTGGATCTTCTATAACACAATCCAAGGTTAGTAGTACCTTTCAGATACCTCAGAAATCGCTTAACAGCAGTTAAGTGAGATTCTCTAGGATCTTATTAGAATCTTGCACATAAAAAAACACTGAATAACATATCTGGTCTAGATGCAGTCAGATAGAGAAGAGATCCAATCATACATCTGTAGAGTTTCTTATCTACTTTGTTACTTACCTCATCTTTCCCTAGAATGCAAGTAGGATGCATTGGTGTCTTTGCTTCTTTACTTTCTGATAGCTGGAATTTCGTCAGGAGTTCTTTAACATACTTTGTCTGATGTATGTAAGTACCTTCTGGAGTTTTATTAATTTGAATTCCCAGAAAGAATTTTAGTTCTCCCATCATGCTCGTCTCAAATTCAGCCTGCATAGACTCAGCAAATTCTCTTCTAAGAGAGACATTAGAAGTTCCAAAAATAATATCATCTACATATATTTGACAGATTAAAATGTCATTTTTAAATGTTTTTCTAAATAAGGTAGTGCCCACTTTCCCTCTGGTAAAATTCTTTTCTAAAAGAAAGTTACTCAAACGTTCATACCAAGCTCTGGGAGCTTGTTTCAGACTGTACAAATACTTTTTCAGTTTAAGAACATGCTCTGGAAATTTTGAGTCATCAAAACCCGGAGGTTGGTGGACATAAACTTCTTCTTCTATGTAACCATTTAAAAAGCACTTTTAACATCCATTTGATATAATTAGATGTTGTGTTGAACAACAAAATAAATTAACAATCTAATTGATTCTAACCTGGCGACTGGGGAAAAGTTTTCATTATAATCAATTCCTTCTTGTTGACTATAACCTTGTGCAACCATTCGTGCCTTGTTTCTGACAACCTCTCCTTGCTCATTCAACTTGTTTCTGAATACCCATTTTGTTCCTATGATATTGAATCCTTTGGGATTTAGAACTAGATCCCACACATCATTTCTTGAAAATTGATTAGTTCTTCTTGCATAGCTAGGATCCAATCGTTGTCTTGCAGAGCTTCCTCTATTGAGGTTGGTTCAATCAGAGAGACCAACCCAAACAGTGATTCTTCAATGTTTTTGAAAGAGGGTATTGTTCTGATGGGATCTTCTTTCTTTCCAATAATCACATTTTCTGGATGTGTTGATGTGATTCTGGGGAATCTATTATGTGAGGTTTGTTCAGAAATTCTTAGATTTTCCAGAGCGTTTTCAATAGGAGGATCTTCTGAGTTGTCCATTGCTTCTGACTCTTCAGAGTTTGTAAGATGATCTTTTGTACCTATAGGATTTTCATTCTACTTTGGCTTTTGCTGGCCAAGCTTATATTCAAATCTGACTTTGATTGATTCTTCAACAATCAGAGTTTCTGTGTTGTATACCCTATAGCCTTTTGAGCGCTCAGAATATCCAAGCAGAAAGCACTTTTGTGCCTTAGAATCAAACTTGTTCAGATTATCTTTAGTATTCAGAATATAGCAAGTGCATCCAAAAGGATGGAAATATGAAATGTTGGGTTTTCTGTCCCATCCATCTTGCATGCTTCCAGATATCTGACAATGATTTCTGGTGAAGCATCTATTTGAGAGAACAGAGGGGACTCTTTAAGAGGGACTCTTCTTGATGTGATGACTTCTTTGGATTCAATAGTTGGGTACTTCTTAATGCTTTCAATGATTTTCATCTTCTTCAGATTCTTAGCATTGAGAGGTTTTTCAACACATGCCTCTAGAGTGCTGATCTGCTGAGCTTCAGTCAGATATTCTACTAATTTGTTTTCAGTCAGAATATCTGATATCAGCCTACCGAGAGGTATCCAATCCCTCTTATTTCTTTCATCTTCTCTGGTTTCCTTCACACTTGTTCACAGATGGTTGAATAGCAGATGAGGAAGGTTTATTTTTGCCTTTGTTGCAATGAAATACAACATAAATTGTTGATCAATGTTGATGTAATCAGGAGAGCTTGTGGGCTTCTTGTGGTTGATACAGCCCAGAATAATTTTTGCCCAAATTCTGAAGTAGTCCTTAAGATCTTTGATTTTGTTTGATGGATGCCAAGAGAATCTCTCTCGAGATTGTTATTAGGTCAAAACATTTTTTAGCCATATTGCTGCAACAGATTCCTCCGCCGTTATAACCAATCAACCTTGGAATCAGATCTTCACTGATTGCAATCTTCTTCACCATCACATATGAAGTTACTTGATGATTTGATGTGGAGGCGTGAATCTAGAATTCCTTGACCAATTTTGGGAAAATGGTACCCAGAAGACGATCAAAATATCTGGTCCATCCTTGAAATTCCACATATGTCGTAAGATCATAGCCGTTTTCCTTCATGCTTTCAAAATCAATGATGAGTTCGCAGAGAACCTCTAATGAATCAATGGGGTCAGTAAGGTTATTGACGATTCTTCATATCTTTTTGCAGTTGACGAAGATGAACCAGGAGAACATTGAGGGTTCTGAGCGCTTGAAGATGAAGCCATTTTTCACACAGACTGTTGAGGGTTTTTTGAAAGAGGGTTTTGCAAATGAAAAACTAGAGAGAAAACATTAGGGATAAGAAGTGAGAGTGAAAGTGAATGTTGTATTTATAAGCAAATTGAAAACTTAATCAGCAAGAAAAAGAAAAAATTAATGATTACATAGCATTAATGATTCATGAAAATATGGAAATGGCGTGGAGATATAAAACAGTTACCAATATAACACGCGTCTCAATGCATCCAATCAAAGCTTTAATCCCTTCAGAATTTGAACGCGTGTTCAGCCTTAGAAGGACGCTTGTGAGAGGATGACATATGTTGATGATGTGAACTGCACGCTTCTATCTTTGAAATGAACAGTTTGGAGACTGTTCAGATCTTCTTAGATAGATCCTGGTGCAACTGTTCTTCTAACTTTTGAAGAATTGTTGATCAGATGTTCACAAAAAAAAACATAAAATTCTGAGGGTTAAAGAATATATGAATAAAAATCTTATTCTGGACATAATTTCATCTGAGATGTTTCAGAATGAAATTAAACCTATCTTCATAAAGTGGTTTAGTGAAGACATCAACCCATTGATGGTCTATGTCAATAAATTTTAAGGAAAGAATTCCTTTCTGAATATAGTCCATAATAAAGTGATGTTTTATTTCTATATGCTTAGACCTAGAATGTAAAATAGGATTTCTAGATAAAATAATTATAGAAGTGTTATCACAGAATATAAGAATGTTACTCTCAAATATGTTGAAGTCTTGAAGATGAATTTTCATCTAGATCATGTGCGTGCTACATCCAATAGCTGCTATGTATTTAGCTTCAGCAGTTGACAATGCAATTGTGGATTGCCTCTTGCTGGTCGATGAGATCATATTTTCTCCCAGAAACTAGCAGCTTCTAGAAGTGCTCTGTCTCCAACGAAGTCAGCATCACAGTACCTGACTAATTTGTATTCACTGGTTTTTCTATAAAGCAGACCAAGATTAGTAGTACCTTTAAGATACTTCAAAATTCGCTTAACAGTTGTTAAGTGAGATTCTAGGATCAGATTGGAATCTGGCACATAAACATACACTGTATAGAATATCAGGTCTTGAAGTTGTAAGATATAAGAGAGAACCAATCATACCTCTGTAGATCTTCTATTCTACCTTTTTACTTACCTCTTCCTTTTCCTGAATGCATGTAGGATGCATTGGAGTCTTGACTGGCTTACATTATGATAAGTCGAATTTCTTCAGAAGTTATTTGATGTATTTACTCTGGTGTATGTAGGTTCCTTCTGGAGTTTGGTTAATCTGAATGCCTAGAAAAAATTTGAGTTCTCCCATCAAGCTCATTTCAAACTCAGCCTGCATAGACTTAGCAAATTCTCTTCCCAGAGAGGCTTTAGTAGATCCAAAAATAATATCATCTACATAAATTTGACAAACTAGAATGTGATTCTTAAATGGCTTACAGAATAAGGTTGTGTCCATTTTCCCTCTAGTGAAATCATTTTTTAACAGAAAGCTACTTAGTCTTTCATACCAAGCTCTAGGAGCTTGTTTCAGACTATATAGTGATTTCTTTAGTTTGAAAACATATTCTGGATGTTTGGAATTTTCAAAACCACGAGGTTGGTGCACATAAACTTCTTCATCAATGTGTCCATTTAAGAATGCACTTTTGACATCCATCTGATAGAGAGTGTTGCCATTATTCACAGCGAAGGAAATTAAAAGTCTGATAGATTCTAACCTGATGACTAGAGAAAAGGTTTTTGTATAGTCTATCCCCTCTTGCAGACTATAACCTTGTGTAACCAGTCGTGCTTTATTTCTGATGACTTTTCGTTGTTCATTCAACTTATTTCTGAATACCCATTTTATTCCAATGACGTTGAACCATTTTGGTTTGGGAACCAGATCCCACACATCATTTCTAGTGAATTAATTTAATTCCTCCTGCATAGACAGTATCCAATCATTTTCCAGAAGAGCTTCATTAATGGAAGTTGGCTCAATCAGAGATACTAATCCCATGAGAGATTCTTCAGAGTTTCTGAATGTGGATCTTGTTCTGATTGGGTCTTCCTTCTTTCCCAGAATTTTGTCTTTAGGATGAGCTAGGCTGCTTCTAGAGAGGTTCTTCAGATGTTGTTGTAATGTTTGTGACATCTCCTTCTGATGTTCTTTGTGATTCTTTGTTGGGAACTTCTGATGCAGTGTCTTCAGTACCTGTAAATTGGACTTCTATATCTGCAAGAGATTCATTTTGCTTTGACTTTTAAGAGCCTATCTTGTCATCAAATCTAACACTGATTGACTCTTCTACAATCTGTGTTTCTGTGTTGTATACTTTGTAGCCTATTGAGCATTCAGAGTATCCTAACATAATACACTTCTTTGCTTTAGAGTCAAACTTGTTCAGATGTTCTTTGGTGTTAAGAATAAAACAAATACATCCAAATGGAGGAAAATACGAGATGTTGGGCTTTCTGTTCTTGCACAGTTCATATGGAGTCTTATCCAAAATAGGTCTTATGGAGATTCTATTATGAATGTAACACGCTGTGTTAATTTCTTCTGCCCAGAAGTTTTTAGCAATGTTAGTCTCGTTGATCATGGTTCTGGCCATTTCTTGTAAAGTTCCGTTCTTTCATTCTACAACTCCATTTTGTTGGGGATTTCTAGGACAAGAGAAATCATGAGAGATTCCATTCTCATTAAAAAATATTTCAAATTTTTTGTTTTCAAATTCTCCACCATGATCACTTCTGAATTTAACAATTCTAAGATCTTTTTCATTTTGGACTTGGTTACAGAAAGCAAAGAACACAGAGTATGACACGTCCTTGTGTCTTAAGAACTTTACCCATGTCCATTTTCTATAATCATCTACGATCACTAATCCATACTTCTTGCCACTAATGGATACAGTTTTCACTGGTCTAAATAGATCTATGTGCAGAAGTTCTAATGGTCTAGAGGTAGAAACAACATTTTTTGCTTTAAAAGGGTTTTTTGAAAATATACCTTTTTGAAATGCTTCACACAAAGCATCTGAGCTGAACTTCAGGTTAGGAAGTCCTCTGACCAGATTGAGTTTGTTAATATGATATATTCTTCTCATACTAACATGCCCCAATATTCTGTGCCAGACCCATTGCTCATCATTAACAGACAATAGGCATTTTACATTCTGACTTTTTAGTTCAGAGTGTTTTATTTTGTAAATTTTATTCTTTCTCTTTCCATTAAAGAGGATAGATCCATCTTTCTGACTAACAGCTTTACATGATTTTTGATTAAAGATTATATCATAACCGTTATCACTTAATTGACTTATGAATAACAAGTTATTCATTAATCTATCTACTAACATAACATTAGTAATAGAAGGAAGATTACTGTTACCAACTATTCCAGAGCCAATGATCTTCCCTTTTTGATTTCCCCTAAAACCTACGTAGCCTCCAGATTTAAGCTCCAAGCTTTGGAACATATTCTTTCTTCCCATCATGTGTCGAGAGCATCCAGAGTCTAGGTACCAGGTTTGGTGTTTCAGTCTTGCTTTCAAAGATATCTGTTACATATACAATTTTATCCTTAGGTACCCATATCTTTTTGGGTCCTTGTTTGTTAGAGTTACCAAAATTCTGTTTGAATTTTGGTTTAGCAGAGAAATCATTAATGGTATATTTTAAGTCATGTGTGTGCCCATAGGTAAAGTGAGATTTCAGAGGAGTGTGTTTAATAACCAAATCCTTGACTTTCTTAGGTTGGGATACTTTACCTTTGTATCCTATCCCTTTTGTGCCATTTCTGCTAACTCCATAGATCATTGAAGCCATCTTGCTTCTATCTATGTTTTTAGTGAGGAACTTATGAAAGTTGTGATCATATTCCTTTATGATTGTATCAGGGTTACTAGGAACTTCTGAGACAATTTCCTTCTGAGTATTTTGTAAATAATTTTCAAGTTTTAAAACTTTTTCTTTTAGCTCAGAGTTTTCTAGTCTCAGATTCTTAGTTTCTTCAGAGTCAGAAACTAGATCCTTTTTCAGGTTCTTGTTTATGACTTGAAGCTTCTAATACCTTTCTAGAATTTCTGATAGACTCTACTCTAATTGAGATCTAGAAAAGTTATAAAATACCTCCTCTACCTCTGAGTCTTATTCTGATCCAGATGATCTAGTATCTTTTGATATGTTGGCCATCAGGGCAATGTTGGCTCTTTCATCTTCTGATTCATTGTATGCTTCTGAAGAATCTGAGTCACCCCACATTTCCATGAGACTTTTCTTATTCTCCTTAAAAAACTTATTTTTAGGTTTCTCCTTCAAGAGCCTTGGAAAGTCGCTTTTGTAGTGCCCTTGTTCATTGCACTCGTAGTAGACAATGTCTCTATTTCTTGAATTTCTGTATTCAGAAGATGGTTCAGATTTTCTGTATCCAGACGATGATTCAGACTGATTCCCTGTTCTTCTAGAATTTTTGAATTTCCTTTGCCTCTGCTTCCAGAGCTGATTTACTCTTCTGGAGAGAAGAGATAATTTGTCTTCTTCTATTGCTTGTAAAACTTTAGAGTCATATTTTTTTTAGATTTGAGGGCTAGAGGCTTACCTTGCTTCTGGGGCTCATCATCTTCTAACTCTATCTCATGACTTCTAAGAGAGCTCACAAGTTCTTCTAAAGATATTTTGTTCAGATCTTTCGCCAATTTGAGAGCAGTGACCATGGGTCTCCATTTCTTTGGTAGACTTCTGATGATCTTCTTTATATGATCAGCAGTTGAGTATCCTTTGTCCAGAACTTTCATCCGAGCAACCAGAATTTGAAATCTTGAGAATATTACTTAAATCGTTTCATCTTTTTCCATTTTGAAGGCTTCATACTTCTGAATGAGCGCAAGGGCTTTGGTTTCTTTTACTTGCGTGTTTTCTTCATGCGTCATTCTCATAGAATCAAACATGTGCTTTGTTGTCTCTCTGTTTGTGATCTTCTCATACTCTGAATATGAGATGGCACTCAAGAGAATAGTTCTGGCCTTGTGATGATTTCTGAAGTCTCGCTTTTGATTATCTGATATTCTTTTTATGTCAATCTTTTTCCCACTTTCATCAACCGAATGTATGTACCCATCAATCACCATATCCCAAAGATCAACATCATGAGCCAGAAAGAAGCTTTCAATTCTGTCTTTCCAGTATTCAAAGTTTTCTCCATCAAAGATTGGAGTTTTTCCGTTGATTCTGTCTTTCTCATCATGGTAGTCATTGCTGATGTTCTGACTTGGTCCCACCATAGTGTTTTTCTTAGCTTGGATCTTTTACTGACACCGTTAAGTGCTTGAACTTAGAACCAGGAACTCTGATGCCAATTGAAGAATGGAAAAACACAATAGGGGGGGGGTTGAATTGGAATCTTAAAATTCAATGAAAAGAACACGTTGATTTTTATCCTGGTTCATTTGAACTCAAACTACTCCAGTCCACCCGTCAAGGTGATTTCTCCTCTCTCCAACGAGGTCTTAATCGACTAATCAATCTTGATTACAAATCTACTTTGACAACTTCTAAAGTCTTCTTGAGTATAACCACAACCCGATTTTTCTCAAGCAAATGCACTAAATAATATAAGAATAAAACAATGTACAATATTCTTTCTTTCAAAATAGTATCACAGTATAGTGATGTTTTACACAGTTGAAAGTATTGAATGTTTGAGGATTAGAAATGATTGCAGCATTGTTGAGTGTTGTGAAAATCGTAAACGATTTATCCTCAAGTCTTGTTTAAATAGGCGCAGTATGGATGATCATTTGGAATCTTGATTAATAACAGTTAAGGTGCTTTCCAAAAATAAAGATCCTTGTTCCCTTCTAGCTGTTACTCTTGAATTGGAAATATTTAATTTGTAATGCTTCAGAACATTGAAGTATTCGTTGTTGCTTGCTTCAGAGCTTTTGAAGGTCAGAGCCATAAGATCATGTTTGCAGTGTTAGACTTGCTTTCCCAGAGTTGTGTAATCAGAGTTAAAACATCTTTTTAGCACAACTTCTGATCTTCTTTCATCAAATATTTTTTAGAGTTGTCTACATTCACGACAGGAACAACCTTGTAGCTTATCTTCTGATCTTCTTCCATCAGAACTTCTCTACAAAACATAATATAATTTTAGAGTGCATATTGTTCTTTGTGTTTGTTATCATCAAAACTCTTACAAGGGTTGTAGAATCAAACTATGTTCTAACATGTTTTACTTTAATTGATGAGTGTTATAGACATGTGTTGTTGATGACGAGTGATATCCTAAGTGTATATATGTGATCCATTACTTGATTTATTTTATAATTTTTTGCGTGGGGAATTTAGGGTGTTACATATTTACCCCCGATAAAAACAAAAAGATTTGTAGTGATTATGAAAGTTGTGTCATTCCTTTCTATGAGTCTGCTTTCTTAGTCCTGGGTTTCTCCTTTCCCTTCAACAACTTTGAGATAGAGGTCTTAAATCACTTTTTGATCGCTCCTTCGTAATTGCATCCCACGAGTTATGCATATATTAAATTCTTCCAGTACTGGTGCAAATATCAAGGGGAAAACCATATTTGTCTGTTTTCTTCTACCTTTTTAGCATATAACATAGTTCAACAACCCATACGTGGGGCCATGGCTTGATTAATTTGATGCATATTATTCGGTGTTTTAGAATGTTCTCAGAGAGCCTGGAGGATTTTAAAAAATAGTTCTTCTAGGTTGTTCATCGCCACAGAGAGGCCCATACAATGTGTCACACTATGAAAAATGCCTGAGTGCATCGCACACTCGAAATATGATAGGGTCGCCTCCGAAGTTTTTATTTAAAGTGAAACATCGATAAAACTCTTAAAGAAGACAAAACATGGTAATCACAACCAATTTAGGGTTCGTGAGTCGGTTACGTGAGAGAAAGGTATTAGGCACCCCTCACATCTATTGTACTTAATGGGAACCTCCTAATGGTTTAGGGTTAAGCTTGTTTGTTTAGCGAGTGTTTGCAGTTTTTCTTTATTTCTAATTATTTACAAAAATATTATTTACAAAAGAAAATGGGGAAAAGTTAGTTTTTTGTTAGTGAACTCGCCAAGGGGGTTGATTTTTGTGGTCAAAGGTTTTTTCTTTTAAAAATAATTAAATTATATTTTTTTCTTTTTATGTGGATTTTTTTTTAGAATAAAATATAGAACAAAAGGTTTTATTTAAAAAAAATCTAATAAAAAATATTTTATCGAAAAATCAGTGAAAAAATATGGGACAAAAGATTTTATTTAAAAATAGTAAAAAAAAATATGGAACAAAAGATTTTATTTAAAAATAGTAAAAAATATGAACAAAAGATTTTACTTAGAAATAATAATAAACAAAAAATATTTTATTTAAAAAAAGAAAAGAAAAAAAAAGTGACTCTCAACAAAATAAAATGAAAAACATGAATATCACGAACAAAGATCATATACTGTGCACAAATCAAATAGCATAAATCGAAATTCAATCGAACCAAAATCAAACAAGAATAAATTATAACCTACATCAAGCATAATAATCTAACACATGCTTATAGGTTTTGAAAAAAAGATGGAATCAACTTGGGGTATCGTAACCACTATAAACTGCCTCATCCCTTCTTTTCTTTCCCTTTTATTTGCGCTCTTCCCTTTTCTTCTTTGGTGCGATTTTTTTTGTTGCTTAGATTGATGAAGGAATGGATACAAAGTTTGGAACTTTAGGTTTAGTTGTTGTTGTTCTTCATTGTGAAGAAAAACAACTTTTGGGTACTGAATTTGTGAATAGTGGATGATGACTTTGTGTAGAAAAATGGATCTATTTATAGATGGAGATTGGGTCAAGAGAATGAATGTGATTGACGGATCTGAGATCTAATTAGAACTTTGGGACCAAGTTGGTACAGATCAGAGGAATATCCATTGGGTTTATTATTGTGATTGATTTGATGGAGAAAAAGATTGGTTTTGGGAAGATTCTTGCTTCTTCTTCTTCTTTTTTTTTTAGATTTTTAGGCTATTTTGTGCATAAAATCAAAGATTTAGAATAAAAATTAAAAATTTCATATAATATATAAATACTAAAAAATAAGTCAATATTTGACTTTTTGACCCCTTTTCAACAAAAATAATAAAAGAGAAAATAAATGCAAAAAAGGAGCCAATAGGGTTTGAACCAACATCCTTGTGCATGAGTTTCTTATATCACCACTTCATAACCAAATGGGCTATCTTATTCATTCGTGATAAAATGCGACTAAAACCCATATAATAGTAAAAGGCCCTAACAAAATTGCGGTATGTCAGATGTTCATATTTAATTACCTGTCGTCTCGAGAGTGCATAAGACAAAGTCTTCTCACCTTTGTGATGGGTGATACTTAAATACCAGAAGATTCCAATTTTGACCTTTAAGAGGAAAATTTGTATGAAGGACTAACTTTGCTGAGGATCTATGGGCAGACACCCATCCACAAGTTAGAATTATACCTTAAATTTGATTTGACGATGGCCTTTCGGGTAGGACCAGATGAAATGGGTCTTATGCTTAGAAGCAGCATGAATGCCAAGGAAAATAAGATGAACAAGTGTCATAGAATAACTAGTGAAAATGAGACATTTCAAACAAGGCAAATAAATGATACATTCTAGACGGGCCATAGAAAATGAGATCGTCACCAACACATGGATCAGTACTTTAGATTTGAACAAAAGAAGAAAGATGACCAACACGAGGGTTTGATTATAAAGGGATAATATTAGGATTGGAATGGGAAATGACCAATTCAGGATTGGAATGGGAAATAACCAATGAATCTATGAATGATCACCCTCAACCAATGGATTGACTTAGATCAATAGATAATTACCAGCTTTAAACAATGGGTTAACGCATATCAACTTGGAATACCCGACTTCAAACAATGGGTTGATAGAGGTCAACAAGAACAAAAGATCACCCTAAACCAATAGGTTGATTTGTATTGGAAAAACATGAAATAAGAAACTTCAATCAAATGATTGATGACGGTCAATGACAGAAAAGTCCGTCCTCGACCGATGGGTTGATTCAGATCCACATAAAAATAAATGACTTCGATCAATGGGTTAACAAAATATTGTCTTCAACAAATAGGTTAATTAACTTTGACTAATGGGTCAATAAAAAACTGTCTTCAACCAATGGGTTTATTGATTTCGATCAATGGATCAACAAAAATTGTCTTTAACCAATAGGTTGACTAACTTCAACCGTTGGGTCAACAAAACACGTCTTCAACCTATGGGTTGACTAACTTCTACCAATGGGTCAACAAAACCTATTTTCAACCAATGGGTTGACTAACTTTGACCAATGGGTTAATGAAAACTTATCTTCAACCAATGGGTTGACTAACTTCGACCAATGGGTTAACAAAAAAATGTCTTCAACCAATGGTTCAATAAATAATTGTCTTCAACCAATGGGTTGACTAACTTAGACCAATGGATCCATGAAAAAATATCTTCAACTAATGGGTTAATTGACTTCGACCAATGAGTCAACGAGAAACTGTCTTCAACCAATGGGTTGATTGAGGGAACATGACATAACCCACTTAAACTGATGAGTTGACGAAGTTCAAAAAACAAAAAATACAGTCCTCAACTAATAGGTTGATGAAGGTCCATTGGGAAGTAAGATATTTTCCTTAACCAATGGGTTGATTTAAGTCGACAAGAAAGTAAATGACCAATTTCAACCAATGGGTTGACGAAAGTCCAAGAGGTAATAAATTATCAACTTCAACCAATGGGTTGATGAAGGTCCACAAGAAATGAATGTTTGAAATTGGCTTTGTTTGGGATTACTACATACTTCCATGGGTGGCCACTGAATCCTAATTTATGATATGCATGCATGCTTTGTGCAAATGCCTTTGTCGATGCATGAGATGTCTTTGTCTACTAGGCGTAATGCATCACATTTGTGAAGGTGTGAGAAACACAAGAATATGGGGGGTTTGAATTGGGTTTCACCAAATTAAATATTTTCGTTGGCGACAGAACACGTTAGCTTAGAACATAACAATATATGTACACAATTATTTTTATCCTGGTTCACTGTTAACTAAGCTACTCCAGTCCACCCCCTCAAGGATGACTTCGCCTTCAACAAGGACTTAATCCAGTATAACCAAACTGCTTACAGACAACCCACAATAAGTCTAATCAACCTTATTGGCACCCCAATAATTCTGTTGATCCTTATTTCAAATCTACTCAAATCGCAGGAAGAGTCTTCTTGAGATTAGACATTCACTCGGTCTCTCAAAGTATCATTCAACAATAGTTAAGCATTTTCAGTGTATCATAGATTTGCTTTTTTTAAGTAGATTACACATACTTTTCAGTACAATGAAAAACACATAAGTGTTCTACTGCAAGATACGAGCAACAACTCCTTACTTATTTACAAAACTATACACAAAAGATTTTCTCTAAAGAGGTTGCACAGTGCTTTGATGTAGTTTTTCTTGAGCTTGATTTAATCTGATATATTCTGTGTAATGTTGATTCTTACTTTACTTCAACTTCCAAGTCTTCCTTTTATAGCTTGTAAAAGAGATCCGTTGAAAGGGTATAAAGGTAATCATAAATATAGTTGTTTGTTCTCAACGATCATAATGATAGTGGTTACAATATAGTACAAAAAGAACTGTCTTTATGCCACCCTAGAGGGTAGAGGTCATAGACTACTTTATGAGCCTTTTGCACACCATCATACGTTAACCATTTTGAACTTCTTCTTATCTTCAGAGGCTTCGGATATTTGAATGTTGAACGTTGAAGCTTGTTGTAGAAGAAGCTTTATTAAGTATTAGAACCTAAGTCTTGGAGTCTTTATAAATTTTCCTATCAGAACATTATCTTCAGATTCTTCAGCACTTGGTTGTAAGAACTTGCTTCTCTTCAGATCATCAGAACTTGTTCAGCAGAACCTTGTCTTTATAATCTTTAGAACTTGTAACACACCAAAGTAAAGATTTAGAAGGCCTCCAAAGGATAACCATAAAGTCACGATCAGAACCTCTTGTACTAACGTTCCTTAGACACATTGCAGAAGATGGATTACAGAATCTTGACATCAGTTGTAACATGTAACCACATGTTTTCTTCCAGTAGTGTATGTTCAGAATCTGATGATGTTACACGCCTTCATACCAGAGTCGAAACATAATAGCAGCAGCTACACACTAGAACAAAACCATTAGTGTATATAATTGTTCACTAAGATAACATGTAAAGTTATCATCAAAATCTTAAGGACAGATGTAGAAACACTTCTTGTTCTTACAATTTGGGCCTGATTGAATAATGCAACACATTATGTATCAAAGCTTTTGTTCCATGATTATGATATTACAACCAAAATATTATACTTCTGGAGAAATTCACTACTTCTTAAGTATCAACGTTTGACTTGATATTTTCAAGTATATCAATCATTCAAACAGTTCACAACTTCTAAATAGAGCGTACGTTATAGATGCACACATATCAGAGCATAACTTATGAGTGGCATCTCTGTATGAGAGAATGCATCAGAATGTTGACTTGTCTTCCTTTCAGGAGAGCACAACTTATGCAGCTTTATGTTTGAATTCCATACTGTCAGAAAGTTCACAACTTCTGAATATAATGATATCAAGCAAGGTTACCTTACTTTCAGTAAGTTTATAACTTCTGAATTGTGTTTGATACATCTGTTTGAATATTTATATATTCATAAAGTGTACAACTTCTTATATATGAAACGAGAGTTGATTTCATCCATAATGTTCTAAACCTTAGCATCAGGATCTTCATCTTCAACATGTCTTAGAATACTCAATGAACTTGTTTAAAGTTCTTGGATTGAAACATCAAACAAACAGTTAGTAGCAACAACGTTTTATATGTTTGAGTTTAATATTCTGAGAATAAACATTATCAAAATCATTTTACTTTCTCCCCCTTTTTCAAAAATAAAAAAGGTGCAAAAGAGAAGGAGAAATGAAATTTGAAGATAACTGTTGTCGCACTGTGAAAAAACACAGTGTCGTCATCGAACTTTACTTATCCCGAAGGAAGGGAAAATATCGAGAAAACTGCAAAGGAATGGATAAGATGGTCTTGCGAACAAGAGAAGGGGTACGTAAGTCGATTACACCATGGGAAGTCATTAGCACCCCTCACGTTCGTGGTACTCCACGAGATCCACTCTTGTTGTTCTTATCAAAGGCTGTGTTATAATTAATGCTTACTTGCTAAAGGAATGCATGCATGAATTGCTTAAGGGAAAAGAAAAGTTTTAAATTAGTGCGCCTGTCGCGATTGCGAACCTTTGTGCCTACATATCCTCTTCGTGCAGTGAGAGATTAGGGCACTCGTAGTTCACTTTAAAGATTTTGATTTTTTGTGTGTTTTTTATGGGTGACGAACTCTTTTAAAATAATTTTAAGTTAAGCCCTCAAGGAAAGATGCCATGTTTGATTGGTTTGTGTTTTATTATTGTGGAAAGTGTTTAAGTACGATTAATGTTTTGAATTTTTGATTTAAGGAAAAGAGGTTTTAGTTTTAATGGATGCAAAAGAAAGAGAAAATGACTAAGGGAAACTAATCCTAATGTTTGTCATACATGATGGTCCTAAGGTTTGGATCAAGGAAAATTCTACCTAATTGTTGTCATGCTTGGTTTCAAAGCTTAAGGTCTAATTAATTCAATTTAATCAAAGATTAAAATTGAACTAAAAGTCCTAAGGGAACATGTTAAAGTACACAAGCAAACACTAACAATTAAAACAATGATCAAAAGAGAAGTAAAATGAAAGAAGCCACGGGGTGCAAGTTGGGTGACTCTTTGTCCATCGCAAAATATGACAAACAGTAGTAACGAAACCAAAGTGTAAAAGTAAAACATCAAACCAAAGTATCAATACTCAGCATCACAAATTGATCCCTAGCTACACAAATACAGAGCCAATAAAGGTAGGACTTTAGCTCATGACATCTCTATCCTACTTCTCATGACAAGATTAATGGAAAATAATGCAAAAGTGAGTAATAAAAGAGAGCAATGATGATTCCTATCGGAGAAGGTCCGTTACCTATTCAAAACCATACAAACAATACGAAAACTCTACAGGAAACCTCCTTGAACTTGATGAAGATTGCACTATTAATTTGTTTCGAAATTCTTCTTGAATTTTAATTCTAAACCGAGGAGGTGAGTTGGGAAGCAGCGTGTTTGGCACAACAATAATGTGGCGCAAAGGCCCAACCTGAAGACCCACTAGCATTTTTGTGCGTCCATCACTCAGCTTCAAAAATCATCAATAATGGCCCGGGCAAGGAGGGATTCGGCCCAAGTTATCACAACATGACCAATTTGTTCACATTTTGTTTATTCAATTAAAATTTTCAATCGTACTTGAATTAAAATATGAAACAAAATTAAACTAAATGGCTTATCATCTTCCCCGAGTGAGAAAATGCGCCGTCTTTCTACTTAACAAACCGCGACGACTTGCTTACAATCATCATCACACTCCGACGATTCCTCCACCGTTCATCTCCGAAATTCTAACGCCTTGGCTTCGTTTTCATGTTTTGCTTGGATTTTGTTAAGTATGAGCTGATACATCCTGAGCCGGTTTTTTTTTTGTAAACTTAACCTGTATTTCTGATTGTTTGTAGGATTTTGGCCATTGGTTTTGAGGAGTCAGTTATGGAGCGAATGGAGGAAATTAATCTGATGAGAGTTTTGTTATTGCTCTGATATTCTGTTTCCGCATTTGTGTTTCTGATTTTCATAAATTTCCCTCTGCACTTTCACCTTTAGTTATTTTCTTCTTGAACAGGGCATTGTTTTTGTGATTATATTTACATAAGGTAACTTGTTTATTAATGCAGATCCATGATAATATGGGTTATTCGATCAGTTTCTCGGCCGTCGAATTTCAAACTGGTTTTGGTGTTGAACTGGACCTTTTATGTTGATTGATTGTTGACTGGTTTTATGTTGTGTGTGGAACTTAACAAGGTCATGCCATGGTTTTGTTGATGGATGAAGGTGAAGAAACGCATGGACAAATGGAAGCTTGATGAAGTGTAAAGCCAGAGTAGAAATTAAGGTGATGAAAGAAACAAGAAGATTGATCTTGGAGTTCATCTTAGGTTTATGTTTAGATTTGGTATAATGTACTCTTTGTATATTTTCTTGTAACCTTGTAAGATGCTGATGAAGCTTTCATATTTTTAATGCAACTTTGTCTCCTAAATTGTATGCTCCTTCTCTAAAAGAGTTCACCAATGTCTCTTCTTTTGTCTTGCACTTGAATTATGCTCTCCTTAACGTTTGTAAATTGAGTGGAATGCCTTTGTCACTTGAATTTGCACGATGGTAATTGTACTTGACTTGTAAAAAAAGTTAAATGATATTTGAATGAAATGATGGGGTATGATGTAAGTCTTGTAGTTTATGATTTATTCTTCAAGAAACCCAAATGAAACAACTTTGCAAGTTTGAACCAATGTACACACATCTATGGCATTAGATAGTCCCTTGAATCATTTGCTTGCCTTTTATAGTGAATAATCAAAAGAAATGGCATTGAGACAAATTTTAGTCAAAAGGATGTTGTCTTTGTATCTTGAACTCACTATATGACCATGCTTCCATCTTCTAAACCAATTAGTCACATATTCCATAGTTGAATACAAACGGCTTATAATTAAATTACTCAAGAAACGCCTCAAATTAGCCCTTGACCGAGATAACACCATAATAAGAACGCCCTGATTTAAACATTTAAACCTCTTAAGAAATTATTGATTGGTGGTGCAAGTGACTAGAAACCCTTAGATGACAACGAGACTTGAGATATATAGAGAAGGATGCTCAGGATAGTCATGAAATAAAGCGTAATGAATGCAAAACCCTAATTTTCCGACCTTTGATGAAGAAATTGCCTTGCATGTGGAGGAGAACCAAAACCCTTTATTTCAATCCCTGCTTAATGAAGATACCAGTTGGATCAAGCTCATTTGATATGCAGGTATCACACCATGTAGAAACCTTAATTTCCTAGACCAATGATCCCATGTTGATTTTATTGATTAATGATGTATGACATTAAATGACCTAATGGACAGATATGTACATGATGATGCATAAGCCATATGATCCTTGTAGAAAGGTAGGACAAATTTGGGATATGATAACAGTTGCCATATGATGAATAGTTGATGTCTTCTAAGGAATTATTATTACCAAGAGAGATTTGTAGATGTATGATGAAGAAAGGTGTAATATGGTTATAAGAGATGATGTTGAGACATCGAAATGGATGAGAGGTAAAAGAAATGGAATATGGGAGATATGATTTACCTGACAAATGACATAGGCCAAAAAGGTGTATCGCGTGAAGACAAGACAGGGTAAGAGAAAATAATGACTTAGGGTAAAGCATGAATATTTTTGTATATTCCCAAGAATATTATATCTCTCAAGATGTCACAAAAAGTGCAAGGTGATCCGGAACGACAACAATCTTTTACCCGAATAAGAATCCTTTTACTTTTTAGTAACTTGTTTGATAAAGTAGGCTCTTCAGTATTCATAGGAATTATCCATTTGAAGAATAGATGATTCATGAGTACATTTGATTCATGAAGACTTTACTTAATTAAAAGTCACATGTTTCAGAACCCTACACCTTTAAATTTCATAAGCATATATTACTTTTAATGCTTCATCAAATTGAAATAACACTTTTTCCATTCTGGACATGGAACCATGTTTAAATATTTTAGAATGAAAATAAGTCTATCTCCAGCAAGGGATTTTGTAAAGATGTTAGCCCACTGATAGTCAGTGTCTACAAATTTTAAAGAAAAAACACCCTTCTGGACATAGTCTCTGATGAAATGATGTTTAATTTCAATGTGTTTAGCTCTAGAATGTAAGATAGGATTCTTAGATAAACAAATGGAAGAAGTATTATCACAAAAGATAAGAATATTATTTTCATATAAAAGATAGTCCTCTAACTAACATTTCATCCAGAGAATTTGAGTACTGCAATTTACTGCAGAGATATATTCAGCTTCTGCATTTGAGAGACAAAATGTTGATTGTCTCTTGCTGGACCATGATATAAGGTTTTCTCCTAGAAATTGATAACTTTCAAAGGTACTCTTCCTTTCAAGTCTATCACCAACGTAATCAGTGTCACAATAACCTACTAACTTGTATTCTCTTAATTTTCTATAACATAGACCAAGGTTAACAGTATTTTTCAGATATCTAAAAATCTGTTTGACAGCAGTCAAGTGAGATTCTCTAGGATATGATTAAAATCTAGCACATAAGCATACACTAAATAGAATGTCAGCCTAGTGGTCGTCAAATATAGTAAATAATCTATCATACCTCTGTACAGCTTCTGATCAACCTTGCCACTTACCTCATCCTTATTTAGAACACATGTATAATGCAAATGAGTCTTTGCTGTCTTGCATTCAGATAAGTCAAACTTCTTTAGAAGTTTTTTGACATATTTGCTCTGGTAAATGAAGGTTTAATTTGTTTCTTGATTGATTTGGATTCCTAGAAAGAACTTGAGTTCTCCCATTAAGCTCATTTCAAATTCATCCTGCATAGACTTAGCTAAATTCTCACACATAGTGGAATTAGTATAACCAAATATAATATCATCAACATATATTTGAACTACTAAGATATCATTTTTGAAAGTTTTACAGAATAGAGTAGTGCCAACCTTCCCTCTGTTGAAGTCGTTTTCTAAAATAAAGTTGCTTAATCTTTCATACCAAGATCTCGGAGCTTGTTTCAGACCATAAAGAGATTTTTAAGTTTGAAAACAAAATCAGGATTTTCATTGTCTTCAAAACTAGGAGGTTGATGTACATAAACTTCTTCTATTATGTAACCATTCAAAAATGCACTTTTAACATCCATCTGATATAAGATGATGTTGTGATTACAAAGAAAATTAAAAGACGAATAGATTCTAACCTCGCAACTGGTGAAAAGGTTTATGTGTAGTTCATTCCTTCTTGTTGACTATATCCTTGTGCAACCAGTCGAGTCTTGTTTCTTATGACTTCACCTTTTTCATTTAGCTTGTTCCGAAAAACCCATTTGGTTCCAATCATATGAGTTCCTTTTGGCCTTGGTACTACATCCTAAACATCATTGATTGAGAATTTCTTGAGTTCTTCTTCCATGGCTTGGATCCAGGATTGATCAAGAAGAGATTCATTGGTAGAGGCAGGTTCTACCATCGACACTAAGGTCAGAAGCATTTCTTCGGAACGTTTAAAGTGAGATCTGGTTCAGACTGGTTATGTCTTGTCTCCCAGAATTAGTTCCTCAGAATGTGATAGGCTTTGTTTTAGCCTCTTAAGAGGAGTCTGAACATTAAAAGCTTGTGATTGAGAAATTTCTGAGTCTTTCACTTCTTGAACTTCAACGACAGGTTCTTTACCTTCTGATTATGAATAAGTTATTCCCACATCTGCAAGCTTATCAACTAGATTTGAATTTCGAGGTAAATCTTATCATCAAATCTAACATGAATTTATTCTTCAACAATAAGTGTTTCATGTTCAGAATATCCTAACATGATAGAACCTTGAGCTTTTGAATCAAACTTCTTCAGATTTTCTTTAGTATTCAGGATAAAACAAGAGCATCCAAACTGATGGAAATATGAAATGTTTGGTTTCTTGTCTTCCACAATTCATAAGGAGTCTTTTCAAGAATAAGTCTAATAGAGACTTTATTCTGGATATAACACATTGTGTTTACAACCTCTACCTAGAAGAACTTTGCCATATTAGTTTCATTAATCATAGTCCTGACCATTTCTTTGCAAAGTCCTATTCTTTGTTTCAACAACTCCATTTTTCCGTGGAGGTCTTGGATAGGAGAAATCATAGGAAATTCCATTTTCATCAAATAGTTTTTCAAAATATTTGTTTTCAAATTCTCCATCATGATCACTTCTAGCCTTGACAATTTTGAGACTCATCTCATTTTGAACTTGAGTGCAGAAGGTAGTGAAAACAGAATTTGACTCATCCTTATGTCTGAGAAAATTCACCCAAGTCCATATGTTATAGTCATCGACAATGACTAATCCATACTTCTTTCCACTGATTGACGCAATTTTCACTAGTCTAAACAAATCAAATAGAAGTTCCACTGGTCTAGAGGTGGAAACAAGTTTTTTGCTTTGAAAGAGGTTTTTGAAAATTTTCCTTTCTGACATGATTTACAAAGAGCATCTGAAGTAAGCTTCAGTTTTGGCAGGCCTCTGACAAGATCAAGTTTGTTCAACTGAGAGATTCTTCTCAAGATAACATGACCTAACCGTCTGTGCCACTTCCATTGCTCTTCATTAACAGACATGAGTGATAACTTGAAATTATATCATATATTTGACTTGACTCGCATGTATTTTAGTTTATTTTTCCTTTATTTATGTCTTGTTATGCCGATATTATTGTTCTATTTTAGGTACCTCGAGTAGAAATGGATACAAAAGAGATTTGAGTAAAAAGGAAAAGAAATGAAGTAAAAATACGTAGAATACAAGTAAGATTGCAAAAAGGCCCATAGCGGAAACGAACTCAAGGCCCATGAGTGTTTTCAAAGACGTGGCGCCTGCCACATAGGAAGGAGTGGCTCCTGCCAATACAAGATGTGGCGCTTGCCACTATAAGATATGGTACCTGTCACTACCAAGGGATGGCTTTCACCACCACATGACATGGTACCTGCCACTACCAAGGGTGTGGCACCCACCACCTCCATGTCTGGCGCCTGCCACACGAAGGCAATTCTCCTACATTTTCTTTTTCCGCCCAATCTTCCTGATTTTTCTCCACGAGGCCACTTCTCCTGATTTCCCCCCACGAACTCCTACATTATTGGGCGGACATTTCCTACCAGTTTTGAAGACGATAAATAGAACCTTAGATTCAGTTTTAGGGGGATCCAAGTTTGTGCGTGGATTCGCTGTAGTTTTAGGCATAAATTACATTGTAAAAGTGGTAGTTTCTCACATCGAGGAACTACCACACCATTAGTACTAGGACTTTTGTGTACGCTTGGATCAACAATCTTGCTTCTATTAATAGAAGTTAATTCCAGTTTTATTTCAATTCAAGTTTCTTTATTTCTTGCATTTACAGGTTCTTATTTATCATTTTATTATTATTGTTGATCTATTTTATAATTGTCAAGTATGTTGCTTTTAATTATGTTTAGCATGTTTATATTCAAAACCATGTCCGGAAAAATCATTTGATACCAGCATGTAAGAGCCATCGTACGGACGAGATTCGGTAATAGTTGGCGTTGATTTTTCTAAACTATTTTTTTCCTTCTGTTTATAGTTTCTAATTCTAAAAATTAAAACGGTTTTTGTACGAGAGTAAAAAGCTAATAAGGTTAGGGTAAATAGAGAGACAGTTTGAGATTTTAACTGGATAGTAGAAACTAGACATTAATCCTAAACACAACGACAACACTTTTGGATTAATTAGAACTTATTGATTTTCAAAAATTACTTTTAATTCAAATGAGTGAGCGACAACGAAGCATTCTGCTTTAAGAGTATAGTCAGAGTCAATAGCATGACAATGTGAGCTAAATTCTTTTAAATCAATATTTTCTACTGAAAAGTATTTTACCATTATTATAAGCCAACGAGTTACAGAGTCTCTGAGTTACGTGAAATACATTTCTTTCTCTCTTTTCTTATATTTGTCTTAATCTTTATTTTATTTCAGTTTTAGTTCTTAGTTTCCCCTAAATCAATTATTCATTAGCCTTATATTTACAAAGCGATGATATATTACAGTAGTTTGATATTGGTCTCTGTGGGTTCAACAATCTTTTTTATTACTTTGATATTTCTGTTCACTTGCGGATGCATCATGTTTTTGGCGCCGTTTCTAGGGACCAACAATCAATATTGTTATTTTCGTTGTTGCATCGTATAAACTAAGGCACTTTTATCTTAATTACTATGTATCACCCAAATTTTTTCTACAACTTCCACTCTCAGTATTTCGAGGAATCACAAGTATCCCATAAATCCGACCTCGAAATACTAATGGAGGATTTAAATGCGTCACTAACTCACTCTCACCCAAATTACCTCTACAACTACCAATACCAACATTTTGAGGAGTAGTAAGAATCCCATAAATCCGATCTCGAAAAATTACTAGAGGATTACAATACGATGCCAACCTATCGTCAACCAAATTTCCTCTACAATCACCATGCCCAATATTTTGAGAAGTCACAAGAATCCCAAAATTCCACCCTTAACACATTAATGGAGGGTCTAACTGCGACACTAACTCGCTCTAGGCTAGAAACCATGATGACAAAGCGCTTTGTGGAGAAACAAAATGTGACGCTAACTCACTTTGAAGAACCGCAAAACTCCCATAATTTAAACCTCGAAACATCAATGGGGGATTTCAATATGATGCTAACTCACTCTAGGCTAGAATCTATGATAGGCCACTTTATAGAGACCCAAACTGTCCAAAATGAAGAGTTAAGAAAACAAATTCTTCATAATAATGAAACCCTTAGACAGCTAAACAATACGGTTTAGTCCCCCGCGACACAAAACATGGCCTTGGAGACTCAAATCTCCCTGCTTGAACAAAAAACTCTAGGACCCTTCCCTAAGGAGCATGTGGATGTTGTAACAACCAGTAGTGAAAATTAGATCGAAAATCCTAAGGAGAGTGATAATGAGGTTGAAGAGAGTAATAATGAGGTTGAGAAGAGTTCTGATGAAAAAAGAGTAGAGAAAAATACACCGACGCTATCCGGAAGGGAGGTTGTCAAGGAGGTAGAAAAGGAAACACCTATTTTTGTTCCTCCTCCCTATACCCCACCAATTCATTTCTTGCAAAGGTTTATGGACACTAAGGTAAACTCCTAATCCAAAACGTATGTAGAGGTATTGGAAAATATCCACACCAACGCGCCTTGTTTGAAGTCTTGCATAAAAAGAGAAAGTTAGAGGACCATGCAACTAGGGAAATCAACATTTTTAAGAGGGGAAGATTAACCTTTGAGGTGGTGGATGAAATAACTAAGCCCAAACTTGTAAATATGTTACTCAAGATAGATCCAGAACCACCAATACAAGTTCAATATAATGAACCACCCCACAGAAGAAATAAAAGAAAACGTGAGGGATATGTGAGATGGCTTAATAAGTGGCCATGGAAACCAAAGACGATTAAAAATTTGATCGAGGAGTCATTCTATAGAGAATCACTATGAGTGATGACACTCTTGAGTCGTCGAGATACCAATGTTAAAAGAAGCGATGCATATGAGGCAACCCACGAGTTTTTTAATTTAATGTTTTTGCTTTTGTTTGAATTTGCAAAAAATAAAGATATCGATTGCTTGACAACTATCAGTTGCATGTAGGCAACTATCGAGGCGAGCATTGATCACTTTCTTATTCCTTTTCCCATTTTTTGCTGAAACATTGAGGATAATATTTGGTTTAAGTGTGGGGGAGGAACTTTACCGCTTTCCATTTATCGCTTCTTATTTTGATTTATTGTTTTCTAGTTTATTTCATGTTTATCAGATTTTATCTGTTTTCAGTATTTGGTCGAGTCATTACATGTGTTGCCGAGTTTGTATGCCTGTTTTTCAGTTGTTATTGAATTTCTCAGAGTTTTTAAAAATTTTAAACCTCCAACAATATTTTTTCGATTTGATACTTGACACGACACTCTAAGAGTATATAGGTCACTTTTCACTGTAGGTTTGAGCCCATTAAGAAATATGGAATAATAGAATAATAGGGTTATTTTGTTATTTGTGAGAAGGAATAGAAAGAAGCAGTAGAAAGAAATAAGGATTTGAGAAGAACGTGAAGCTGCTGGAAAGAGTGGAAAACAACAAGAACGAAGATTCAACCCGGAAATTATAGAGCGACCTTCAATCCAAGGTAAGGGCGGGGTTCTGACTTTATAATTGGGTTCATGATGTTTGATATATGGGGTTAGAGGTAATTGCTGTTTTGTTCTTGAATTGGATATGTATGATGATGTATGATGAAGATTTGATGAATTTTAGATGAATAACGATTCTATGATGTTGTTTAATCGACATAGTATTATAGGTTGATGTTAGGTGATGATATATCATGTTTATAACGAGGTTTGTAGGACTGTAACATAATTTCCGTAGTGAAATTACAGAAGAAAATGCAGAAATTATGCAGACTGTAGCAGGATGTGTCGACCCTAAACTGAATGTGTCGATACATGAAGGTTGTAAGACTCAGGATGAGTCGACACGAAGATAGGATGCATCGATACATGATAGTTGCAAGACTCAGGATGAGTCGATTGGTGAGAAGCATGTGTCGATACATGTTGTGTTTGAGACCAGGATGAGTCGATCCATAAGGAGGATGTGTCGACTCATGGTGTACAGATGAAGCAGTACGCGTCGATCCACAGGGTTTTGCATCGACCCTTAATGACTGATTTTTGACAGATTCAGTTTCAATTGTTGTAACTTGAGTTCTAGGATGCTGTTTGAGATGTCGTTCGAAGTGTTGATTAGCTAATGCGATGAACTTTATTCTAGATGATTAAATGAAGAATGAGAAGTGTAATCCTAGCAGGTAATTCAGGATTTAGAATTAATTCCCGTAAATGACCGATATGCTGATTTTTTGGACAGAATGATGAATAGTAGATGTTTAGAGGCTGCTGTTAGAGTTATGACAGTAGGATTAATGACAGTAACGATATAAATTAGCAGAATAACAGGATGGATTACTGTACTATTAATATACACAATTGAGTATTAGTGAGATGTTATTGACGAAGTTGTGTTCGATGATTTTGTGATAATAAATGATGTTTAATAAATTATTTTGATGTTATGAGATGTTGTTAATTGAGATGTTTTGAGATGATTGAAATGTTATTGTTTTGAGATGATTGAGATGTTGTTGTTTTGAGATGATTGAGATTTTTTTGAGATTTTAAATTGAGATGATTTTAGATGTTGTTAACTTGGGTGTTATCATTACATTCATGGTTGAGTCGCATACATTGCATTTTTGAGATGGGGCTTATGCTCGTTGAGATGGCCTGGATTGGAAAATTTTGAGATGAAGGCTATGCCTTGTTGATGCCTCTATTAATTGGAAATTTTTAAGATGGGAGTTCTGCTCCAATGGTACCACATGCATGCATAGTATTGAGTCGCATTATATGATGTCATAAAGAAGTGTATTTTGATATTGATGAATGTATATTATTGTTGAGATTGTTGTTGATTATGAGATGAGAAGTGGTGATGTTGTTGATCTAATTTAATATATTAATTATCATGCACTTTATTATATTGTTAGATATCTCATCCCTTCTGTTTGAATGTTGTCCCTATGTTGGTAACGTGCAGGTAATCGCGAGTTAAGGCTGTATACCTTCAATAGTTCGAGCCGATGTCATTGCTCTGATATGTAACACTCGGGGGGATGAACGCTTGCTGATTTTAGATTGTTGTTTTTCAGTTTTTGAACTTTAAATTGATGATTATTGAACATGAGATGTTTCTTAGTTGCTGTTTTGTTTAAATATGTTATTGAAGAATTCCGCTGCATAGATGTTGAATTATTTTATTTAAAGATGTTATGATGGTTCATCCAATGTTTTGAAAGTGTTATATATCCATGATAAATGCAATGAATTTGTTAGAAGAATTTATGATGTCCCGATTCATTTGTATGATTGAAATTTTATAACTCTGATTTATCTTGCATAATTGCTTGGGGTAGAATTGAGGTGTTACACCTTCCACATGAAGGCACTTCTCCTACATTTTCTCCTTCTGCCCAATCCTCCTGATTTTTCTCCACGAGGCCTCTTCTCTTGATTTTTCCCCACGAACTCCTACACTCTTGGGTAGACATTTCCTACCAGTTTTGAAGATTATAAATATAAACTTAGATTCAAATATCGGGGGATCCAAGTTTGTGCATGGAAGCGATGTAGTTTGGTGGAGAAATTACATTGTAAAAGTGATAGTTTCTCACATCGAGGAACTACCACACCATTAGTACTAGGACTTTTGTGTATGTTTGGATAAACAATCTTGCTACAATTAATAGAAGTTAATTCCAGTTTTATTTCAATTCAAGTTTCTTTATTTCTCGCATTTATAGGTTCTTATTTATCATTTTTTTATTATTGTTGTTCCATTTTATAATTGTCAATCATGTTGTTTTTAATTATTTTAGCATGTTTATGTTCAAAACCATGTTCGACTAAATCGTTTGATACCGATATGTAACAGCCATCGTATAGACATGATTCGATAATAGTTGGCATTGATTTTTATAAACTATTTTTTTGGCTATAGTTTCTAATTCTAAAATTTAAAACGGTTTTTGTACGAGAGTAAAAAGCTAATAAGGCTAGGGTCAATAGAGCGATAATTTGAGATTTTAACAGGATAGTAGAAACTAGGCATTAATCCTAAACACAACGACAACACTTTAGAATTAATTAGAACTTATTTATTTCCAAAAATTACTTTTAATTCAAATGAGTGAGTGACAACAATGCATTCTGGTCTAAAAGCATAGTCAGAGTCAATAGCACGATAGTGTGAGATAAAGTCTTTTAAATCAATATTTTTTACTGAAAATTATTTTACCATTATCATAAGCCAACGAGTTACAGAGTCCCCGAGGTATGCGAAATACATTATGGTCCCTCTTTTATTATATTTATCTTAATCTTTATTTTATTTTAGTTTTAGTTCTTAGTTTCCCCTAAATCAATTATTGATTAGCCTTAGCTTTACAAATTGACGATATATTACAATAGTTTGATATTGGTGTTTGTAGGTTCGAAAATCTTTTATATTACTTCGATGTTTTTGTGCACTTGCGGACGCATCAATGAGACATTTTACATTATGTTCTTTCGGGTCAGAAAGTATGATCTTATAAGTGTTGTTTCTTCTCTTTCCATTAAAAAGGACACAACCGTCTTTTTGACTAACAACTTTACATGAATCTTGATTAAAGATTATACCATAACCATTATCACTTAATTGACTAATAGATAATAAATCATACTTTAATCCTTCAATAAGTAAATCATTATTTATAGATGGAAGAGAACCGTTACCTGCTACTCATGAGCCTATGATCCTTCCTTTTGATCTCCTTGAAAACCTACAATGCCTCCATGCTTAAAATCTCGGCTTATGAACATATGCCTTTTTCCTGTCATGTGTTGCGAGCAGCCAGAGTGCAAACACCATGATTGGTGTTTTAACTAAGTTGCTAAAAAGGTCTCTTTGAAGAAGATATTTTCTGTTTCTGAATCAACTTCATCTTCTTGAGAGATTACTTCATTTAATGTTCCAACATGAGCCATCAACATCATGTTAATATGTTCTCCTTCTGAGTCTCAATCATCCCTTGTTTATGGTTGCCTTTTTCTTCTCGCCTTTGAGGGCTTTCTTCCATGGTATGCCTTTTGGAAGCTGAGGAAATTCATTCTTGTAGTGTCCTGGCTCATTGCATTCATAACAGTTAACTTCATCTCCACTAGTCTTCCTTTGACCAGATGTTGATTCGAAGAGACCTCTAGTCCTTTTTTAACTTCTAAACCTGTTTCTTTGATTTCTCTTCTAGAGACGGTTAACCCTTCTGGTTAGAAAAGACAACCGATCTTCTTCATCATCAGAATCGCCTTCTGAATCCTCAATCTCTTCTGCTTGAAGAGCTTTATACTTCTCATATTTCCTGACAAATTTGAGCATAATATATTTTACCTTTCTTTGAGGTTCATCTTATTCTAGCTCAATCTAATAGATTCTTAAAGAACTTATCAGTTCTTCTAGAGAAACGTTGTTCAGATCCTTTGCAAGCTTGAGTGCAGTTACCATAGGCCTCCATTTGGATGACAAGCTTCTAATAATCTTCTTCACATGGTCTTACGTTGAATTTCCTTTATTTAGAACTTTCAGTCCTTCAACTAAGGTTTGAAATCTTGAAAACATAACCTCAACGCTTTCATCCTCCTCCATTTTGAAAGCTTCATATTTATGAATTAAAGCCAGCACCTTGGTTTCTTTGACTTGATCATTTCCTTCATAAGTCATTTTGAGAGAGTCAAATATAGACTTAGCAGAGTCTCTATTTGTGATCTTCACTTGCTCAGTATAATAAATTGCATTGAGTAATATGGTTCTTGCTTTATGATGATTCTTACAATCTTTCTTTTGTTTATCAGTCATAGCTCTCCTAGCTATCTCTTTTCCAGTATCATCTGTGGGAGGTAAGTAGCCATCGACTACCATATCCCAAAGATCAACGTCATGACCTAGCAAGAAACTTTCTAGTCTACCTTTCCAGTATTCAAACTTTTATCCATCAAATATGGGAGGTTTAATGTTGTAGCTTTTATCGTTTGAGTCTGATGCAACAACAGATGGTGTGGGTTCAACCATTGTGTTTCTTCAAAGAAAAACTCGTCTGAATCTTTATCTGACATAATTAAGTGTTTGATAACTATCAAATCAAAACCGGAGCTCTGATTCCAATTGAAGGTGTGAGAAACACAAGAAAGGGGATTTGAATTGGGTTTCACCAAATTAAATATTTTCGTTGGTGATGTTGTACCCCAAAATTTGCTCTCTTCATTGCGATCCCAATTGGCTTATATTGCATTATCATATTGCATACATGCATTTCATGGGATCAAGGCTATCTGATCAACAAGCAAGCAAGTCATCATTTTACCGGATTCTTGATGTATCAATATATTGTACCCCAATATTTTCCCCTAAGATCCCCTTTATCATATCATATCAATTCAATCACAACAAGATCACACACTAGGGTTTATTTCTTCTCCCTATCTTTAGTATTGCTCAATGGGGAATCTCCAAGAACCTTAACATGTATTTTTTAATCATCTATGTTTGATTACTCTTTAACTAACAAATACAATGCATGTGTATCCTAATTGTTGATGATGTAGGTGAAAGCACAATGCATCCCATAAAAGTTAGCCTTTGGATTCATAAGTTCATTCTTTGTGACTTCCTCAACAAATCTTTATTGAGATTCAAGCCTCTATGGAAGATATTTTGTAGTAACATCATGACAAAGTCTATTATGATCCATTATTCCTCAAGTTATCAAAGTCAACTCAAAAGTACAAGGGTTGATTGAAGAAATTTGACTCAAATAGATAAGTCCTTGTTTCCATTGATCACAAGTGCATATCTCCTTCATTTTTCAAGATATGGAAGTGGTGTGGTTGCTTTGACTTTTCATTATCATCCTCAACAACTTCTATTTTCCTGATAAAGGTATTGGTGAAAGAAGGTTGATCAAAATTGCAAAGATTTCCCCAAAGCACTTTTCTTGCTCTAGGAGTTAGGGTTTTGAACTTTAAAGGGGTAAATCTTTCTCATCTTTTGGCATTTTAGAGTGATTACAAAAGCATACTTCTCTTCAAAGGGTTACTGACAAGTCACTTCAAAAGTCTCAAGGAAATTTTGTGTGTAAGAAACTTGATGATGAAGAAAGATGACAAGTCCTCCAGATGAACCCTCAAATTCCTTTATGTGACTTCAAATGATCATAACTTGATAAATTTTTATCACCTTGAGCCCATTATTTTTCCACAATTATCTTAAATATGTGAACTGCAACCTTTCTTTTATGTGCAAAGTTTGAAAATTGAAAGGATTCCCTAAGGATGCAAAAGATTATAGGTCATTTCATGAATTTTTTCCAACTTCAACAAGTCACAACTCTCTCAATTTTTGGATATTTTGAATGGTTCAAGTCTCAAAATGACATTCAAGAGATCTACTCCATTCCATCTTTTTTGGTTAAGAACAAATTCCAAGTGGAAGACCATGTTTGGATACAAGACATTATAAGTCATTTTTGAAGAAAAACTTAGAAATTTTCTAAGTATGAAAAGTGATCCCTTTTCTTCCAACTTTGACTCAACACAACTTCTTGCTCAAGCATCCAATTGATCTCACTCCTTGCTCATTGTAAAGCTTGTGACTTTATCCTTCAAGTGCTTCAAAATTCACATCATACGGTGCCCTATATTGTTGGCACCATGGTTATGAAGGTAGCATCATGAAATGGAAATTTCAAGTTCAGTCAGATTTGAAAATTAGTTTAAGTCCAATTACAAGCTTGTTTAAGGATCAATTTTGCGTCTAATCATGTTTAAGAACTTTCCAGAATAAGAAACGACCGTTAAACCATCCATTTGGCTCCATTTTGAGCCATGTGAAGTCACACTTTTCACACTTAGCAGGTCCACACGATTTCACTGATTTTTCCTCCAATTCACATGCTTGAGCCTTGCATCATGATCAACTATAAATAAGGATCACCCCTCACTCATTTTCTCAAGCTTTGGATAGCCAATTGACCTCTATTCAGATCCCACACAAACTGTGAATTTGAATTTCTGATTTCTTACATTCTCACCTTCAAACACCAAAAGCTCCATTTGGTTATCTCCATTGAACTTCCCTGAAGCTAACCATACGGTTACTTTCAAGAATCGTGACCTATATTGATCTGTAGAAGTCCAGTTTCAGAGCAACTTCTCACTACTTCGTTCAGGTAGAATGCTTGGCCAAACTGATTCAAATAAAAGACTAATCCACTCCTTGTATCCTTTGATCCTCGTGCTCTTTATAATTAGTAATTTCATTGAGAATTAAGTGAGATATCCCAGATTTTCGTGCTCGCTACTTTTTCTGGTTTTATTCAAACACAACCTTGCATAATTTATATAAATTTGGCGTGATGGTACCATTAGAATCGTCTTGAACATACGAATCTAATGGTACCAGTCTGGTTTGCTAATTTTACAGTTTGAAGGATTTGATTTGGGGATGGCTGGAGGTTAAAGACGATGACATGTCCGTCTTCAACCAATGACACGAAGCCACATTATTTTTTTGAAACGGATATAATATGCTTTCCTTACCATGTGCATGCCACAGGAGCCCTTGGATCTAATTACTTTTGTGAGTCAGACTCCATCCAACGCGCCACATTTTAAGTTATTTTATTTTAAAAATATTTGATCCGGTGTGATATTTATTAAAGACCATGATATGCACAATGCGTATGATCCATTGGATTAGCTTACTAACACGTTTTGACTCTTATCCATTGGTCCACATTTTTTGACTTTATTTTTGTTTCTCTTTTTTATATTTAAATTATTTTAAACTTGAAAAATTCATAGGAAATTCATTTTAACTCCAAAAAAGCTGAAAAAATTATGGAAAATACTTTTGATTTTTCTCCTTATGATTTTTATTTTTTCAAATTTTTATTTTGTGTTTTGATATTTTTTTATAATAATTTTTCACTTTATTTGAATTGTTTTAAATGTTTAAAAATACTTTTATACATTTTTAAATTCTGAAAAAAATAGGGAAGGATCCAATGACATTGTGTGTGGACAGAGGATTGCCAAAGAGAATTTGAAAGTATCAAAGAATATCTGCTTGAACCTCTTATTTTTCTCTCTCCCGTTGAAGGAATACCATTGATCATGTATCTAGCAGTGTTAGATAGTTCTATGGGCTGTATTTTGGGACAATGAGATGAAACAGGAAAGAAAGAATATGCCATATACTACCTCGGTAAGAAATTTACTGATTGTGAGTCACGATATTCTATGTTGGAGAAGACATGTTTCACTTTGGCTTGGGCGGAAAAGCGGTTGCGATAATATATGCTGAATAATACTACTTGGTTGATTTCCAAAATGGATCCAATTAAGTATATTTTTGAAAAGCCTGATCTAACCTGGAGGATTGCCCGCTAGCAAATGTTATTGTCCAAATACGACATTGAGTACCACACTCAAAAGGCCATAAAAAGAAGTGTGCTGACGAATTATCTTGCTCACCAACCGGTAGATGGCTTTCACTCTTTTAAGTTTGACTTCCCTTATGAGGATGTGATGTTCTTAAAAGCAAAAGATTGTGATGAACCTTTGCATGGGGAAGGTCCAGATCCTGAATCTCGCTGAGGAATGGTATTTTATGGAGTGGTGAATGCTTACGGAAAAGGAATTGGTGTGGTGATCATTACTCCACATGGATCACACATTCCTCTTACTGCAAGGTTGACATTTGATTGTACTAATAATATGACAGAGTATGAGTCTTGCATTATGGGTCTCGAGGAGGCCATTGATCTCAGAATTAAGGTTCTAGATGTGTATGGTGATCCAGCTTTGGTTGTTAATCAAATTAGAGGAGAATGGGATACTCGTCACCCTGGCTTGATCCCTTACAAAGATTATGCTAGAAGACTATTACCCTTCTTCAACAAAGTTGAATTCCATCATATTCCAAGAGACGAAAATCAGATGGCGGATGCTTTGGCAACTCTGGCTTTTATGTATTAGGTTAATACTTGGAATAATGTGCCTCGTATTAAGATACGAAGTTTGGATAGTCCAATTCATGTGTTTACAACATAGGATGTGGTAGATGAAAAATGTGGTATTCTGATATCAAGCATTTTCTCCGAACCCATGAATACCCAGTTGGTGCATCAAATAAAGATATAAAGACATTGAGAAGGTTGGTGGGCAGCTTTTTTCTCAATGAAGATGTACTGTATAAAAAAAATCATGACATGGTCTTGCTCAGATGCGTGGATAGACACGAAGCAAACATGTGGATGCATGAGGTTCATAAAGGATCATTTGGTACCCATGCCAATGGACATTCAATGGTAAAGAAGATGCTTAGGGCAGGTTACTATTGGCTGAAAATGGAATCTGACTGTTACAAATTTCCAAGAAGTGCCATAAATTCCAAATTTATGCTGATAAAATTCATGTACCTTTGACACTTCTCAATGTTATTTCTTCCCCATGGCCTTTCTCCATGTGGGGTATTGACATGATCGAGATCATTGAACCAAAGGCGTCAAATGGGCATTGTTTTATCTTGGTGGCAATTGATTATTTTACCAAATGGGTGGAGGAAGCTTCATATGCCAATGTCACCAAACAGGTGATAGTGCGCTTCATCAAGAACAACCTCATATGTCGGTATGGTGTGCCAAGCAAGATTATCATCAACAATGGTTCAAATCTGAATAGAAAAATGATGTCTGAACTCTGTGAGGAATTTAAGATTGTTCACCATAATTCATCTCCCTACAGACCAAAGATGAATGGAGCTGTTGAAGCGGCCAATAGGAACATCAAGAAGATAATACATAAAATGGTTGTTACTTATAAAGATTGGCATGCAATTCTCCCTTTTTCTCTACATGGATATCGAACATCTATACGTACTTCAACAGGGGCAACCACGTTCCCCCTTGTATATGGCATGGAAGCAGTGCTCCCCATTGAAGTTGGAAATCCCTCTTTGCATGTAATAGTGGAAACCAAGTTGTCAGAGGCTGAATGGGTCCAAAACAGGTTTGACCAGTTGAATTTAATTGAAGAGAAGAGAACGACGGCCTTGTGTCATGGTCAGCTATACCAGAAGAGAATGAAGAAATATTTTGATAAGAAGGTCAAACCTCGTGAATTCAGAGAAGACGACCTCGTGCTCAGGAAAATCATGTCTTTTAATGCTGATTCTAGGGGCAAGTGGACTCCCAATTTTGAAGGCCCATATGTTGTCAAGAAAGCCTTCTCTGGCGGTGCATCGATTCATGAAATAATGGATGGCGAGGAGTTCCCACGTCCTGTGAATGCTGATGTAGTCAAGAAATACTTCGCCTATAAAAATAAAAGAATAGCTCGCTAAGACGAAAACCCGAAGGGGTGGCTTAGGCAAAAAAGAGTGACTCGGTAGGCCAAAAACCCGAAAGGGAGGTCTAGGCAAAAATTAGAGACATAAACAGAATAAATTTTCCCGGTAGGTTGAAAGCTCGCAAGGGCAACCTAGGAAAAAGTTAGGGATTTTATGGCAATTAACTGCATCAGATAAGACCTGGTCAATGGAGCAACAACCTGCTTGGACCTTACTACTCTTTCACTGAAGTTTCAGCTAAGGAATTCAAAGTTGTTAGGGAGAATGGTGGTCATTGTAATTCAATAAATATTTTCCAATATATATTACCATGTTCCAAACTTTGTAATCATCTATGGAGTCTTGCAATTTGCAGACTACCATTCTATTAATAAAGTTTGAGCCGTTTATCCAATTCCTTGAAATTCTTATTTTATTCAGTTTATAAAGATTTCATTTATTATTGATAGTAATGATCAAAGAAAACAGATTAAATAACAAAATTTTTTTTGAAAAGAATTTACAAATTACTTTAAATTTTATGATACAAGGAGAACAAGATTAGTAACTTCAAGGAAGGATAAGCTCAAAGGTTTGCATGATATGAAGACTTAATCCAAGTCTCCCCAGTGAAGGCTTCACTCATTTGGTAAAAGTTTTGTCTCTCCGTACATGCTGAGATTGGACTCATCTGTAAAACATATCCTTTCGGTAGTACTGGCATTTGTTTGTTTGCTCAGAGGTCAGGAAAGGGCAGTGTTTTATTGAAGAAGTGTTGATACGGTTATCAAATTTTTGGGTTTTCTCCCGCCGAGTGCTGTATCGTATTTAAAATCCCCAGACGTTTTCTTGCTATAGTGTTTGAGTTTCCCCGGGCGATGTTAAAGTGAGATATTTTTCTGAAATTGTTGCCCCAGAGAAATTGGTGCAATTATCGCTCCCATTATTTATAATGTATCTCGAAGTATTCTTCTCCAATATAGTATTATCCTTCCCAATGAAGTCAGCATGTCATCCCCAACTGATGTCTCGATAGGGTGATATTGTTTTTCCCCAATGAAGTCAACTCTGGAGGAAGTATGAATTTCAAATATTTTGTTCCCCCGAAGTTCGTATGGTTCCCCAGTAGAAGCTCAGAGGAGGATGTTGCATCACCATTTTGTTTGATCTTGTTCCTCCCCAGTAAAGTTAAGCTATGAAATATGAATTTATTTCCCCAGTTGGTGCTTATTTTCTTATGGAAATTCCGTCCTAATTATGATTTAGCCGAGTATTGACTGTACCCATTTGGTCTTTGTATGCTTATCCCCAGTTTTATATGTCTGTTTTGTCAGCATATACATGATGACATTCATATTTTCATACCAGTATCATGCACATTCATTGCCCTTTTTCATTCTTTAAAATCTTGTTGGTATATTACCCTGTTTTGCAGAGTTGTGTTATCCTCTCCCCAATAGAGTGTCAACCTTAAGCAGAAAGTGTATATCATTTCAATTTCCCCACTGAGCTGTTCCTCATGGAAGAATTGTGTTTCAGCCTTCTTTTCAGCTCGTTTTCTAGATGGAATGGGATTCCCTCTTGAGTTTATTTCTCAGGAGATGTGTTTTGGTTGACTATTACATTCCGGTTTATTTCTGGTTGGAATGGGTACCCTCAGCAATATTATTATTTGGATTTCGGCAAGCTCTAAGCTTTAGTTTGAGAATGTGCATTTATTTTGCACGAGAAGATTCTATCTCCTCAACAGGAATTAGATTGGAATTTACCCAAGAAGTTCTATCTCTTTCCCCAGGAAGCCATATTTTCTCCTTCAGGAAAGTCTTTATTGCATTTCCTTTTCATAGCAGCAAGTGACAAGTCTCTTTATTTGAGAAACCTGTACTCCCCCCAATGAATCTGATGGCTCACAGAGAAGATTGGGATTTTGTTACTCCAATGAATGGTAGCCTTGTCATTATGGAAGGTAGTTCATTGTTGAAATTTTGTTACTCCAATGGATGGTGGCCTTGTCATTATTAAAGGTAGTTGGTTGTTGAGATTTTGTTACTCCAATGGATGGTAGCCTTGTCATTATGGAAGGTAGTTCGTTGTTTATATTTTGTTACTCCAATGAATGGTAGCCTTGTTATTATGGAAGGTAGTTTGTTGTTGATATTTTGTTACCCCAATGAATGGTAGCCTTGTCATTATGGAAGGTAGTTTGTTGTTTGAAATCTCTTTCTGATGGATGGTAGCCTTGTCATTATGGAAGGTAGTTCATTGTTGAGATTTTGTTACTCCAATGGATGGTAGCCTTATCATTATGGAAGGTAGTTTGTTGTTGAGATTTTTTTACTCTAATGAATGGTAGCCTTGTCATTATGGAAGGTAGTTCGTTGTTGAGATTTTGTTACTCCAATGGATGGTAGCCTTGCCATTATGGAATATAGTTTTTTGTTGAGATTTTGTTACCCCAATGAATGGTAGCCTTGTCATTATAGAAGGTAGTTCGTTGTTTAAAATATATTTCTGATGGATGGTAGCCTTGTCATTATGGAAGGTAGTCCGTCGTTGAAGATTCTATTATTCTAAAGAAATTCATTTGTTCGCAGTTATGAATACTGAATACATCTTGAAAATTATTGGTGTTATCTTACCATTGCTTTCCCCGGTGGGTCGACACTATCTTTTTTTCTATCTCCTCAGTGAGTAGATAATTCACAGTTATCTGTCGGGCACCACTATCCGTCACTCTCTCTCCTCAATTTTTTAGGTTGACGATGCTTTAGATCCTCTCTTGGGAATTACCTCAGCAGAGTCCTATCTTTTCTTCACTCGTGATTTATTTTTCTGATCAAGGTTTCTTTTGTTTCCTTTTTACCTTTTACATCCCCAATGGTGTCTTGCGTCCCTTTAGATTTGTTCATCTGCATTCATAATCATAAGCATTACATGGTATCTTATTGCAAAAAATAGGGCTTGTTTTATATTTAAGTATCTTCAACCGCGTCGACACAAATATTTTAATCTTCATATCTCTTAATATAAGACACTTAAATAAGGTCAGTTGTTGGACCCTAATTTTTGCCCCTAATATCCCCTTTATCATATCATATCAATTCAATCACAACAAGATAACACACCAGGGTTTGTTTCTTCTCCCTATATTTAGTCTTGCTCTATAGGGAATCACCAAGCACCTTGACATGTATTTTTTAATCATCTATGTTTGATTACTCTTTAACTAACAAATACAATGTACAATGCATCCCATAAAAGTTAGCCTTTGGATTCATAAGTTCATTCTTTGTGACTTCCTCAACAAAGCTTTATTGAGATTCAAGCCTCTATGGAAGATATTTTTAAGTAACATCATGACAAAGTCTATTATGATCCATTATGCCTCAAGTTGTCAAAGTCAACTCAAAAGTACAAGGGTTGATTGAAGAAATTTGACTCAAATAGACAAGTCTTTATTTCCATTGATCACAAGTGCATATCTCCTTCATTTCTTAAGATATGGAAGTGGTGTTAGTTTCTTTGACTTTTCATTATCATCCTCAACAACTTCTATTTTCCTGATAAAGGTATTGGTGCAAGAAGGTTGATCAAAATTGCAAAGATTTCCCCAAAGCACTTTTCTTGCTCTAGGAGTTAGGGTTTTGAACTTTAAAGAGGTATATATTGCTCATCTTTTGGTATTTTGGAGTGATTACAAAAGCATCCTTCTCTTAAAAGTGTTATTAATAAGTCACTTCAAAAGTCTCAAGGAAATTTTATGTGTAAGAAACTTGATGATGAAGAAAGATGACAAGTCCTCCAGATGAACCCTCAAATTCCTTTATGTAACTTCAAATGATCATAACTTGATCAATTTTTATCACCTTTATCCCATTATTTTTCCAAAATGATCTTGGAGATGTGAGATTCAACCTTTCTTTTATGTGCAAAGTGTGAAAATGGAAAGGAGATGCCCTAAGGATGCAAACGATTACAGGTCATTTCATGAATTTTTGCCAACTTCAACAAGTTATAACTCTCTCAATTTTTTGAGATTTAGAATGGTTCAAGTCTCAAAATGACATTCAAGATATATAATTCATTCCATATTTTTTGGTAAAGAACAAATTCCAAGTGGAAGACCATGTTTGGATACAAGACATTATAAGTCATTTTTGAAGAAAAACTTAGAAATTTTCTAAGTATGAAAAGTCAGCCCTTTTCTTCAAACTTTGACTCAACACAACTTCTTGCTCAAGCATCCAATTGATCTCACTCCTTGAACATTGTAAATCTTGTGACTTTATCTTTCAAGTGCTTCAAAAATCACATCATATGGTGCCCTACATTGTTGGCACCATGGTTATGAAGGTAGCATCACGAAATGGAAATTTCAAGTTCAGTCAGATTTAAAAGTTAGTTTAAATCCAATTACAAGCTTGTTTAAGGATCAATTTCGCGTCTAATCATGTTTAGGGACTTGCCATAACAAGAAACAACCTTTAAACCATCCATTTGGCTGAGTTTTAAGCCATGTGAAGTCACACATTTCATACTTAGCAAGTCCACACGATTTCACTGATTTTGCCTCCAATTCACACGCTTGAGCCTTGCATCATGATCAACTATAAATAAGGATCACCCCTCACTCATTTTCTCAAGCTTTGGATAGCCAATTGACCCCTGTTCAGATCTCACACGAACTCTGAATTTGAATTTCCGATTTCTTACATTCTCACCTTCAAACACCAAAAGCTCTATTCAGTTAGCTCCATTGAACTTCTCTGAAGCTAACCATACGGTTACTTTCAAGAATCGTGACCTATATTGATCTACAAAAGTCCAATTTCAGAGAAAATTCTCACTACTTTGTTCAGGTAGATTTCTTGGCCAAATTGATTCAAATAAAAGACTAATCCACTCCTTGTATCCTTCTGATCCTCGTGCTCTTTATAATTTGCAATTTCATTGAGAATTGAGTCATATATCCTAGATTTTCCTGCTCGCTATTTTTTCTGGTTTTCCTCAAACACAGTCTTGCACAATTTATATAAATTTAGCGCGATGGTACCATTAGAATCATCTTGAAGAGACTAATCTAATGGTACGAGTCTGATTTGCTAATTTTACAGTTTAAATGATTCGATTTGGGGATGGCTGGAGATTGAAGACGATGACATGTCCGTCTTCAACCAATGACACGAAGCCACGTTATTTTTTTGAAATGGATATAATATGATTGGCATACCATACGCATGCCTCATGAGCCATTGGATCTGATTACTTTTGTGAGTCAGACTCCATCCAACGCTCCATATTTTAAGTTGTTTTATTTTAAAAATATTTGATCCGGCGTGATATTTATTAAAGACCATGATATGCACAGCGCATCTGATCCATTAGATTAGCTTACTAACGTGTTTTTACTCTCATCCATTGGTCCATATTTTTTTGACTTTATTTTTGTTTCTTATTTTTATATTTAAATTATTTTAAACTTCAAAATTTCATAGGAAATTCATTTTAACTCCAAAAAATTTGAAAAAATTAGGGAAAATACTTTTGATTTTTCTCCTTCTGATTTTTATTTTTTCACATTTTTATTTTGTGTTTTGATATTTTTTATAATTTTTCACTTTTTTTGAATTGTTTTAAATATTTAAAAATACTTTTATGCATTTTTAAATTCTGAAAAAAAATAGGGAAAGATCCAATGACATTGTGATAAATATTGGTGACCTCATTTAATTTTTTATCTCTTTTATTTTTGAATTTATATTTTTCACCATTTTTGTTTTTTTTTACCTATTTCTCTGGATTTAAAAAATAGTTTCTAACTTTAAAAAATTACCAAAAATTTTATAAAAATATTTAAGCTCATTTCTTATTTTTCCTTGTCTTACTTATTTTTTTTTATTAATTTGAACATAGTTAAAATTTTTCTCTCTTATTTTCATTTTTAATCATTTTTAAAACCTTTATTTTTATGTTAAATACAATATTATTATTTTTGTATATTTTCTGGCGGATCTTGGATTGATTTTTTGATCATGAGTTTTGTTAACATCATTGGATCCATGGTATTGAGTCTAACTCCATAAAAATAGATGAATGATTTTAATAATAGTATGATTAAAATTTTGATTCAAATGTGGTTTATTCATTTTCCCTCCCTCTTCATCTCATCCCCTTCTTATTGCACTAGGTGTTATTGGAGCATGATTCATATATCATGTCTCAAAACAAATGGTGCATAGATTGCTATTGACCGGCCTCAAAATAGGTGCGACTTTTATATAAGTCCACTTACGATTGCTTAACAAAGCGTCAAATTTTGTCCCGATTTGAGAAAATGATCATTCATGGCCCAAACTTATGTTTGCAAGCCCAAGTATGTTAATTTGAATCCTATGATCCAATAAACTTGAGATCCATTATTGGGAGGCTTTGGTTCTACCAATCCTCTAATGGAACTTCATCAATTTTGGTCAAAGTGGATCACTTAAACATCATTGATCATTAGGTTACTTTGAGATCCTTAAAATGGATGATATACTTGACAAAAAGAAAATGCAACTTGTTGTTGAGAGGATTTGGTTCTACCAATCCTATAATGAGTTCCAAATTCAAGTTTCAAGATGGTCATCTAGCTAACCACTAATTCTTAACAATTGAATTTATTTTGTGCTTCTATTTTTATGCTTTTGTTTTATGCACCATTTACTTCAGCATTTACATTTGATGCTCTTTTTCATCTTTGCTCACTTGAGCCTTTATATTCATGTCATTTTATTTTGCTCAATTGATCTTTTCATTTCTTTTTGAAGATACCTAATAATCAACTTAAACCCTAAAAAACTTTAATGTTACTTGAACTACTTGGTTACTATCCTTAGCATTATGGAGTGATGGACTTGTTGGACTTAGGAATAGAAACCTTGAACTATGTTTGAGAAGTTGTGACCTTAATTGATTTTTTGTCTGGAGTTCTTGGGGTTTACCCCAAGACATTGGGTTGTTTGTTTGTTTTGTGTGCAGGTTATTGTGATTACATATATTGTCAGTAATCTGGATTTCATCTGTATACAACTGTTACTCTGCCTAATTTTTGTGAGGATTAAATGCAATTGAAGTTTGGTATTCTTAAAAGGTTTATTAATTGTTTGCATGGTTTCAAATCCAAAGGATGGGATTATACATTGACTCATTATGTCAAATGTTGACTTCTTGTTTGGTTAGATGTTTCCTCTCCTTATTTTTTACCTAATGCTTTTGGATAATCTCTTCTTCTCCTCCCATCTTCTTTAATTTCAAAAATATTACCCCTCCTTTTGAAATATCTTCTTGTTTATAAACTTGAACCACTTCCATAATAAACTTGGACTTAGGTCCATGCATTTTCAAAATAATTTCTTAATCAAACTTTAATCGATTTAACAACATCTTTACATTTTTTGTGAGAAGATTAAAAGTCAATCAATCTCATTCAAACCATTTTGCCACCTTGGCTTCTTACTTTAAAATTTTCTCAAAAGATTAGACTCTTGTCAAATCCTTATAGTGATGCAAACAACTATACATCTACAATATGTAGTGAAGTTCAATATTTTCCACTTGGATGTTGAGTGAGGCTTTGTAAAATCCAAGCCATATCCTCCACTTTGAGATGATGCAAATTCTCCTTTCTCATGTTTGTGGGTAGTAAGTATATTTTCAACTCGGACAATAACGATGACGTCTTGTCTCTTAAAATTAACCAACACACTTTTGTTTTAAAATTTTCAAAGATGAACTACATGTATCCTGATCCCCTATTGCACGGAAGGTGGTACGTAGGCACTAAAGATTCGCAACCGCGGCAGATGCAAAAATCATAAAAAATATACTTCTCTTTTCTCATCCCCATAATCTATTTTACATACAACATCTTATAGTCAAAATATACAGATTTACAAAGAGGTTTATGCGGAGTACCGTAGATGTTTAGGGTGCTAATACCATCCCTTTGCATAACCAACTCCTTACCTAGAATCTTTCCCCCCTCTTTTGGGTTATTCGCTCTTTTCCCATTCCTTTGGGAACAATAAAGCGCGGTGGCGTTTTTTTATATTCTGATCTATACAAGTCAAGTCAATTCAATAGATTTGTCTTAAAATTTCTACCGCTACACAATGCGCTTAGAGTTGAAAAGAAATTGGAGGTTTCAGTGAATTTGAGATAATACGTATTTGTAATCGATGGCCGATTCATTTGTTTTGCGGATATTCCAAAATTCATAACTCCGATTTGGTTCATCATCTCGAGATGGTTTTCATATCAAAAGAACCATCTTAATATGTACTCCATTTCGTGTGTTCGGACCAAGAGCCAGTTCCTCAGGGAAAGCCTCTGAGTACACGGTTCTTTTGGAAGTTGTATGGTGAAAAATACAAAGAAAAATAAGCTGAAAGTGCGGTTTTGGTCCACTAGAAAATTCATAACTCGAAGACGGTTCATCATTTTGAGCCTGTTACGGTGGCTAAAATTTTGTCTTGATGTCATCCACATTTTGTATCTCATGGCCGGAAACCAGTTCTACTCAGAGAGTTTTCGAATATATGAATTTATCAAATATGTTCGCACAAGAAAATTGTGACAAATGTTCACCTGCTTCATCTTCATAAAATCATAACTCGGTCGATTCTTATCGTATCGAGTTGGTTTTAGTGGAATTGGTTCAAAAATTGAGTTGGATAAATATTGCTTTCATCTTTCCAATTCGAACAGTATCCCGAAGGCCTTTGGTTTTGGTCCAAAACGCATGCAACGCATTTGGAAATCCTGAACCGAGAAATATTTTCATCTGAGATGAAACTTCAGAAAATCATAACTAGATCACCGTTTATCCGACTGAGCCCCTTTTTGTACATGATATTGTCCTCGACGTTGGCTACATTTTAGTTTCACATTTCAACTTCGAAAGTCACACTGAGGGACCTGCGAATTTGATCTTAAGTTGTTAGACTCTGATGAACTGAAAAATTGCACATTTGTTTGTGTTTATTGGAGGCTCATTCATTAAAAAAAAGGGACACACTATATATTCTTATTGACTCAAATTTTAAGAGCACTCTCATAATTGATCAATTCTCAAAAATACTTAAAAAAATTTCTCTCATCTTGCTCAAGATTCAAAGAGCAACTTTCTCTCATTTTCATCAAGAAGACCAACAACTTTTCCAACAACTTTTTCAAGATTCAAAGGTCAAAGAAGCTCAATTCTTCTCTAATCTCGAATTCGATTGTTGCGATCTCTATACCTAAGCCTCCTCTTCAATTCTATGGTAAGCTTTTCTTGATTTAAGCACTTTTCAAATAAGTGATTTTTAAATAAGCACTTTTATGGATCAATATATTGAACTTTGATCTAATTTGAATTATGAAAGTGATTTTGATTATATAAATGTGAATTGGTTTTGAATCATGATCTGCAAATCCGGAATTTGATGATTAAATAAGTGCTTATTCAATTAATTGATTTTCATGAAAGTGCTTATATGAGAAAACAAAATGTTGAAGTTGTTTCAAGTTTAATTGATGATTCTTGATTGATTGTGTGTGGTATAATTTGAATCTTTGATTGTGCAAAAATCATGAGTTGAATTTCGGAGATTATGTGTTTGACAAAATGCTTGAGCCATTGTGCCTTGATCTTACCGCGTGATTCAATTGATTTTTGGTTGCGTATAAATTTTCTCGTGCTATGGTCATAGCATAATTGATGTGAATTTGGTTTTTGATCCGATAAAAATACGTCGAAACTCACGAAATTGGATCATGAATTCACATGTCGATCACACCGTGAATATTCTATGATTTTCAACTTTCCAACGATTCGAACCATGCGCGAAATGGACACTTGATGCAAAAGTTATGTTTCTTCAAAGTTGCAAAAATTGCACAAAATTGCACTATCAGGCAGTTTGAGTTAGCATGTGTTGCTCGCGACATAGTGTTTGTGCCTACTTTGATCGTCTATATCATGGTTAGGAATTTGACTTGAGTTAGCATGTGCTGCTTGCGACATAGTGTTTGTGCTCTCTTGAGCTTGTTGGCTTGCTTGCTTGATTTCGTCTTTGTGTGCATGTTTTGAGATGATATACCCTTAGCATGTTCCCTTAGGAGCTCTCGTTTCAACTATAGATGATGATTCGAGATAGATATAGTTTTAGGTGATAAACCCTTTCTATGCTCCTTTAGGACTTCTTGATTCATCTGTAGATGATGATTTGAGATAGACATTAAGATTGTTATACATGCATGTCAACATAGGTTAGAGTTTCCCCTTAAAAAATCAACTTTAGGGTCAATCATTTGTGTGATAACATTAGGGATAAATTTAGGTTAGTATCCCTTAGATGATTCCTTTTCTTTTGCATCCTTTGTATAATAAATAAAAAACCTTTCTTTCCTTTTTCTTTGCAAATCATAAAACACTTAAAACTTTCAAATCCTTTCTCAAGGTAAAAAGACAAACCAACACCTTTCTTTTTGCCAATCGGCATTTCTTTTCTAATAACATGTTAGTTCCCTTCCACTACAGGTTGTGAGTCTCTAAAGGTCGAGCCATGGTGGACTGAGTCGAACCTAACATTGTTCAATTAAAAAACACAAAACAAACCGAAACATGTGAGCCGAACTACGGCTACTCTGATTCCTTAAAAGGGATACGTAGGCATTGAGTAGGGCCTAAACGAGCACAACTTTATTTTTCCCTACACTATTTCTCTTTTCTTTCACATGCATCCCCTCTTTTCATTTTCTTTTAGCCCTTAAGCCTATATATAGATCCTAACACACCCATAAGATAGACAACAAGAATGGATACCGTAGAGTACTACGGGCGTGTGGGGTGCTAATACCTTCCCCTCGCGTAACGGACTTCCTTACCCGATCTCTCGGTTGTTTGATCATGATTTCACCCTTCTCAGGTTTACTCGATGTTTACCTTTACCTTCCCGTGGGATAAAAAATGTTTGATGGAGACTTTATTGATTTTTTTCCAGTCAATGTTCAACCGGTTGTTTCAGCTGACGACTTCACTGGGGACAGATTGACCTATTGCTGGTCCATCCCGGAGTCGATCCTAGCTCTTGTTTTTTTCCTTGGGTGTTTATTTTATGCTTTATAGCTTGTTCATTTTGTACATGTTTATTTGAGCATATGTTTGCATTTCATTTTACCGCTTTCGATATATTGGTGATACTGTTGTGCTGGATCTGCTTTCATGTTTGGATGGGTTTTACTATGAGGTAAAAGACCCAATACCCAGACCAAGTGACAACTATAGGAACCCTAGGAATAGAGTGGAACATGAATGGCTAGTTGACTTAGGTTTCACTATTGTCGCCATGCTCAAATGAGGTACAAATGAGGGGCTATAGTTTTCACGTAGGTGATATGGCGATATTTTTTAAGGAGTACCCTCGATTTTAGGTTACCCGACCTTATCCTGACCTAGTTTTCACCCGTGAGAGGGGAGGGACTTGATTATCACAGGTACAATTGGTGACTATGTTCCGATGGTGACTATGTTCTGTGAGCGGCAATATTGTTCTAATGGTCCTCAAATTTATTTTGAGTTTCTGATCCGTCAATCAAGAGGTTTATTTGGGTTCATGATTCTGGACTTTTGATTCTAATGCACCTAACATGATCAGAAAAAGCACAGCAGTTAAGCAACATTGTGGAAACTTTGATCTTATGTTTATTGCACTTGCATCCTGGAATATTTATTTTATAAAAGAAACACAAATATATATATATATATATATATATATATATATATATATATATATATATATATATATATATATATATATATATATATATATATATATATATATATATATGTCTAACCTGCATTTGCATTTCATTTCCAGGATTACTCTAAGGTTTGTCATTAGCATTAAGGATGGATAACAACACAGAGACGAGCACTGAGCCTCTCAGAAACATTGTTGCTTATCAGTTTATGTGCTTTGGTGGTCGATTGCGAGAGATAGGAGCTCTTATGAGAGGGCCGAACGAAGAAGTTTTCAGAGGACAATATGGAAACTTATTGCCATTGGTGAATGATGTTTTTGAAGAGTGGGCCGTGAGTACACTTCTACAGTTCTATGATCCGCAGTTGCATTGTTTTACTTTCTGGGACTATCAATTGGCACCAACCCTTAAGGAATATGCGCATATTATGGATGTCAAGTTGACTAATGGTATCCCTTTCGTTCAAGTACCAGAAACTCCAGACTACATGGCAATTGCCAAGGCTCTTTATTTGACCCATGATGAAGTTAAAAGTAACTGGATTAACAAAAGTGGCACGAGTGGTCTCCCTCTGAATTATTTGATATGAAAGGCCAAAGGTTTTGAAAGGGATATGAAGTGGACCGCATTTAACGCGCTTCTGGTAGCTATGATTTATGGTATGATCCTCTTTCCGATTTCTGAGAAGTTAGTTCATGTGTCCGCATTATATGTCTTCATGAATGGTAACCCGATACCAACTCTACTTGCTGGAACTTATTACACTATCCATTCCCTACATGGGAAGAAAGGGGAAGTCATGTTTGTGCGATTGTGCTTTACAAATGGTTGAGGATGCACATGCCTACAAAAGGGCCTTTTGTGTATACTGCTGATTCGTCTTTGTGGTCTCAGCATATCATGGGACTCACTTCATATAACATTGTTTGGCAAAGTGTGATGGGCTTGAAAGAGATCATTATAGGGTGTGGATAATTCCCTAATGTTCCTCTCATGGGAACAAGGGGCTGCATTAATTATAATCCTATCCTGGCATGGCGTCAATTAGGATTCGTAATGATGGATAGACCCGCTGAGCGGGAAGTGATGGACACCATTTATTTCATCAAAGGGGAGGATGCAGTCTTGCTTGGAAAGGTGCAAAAGGCTTGGGAACATGTTCTCTGTAAAGGGAAAATATCTTTTAGTCATAATGGAAGTGTAGCTTGCGACACTTATACAAGCTGGATCCAAGACCGCGTGAAGAAGATTTTGCTACCTTACAAAAAGGAAAAGCTGCTATATCCGAAGCCTGAGTTCAATCCATTAACCGATGGTCAGGTGATTGATCATTTATCTCATGTAGGTTCATCTTCTAGGAAGCCTGCGCTAGGAGGGCCGAATGTTGTGCCCTTGGCATGTTTCAAGAATGTCAAGGAAGAGAATCTCAAACTCCAAGATAAGCAGAAAGAAATAAACACAAATCTCTCTTTTGCATTACAGGATAAAAAGAGACTTATGAAGAAGTCAGAGTTAAGAACCAACTTCTAGAAAGATATGGTTTGGTTGAGCAGTAAAAAAGGCACAGGGTCGGGGTTTCTGGTACAACTAGTCGATAAGCTAAAGAGTTATGGGCTAGTCATCAGGAGATAGAAAAGCTTCAGTTGGCTAAAAAGGAATTGGAAGCTAAGCACTACGAAGAGCTTAAGACTTTAAAGAAAAAGCTGCAAGAGAAAGATGTTCGCTTGACTCAAGTTGTGAAAGAGTTGACAACAATCAAAGCCCAGGTAGCAAATAGAGGCAAGGTTCTAGCAGAAGAAGCCGAGGTGGGAGATGTGGATCCCAAAGATTGGGAGCTCAAGTATCATTATTTGTTGGCTTTGATGAAGAAGAAAAGCTCAGTGATTGAAGATCCATTTTCAAAGGATGATTAGTAAAGCATTCTCTAATCAGGATTTTTGAAAGATTTCTTTTTAGCACTTTCTTTTCAGTTTTACTTGTTGATAAGATCACTTCCAGTCTCGTTGGACAGGATCTTTAGGATGATTGACTTTGTTTTGTGTTCAGAATGTTTTGTATGAATGTTTTGTATGAATGTTTGTTTGATATGAGCAGTCTCTATTCAAATGTTTGCTTCCGATTGCTTTGTCTTGTTGTTTATCCTATTGCTTATTGATGTTCGATGAAGGATCTGAGATTTTCCTGGAAATGATAAAAAATTTCATGCATAACCATTCATTCATGCATATCATATCATGACAAGTGATTATGGAAGGTTTTCTTATCTTGGATTCGAGTTTCTTTTCAAAAATTGCTACCACAAATTATCATTGCTATAATACTCGAAGCACTTCCAAGAGACAGATGGAACAAATTCAAGCAAATGTTGTGGCTATGGGTACTAGGATGGATACTCGAGTTGACTAGTTTATGGAGATCATTCAGAATATGGCTCGTCAGTAAGAGGAAATGAGAGACATGATTATGAGGCCTGATGAAACTTTGAATAATGGTGGTGAAACTTTGAATGCAAATCCTCCAGGGGTCATCATCAACAATCCTAGTGGTACTCTGGGTGCTCAGAATATAGTGGAGAATCCGGGAGGTACTCGGGGTGTGAATCTGGATTCGAATGTCGATTTGAATATGCAAAATGGTCATCCTGCAAATATCGGTAATCCTACAGGTAACCAAGGTATCCCTAGGATTTAAGTTTTTAGGAACCCTCCTCTGCCTACTCCCGTTCGTCAGAGTATTGAACAACCCGTTGTACTACCGAGGCCTATTCGCATTCCTGCTAGGCCGCTGGAAGAAGATAATTGGGAAGATTGGATGTCTAATGTTGACGAACCAACATAATATGACAAGAAGTTACATATACTTGAAGAGAGGATGCGCAGGTTTAAAAGCCAAGGTACGGTGGGCTTCGACATGTCTGATTTGGGATTAGTGTTTGGGGAAAAGATTCTCCCCAAATTCAAGGTGCCTGATTTTGTGAAATACAAAGGCACTTCCTGTCCAAAGACCCATGTTAAGTCTTTCTTTCGGACGATGTCTGCATATTCTGATGATGAAAAGCTGTTGATGCACTTCTTTCAAGACAGCTTGACAGATGGCCCGCTCGAGTGGTACATACAGTTGGAAAGTAGTCACATTCGTACATGGAGAGAGTTGGTTGAGGCTTTTGTTATGCACTATCAGTATAACACCGACATGGCTCCCACAAGAACCCAACTACAAAATTTATCCCAGAAGCGGGATGAATCTTTTAAAGAATATGCCCATAGGTGGCAAGAAATGGCTCAAAGGTTCAACCACCCATGTTGGAGCGGGAGATGGTAGAAATGTGTAGTAGTACACTGCAGGGCCAGTATTACATAACTTGTAGTACATCAAGTACCTTTATTGAGATGGTAACACATGGAGAGCGAATTGAAATCAGAATTAAGTTGGGAAAAATCCAAGATGTTGTTGTTGGAAATAATGCTGGTAATACTAAGAAGTATTTTGGTGGTCACCAAAAGAAGAAGGAATGAGAAGCCAGTACGGTCTATCCTCGTAAATGGAAAGGTAGATACCAAGATATAGATCACCAGATTTCTGCCGTAACAATACTAGTTGCTGCACCCCAGCAGCAGACATATGCGCCCAGGTAGGGCTACCAATAGAGGCCAAAACAACCGCCCAGAAAATTTGACACAATTACCATGCCCTATGCAGAATTGATGCCTCAGTTACTAGAGTTGAAGTTGGTTGAGAAATGTACAATGAAGATTAACCCATAAAATTTACTGCCAAATTTCAATGATAATGATACATGTGAGTTTCATTCCGGAGTACAGGGGCATAGCATTGAGGTTTGCATAGCATTCAAACACAAGGCGCAAGACTTATTGGACTCTCAGGCTATTAATTTCGGGACAATACCTAATATTACTAGTCAACCTTTGCCACCTCATGGAAATGCTACTGTCAGTGCCATTATTGAAGATACAGGTCTGAATCATGTTATGGATGTGAATCAGATGATTACACCCCTCTCATTCGTGAAAGAACAGTTATCACAGAAAGATGTATTTTTGGGTTGTGGGTTTGATTGTGAAGATTGTCTGGTACAACCAGAGGGTTGTCAGTGTATGAAGAATGCAATATAGGATTTGATTACCAAGGGAGTTCTGTAGTTTGACCGTACAATCACTGAGACTAAAGTTGGCGAGGATGAGGTCAACATGATAACCATTCTTGTCAAATCAAAAACAATTCAAGTGCCCGTTACAATTCTAACTCTGTTAGAAAGTCACCTATAACCATCACTGTACCCGGGCCAGTACCATATATCATCAATAAAGCAATTCCTTGGCATTACGATGGTGAATGTTATTAACAAGGGCATAAACTTGATTCTCAAAAGTCTAAGAAGGGCCAGATAGAAGAAGAAGAGTCTGAAGTTCATGACATCATTGGTGAAAGCGGAATTACCCGCAGTGGCCATATTTTCTCTCCACCAGGACAACCCGAAATTAGCATAGGTATCGCAATAAAAACCAGGGGCAAGCAAATTATGGTCAATGGTGATAAACCGGGGAAAAATACCTCTATTCCTATTTTTGATGATGAAATGGCTAAAGATGTAGCCGAGTTAATGAGGTACATCAAGAAGAGTGACTACAAGATCATTACTCAGAGACTCAGAATCCCATATAAATGCCTTAATGAAGCTATTAGGGACCTCTTTTATTCCTCAAGAGATATCTGTGAATCAATTTGAGGGAATTGTGAATAGCATTTCGATGAGTAATGGGATGGGTATTACAGACTTTGATTTACCCCCCGAGGGGAGAAAGTATAATAAAGCACTGCACATTTCTATGGAAATTGCAAAAACTACCTTATCCCGTGTGCTGGTTGACACGAGTTCCTCTCTTAACGTATTGCCCAAGTCCATTCTCTTGAAGCTCGATTACGATGGCCTTTTGTTAAGGCCAAGTGATTTTATTGTTAAGGATTTTGATTGGTCCAAGAGGGCAGTGTTCGGGGAAGTCGACTTGCCGATCAAAATAGGTCCTCAGGTGTTTAAAGTCACTTTCTTTATCATGGACATTAATCCTTCCTATTGCTGTTTGTTCGGCCGCCCATGGATCCATGGGGCTGGTGCTGTCACATCCACTCTGCACCAAAATCTGAAGTTCCTGTTGAATGGGAAGGTGGTTACTGTTTGTGGAGAAGAAGATTATATTATCAGTCATCTGAGTTCCTTTCGCTATGATGAGGTGGAAGGAGAAATCCATGAGACGCCGTGTCAAGCCTTTGAGACTGTGAAAGTTGTTAGAGCTCCTCGTCAAGAGGATAGGAGGACGAAAGTCTCCATGTCATCTTATCGTCAGGCACAAATTATTATTCAATCTGGTCATCTAGAACGTTGAGGAAGAGTGTTGGATCTCCCTACTCAGACAGATAAGAAGGGTTTAGGCTTCGTGGCTGGTCGAAGCATGTCAAATGCTACTCCTCTTGAGGTTCAGGGTATTCCTCCACCAATTCAATTTGTCAGCGGTGGGGTTATCCATGAAGAGGCTCATGCTGTGAGTGAGGGTGACGACAATGATTAAGAGATGGATAAGTGGGTTTGTCCTACCGTGTCGGGTGAAAAGCTTACCAACTGGTTCACCAAGGATGTCATTGAAGTCACCTGTTATGAAGAGTAATTTTCTTTTTATTTGTTATCATGCAATAATCCCTACCTCCTGCCTAAGACGTAGTGGACATGCTGTAAGGCCACGATGTTTTTCATTGCAAGTTTATCATCAATAAAGGATGTATTTTGCATTCAAATATTTCGCTCCCTGTCTTTCCTTTAAAATTTTGCCAAAATGTGAGATTTTATTTTCTTTTTTAATCTAAGACTAAAATAAAAATAAAAATAATCATGCAGATTATGTCCCCCGTTAATCTCGGAAAGTGTCGAGAATGATTCTACTATGTCTCTTTATGACTTTGAAAACCCAATTTATCAAGCTGAAGAAGAAGCCGAGGAAGATTGTGATCTTCCCGAAGAGTTGGCTAGATTGTTGAGGCAAGAAGAAAAGTTCATTCATCCACACCAAGAGACTACTGAGTTGATCAACTTGGGCACCTAAGGAGGTCCGAAGAGAAGTCAAGATTGGGGTTGCTCTAGAAGACAACATCAAACAAAGATTAATTGAAATGCTCCGTGAGTATGCAGATATCTTCGCTTGGTCTTATGAAGATATGACTGGGCTGGATACATATATTGTTGTGCACAAGCTACCTCTCAAAGAAGAGTGTCCTTCTGTTAAACAAAAGCTTCACCAAACTCATCCTGAGATGTCTAAGAATATTAAAGAGGAAGTCCATAAGCAATTTGATGCCGGCTTTTTGAAAGTAATTTCTTACCCTCTGTGGATTGCGAATATTGTACCGGTGCCTAAAAAGGATGGTAAAGTCAGAATATGTGTAGACTATAGGGACTTGAACAGTGAAATCCCTAAAGATGATTTCTCGTTATGACATATTGACATTCTGGTCGACAATACTGCTCAAGCTAAAGTGTTTTCCTTCATGGATGGTTTTTCTGGCTACAATCAGATCAAGATGGCACTAGAAGACATGGTGAAAACTACTTTAATTACACCTTGGGGAACATTTTGTTACAAAGTGATGCCCTTTGGTTTGAAAAATGCAGGGGCAACTTATCAGCATGCAATATTCACTATCTTTCATGGCATGATGCATAAGGAGATTGAAGTATATGTTGATGACATGATTGCCAAGTCCCAGATGGAAGAGGAACATCTTGTTCACTTATTAAAATTGTTTAAAAGGTTAAGGAAGTTCATACTAAGGCTGAATCCTAATAAGTGAACCTTCAGGGTGAGGTCAGGAAAATTATTGGGTTTCATTGTACGCGAAAAAGGAATTGAGGTAGATCCTAGCAAGATAAAATCTATACAAAAAATGCATGTGCTGAAAACAGAAAAAGAGGTTTGTGGTTTTCTCGGGAGGTTGAACTACATTGCTAGATTCATCTCTCACCTTACAACCACTTGTGACCCAATCTTTAAACTATTGAAGAAAAATCATACGGACAGGTGGAATGACAATTGCCAAGCGGCATTTGATAAAATCAAAGAATATTTGCTGGAACCTCCAATTCTCTCGCCTTCGGTGGAAGGTATACCCTTGATAATGCATCTGAAAGTGTTAGATAACTCAATAGGGTGTGTACTGGGGTAGCATGACGAGTCTGGTCGAAAAGAGAATGAAATATACCACCTTAGAAAAAAGTTTACCGACTATGAAATAAAATACTAAGTGCTCGAGAAAACTTGCCGCGCTTTGGTATGGGCTGCTCGCTGACTAAGACAATATATGTTGGCCCATACTACTTTGTTGATCTCTAAGATGGATCCAATCAAGTACATTTTTGAAAAGCCAGCTCTCACGGGCAGAATAGCCCGTTGGCATAAGATTTTATCTGAATATGACAACCATTACACTACCCAAAAAGCTATTAAAGGTAGTGTGTTGGCGAATCATCTCGCTCATCAACCCACAGAAAATGACTATCAGCCAATGAAGTTTTACTTTCCTGATGAGGACATCATCTACATACGGGATTGTAACATCCCAAGCCCATAAGAAGGACCCTAACTAGGATCACGATGGACGATGGTGTTCGATGGTGCCTCCAATGCGTTGGGTAATGGTGTCAGTGTTGTGATTACTTCTCTTGAAGATTTTCATACTCCTCTTACCGCCAGAATTTGCTTTAATTGTACAAACAACATGGCTGAGGATGAAGCTTTTATATTTGGGTTAGAAGCTGCCATCTATTTGCGAATCAAGATCTTGGAAGTATATGGGGATTCTGCTCTTGTGATTAGCCAAATCAATGGAGATTGGGAGACTCGTCAACCGAATTTGATTCCGTATCGTGAGCACGTGTTAAAGTTGACCCCATATTTTGATGAGGTTACTTTCAATAATATTTCAAGAGAAGAGAATAACTTAGAAGACACCTTGGCTACTCTATCATCCATGTTTAAAGTTAGATGGGAAAATGAAGCCCCCTCTATCACTATTCTGAGGTTGGATGAGCCGGTGTTTTGCTATGAGATAGAAGAGGAGGCTGTTGATGAGAAACCATGGTTTTATCATATCAAGAGATATCTTAAGACACAGGAATACCCAGAGGGTGCTTCTGTCACGGATAAGAAGACTCTGCGGAAATATGCAGCCAAGTTTTTCCTCGACGGGGATGTTTTGTACAAAAGAAACTATGGTTCTGTTTTGCTCAGATGCGTGGATAAACACGAAGCAAATAGGATCATAGAAGAAATTCACGAGGGTTCCTTTGGAGCGCATTCCAGTGGGCATACCATGGAAAAGAAAATATTGAGATCAAGTTATTATTGGTTAATGATGTGAAATGATTGTTACAATCATTCCAGTATCTGTTACAAGTGTCCGATCTATGCCGATAAGATGCATGTGCCGCCCAATCCCCTGAATGTCTTAACTTCACCTTGGCCCTTTGAAATGTGGGGTATTGGTATGATTGGACGGATTGAGCCGACTGCTTCCAACGGACACCGCTTCATTCTGGTGGCCATTGACTACTTGACTAAGTGGGTTAAAGCAGCATCGTATGCCAACGTCATTAAACAAGTGGTCGCTCGTTTCATCAAGCATAATATCATTTGTCAATACGGGGTTCCTGAGAAGATTATTATTGATAATGGGTCGAATCTCAACAATAAGATGATGAAAGAGCTGTGCAAGGGCTTTCAGATAAAGCATCACAATTCTTCTCCTTACCGCCCTAAGATGAATGGCGCGGTTGAGGCAGCCAATAAGAATATTAAGAAGATTGTGCAGAAAATGGTTGTCACCTATAAGGATTGGTATGAAATGCTGCCATTTTCTTTACATGGTTATCGTACCACTGCGCACACTTCGACCGGGGCAACCCCCTTTTCCCTTGTTTATGGCATGGAATCAGTCATGCCTATGGAAGTGGAAATTCCTTCTTTGAGGATAATGGCGGACACACGGGTGAATTGCGCTGAATGGGTTCAGAATAGATTCAACCAGTTGAATCTCATCGACGAGAAGAGGTTAATGGCTATTTGTCACGGGCAGTTATACCAGAGAAGGATGAAGAAAGCTTTTGACAAGAAGGTACGTCCGTGGAATTTTCAAGCTGGTGATCTCGTGCTGAAGGGGATCTTACATCCCAACAATACAGATGCTAGGGGAAAATGGGCTCATGATTATAAAGGACCGTATTTTGCAAAGAAAGTTTTTTCAGGATGATCTATGATGCTCACAACTATGGATGGAGATGATTTCCCTCACCCCGTCAACGCAGATGTAGTGAAGAAGTACTTCGCATAAAGTGACCACTGAGAGTTGATTGGCTCAGGAAAAAAAGGCATCCCGACTAACCTAAGAGAGCATAGGTTCTGGAAAAAGTTAGGGATAAAAGAAAGAGTGAATGAGTGAAAAATAATTTTACACCCGCTAAGTCGAACCTACCAAAGGTAGCTTAGGAAAAAAAGGGTATCCTAGTGGATTGAAAACCCGGAAGGGTAATCCAGGAAAAAGTTAGGGATTGAAAGCGAATACTACAATCTATGTTGCATATGTAATATCAACTTACATTGTTATTGGGTTGACTCGGGAAGCATCAGTCCAATCGATTTATTCAGAAAGCAAGATACTAAGGAGCTTTGAGGTCATAAGAGCTGTAGCCGAATTGTACTTGATAAATATGCACTCACATTGCCATATTTATTTTCTCTTCTATATGTTGTATGCAATTGCCTCTTTTCAGGAATTGCTTATTGATGTAAATGCCTATTTATAGGCCAATCAATCAATAAAATTGTTTTTTTAATTGCGTCAATTTGTTTTTATTTTACTCTTTTGATTGCAAAAGAAGTTCAGCTTTTTTGATAAACTTTGCATTTAAAGCATTAAAAGCTTTACAACACATGATACCGGTAAATGAAATTGCTTAGAGTTTCAGGTGTCTGACATGACGGCTAAGGTAGCCACCCCATACTGGGGCATGTTGTTGTGATTTATACTTTGTGAAGAATGGGATCCAATATCCATGGGGAACGCTCGCTTATGTGCAGAACAGACTTATGTGTCCCCAACAATGTGATATCCTCATTTGAGTACGCTCTTTCTCTTCATTATGGTTTGATTAATTTTGGTTTTATTGAAGGATTATTGATATCCCCCCTTGAATTCGACGTGTTGCAGCCTCCCCGTTGAAATTAGCCTTTGTTTTCCCCGTGAGGTAGGCATGTTACTCCTTAGAGAGGCTTGTACTGTTTTCTCCAGTGCAAGCTTTTGATAATGTGGATTTTGCAGAAATGGCTATCTCCATTATGGTTGGTGTTGTTGATGCGAACATCCGAAACTTCTCTGTTACCCAGTGGAAAAGGTAGTTTCTTATGCCTAGTCGAAGTCGAATTTTGAGAACTTGCTGGAGTAACTGACTTGTTATTCCCCAGTGGAGCAAATTTTCTCCCCCTGGTGGAGCAATTGTCCTGTCTTCCCACTGTGGTGTACATGAGAATTACAGTAATAACTCTGTCACCCTCGGTGATATAATATTTTGTTGAAAACACCCCAGTGGAGTTGCTGTCATAGGATGTTTGTTTCTTCCCCTAGTGAAGACTTTTTACCCCCAACGATGTTATCTCCAGTATGGTCTGAGTAGAATTCTTTTTATTTAAGAATTTCCATACTCCCCAGTAGAAGTTGTCTTCGTCAAGAAATTCTATACGAGAAAGTTTCCATCCCCAGCAACTCTCTCCTCTTTTTAACAGAAGATAAAGAATTCGTTCCCCAAGAAGTTGGGAGTTTTACCAGAATTCGAGGTTTTCTTTGAAATGTAATATTTTTTTGCAGTATTTATCTTCGGGAAGTTACTTCCCCAGTGATATCAATCTGTAGAGGTTGTTGGTTCCGAGTCTTGGTGCCCTATTGAAGTTCATATTTCCTTTTCTCTATAGAAGATTAGATGTGCAAGAATGATCATTTTGAAGTTCATTATCTTCTCAGTGGCCAATTATTGATGTGTCTTCCTAGTACATTGCTAAACACGCATCATTACATTGCATCTATCAAAACGCGTAGCATTTCCATTGTATGGAGTATTAAGCTAAAAAATTCAAACATGTATGAGTATAAGCCAATTATGTTCACATGTGGTAACCAGATTGTTATGCGCTCAAATTTGAATAATCTCCACGGTAAGCCTAGGGTAATTCTATTCTGTTTCCCCAGTAGAGTTTATTTTGATTCACCACCAGTCGGGTATTTGGTATTTATCCATGTCCCTAGTAAGTCGTGGTTTTCTCTTGCCCTCGCAAGCCCTTGGTTATTTTACCCGTGTTTGTTTTGCCGTTAGAGTGCGAGTAAGAGTCAGTGTATAACCTTTCTTGCTTCTCAAGTATTTGAGTATCCATACTTGGTGCGTGGTAATTCAGATAATTTCCACTCTTGAATAATTACACCCCTCCTTTGGCCTAAGGTATTTTATAGTTCTTACGTATTTGCAACCTTTCGAAAGCCCAACGTGTTTTGGAAATCCTTGTTAGAGTCTATTTTGACCGGTCTCTTTCTCTTGTAGAGTTCACCTTCGATCAGTGTTCTCTGATAGTCCGGCTTAGTTAGTTTATTGTCTTCGGTTTATCTGCGTTAGTCGAGTTTTTATGTTGTTAGCTTAGCCAACCTTCTCTGTTAAGAGTCCTTCAGTGTCTCTTCAAAGTCTAGTTGTCTGGCATCCTTGTTTAGGAAAATGAGTCCTTTCTTGGCGGGGCTTTCTTCGGTTAGTCTCTTTCTTGTGTTTTCTGTCAACACCGAACATTTGTTCTTGATGCTCAATGTCACTTTTGTGTGTCTAACTCCAACCATACATGCATATCTTTATCCCCTATGATTTCGCCTTTGATCAGTGTTCTTTTCTTAGGAATCTACCTTCGGCATAATATTCCTTGATGAAGATCCCCCTTCAGATGATTTCTTTATCTTGAAGTCCACCTTCGGCTGACACCCTTAAAATCCACCTTCGGCTGGTACCTTTTATTGAGAGTCCCATTCGGCCAGTCTCTTTTCATTTGCAAGTTCGCCTTTGATCAGTGTTCTTTCCTTAAGAATCTACCTTCGGCATGGTGTTCCTTGTTAAATATTCCCCTTCAGCTGGTTTCTTTACCCTTTAAATCCACCTTCAGATGGTACCTTGTTAAAGACCCCCCTTCGGCTGGTTTCTTTACCCTTTAAATCCACCTTCGACTGGTACCTTGTTAAAAATTCCCCTTCGGCTGGTTTCTTTACCCTTTAAATCCATCTTCAGCTGGTTTCTATACCCTTTAAGTCCACCTTTGGCTGGTATCATTTGTTAGGAGTCCCCTTCGGCTGGTCTCTTTTCATTGTAAGTTCTCCCTTGATCGGCGTTCTTTCCCCTTTAAATCCACCTTTGACTGGTATCATTTGTTAGGAGTCCCCTTCAGCTGGTCTCTTTTCTTTGTAAGTTCGCCTTTGATCGGTGTTCTATTTAGAGTCAATGTCTATATCTATCCCCAGTAAGTTTGCCTTTGATTTGCGTTCCTTCGTTAGAGCCTTCTTCAGCCGGTATCTTTCTTGTGTATGTCTAGCCTTGACCTGACATCCAAGAGATTTTCCCAGGTAACTACTGTAAAAAAATAATAAAAAAAAAAATTAAAAATGCAACGATACCCGACTGGTTTCAGAGTGCAAATTTTTGGGTTCTATTAAGTATTCAATCCTTTTTTACCTGGATTTCTCGAAAGGATTATGCCAATCTAACTCTTTGGTTAAAGAAGATTGAATAAGGGCAGCTGTTGTACCCTACAATTTGCCCTCTTCATTGCGACCCTAATTGGCTTATATTGCATTATCATATTCCACCTTCCCTTTTCATAACCTACCCCCTTACTCAGAAAAAATTCTCAAAAAGGTTTTTCCTGTTCTTTTCAACCTTTCCTTTATTGGATAAAATAAAAGTCGGTCGTGACTCTTGCTATCCGCAACATTGGCGATAAAATGCAAAACTAAAACTCAGTTCTCCCACAGTATTACACATGGATCGATTCTTTTGAATTTGTGGTCCATCAAATATCCTAACTTTTTCCTAAGTTAACTTTTTCAGGTTATTTATCTTAGCGGGATTTTTTGGAACAATTCCCTTGATATTTTATCTTTTCGCTACTTCCTCATTATTGGATGATCTTCACGAGGAAGAGGATGTGCTTAAACCTCTTATTTGGGTGATTAAATGGACTGACTCTCTTGCATTAAGATGCATTATCAAATTAATTGAAAGACTACCATGCCCTAGTTAAGATTAAGGGTTTTAGAAAAATAGAAATAACATTAACTTCAGCTCGAAGGAGTTAATTAAAAATTGTATCCTTATTTCTCTAGTATTTGGGAAGTGAAACAATGCCTTACATCGTCAACCAAGTCTTACTATTAAAGTGTACATCAACAAATTTGGTTATTTCATTTACATCACTATCCTTCTAAGTTTGTTAACCGGTGAAAAGTGAAATGAACAAGCATTGGTATTTATAGAGAGTGATGGCATAAGAGAGAGTGAATACAAATGGGTTGATTCCAAAAATATGCATGCTAATTTTATTGAAATTACGTATCGAAGAGTACAAGTTTGGAACAAATAAAACTTAGTAACAAAGAAATTACAAATGGAAATGATAAAGGTCTAATGATCCTAGGAATGAGCTTCCTTATTAATCCATCAACTTTAGAAGATGCTTCTTGACGTTCTTTCATTTGTCAAAGTAAGGGGGTAACTTTGTCTTTTCTTCTACTGAGCATACCTATTCTGCTGACAGGGTCGTTGTTGCTGCTGACACCGTTGCTATTTATAAGGGGGCCTCTCCCATGGTTATGGTATTTGGAGCATTGGTAGGCCCGTGACTGGTATGATGAAGGGTTCTCTTCTCTATACCCAGAGTTTCACCATAATTAGTGGTAAACCCTCCCATGGTGACCCTTTGGGATACGTTTAATCTATGTGGGACCTTAGCACCAACCCTTGAGACATGTATCTCGTATAATGATAATGTAAGGTCATTATAGGTGAAACATGTTCTAGATAAAGGTACCTAGAGTCATGGATCGTATCCAAATCTTCATCATAATGAGGGGATAGCCCTGCCATAAAGACTATTTTGGATACATATACTCTGAGTGGAGCCCTCATACCCCTAAGAGATGTACATCTCACCTGTTAGTTCAATGGAACTACCGTCTTAAGCCTACAGGTTTTCCTCAAGCTCGAGTTAGAGCTTCACACAAAATTCAATCCCAAACCACAACATGATATATATATATATATATATATATATATATATATATATATATATATATATATATATATATATATATATATATATATATATATATATATATATATATATATATATATATATATATATATATATATATATATATATATATATATATATATATATATATATATATATATATATGTGTGTGTGTGTGTGTGTGTGTGTGTGTGTGTGTATCTATACATATAACACAAATAATAAAAGAAAGAAAAAGATAAATAAACAAGAGCAAGAAGTAAATAAAAAATATGCAAATGTAGCGGTAGAAATGTTGAGACTAAGCCATTGGATTAACTTAACTCGCAAATCAGTGAAAGTTGCCACCGCACTTTTATTTTATCCAAAGGAATGAGAAAAGTGAGAATAAACTCAAAGTAAAATAGAAATCGAGGTAAAGGGGTTGGGTATACAAAGGGAAGGTATTATCACCCTAAACATCTATGATACTCCACAATAACCTCTTTGAAAATTTGTGTATTTTGGCTATAAAGAAATGTTTACAAAATAGATTGTGGAGATGAGAAAAGAAGTATTACTTAAAATTTTTGCACCCATCGCGGTTGCGAACCATTCGTGCAATAGGGGATCAGGGCACTCGTAGTTCTCCTAAAAAATTTTGAAAAGTTTTGTGTGTTGGCTAATTTTAAGAAAATGGTTTTAAATAGAAAAGCCAAAGCGGCAAAAATTTTAAATGAGATTAATGACTTTTAGTCTTTCAAAAAAGTGGTTCAATTTAGAAAACAAGAATCCTTTGAAAAAGGGAGAAGATTTTGAAAATTAAAAAAGATGGGAGGAGATGAAGAGACTATCCTATGTACACAAAGTAAAAGCTAAGGTAAGGAAAGGTCAAACCAAAAAAGAAGACAACACTTGACATTATGAAGTAAATATAGAGTTCACATCCTTTGGATTAAAAGCCACAAGTACCAAATATACCAAGAGCATACCAATCATCCATGTGAAAATAAATCAATAAGCAAAGAAGTATCAAAGAAACCCCATGATTTTAAAACTCAAAGCAAGGTCTTCAATATTGAGCCATGTGCCATATAAATCACTTAGGGCCAAAAGAATAACACATGTACGCATAAGATTTCCCAATACAAGCAAGATAACAATGAATAACACAAGGTCCAAAGGTCTCAAAGTGTCAAGACTTTTAATGTTCAACTCCAATATAAAATGACATCAAAAATGAATGCTCAAGTGAGAAAAAGGAAAATAACCTGAAAAATGCTAAAGATAAAAGTGAATAAATAATAAAAGTATAAAGGTAAAGGCATAAAGATAAAGGTATAAAGTAACATTAATTGTTAATGGTTAGTAAGTTAATTGTTAATAGTCATAAGGCATGATCAACTATGATTGAGTGATGATCTTAGACCAAGAATAATGAAAACTCCTTAGAGGATTGATAAAATCAAAGCCTCCTAACAACAAGTTTTATAGGTATTGTACTAAAGACAACCAATCAACCATACTTGGGTTTACAAACATAAATTTTGGACCACGAATGATCATTTTTCGACTCGAGACAAATTTAGCGCTATGTTAAGCAATCGTAAGTGGACTTATGTAGATGTCACACCTATTTTGAGGACGGTCAATAATAATGCACATACCATACATGTTAGAGATGTAATTCCCCAAATTATAGATTAATTATTTAATTAATTAGCATGAATATACGAGTCATTGTGAAGTATTTGATATAATTGATATTTTGGTGTTTTTATGTGAGTCATTATGATAATCTTTGATGTTTTGATGATTATGATGATCATGTGATGTTCATGCCTGTCATGGAGACTATTGGGAATTAAGAGGATTTTTGACAATTTAGAATAATTAAAATACTTAATTGGGTTTATTTTAATTAGTAAAATAGAGTAATATTAGAGATAGTGGTGATAAGGGAAAAGTAGTCATTTGGGAATAATGAGTGAGGAGAATAGTGGAAGACCATATTAGGGGTCCAAGGTGTAAGTTTGGTACAAGGAAGGTGTTTTACCCCAAAATTTTCCCTCCTATTTTTACTCAAGACATGCTCATTGAGGTCCTCAATTGCTCATGGTTGACCAAAAATTGACCAGACAAATTCTCCTCCTAAGAAATGGATTTCCATCTAGGGATTCATTTCTCACAAAGAACTTTGGTTTGAAGAAGCTTCAAATGATTTCCATGGCACCCTACATGCCTCATAATAATGGCACAACTGAATGAAAGAAAAGAAGTGTACATAACAAGGTGTAGGTTGAAAGCTGAAAATATGCCTAAGAGCTTTTGGGTCGAAGCAGCTTCGACAACAATATGCAGTCTAATTTGATGCCCAACGAAGCACTAGGATCGAAGGAAGGATAATTAGAAAGAATGCATGAGGAGGATTTTGTGAAGTCTTCGATTGATGAAGATCTAGTAAAGAGCGTCATCAAAAGGTTCGTTTTTAAACCATGGAAATGTAAGCTATTCGAAGCATTACAAGGAAGACACGCTTCGACTGACACGTTGTTTGAATTGGCGCTTCGAAAAAAAGAAGATTTTGAATTCAAAAGCTTCTATCTTATCCAAAGAAACACGTGGTAGTCTAATGGTTCAAAGGATATGTAACCTTCAAACATGGCGTGATCGAAGGACAGTTAGAGATGAATCAGCCAAATATGAGTCATCTTAGAGTTTTGGGATCAATGTGTTTCAGGCATGTGCCTAAACAGACAAGGAAGGAGTTGGGTGATCGAAGTAAAGTCTTGGTTCTCATAGGTTATCCTTCGATTGGCGCATACAATATGTATTCACCAATCGAAGGTGAACTAGTGATCAGTAAATATGGTCTTATAAACGGAAGTAAAAGGTGGGATTACAGTCAAACTATGTTCGAAAGAGGTGAGCAGAACGAAGCTTCTACACAGTCACAACAGTCACAACTGTGTTCGAAGGAGGTGAATAGAACAAAGCTTCAAGGAAAGTAAATCTAAAGGAATAAGAATTGAATTCGACTAGGCTGTTTGGATATGAGAATTTTCCAGATCAAATAACCAATGCAGATGGACTCAATCGAAGAAGCCACGATGATGAAACTTTGAGCAATTCAAATTGGAGCTCAGAGCCATGAAAGGAGAAAAGCTTGGGAGCTTGTAGAAATATACAACATAAGAAACCATTGGTGTGAACTGGATCTACAAGGGAATTTAAGCTTTTGATTCCTATCAAGTTGGAGGCCCAAACAACACATAACAAGCTGTCAAAACCATGTGGAGTATTTTTGGATTAAATCTTGGCTTAAAATAGAAAGAATACATATATTTCCAAATCAAATATTTCCCTTGAATACATATGATATGGTACCATATTTATTACCCTAATTTGGTACCATATATATGTACAAGCAAATCAGACCTAGAACACACGCTACAACTGCCTGAAAAAAGCTCCCAAAAATTCCAAAAAAATTCAAAGAAGAAGTGAAACTCATATATCACGATTCAACTTCCCTCGATTCATTTCAAAGATTTCATCATCATCCTGAGGATCCTAGGAGTGCATACCATCCCTCCTCGACGCTTAAGGCATCCTAAAATAAGCTGATCTCGTTGCTCTGGTAGGATAAAATTCTCACACTCTAATATTTCAGTTCATGCAATTTAAATGGATTTGATGCATAGATCCATATTCATGTTGTTGTTTAGATTTGTTTTGACGTAGCACATGCAAGTTTTAAGGCAGGAATTAAGAAACACCATTGTTTGGGCAGCCTGCAACGTTTTGGTCGTATCTCTCTGTACAAGCACTTTCGGTCTAAACCAATGCCATGGTTTTAACACCTCAACATTTTATGATGTTTCAAATATATTGTTTTCTTGTTGTTTGTATTAATGAATGAACAGATTGCCCAGTGGTGAAGGATGCGCGTGTAAGCTTGGAGAGCCTAAGTTTGATCCCCAGGTTTTTTGTGTTTTTTATCATTCTTTTTTTCAGATCCAACGTAGCATGTTTCATCATGCCTACCATGCCCCTTCAACTCTCAGCCACAAGATTTGTACAGATCTGACCCAACGCGCCCAGGAATGTCCCCTATGGTGCAACCCCAGGAGCCAGGCCTCATAGGATTAGATGCAACATTAGGCTCCATGATTTGGGCCTTACAGAAATTTCAGAATGCACGTCCTTTTTCACTTTAGTACCAGGCCCAATTTATTTTCTTTTCTTCACTTTATTTTATTTATTTAATTGTCTTATGTTTAAAAAATCATTTTATTTAATTAAAATCAACAAAATCATAAAAAATATTAGACTTAGGATTTTCTAATTAATTTTAATTTTGTAAATTAACTTAGTTAATTGTTTTGGTTTTATTTCATTAATTTAAAAATAATTAGAACTAGGTTCATTTAACTTAATTATTTTCTTAACAAAAATCAACAAAAAATAATGTTCTTTTACTTAGAAACATTTTAGGGTTTTAGACGTCTTTTCTAATTCGCGCGCATTTATTATTTTAGCATTGTTATTTTTATCATTAATGTATCTGCTTATGTGTTGTGATAGAATAACTAGGACATTTAATATTTTCCCCCAATTTTAGACTTGTAAATTTCCCCTCTCCGAAGCCATATAATAGTTAGGTTTTAATTTCCAACACTGATATTGAACTGTTAGATGTATGCCTAATAGGATTGCATGACAAGAATTAAAAAAAAAACACTAGCAAACCTAATGCATAGACTAAAATAACTGAAAACAATACAATTGCACATGCGCACCTCTAGGGTACCCCACTTCGGTTGCCTTCGGAAAAACTGTCACAACTCTCAAAACGTGAGAGATTTTAGTGGCTACCCTACGGTTTAAAGATCATAAGTCCCTCGATGACCCTCTCGACGTTGCCTTGGTAAAAATTGATCTTAAAACCATAGGGTAGTTACTAAGGTTTCTTGCTCAGTTGCCTTCGTGACTATAAACGTCCCTTCAAATATCCCTCAAACATCCAAAGACTAGGGCTACCCACTCACTAATAGTAAGATAGCACTGTCTAAAGGAAAAGATGAAAAGAACGACCCTTTCGAGTAAAGGTAGATAGTTCCTAGATGCTATGCTCAAACAACTTTTACACATACAACACTTTCAAAAACATTTTCAAAACGCTTTATCAACACCCTTGAGTACTGATACAAGAGTTATCATAAAGCAAACTTCCTTACTATTGGCATTTCAAAATACTTTTTCAAAACACACAAAGCATACGGTATTTTTTTCAAATGAGCTAGCATCTAAGAGTCCGTAGATAACTACGGATGGAAAGGGTACTAACACCTTCCCCTTCTATAATCTACCCCCATACTCAGACACAAATCTCGAACGGTCTTTTTCTATTCTTTTCACCCTTTACTTTGGTGGATAAAACAAAATTCAGTGGCGACTCTTGCTTACTGCAACATTTGCAAACACAAACGCAAAACCAGTACAACAGTCGGTTCTGCCACCGTATCACAGAACTGGCGACTCTGCTGGGGATATACTTTATAAAGTGGGGTTAACTTAGGGCTTAGTTCATTTTAATTTTCTTTCATTGTGTGTTTTGTATGCTTTACTTTTGAGGGGTTGTTTGGGTTGTTACTAAAGATCCTACACCCGAATCTGGGGCACCTTATTAGGTAAGTAGCAATATATTATGGAGGTTGTATGGTGTGGACCGATACAGACGAAAAGGTGGCTACGTTAGTGCGATACTCTGGATTACTCTAATGTTCCTTGAGTAAGTCAGGGATAACATTAGGCTTCCTCATAGTGTCACTAAGCGCTAACTGACCTTTAGAACCTTTAATCGACTCATACTAGCCATTAGGAAGTAGTGAGATAACCGACTTTGGTTATGACTGAAGACTAGTAGATACTCGATGCTACACTCATTGAAATTAGACTTTCGGGATATTTTGGCCACAATACTCTAGTGCTTGAGCTGAAACAATGCCTGAAGGGAAGGTCAGTGATATGAGACTGATTAGAACCCGATTACTATTACTAGGACATGTTGAGCTAACTAAAACATCAAGAGGGTACTTACCTACAAACTCCATGCAAGCCTGAACCTAAGGCTATTTGTGTGACTTGCTTGCTTTCATTATCTAACAACTTGAACTCCTTGCAAGGTTTTGTTTGTATCCATTATCTAACGATGTGATTTCCTTGCAGGACTTGTTTGTAGTCATTATCCAATAACCTGGACTTCTTGCAAGACTCACTTGTCTTCATCACCTTACACTTTTTCTTGATGCATAACATACACATCATAACATCATGCCATAGAATTTCCTTAAACATTTCAAGGATCTCAAGGGTCTGTGATGCAGGTTATGATGAACCAGACGTCTAGCAAGAGGCAATGAGATTTATTTTCCTCTAGCCAATACCGTCAAAAGACCAAAGCGCGATAACTTGAGTTAGAGGATATGACCCACTCGACATGGTGATCTTGATTCTTGTAGAAGGACCTTCAACGATACGAAGTTCTTCAATCAAAGTTATAGTTGGATTCTAACAACTTCTTGTGTTTACCTCATGAGATCCTTGAAAACATTACATGCATGTCATATCATAAGAGGTCTTCCAGTACAGGTTTCTCATTTTCTCGCTGTTTATTTCAGCAAGGAAAATGGATCTCAAACATAACAACAGAGATCTCCAAACTCAAGATGCACAGTTCAAGGAAATGTTCCTAAATTTATTCAAGGGGCAAGAAGAATTGAAAGCACTCCTTGTTGGGAACTTGACCAAGAAAAATCCTGACAACAACAAGGATGTCCAGTAGAAACAACTGCCAACTGAGATAGAAAGGATGAGAATCCAGATGAGTAGTCAGATGACTCTTATCCAAAGTTTATCTTGGGAACAAGAAGAGTTGATGACTCTCATCAGCAAGCATCATCAAGACATATACGACCATCTGGGGAAAACTACTAGAGCTTGGGGCCTAATCAATGATCAACCTCTCTTGGAAGATAGGGAATTGGGTGACATGCTCATGCGGGAGCATGTTGAAACTAAACTCAGGAGCAGTGAAATTCAGGAGACTACATCTTCAAGTATTCAGAAGAGACCATACCACGGAAAGGAGGAGTCCAGTATTGTGTATGACTATAAAAGCCGCAATAAGAGTAATCTCAACCAATCTGTGGGGGCAGTGTGGATCTCTAATCCAACATCGGTGCAACAATAACAACGGGGTAATCAGCGAAGGCAAAATGAGCCCAAGAGACAGTTTACCAAAATCAACATGCCTTTGTCTCAAGCATTGAAACACATGTTGAGGATGAATCTGATTACAGTGATAGAACCTTATCCAAACCCCAAAACTTCTTCTCCTAAGTACAATCCCTATGCAAGGTGTGCATATCATTCTGGAAGTCATGGACATGATACTAACGATTGTTGGGCGCTGAAGTTCCAGATTCAAAATAAGATTGATGCCAAGGAGATTAAATTCGACCCTCTTGAGACTCCCAACGTGATCACTGCTCCCATGCCAATTCATGGCCAAGATTGAGAGTGTTTAGTTTCATTTGAATTTTCAAATTGTAATTTTCTTTGGATTTTTCAAACACTTATTTATGTCAAACTTTGTAATTCCATTAATGCATTGCATATGTTTGTCTTAAATTAACCCATTCGTTCTCACTATGCTGAAACTATGCCTTTATTTCCTTTTTGTGATATTTAACTCTCGATTGAAAGCTGTAAGCCTTTAGAGGGAGGATGACGAAATAATACCAAAATATCTACAGTATGCTTTTAAAAAAGACCTTGCTGAAGATGTACAAGCGTTGTTCCAAATCCTAAAGAGTGGATTTATAAGGAATATAATCCCTAGTCATCCCCTTTGAGCAAAAGAAGTAGGAGTTTTCTTTTTCACTCAAATTGAAACCTTTAATCATAACCTATGGAAGGGTAGTTTCTCAGTTAATTCAACAGTGCATTCAATCGGAAGCTTTCCGTTCGTGCATGACGAGTAGTGTCGGAGGTATCCTTCCAAAACAAAAGATGGTGATGGTTCCACATGACCATTAAAACAGGCAGTCATCATCTCTCAAAAGAAAAGCCCACTAAGTCAAAACCTATGAAGGAGACTTAAGAAAAAAAACTAGGGCATCTCGCTGACTGTAATCACAAAAGAAACAATTTAGGAAAAAGGTAGGGATAATAAAATATAAAAAAAGAGGTCGCTACAAAACCTCAACAAAAAGAAAAGGTTAAAAAAATGACTTCCTTCTCAAATAAACTTTCAGTATCCGAAACATCACCGAAAAATTAGGTCTAGGATTCCAGACTCAATTGGGATTTAAACGCACAATTAACTGAGTATATGACTGAAGAACATCACGAAGAATGGGTTGGGTACAAATAAACTTTGAGCCTTATCCTTTATTTCTTAAACCGTGAACCATGCCACGCTACAACCCTTAAAAGTCCTAACTGAAGCATGGGTTAGTTCGAAAGCATACTGTTAGAAAAGGTATCTTGACTTCTGTAAGGTTTGCTATAAATCCTGAGCTGATATCACATTCTTGCAAATTTTGTTTTACTAAAAAAATGCTTTTTCAAAAACATCGAGACAGACATAAGCTTTGCATTTTCTAATACCACTATTATAACTAATTGTTCAACAATAGAGAAATTCACACGACGAATATTCAATGAACAAAAATCCTCTCAATGAACAAAATCACATCAGATGGAAAGACATTTTCAATAACATACATTTCATAATCAAGGGGCATGGCATGTTATCCAACTGATCTAGGGGCATTCGATCCAAGATTAAAGGAATCCCTCAAAAGCGCTGAATAGCAGGGGTAGACCTCCATCTGAATCACTTGGGACATTAAACAGGAAGGGCCACATGCGATCAAGAAAACATTTTCTGGCAGTGCTGCAACACTTACTACTATGGACAGTGACAATTTTCCGCATCTTGTGAACGTGGATATAGTCAGAAAATACTATGCATTAAAAAAGACCCGCTAGGTTGACTAGCCTAGGCAAAAGTAACGACATCCCGATGAACCAAAGGAGTTAGGGCAAAAATTGGGGATATATAAATAAAACTGTACACCCGACAAGTCGAAAACCTGAAAAGGCGGCTTGGGCAAAAAAGGGTATCCCGGTGGACTGAAAATCTGAAAGGACAGTCAAGGCAAAAGTTAGGGATTAAAATGAACGACTATGTCCTATCATCTCGTCACTTGTCTATCAGTAGAAGGCTTATCACCCGGATCAACATTTACTCAAGACTCCAGGAGTTGGGGTAACATTCAAACCATCCATAAAATTCCAAAGTAACCACCCCTAAGGGACTACCTTCGCAGAGTTCGTCATCAGTAAGGATACATTCCCTAGTAGGTACAAAGACAGACGTCCTCCTACAAAGTCATTGCTAAATTTTTAGCATACAGCCTAATGATGCCAGGTGTTCCAATACCCCTTACAGAGCAGGGATCTCCAATCATCTCCACAGTGTCTGAAAGAATTCTTCAGCCTGACTCATAAATTTCCTGGGTTCCCCAACAAGGCTCCATAAAAATCCCCAAGCGATTTGCGGAGTTTCCTTTCCCCAATAGAGTTTATTTCTCTAGTAAAGGAATTACATCTCCAAGTATTTTAACTTCAACAAAATTTGAAGATTTACATTCTTCATCCCCAACAACAATTAGGGATTTATTTCCCCTAGTTCATCAACACTGCAATAGAATAACTTATACATTCATACATTGCATTCATACATCATTTTACAAACATCATAGCATATTAACTACAAATTCATATATCACAATCTCATTTATTTTGAGATCATCATGCAATTCATACATCATGACATCGCATGAAACTGACTTTACCTTTTCAGGTTGAATTTGCAGACAGACAAATACTATTAACTTATGTATAGCAGGTAAAAGATTGATTCTCGAAACCAGACGGGGAAACTATCTACACGACCAAGTGGTATGAACTCCCAAAGCAGGACGAGTTTACCAAAAAATATAGCAGGTCAAAGATTAATGCCCGAAACCAAACGGGGAAACTATCTACATGACCAAGTGGTATGAACTCCTAGAGCAGGACGGGTTTACCAACAAATATAGCAGGTCAAAGATTAATGCTGGAAACCAAATGGGGAAACTATCTACACGACCAGGTGGTATGAACTTCCAGAGTAGGACGAGTTTACCATCAAATACAATAGTTCCAGATTAATTCCTGAAACCAGACAGGGCAACTATCTGTGAACGACTAATTATGGATCAACTCCCGAAACAAGACGGGGCAACTATCTACAAGATCGGGTTAGAGATTAATTCTTGAAACCAGACAGGGAAACTATCTCAACAACCAGAAAAAACAAAGTTCCAGATTAATACCTGAAACAAGACAGGACAACTATCTGAGATCAAATGATCATAGATTAATACCTGAAACAAGACAAGACAACTATCTGCATGAACAGATTGAAGATTGACTCCTGAAATAGGATAGGGAAACTATCTTTCTTTCTAAGGTCAGAGATTAATTCCTGAAACAAGCCAAGGAAACTATCTCTATGACCAATAAAAATAGTTCCAGATTAATACCTGAAACATGACAGGACAACTATCTGTGAACAACTGATTATAGATTAATACCTGAAACAAGACAGGACAACTATCTACATGAACAAATTGAAGATTAACTCCTGAAACAGGATGGGGAAACTATCTTTCTTTCTCTAAGGTCACATATTAATTCCTGAAACAAGCCAGGGAAACTATCTCAACAACCAACAAAAGAAAGTTCCAAATTAATACCCGAAACAAGACAGGACAACTATCTGTGAATAACTGATTGTAGATTAATACCTAAAACAAGACAGGAAAACTATCTACATGAATAAATTGAAGATTAACTCCCGAAACAGGACGGGGAAACTATCTTTCTTTCTCTAAGGTCAAAGATTAATTCCTGAAACCAGACAGGGCAACTATCTCAACGACCAACAATAGAAAGTTCTAGATTAATTCCTGAAACAAGACAGGGAAACTATCTGTGAACAACTGATTGTAGATCGATTCCAGAAACAAGACGGGGCGACTATCTACAAGATCAGGTTAGAGATTAATTCCTAAAACCAGACATGGCAACTATCTCAACAACCAACAAAAGAAAGTTATAGATTAATTCCTGAAACAACGCAGGGAAACTATCTGTGAACAACTGACTATGGATCAATTCCCGAAACAAGACAGGGCGACTATCTACACGTCCAGATGAAGCAACCCTACCCAGACTCCTTCTAATATATTTCCATATGCAGCTTTACACGGGCTCATCCCAAAGCAATCTTACACGGGTTCCTTCTCATAATCTTCAGAGGCAGCTTTACACGGGCTCATACTGAAGCAATCTTACACGGCTTCCTTCTCATAATTTCCAGATGCAACTTTTCACGGGCTTATCCTGAAGCAATCTTACACAGGTTCCTTCTCATAATTTGTAGATGCAGCTTTACACGAGCTCATCCTGAAGAAATCTTACACAAGTTCCTACTAAGACATTTCCAGATGTAGTCTAATGCATGCTCATCCTAAAGAAGCCTTACATGATTGCCTTCTAATACATTTCTGGACGCGAAAGCCTGGACTCGACCAGATAAAAGTTCAACTCACTAAAGCCTGGACTCGACCATATGACAGTATACCTCAAGGTCAAGTTGAAGCCTGGATACGACCAGATAACAACTTAATTTCTGAAGCTTGGACCCGACCAAATAACATTTCAACCTCTTCAATTACTATAAAGCCTAGAAACCAACCAAATAACAGTTAATTTCATATTCCCCGACAAGTTACTATGAAGCCTGGAATGCGACCAGATAACAACCAACGTTATTATCTTTAACAAATTACTATGAAACTTGTATTTCAACCGGATAAACTGCTAGACTCTATTTCCCCACATAGTTTTCCTTAAGAAAAAGAACAGAAATCAACATTCCCTAGCGGAGTCCTCCTCAGACAACAGGAACATGAATCCTCACTAAGAGACCTCTTATGAAGTCAGCATCTACTTTGGATGGCATCTTTAAGCCTATCTCCGACAACTCTCAGTCATATTCTCCAAATGGCATCATTAAGCCCATTCCCCAATATCATTAACCAACAGTTTTTCTTCATGTATATGTGAGTGCAAATTTCTGGGCACTCTAGTGTTCAATCATCTTCCACCTTCATGTTAATGAAAGGCAGACAAGCCAATCTAAATCCTCACGTTTAAGAAGATTGAACAAGGGCAACTGTTGTACCCCAAAATTTTCCCTCCCATTTTTACTCAAGACATGCCCATTGAGGTCCTCAATTGCTCAAGGTTGACCAATAATTTACCAGACAAATTCTCCTCCTAAGCAATGGATTTCCACCTAGGGTTTCATTTCTCACAAAGAACTTTGGTTTGCAGAAGCTTCAAATGATTTCCATGGCACCCTATATGCCTCACCATAATGGAACAACTAAAAGAAAGAAAAGAAGTGTACATAACAAGGTGTAGGTCGAAAGCTGAAAATATGCGTAAGAGCTTTTGGGTCGAAGCAGCTTCGACAGCAGTATGCAGTCTAATTTGATGCCCAACGAAGCACTAGGATCGAAGGAAGGATAATTCGAAAGAAAGCATGAGGAGTATTTTGTGAAGTATTCGATTGATGAAGAGATATTAAAGAGCATCATCGAAGGGTTTATTTTCGAACCATGGAAATATAAGTTATCCGAAGCATTACAAGGAAGACACGCTTCGACTGACACGTTGTTTGAATTGACGGTTCGAAAAGAAGAAGATTTTGAATTCAAAAGCTTCGATCTTATCCAAAGAAACACATGGAAGTCTAATGGTTTGAAAGATTTTCAACCTTCAAACATGATGTGATCGAAGGACAATTAGAGACAAATCAACCAAATATGATCCATCTTAGAGTTTTGTGGTCAATGTGTTTCAGGCATGTGCCTGAACAGGCAAGGAAGGAGTTGGGTGATCAAAGTAAAGTCTTGGTGCTCATAGGTTATCCTTCGATTAGCGCATACAAGTTGTATTCACCAATAAAAGGTGAACTAGTGATCAGTAAAGATGGTCTTGTAAACGAAAGCAAAAGGTGGGATTGGAGTCAAAACTGTGTTCGAAGGAGGTGAGCAGAATGAAGCTTCGACACAGTCACAACAGTCACAACAGTGTTCAAAGGAGGTGAACAAAATGAAGCTTCAACGAAAGGAAATCGAAAGGAATAAGAATTGAATTCGACTAGGCTGTTTGGATATGAGAATTTTCCATATTAAAAAACCAATACAGATGGACTCAATCGAAGAAGCCACGATGATGAAACTTTAAGCAATTCGAATTGGAGCTTAGAGCCATCGAAAGGAGAAAATCTTGGGAGCTTGTTGAAAGAGACAACATAAGACACCATTGGTGTGAAGTGGATCTACAAGGGTATGTAAGCTTTCAATTCCCATAAAGTTGGATGCCCAAACAACTCATAGCAAGCTGTCAAAACCGTGTGGAGTATTTTTTGATCAAATCTTGGCTTAAAATAGAAAGAATACATATATTTCCAAATAAAATATTTCCCTTGATTACATATGATATGGTACCATATTTTTTAACCTAATTTGGTCCCATATATATGTACAAGCAAATCAGACCTAGAACACACGCTACGACTGCCTGAAAAAAGCTCCCAAAAATTCCAAAAAAATTCAAAGAAGAAGTGAAGCTCATATCACACGATTCAGATTCCCTCGATCCATTTCAAAGATTCCATTATCATCCTGAGGATCCCAGGAGTGCATACCAACCCTCCTCGACGCTTAAGGCATCGTAAAACAAGCAGATCTATTGCTCCAGTAGGGTAAAATTCTCACACTCTAATTTTTCAGTTCATGCAATTTAAACGGATTTAATGCATAGATCCATATTCATGTTGTTGTTTAGATTTGTTTTGACGTAGCACATGCAAGGTTTAAGGCAGGAATCAAGAAACACCATTGTTAAGCAGCCTGCGACGTTTTTCGTATCTCCATATACAAGCACTTTTAGTCCAAACCAAATGCCATGGTTTTAACACCTCAACATTTTATGATGTTTCAAATATATTGTTTTCTTGTTGTTTGTATTAATGAATGAACAGATGACCCAATGGTGAAGGATGCGTGTGTAAGCTTGGAGAGCCTGGGTTCGATCCCCAGGTTTTTTGCATTTTTTCTTATTCTTTTTTTTAGATCCAGCGTATCATGTTTCAGCGTGCCTACCATGCCCCTTCAACTCTTAGCCACCATATTTGTACAGATCTGATCCAACGCGCCCATGAATGTCCCCCATGGTGCAAGCCCAAGAGCCAAGCCTCACAGGATCAGGTGCAGCATTGGGCTCCTTGATTTGGGCCTTATAGAAATTTCAGAATGCACCCCTTTTTTCACTTTAGTACCAGGCCTAATTTATTTTCTTTTCTTCACTTTATTTCATTTATTTAATTGTCTTATGTTTAAAAAAATCCTTTTATTTAATTAAAATAAAAAAAATCATAAAAAATATTAGACTTAGGATTTTATAATTAATTTTAATTTTGTAAATTAATTTAGTTAATTGTTTTGGTTTTATTTCATTAATTTAAAAATAATTAGAACTTGGTTCATTTAATTCAATTATTTTCTTAACAAAAAACAACAAAAAATAATGTTCTTTTACTTAGAAACATTTGAGGGTTTTAGACATCTTTTCTAATTCGCGTGCATTTATTATTTTAACATTGTTATTTTTATCATTAATGTATTTTCTTATGGGTTGTAATATATTAACTAGGACATTTACTATTTTCCCCAATGTCAGACTTGTAAATTCCCCCTCTCTGAAGCCATGTAATAGTTAGGTTTTAATTTCCCACACTGATATTGAACTGTTAGATGTATGCCTAATAGGATTGCATGACATGAATTAAAAACAAAACGCTAGCAAACCTAATGCAAAGACTAAAATAACTGAAAACAATACAATTGCACATGTGCACCTCTAGGGTACCCCACTTTGGTTGCCTTTGGAAAAGCAGTCATAACTCTTGAAATGTGAGAGATTTTAGCGGCTACCCTCCGGTTTAAAGGTCATAAGTCCCTCATGATCCTCTCGGCGTTGCCTTAGTAAAAAATGATCTTAAAACCCTAGGGTAGTTACTAAGGTTTCTTGATCAATTGCCTTCATAACTATAAACATCCCTTCGAATGTCCCTCAAACATCCAACGACTAGGGCTACCTACTCACTAATAGTAGGATATCACTGTCTAAAGGAAAAGAAGCAAAGAACGACCCTTTCGAGTAAAGGTAGATAGTTCCTAGATTTTATGCTCAATTTTTTTTACACATACAACACTTTTAAAAACATTTTCAAAACGCTTTATTAACACTCTTGAGGACTGATACAAGAGTTATCATAAAGCAAACTGCATTACTATTGGCATTTCAAATACTTTTTCAAAACACATAAAGCACAAGTTATTTTTTTTAAAATGAGCTAGCATCTAAGAGCCCGTAGATAACTACGGATGGAAAGGGTGCTAACACCTTCCCTTTCGATAATCTACCCCCTTACTCAGAAACAAATCTCGAAAGGTCTTTTTCTGTTCTTTTCACCCTTTCCTTTGGTGGATAAAAGAAAAGTCAGTGGCGACTCTTGTTTACGGAAACATTTGCAAAAACAAACGCAAAACCAGTACAACAGTTAGTTCTGCCACCGTATCACAAAAGGTTTGGAAGTTGGAACAATCATTATGTGCAATAGTAACATTTGGAAGAACGTTGTGAAGAGGTAAAGCTAGGGCACAAAGAGGAAGGGGAATTTTTGTTATAGAACACCGAGAAGAATTAAGTTTTCTATTATAATCTAAGGTAAGGGGTATTTATCGTTGTTATTATAATTGATCTAAGGTTTAGATAATTGTAGGTTTGTGTTAGGTTTTGGTTGATTATGATTATGTGGTGTTTGATGATGAATCAATGAAATTATAGTGTGTAATTATAAAGAATTGATGCATATAAAGTATGGTATTCTGGGATGTAGTTATATGATGATACTATGTGAAATACCGATGTTTGGATACCTGTAATAAGGTGAAGTCATAAGAAATTGGAACTAGTTTATGCAGGAAATCGCAACAGGAAAACCTTTTTCGCGGAGTGTCACCGAGCAATGAAGATGTGTTGTCGGGGGATGATGACATTTCTTAGGAGTCTCCAGACGAGAGATGGAGTGAAAGGAAGGGAAAGAAATGTGACACTACTGGAGTGCGTCACTCCAAGCATCGTCTGTCGATGCAAGGGGTGATGGAGGCTTCGCAAGGCGATGGAAGTAGTGTCGTCGGGCGAAGGTGTCCATAATTGAATGGTTGTTTTGGATTTTCTTAAAAGTGCCATAACTTAAGTTTTAGAACTCAGTTTGAGGTGTTGTTCAAATAATTGGATAGCTAACACAATGAACCTTATTTAAGTGGAATAAAGTGAGTAGTAGGAGGTATATTCCTAGTACTTAGACTATGATGAAGCTAGGTCTCCCCGTGTTGGATTACAATGAAGCATGATGATATGATGATGCTTTGTATATTATGATGACATGATGATGCTTTGTTTATTATGATGATATGATGATGTTGTGATGAATTCGTGAATGATGATGCTTTTTGACTAGTTGTGGTTGTATTTATTATGTTGGTCCGTATAATGCATTCATGGCATAGTTTTGGACTTTGGTCCAGTGATATTGTTAGGACTTCGGTCCAGTGATGATGATAGGACAATAGTCTAGTGAAGGCATAAATCCCATAGTGTGGGTTGAGTGCAATATTATGAAGACCTCTAGTTCCAAGTCGGAATTTATCCTATTAGTGGGGATCTTTAGAGAAAATGATGATTGAATCATCAGTGAAGTTTGGGTACAACATGCATGAGTATATGGAGTTGCATTACATTATATGTGACATTGCATAATGATTTTATTAAGTGATGTTGATGATAGGTGTTGTTGCATGTAACACCTGTTATTTAATTAATTATTTAATTAAATTATTTTCGAATTATTCGTTGAAGTTGTGAGATGTTGTGAATTGTTGGCATAAGTTGCTAGATTATTATTAGTTAATTAAGTAGTTGATTAATAATAATAATAATGTTGGAATTAATAGAATATTCGCGTTGGGCCTGTTTTATTGGTTGGAAGTAATATATTGGGGGTGTAAAAGTTAAGCCAATAGGATTAATGGTATAAGGTTAAGCTGACATAATAAATTTGGTTAGTTTGAGAATAGAAAATTGTGGTGTGCTGACTGTGAAAAGCTCCACAGAAGAGGAGCAAGGTTGCACGATTGTCGAGTAAGGTTTCACGGTTGTCGAGCATGGCAAGACAAGGATTTCAACTGGAGATTTGTAGAGCGACCTTTAATCCAGGTAAGGGTGACGTTATGACCTTATAATGGGATTGATGATGGTTGTTATGGGGGACCTGGTCGTATTTATGACTGTTATATGTTGATATTCTATATTTGTTATTGAAGTTTCCCGTTTCTTCATGGTGTGGTCGTTTAGGGAGTTACCGTATGAATGTCTTGTATGATTAATGAACCTGTTATAGGAAGTTTCCTGTCTGTTATGTTATGGGCATTTTGAGTTTTCTGTATAACTGCCCGGTAGAATAGATGAATAGGTTAGTGTAGATTATTACCTGTTGATGTAGTCATTAGGTTGCCGTTGTCGTGTTATTTTGAGCAGTTGGCCGGAAATGATGGATTGTGTTGTGGTGGTCATTATGATGTTGTATTGTTCCAGACTGTTGGCCGAAATTAGTAGTCAAGGAGGATACTGATAGTGTTAGGTGCCGAGAAGCATGTATGCTGCGAGGTGTGCCGGGGAATAAATGTGTTGGATGTCGAACGACATTAGGCTACGGGGCATGCCAAGGAGCACAATACTATTGTCGAGCTGCACGAAGTTGCAGGCTGTGTCGAGGAGCACAAGTTAATTGTTATTTTTCTTAGTTCCCCTGCATGTTGATTTGGTCGATACCAGTGCTGTATAAGTTGTTCTGAGTTATGAAATTTCAAGTTGATGAATTATGTTGAGATGCCTCTAAATGTTGACAGATATTATGTTGTAGGCTTACGACCAAAAGATAATTTATGTTGAGTTTATGTTGAATTTTTGTTGATGTTATAGGCTTAAAGCCAACATTGATTTATGTTCAGTTGTTGTTTGTTGTTGTTGCTGTAACATCCATGTTGTGTCGCATACATCACATATCAAGTTGGAGTTGATGCTCGTCAAGTTGGCCTGGATTGTCAAAATATTAAGTTGAAAGCTTATGCCTTGTTAATGCCTCTATTAATTGGCAGATTATTAAGTTGGGAGTTTTGTTCCATTGGTCCCATATGCATGTGCACTGTAACGAGTCGCATTCCATGTTGCATTATGAGTTATTATGTGGATGAATTAATGATGTTAATGTTTTTAAAGAGCTGCGAAGTGGTGATTTTGTATGGAATGTTTCTGATATATTATTTATAATATGTTCTATTATATTGTCTGATATCTCACCCTTCTATTTGAATGTTACCCATATGTTAGTAACGTGCAGGTAATCTAGAGTGAAGGCAGTTTACCTTCAGTAGTTCGAGTCAGTGTCATTGCTCAGATACATAACACTCGGGGGGGGGGGGGGTGAATGCTTGTTGCTTTATCCTTGTTGTTACTTCAGTTGTTGAAATTTAAGTTGATTTTCGTTAAGTACTTGTTATTTGGATTTGTTTCAGTTGGATAAAGATGTTACATTCTTTTTAGTCAAATTTTTATGATTCCGCTGCATAGTTATGAAAGTTGTTGGTTTTAAAAGATTAATTTATGTTGCTGTTGGTTCATCCAAGTTTAAAGTGTTATGTATCTATGTTAAATGTCATCATTTTAAGTTGAAATTGTAGCATTCCATTTGTATTAGAGCAAGTCGGTTAGAAATGGAAATTTTAAGGTGGAAATAGAAATGGCAAGTCGGGTAGCATTCCATTTTAAAGTGGAAATTTTCTAACTCTGATTTTATATAATCTGTTGGGTAGAAATGGGGTGTTACAAGTTGGTATTAGAGCAAGTCGGTTCATCTGACGAAGTTGATGAGTCGTAGTTTTGTCTAACAATCGAGTATTGTTAACTTGAGTTCTAACCGTTGTTTATGTTGTAGTGATAACATGAGATGGCTGGAAGGAACGATGCTTCCCTTGGCACCGCTTTGGAAGCAAGGACGCATGCTATGGAGAATCAGCCGAACACTGACATGAATGTTGAATCTCATAGCTTGGCAACCTTCCAGAGGGAGAATCTGCCTACCTTCGAGGGTAAGTATGATCCTGACAGAGCGTTAGAATGGTTGAAAGAGATTGAGAGAATCTTTGGTGTGATGTACTGCACTCCAGTGCAGAAGGTTCGACATGGTACTCACATGCTAGCAGTCGAGGCCGATGATTGGTGGTTATTGACTTGTCAAAAATTGGAAGCTGCCGGTGATAATGTCACTTGGGCTGTGTTTCAGAGGGACTTTCTGAGGAAGTATTTCCCTGAAGACGTTCGTGGTAAGAAGGAAATTGAGTTTCTTGAGCTGAAGCAAGGGAGTATGTCGGTTGTTGAATATGCTGCAAAGTTTACTGAGTTGGCTAAGTTCTATTCGCAATATAGCGAGGCAAATGCTGAGTTTTCAAAGTGCATCAAGTTTGAGATTGGGTTGCGCCTAGAGATCAAGAAGGTAGTTGGATACCAGAAGATTCGTGTTTTTACCGATTTGATTGATAGTTGGAGGATTTATGAAGAGGATAATAATTCTCACTATAAGATTGTCAATGAGAAGAGGGGTTAGCGCCAATAGAACCGTGGTAAGTCTTACGATGCCCCAGCTAGTAAAGGTAAACAGAAAGTTGCTCAGGGTCAGAGAACTAGTGGGGGAGATGCTCCTGCTGGTGTGGTTTGTTTCACATATGGGAAAATAGGTCATAAGAGCAACGTGTGTACTGCTGAGGTGAAGAGGTGTTTCTGTTGTGGTAAGACGGGACATGCTATATTTGAGTGCAAGCATAAAGAGATAATTTTCTTCAATTATGGTGAAGAAGGACACATTAGTAATCAGTGTAAGAAACCAAAGAAGGCGCAAACCAGTGGAAAGGTGTTCGTTTTGGCGGAGAATCAGACGACTAACGAGGACATACTCATCAAAGGTATATGTTTCATTAATAGTACTCCTTTAATTACTATTACTGATATCGAGGCTACTCATTATTTTATTGCTGGTGATTGTGTTGAAAGATTGGGTCTTATGTTGTCTTTTATGAATGGAGATATGGTCGTCGATACTCCAGCTAAGGGATCAGTGACTACTTCTATTGTGTGTTTAAAGCTCCCATTATCGATCTTCGACAGAGACTTTGCTGTTGATTTAGTTTGTTTGCCTTTAAGTGGGTTAGATGTTATCTTAGGTATGAACTAGTTAGAGCATAACTATGTTCATATTAACTGTTATAACAAGTCTGTGAGGTTTTCTACTCCAGAAGAGGAGGAAGCTGGTCTATTGTCTGCTAGTCAGTTGCGGAAGTTGATGGAAGAAGAGGCTCAGATTTTCTCGTTGATAGCGTCACTATCTATCGAGAATCAAGCTATATTTGAGTAATTGCAAGTGGTGCATGAATTTCCTAAAGTTTTCCGTGATGAAATTCCTGATGTACCGCCAGAAAGAGAAGTCGAATTTGCTATTGATCTTGTACCTGGTACCATACCTGTTTTTATGGCACCATACAAGATGTCTGCATCTGAATTGTCAAAATTAAAGAAGCAATTGGAAGAGTTACTTGAGAAGAGGTTTATATGACCAAGTGTATCACTGTGGGCGGCTCTAGTGGTTCTAGTAAAGAAGAAATATGGAAGTATGAGACTTTGTGTTGATTATAAACAATTGAATAAAGTGACGATTAAGAACAAGTATCCGCTTCCAAGAATAAATGACTTGATGGATCAATTTTTGGGTGCTCGAGTGTTTAGTAAGATTGATTTGAGGTCGGGTTATCATCAGATTAAAGTGAATGATGAAGATATTCAGAAGACAGCTTTCAGAATGCGTTATGGATATTATGAGTATTCGGTGATGCCTTTCGATGTTACTAATGCGCCGGGAGAATTCATGGAATACATGAACCGTATCTTTCATACTTATTTGGACCGGTTTGTAGTGGTGTTCATTGATGAAATTTTGATTTACTCTAAATTGGAAGAAGAACATGCAGAACACTTAAGAATAGTATTGCAAGTTTTGAAACAGAAGAAGTTGTAAGCAAAGCTGTCTATGTTTGAATTTTGGTTAAAGGAAATTAGTTTTCTTGGTCATGTTATCTCAAGTAGTGGCATTGCTGTAGATCCATCTAAAGTAGATAATGTGTTGCAGTGGGAAACTCCAAAGTCTGCTATCGAAATTAGAAGCTTTTTGGGACTAGTTGGTTATTATAGAAGTTTTATCGATGGTTTTTCTAAGTTTTCACTTCCATTAACTAAGTTGACTTGTAAAGGTAGAGCTTATGTGTGGGATTTTCAATGTGAAGAAAGTTTTACAGAATTGAAGAAAAGACTAATGTCGGCTCCTATTTTGACATTACCTAATCCAGGAGAAACTTTTGTTGTATATTGTGATGCTTCTAAGATGGGTTTAGGAGGTGTGCTTGTGTAGAATGATAAGGTGGTTGCTTATTCGTCAAGGAAGTTAAGGACTCATGAAAATAACTATCCTACGCATGATTTATAGCTTGCTGCAGTTATTTTTGCATTGAAGATTTGGAGGCATTATCTTTATGGTTCTAGATTCGAAGTATTTAGTGACCATAAGAGTCTAAAGTATTTATTTGATCAGAAAGAATTGAATATGAGACAACGAAGAAGGTTGGAGTTGTTAAAGGATTTCGATTTTGGTTTGAATTATCATCAAGGTAAAGCTAATGTCGTGGCTGATGCTTTAAGTCTAAAGACTTTACATATGTCAGCAATGATTGTTAAAGAGTTAGAGTTAATGGAACAGTTCAGAGATATGAGCTTAGTTAGCAAAGTGACACCGCAAAGTGTTATGTTAGGGATGTTGAAGATTAATAATGATTTTCTAAATAATATCGGAGAAGCTCAAGAGTTAGACGTGAAACTGGTAGATTCGATGGTTGGAATCGTTCAATCTGAGAATAGTGATTTCAAGTTAGACGCGCAAGGGGTGTTGAGATTCTGTAATTAAATTTGTATTCCTGATGATGCAAAGATGAAGAAAGTGATTCTCGAGGAAAGTCATAGAAGCAAGTTAAGTATTCATCTGGGAGCTACAAAAATGTATCAAGATTTGAAGAATTTGTTTTGGTGGCATGGAATGAAGAGTGATATGGCTCGGTTTGTGTATGCATGTTTAACCTATCAGAAGTCGAAATTTGAACATCAGAAGCTTCCAGGGTTGATGCAACCATTAGAAGTTCCAAAATGGAAATGGGATAGCATTTCGATGGACTTTGTGACAGAGTTACCTAATACTTTAAGAGGACATGATTGGATTTGGTTCATTGTGGATAGGCTAACAAATTCGGCTCATTTTAATCCTATTAACATCAATTTTCCAATGTCAAAGCTGGCAGAGATTTATACTAGTGTAATTGTAAAGCTGCATGGTGTTCTTTTGTGCATTGTGTTGGATAGAGATCCGAGGTTTATTTCAGATTTTTTGAAGAGTCTGTAAGAAACGTTGGGATCTAAGTTGAGTTTGAGTTCGGCGTATCACCCTCAGACAGATGGTCAAACTGAAAGGACTATTTAGTCGTTAAAAAATTATTAAGAGCATGTGTTCTTGAGCAGGGAGGTTCGTGGGACACTTATCTTCCACTAATAGAGTTCACTTATAATAAAAGTTACCATTCTACTATTATAACGGCACCTTTAAAGCCTTGTATGGTCGGAGATGTAGAACTCCTTTATGTTGGCATGAATCTGGGGAAAGTGTAATGCTTGGACCTGAAATTGTTCGAGAGACTACTGAGAGGGTGAAGTTAATTCGAGAAAATATGAAAGCTTCCCAAAGTAGACAGAAGAGTTATCATGACAAGCGAAGGAAATATTTATAATTTCAAGCAGGTGACCATGTATTTCTAAGAGTTACACCTGAGACTGGTATTGGGCGAGCGTTGAAGTCTAAGAAGTCCACTCCTTGTTTTATTGGTCCATATCAGATTTTAGACTGATTTGGCAATGTTGCTTATAGATTGGATTTACCGCCTAATATTTTGAATTTTCATGATGTGTTTCACGTGTCACAACTCCGGAAGTATATTTCAGATCCATCTCATATGATTCATATGAATGATGTGCAAGTAAGGGATAATCTCACTGTGGAGGTGATGCCTGTACGAATCGTGGATCATAAAATGAAGACTCTAAGAGGCAAAGAGATTACTTTGGCGAAAGTAGTATGGTTAGGAGCTGCGGAGAAAGCATGACGTGGGAGTTGGAAAACAAGATGATGGACTCCTATCCTGAGTTGTTTGAACAAGGTAAATTTTCAAGGACGAAAATATTCTAAGTGGGGGAGAGTTGTAAGGCCCGTTATTTAATTAATTATTTAATTAAGTTATTTTTGAATTATTCGTTGAAGTTATGAGATGTTGTGAATTGTTGGCATAAGTTGCTAGATTATTATTAGTTAATTAACTAGTTGATTAATAATAATAATAATGTATGAATTAATAGAATATTCGCGTTGGGCCTATTTTATTTGCTGGAAGTAGTATAGTGGGGGTGTAACAGTTAAGCCAAATAGGATTAATGGTATAAGGTTAAGCTTACATAAGAAATTTTGATAGTTGGAGAATATAAAATCATGGTGTGCTGACTGTGAAAAGTTGCGCAGAAGAGGAGCAAGGTTGCATGGTTGTCGAGTAAGGCAAGACAAGGATTTCGTCCAAAGATTTGTATAGAGACATTCAATTCAGGTAAGGGCGGGGTTCTGACCTTATAATGGGATTGATGATGGTTGTTATGGGGGACCTGGTCATATTTATGTCTGTTGTACATTGATATTCTAGATCTATTATTGAAGTTTCCCGTTTCTTCATGGTGTTGTTGTTTAGGTAGTTACCGTATGAATGTCTTGTATGATTAATGAACCTGTTATAGGAATTTTCTTGTCTGTTATGTTGTGGGCGTTTTGAGTTGTCTATATAACTGCCCAGTAGAATAGATGAAAATGTTAGTGTAGATTATTACCTGTTGATGTAGTTGTTAGCTTTTCATTGCCGTGTTATTCCAAGCAGTTGGGAGAAAATGATGGATTGTGTTGTGATGATCATTATGACATTGTATTGTTCCAGGATGTTGGACGGAATTAGTAGTCGAGGAGGATACTGATGGTGTTAGGTGCCGAGCGGCATGTAGGCTGCAAGGTGTGTCCGGGAATATTTATGTTGGATGTCGAATGATATTAGGTTGCGGGGCGTGCCCGGTAGCACGCTATTATTGTCGAACTGCACGAAGTTGCAGGCTGTGTCGAGGAGCACACATTAGTTGTTATTTTTCTTAGTCCCCGTGCATGTTGATTTGGTCGATACCAGTGTTGTATAAGTTATTATGAGTTGATAAATTTCAGGTTGATGAATTATGTTGAGATGCCTCTAATTGTTGACAGATATTATGTTGTAGGCTTACGGCCAAAAGTTGTATTATGTTGAGTTGATGTTGAATTGTTGTTGGTGATATAGGCTTATGGCCAACATTGATTTATGTTTAGTTATTGTTTGTTGTTGTTGTTGCTACATCCATGTTGTGTCGTATACATCACATATCAAGTTGGAGCTAATGCTCGTTAAGTTGGCCTGTATTGTCAAAATATTAAGTTGAAGGCTTATGCCTTGCTGATTCCTCTATTAATTGGCAGAATATTAAGTTGGGAGTTTTGCTCCATTGGTACCACATGCATGTGCATTATAACGAGTCGCATTCCATGTTTCATTCTAAGTTGTTGTGTGGATGAATAAATGATGTTAATGTTGTTAAAGAGCTGCGAAATGGTGATTTTGTATGGACTGTTTCTGATATATTATTTATCATAAGTTCTATTATATTGTCCGATATCTCACCCCTTCTATTTGAATGTTACCCATATGTTGGTAACGTGCAAGTAATCTAGAGTGAAGGCGGTTTACCTTCAGTAGTTCGAGTCGGTGTCATTGCTCTGATACGTAACACTCGAGGGGATGAATGCTTGTTGCTTTATCCTTGTTATTACTTCAGTTGTTGAAATTTAAGTTAATTTTCGTTAAGTACTTGTTATTTGGAGTTGTTTCAGTGGGATAAAGATGTTACATTCTTTTAAGTCAAATTTTTATGATTCCGCTGCGTAGTTATGAAAGTTGTTGGTTTTAAAAGATGAATTTATGTTGTTGTTGGTTCATCCGAGTTTAAAGTGTTATGTATCTATGTTAAATGTCGTTATTTTAAGTTGAAATTGTAGCATTTAATTTGTATGTTAGAAATTTTGTAACTCTAATTTTATATAACCTGTTGGGTAGAAATGGGGTGTTACAAGTTGGTATTAGAGCAAGTCGGTCCGTCTGACCAAGTTGTCGAGTCGTAATTTTGTCTCATAATCGAGTGTTGTTAAATTGAGTTCTAACCGGTTTTTATGTTGTAGTGATAAGTTGAGATGGCTGGAAGGAATGCTGCTGCCCTTGTTGCTGCTTTGGAAGCAACGAGGAATGCTATAGAGAATCAGCCGAACGCTGACGAGAATGCTGAATCTCGTAACTTGGCGACCTTCCAGAGGGAGAATCCGCCTACCTTCGAGGGTAAGTATGATCCTGGAAGAGCGTTAGAATGGTTGAAATATATTGAGAGATTATTCCATGTGATGGACTACACTTCAACATATAAGGTTCAATATGGTACTCACATGCTTGCAGTCGAGGCTGATGACTAGTGGCTAGAGACTTGTTAGAAATTGGAAGCTGCAGGTGAAAATGTCACTTGAGCTGCATTTCGAAGGGAATTTATGAGGAAGTATTTCCCTGAAGACGTTCGTGGTAAGAAGGAAATTGAGTTTCTTGAGCTGAAGTAAGGGAGTATGTCGGTTGTTGAATATGCTGCAAAGTTTACTGAGTTGGCTAAGTTTTATCTGCACTATAGCGAGGAAAATGCTGAGTTTTCAAAGTGCATCACGTTTGAGAATGGGTTGCGCCTAGAGATCAAGAAGGTAATTGGATACCAAAATATTTGTGTATTTTCCGATTTGATTGATAGTTGGAGGATTTATGAAGAGGATAATAATTCTCACTATAAGATTATCAATGAGAAGAGGAGTGAGCACCAACATAACCATGGTAAGCCATACGATGCCTCAGCTAGTAAAGGTAAACAGAAAGTTGCTCAGGGTCCGAGAAGTAGTGGGGGAGATGCTCTTGCTGGTGTGGTTTGTTTCAAATATGGGAAACCGGGTCATAAAAGCAACATGTGTACTGCTGAAGTGAAGAGGTGTTTATGTTGTGGTAAGACGGGACGTGCTATATCTAAGTGCAAAGCATAAAGAGATGATTTACTTCAACTGTGGTGAAGAAGGACACACTGGTAGTCAGTGTCAGAAAGAAAAGAAGGCGCAAACCAGTGGAAAGGTGTTCGCTTTGGCTGAGAATAAGATGACTAATAAGGACATACTCATTAGAGGTACATGTTTCATTAATAGTACTCCTTTAATTACTATTATTGATACCGGTGATTTTCATTGCTTTATTGCTGGTGATTATGTTGAAATATTGGGTCTTATGTTGTCTTCTATGAATGGAGAGATGGTCGTCGATACTCCAGCTAGAGGATCAGTGACTACTTCTGTTGTGTGTTTAAAGTGTCCTTTATTGATCTTCAACAGAGACTTTTCCATTAATTTAGTTTGTTTTCCTTTTATTGGGTTAGATGTGATCTTAGGTATGAACTGGTTAGAGCATAACTATGTTCATATTAACTGTTATAACAAGTCTAGTAGGTTTTCTACTCCTGAAGAGGAGGAAGCTGGCTTATTGTCTGCTAGTCAGTTGCGGCAGTTAATGGAAGAAGAGGCTCAGATTTTCTCGTTGATGGTGTCGTTATCTGTCAACAATCAAGCTATAATTGAGGAATTTCAAGTGGTGCGTGAATTTCCTAAAGTTTTCTCTGATGAAATTCCTGATGTACCGCCAGAAAGAGAAGTAGAATTTGCTATTGATCTTCTACCTAGTACCAGGCATGTTTCTATGGCACCATACAAGATTTCTGCATCTGAATTGTTAGAATTAAAGAAGCAATTAGAAGAGTTACTTGAGAAGAGGTTTGTAATACCAAGTGTATCGCCGTGGGGAGCTCCAATGTTGCTAGTAAAGAAGAAAGATGGAAGTATGAGACTTTGTATTGATTATAGACAATTGAATAAAGTGACGGTTAAGAACAAGTATCCGATTCCAAGAATAGATGACTTGATGGATCAATTTGTGGGTGCTCGGGTGTTTAGTAAGATTGATTTAAGGCCGGGTTATTATCAGATTAAAGTGAATTATGAAGATATTCAGAAGACGAATTTCAAAACATGTTATGGACATTATGAGTATTCAGTAATGCCTTTTGGTGTTACTAATGTGCCAGGAGTATTCGTGGAATACATGAACAATATCTTTCATACTTATTTGGATCGGTTTGTAGTGGTGTTCATTGATGACATTTTGATTTACTCTAAATTGGAAGAAGAACATGTAGAACACTTAAGAATAGTACTGCAAGTTTTGAAAGAGAATAATTTCTATGAAAAGCTATCTAAGTGTGAATTTTGGTTAAAGGAAATTAGTTTTCTTGGTCATGTTATCTCAGGTAGTGGCATTGTTGTAGATCCATCTTAAGTAGATGCTGTGTTGCTGTGGGAAACTCCAAAGTCAGCTACGAGATTAGAAGCTTTTTGGGACTAGCTGATTATTATAGAAGGTTTATTGAAGGTTTTTATAAGTTGTCACTTCCATTAACTAAGTTGACTTGTAAAGGTAGAGCTTATGTGTGGAATGTTCAATATGAAGAAAGTTTTACAGAATTAAAGAAAAGATTAACGTCGGCTCCTATTTTGACATTACCTAATCCAGGAGAACCTTTTGTTGTATATTGAAATGCTTCTAAGATGGGTTTAGGAGGTGTGCTTGTGCAGAATTATAAGGTGGTTGCTTATGCGTTAAGGTAGTTAAGGACTCACGAAATGAACTATCCTACGCATGATTTATAGCTTGTTGCAGTTGTTTTTGTGTTGAAGATTTGGAGGCATTATCTTTATGGTTCTAGATTTGAATTATTTAGTGACCATAAGAGTCTAAAGTATTTATTTGATTAGAAAGAATTAAAAATGAGACAACGAAGATGGTTGGAGTTGTTAAAGGATTTCGATTTTGGTTTGAATTAACATCCAGGTAAATCTAATGGCGTGGCTGATGCTTTAAGTCGAAAGACTTTACATATGTCGGCAATGATGGTTAAAGAGTTGGAGTTAATTGAACAGTTCAGAGATATGAGCTTAGTTTGCAAAGTGACACCGCTGAGTGTTATGTTAGGGATGTTGAAGATTAATAATGATTTTCTAGACAATATCAGAGAAGCTCAGGAGTTAGACGTGAAACTGGTAGATTCGATGGTTGGAATCGATCAATATGAGAATAGTGATCTCAAGTTAGATGGGCAAGGTGTGTTGATATTCCGTAATCGAATTTGTATTCCTGATGATACGGAGATGAAGAAAGTGATTCTCGAGAAAAGTCAAAGAAGCAAGTTAAGTATTCATATGGGAGCTGTAAAAATGTATCAAGATTTGAAGAATTTGTTTTGGTGGCCTGGAATTAAGAGTGATGTGGATCGGTTTATGTATGCATGTTTAACCTGTTAGAAGTCGAAAGTTGAACATCAGAAGTGTGCAGGGTTTATGCAACTGTTAGAAGTTCCATAATAGAAATGGGATAGCATTTTGATGGAATTTGTGACGGGGTTACCTAATACTTTAAGAGGATATGATTTGATTTGGGTCATTATGGATAAGCTTACAAAGTAGACTCATTTTATTCCTATTAACATCAGTTTTCCAATGTCGAAGCTGGTAGAGATTTATACTAGTGTAATTGTAAAGCTGCATGGTGTTCCTTTTTGCATTGTGTCGGATAGAGATCCGAGGTTTACTTCAGATTTTTGGAAGAGTCTGCAAGAAGCGTTAGGCTCTAAGTTGGGTTTGAGTTCGGCGTATCACCCTCAGACGGATGGTCAAACTGAAAGGACTATTCAGCCGTTAGAATATTTGTTAACAACATGTGTTCTTGAGCAGGGTGGTTCGTGGGACAATTATCTTCCTCTAATAGAGTTCACTTATAATAACAGTTACCATTCTAGTATTTGAATGGCGCCTTTTGAAGTGTTGTATGGTCGGAGATGTAGAACTCCTTTATGTTGGCATGAATCTGGAGAAAGTTTAGTCCTTGGACCTGAAATTGTTCAAGAGACTATTGAGAAGGTGAAGTTAATTCGAGAAAAGTTGAAAGCTTCCCAAAGTAGACAGAAGAGTTATCATGACAAGCAAAGGAAAGATTTAGAATTTCAAGCAGGTGACCATGTATTTATGAGAGTTACACATGTGACTGGTGTTGGGCGAGCCTTGAAGTTTAATAAGCCCACTCCTTGTTTTATTGGTCTAAATCAGATTTCAGACAGATTTAGGAATGTTGCTTATAGAGTGGATTTACCGCCTAATCTTTCGAATTTACATGATGTGTTTCACGTGTCACAACTCTGGAAGTATATTTCAGATCCATCTCATGTGATTCATATGGATGATGTGCAAGTAAGGGATAATCTCAATGTGGAGATGATGCCTATACGAATCGTGGATCATGAAATGAAGACTCTAAGAGGAAATGAGATTGCTTTGGTGAATGTAGTTTGGTTAGGAGCTGCCGGAGAAAGCATGACGTGGGAGTTGGAAAGCAAGATGATGGACTCCTATCCTGAGTTGTTTGAACAAGGTAAATTTTCAAGGACGAAAATATTCTAAGTGGGGGAGAGTTGTAACGCCCGTTATTTAATTAATTATTTAATTAAATTATTTTCTAATTATTCGTTGAAGTTGTGAGATGTTGTGAATCATTGGCATAAGTTGCTAGATTATTATTAGTTAATTAACTAGTTGATTTATAATAATAATAATGTTGGAATAATAGAATATTTGTGTTGGGCCTATTTTATTGGTTGGAAGTAGTATAGTGGGGGTGTAAAAGTTAAGCCCAATAGGATTAATGGAATAAGGTTAAGCTTACATAAGAAATTTGGATAGTAGGAGAATAGAAAATCGTGGTGTGCTGACCGTGATAAGCTGCACATAAGAGGAGCAAGGTTGCGCTGTTGTCGAGCAACGTTGCACAGTCGTCGAGCAAGGCGAGACAAGGATTTTGGCCAGAGATTTGTAGTGCAACCTTCAATCCAGGTACGGGTGGGGTTCTGACCTTATAATGGGATTGGTGATGATTGTTATGGGGGAATTGGTCATATTTATGACTGTTGTACGTTGATATTCTGGATTTGTTATTGAAGTTGTCCGTTTCTTCACGATGTATTCATTTAGGGAGTTACCATATAATTGTCTTGTATGATTAATGAACCTCTTATAGGAAGTTGCCTGTCTGTTATTTTGTGGGCGTTTTGAGTTGTCTGTATTACTACCCGGTAGAATAGATAAATAGGTTAGTGTAGATTATTACCTCTTGATGTAGTCGTTAGGTTTCCGTTGTCGTGTTATTCCGAGCAGTTGTCCCGAAATGATGGATTGTGTTATGGTGGTCATTATGACGTTGTATTTTTCCAGGTTATTGGCCGGAATTACTAGTCGAGGAGGATACTAATGGTGTTAGGTGCCGAGTGGCATGTAGGCTACAAGGTGTGTTAGGGAATAGATGTGTTGGATGTGGAACGACATTAAGCTGTGGGGCGTACCGAGGAGCACACAACTGTTGTCGAGCTGCACGAACTTGCAGGCTGTGTCGAGGAGCACACGTTAGTTGTTATTTTTCTTAGTCCTCGTGCTTGTTAATTTGGTCGATACCAGTGTTGTATAAGTTATTCTGAGTTGAGAAATTTTAGGTTGATAAATTATTTTGAGATGCCTCTAATTGTTGACAGATATTATGTTGTAGGCTTACTGCCAAAAGTTGAATTATGTTGACTTGATGTTGAATTATTGTTGATGTTATAGGCTTATGGCCAATGTTGATTTATGTTGAGTTGTTGTTTGTTGTTGTTGTTGTTGTTGTTGCTACATCCATGTTGTGTCACATACATCGCATATCAAGTTGGAGCTGATGGTCGTTAAGTTGGCCTGGGTTGTCAAAATATTAAGTTGAAGGCTTATGCCTTGTTGATGCTTCTATTAATTGGAATATTATTAAGTTAGGAGTTTTTCTCCATTGGTACCACATGCATGTGCATTGTAACGAGTCACATTCCATGTTGCATTCTGAGTTATTGTGTGGATGAATTATTGGTGTTAATGTTGTTAAAGAGCTGCGAAGTGGTGATTTTGTATGGACTGTTTCTGATATATTATTTATCATACGTTCTATTATATTGTCAGATATATCACCCTTTATGTTTGAAGGAGGTTTACCTTCATTAGTTCGAGTCAATGTCATTGCTCTAATACATAACACTCGGGGGCATGAATGGTTTTTTCTTTATCGTTGTTATTATTCCAGTTGTTGAAATTTAAGTTAATTTTCATTAAGTACTTGTTATTTGGATTTGTTTCAGTTGGATAAAGATGTTACATTCTTTTAATTCGAATTTTTATGATTTTGCTGCGTAGTTATAAAAGTTGTTGGTTTTAAAAGACTAATTTATGTTGTTGTTGGTTCATCCGAGTTTAAAGTGTTATGTATCTATGTTAAATGTCGTTATTTTAAGTTGAAATTGTAGCATTCCATTTGTATGTTAGAATTTTTGTAACTCTGATTTTATATAATCCGTTGGATAGAAATGGGGTGTTACATTGTGTATTGATGATGTTGTGAATGTGTGAGTATAACATGAGGTTATTATGACATGGGATGTATTGCCTATGTGTATATCTATTATATTTAACCCTTATGTATTTTATAATGATTATGATTACTCACCCTTTTTGCTTGGAAATGTTACCTCTATTGGTGGGTAACTTGCAGGTGATCAGGATTAGCCGTCGAAGCATTAGAGAATAGCTTCAGAGTGTGCTTATTTACTTTCAGTTGAATAGATTGGGTCTTGCTCTGATATGTAACATCGGGGTTGAGATTGTTTGAATTAAGAACTTCATTTTCTTTATTATATTATGATATGTTAAGTCACCTTTCACGGTACTCGAGTTATTTTGAATTTTGATTATGAATCATGAAGCATGATGAGAAATTATGATGTATTATAATAAATGTGTTTTGAGCTATGAATTACGTTGTGAGAAGTATGAATATGTCCATTGATTTCTATCCAAGAAGGATTCGTCTTAAATAATTTTGACACCCATGTTACGGAGAAGGATTATATTTTGTATGATGTTTACATGAAGATGTGGTGCCCTTTTGTGGTTTTAACTTGTTTTCTTTTTGTAAAAATTCATGTGAAATATATGTGGGTTTAGAAGGGTGTTACATTAGTGGTATCAGAGCAGGTCGGTCCGTCCGACTAGATTTTCTTATGATATGTATGTCCTGTCTGTCGATTAGTGTTAGTACACATGCGATGCATGTTTCTGGAGTTAGTTTTCTGTGTGTAGAATGGCTAGAAGAAACGATGTTGTACTTGTTTATTCCTTGCATACTATTGCTCAAGATGTGCAACATCAACCCAACACTGGTGGGAATGATGGATCTCATATTTTGGAGACATTTCAGAGGAATCATCCTCCTGTTTCAGAAGGTAGATACGATCCTGATGGAGCCCAGAATTGGCTCGAGGAGATTGATAGGATCTTTTGAGTCATGAATTACACAGAAGCACAGAAGGTGCGGTTCGGTATGAATCAACTGGAAGAGGAAGATGATGACTGGTGGGTTGGCACCCATCAGAGACTGACAACGGTGGGTGAAGCTATTATTTGGGTTGTGTTTAGTAGGGAGTTTCTGAGGAAGTACTTTCCCGAGAATTTACGCGGGAAGAAGGAGATTAAGTTTCTGGAGTTGAAATAAGGGAACTTAACTGTGACTTTGTATGCTTTGAGGTTTGTGGAACTGGCCAAGTATTATCCATATTACAGTGAAGCGACTGCTGAATTCTAGAGGTGTATTAAGTTTGAGAATGCTTTGCATCCAAAAATCAAACATGCAATAGGGTATTAGCAGATCTATGTATTTTCAGAGTTGATGGACAATTGTAGAATCTATGAAGAAGATAACAAAGTTCATTCAGCTCACTACAAGAGTTTGAGCGAGAAAAGTGGAAAGCAATATCAAGACCATAAGACGCCTTATGATGCTCCAACTGAATAAGGGAAACAAAAGGCTTATGATCGGAAGAAGATTAGTGGTGGAGGAGCTCCCGCTTATGTCAAGTGTTATAGGTGTGGTGAATAAGGTCACCATTCTAATGAATGTGAGAATAAGGTGCTGAGGTGCTACAAATTTTGTAAGATGGGTCATCATGCTCCTGAATGCAAGAGCGATGGTCCAACCTGTTAGATGTGGTTCCAGGTACAAGTTCAGTGTCAATGTCTCCTTATAGAATGTTAGCTCTTGAGCTGAGTGAGTTGAAGAGACAACTAAAAGAGATACTCAAGAAAATGTATGTGCGATCGAGTGTTTCACCTTGGGGTACGCCAGTGTTGTTGGTCAAGAAGAAAGATGGAAGTATGAGACTATAAGTAGATTACAGGGAGTTGAATAAGGTGTCTATTAAGAATAAGTGTCCACTTCTGAGGATTGATGATTTGATGGATCAGTTGGTGGATGCTTGTATTTTCAGCAAGATTGATTTAAGGTCGGGTTATCATCAAATTCGTGTTAAACCAGATGATATTCTGAAGACGGATTTTCGAATGAGGTATGGTCATTACGAGTAAATTGTGATGTCTTTTGGTGTATCTAATGTGCCAGGTGTTTTCATGGAGTATATGAATCAAACTTTTCATTCATATTTGGATAAGTTTGTCGTGGTGTTCATTGATGATATTCTGATCTATTCCAAATTCAAAGTGGAGCATGTAGAGAATTTGAGAATTGTGTTGCAAGTGTTAAAAGAGAAGAAGTTGTATGAAAAGCTGTCAAAGTGTGAGTTTTGGTTGAAGGATGTAAGTTTCCCTGGTCATGTGATTTCTAGTGGTGGAATTATCGTGGATCGTTCTAAAGTTGATGTAGTGTTGCAATGGGAGACTCCAAAGTCTGCGACTGAGATTCAAAGATTTCTTGGTTTAGAAGGTTATTACTGAAGGTTCATTGAATGATTCTCTAAGTTAGCATTACCGTTAAATCAGTTGATTCGAAAGGGTCAAGCTTATGTGTGGGATGTTGCATGCAAATAAAGTTTCATAGAATTGAAAAAGAATTTGACGAATGCTCCACTATTAATTTTTCCTAACCCAAGTGATGCTTTTTTGGTGTATTGTGATGTATCTAAGATGGGTATTCATGGTGTGCTAATGTAAAATGGACAAGTTGTTGCTTACTCTTCTAGGCAATTGAAGATTCATGAAAGGAATTATCCTACGCATGACTTAGAGCTAGCAGCTGTGGTGTTTGTGTTGAAGATTTGGAGACATTATTTTTTTGGCTCTAAATTTGAAGTGCTTAGTGATCATAAGAGTCTGGAATACTTGTTCGACTAGAAGGAGTTGAATATGAGGCACATAAGATGGCTTGAGTTGTTGAAGGATTATAACTTTGATTTGAATTACCATGCTGGTAAAGCAAATGTAGTTGCTGATGCATTAAGTAGAAAATAATTGCACATGTTAATGCTTATGGTTTGAGAATTGGATATGATCGAACAATTTAGATATATTAGCTTAGTACGTGAAGAGACTCCCGATAGCGTGAAGTTGGGAATGTTGAAACTGACTAGTGGTATAATAAAAGAGATCCGAGAAGGTCAGAAATATGATTTGATGTTGGTTGACCAGTTGTCCTTGATTAACCAAGGTAATGTAGGTGAGTTCAAAGTTGATGATAATGATGCGATAAGGTTCAGAAATAGGGTGTGTATTCCAGATATTCTAGAACTTAATAGAAGTATTCTCAAAGATGGACATTGAAGCGAGTTGAGTATTCATCCCAGTGCAGCGAAGATGTATCAAGACTTGAAGAAGTTATTTTGGTGGCCTGGTATGAATAAGGAGATTTCCAAGTTTATGTATGCTTGTTTGACTTGTCAGAAGTCGAGGATTGAACATCAGAAGCCTATAGGTATTATGCAACCTTTGAGTATTCCATAGTGGAAATGGGACAATGTCTGTATGGATTCTGTGTCGGGTCTGCCGAACACTGCTAAGGGCAATGACTCAACTTGGGTGATTATGGATAGGTTGACTAAGTCGGCTCATTTCTTACCGATGAAGATCAATCATCCTATGGAGAAGCAAGCTGAGATGTATATTGATGAGATTGTGAAGCTACATGGAATACCTTCGAGTATTATGTTGGATAGAGATCTAAGGTTTACGTCGAAATTCTGGGAAGGAATTGCATAATACTTTTGGTACTAAGTTGAGGTTGAGTTCTGCATATAATCGACAAACGGATGCTCAGACAGAAAGGACTATTCAATCTTTAGAGGATTTGCTGAGGGCTTGTGTGCTAGAATAAGGGGGATCTTGGGATAGTCACTTGTTGTTGATTGAGTTTACATACAATAATAGTTTTCATTTGAGTATTGGTATGGGACCGTCTGAAGTGTTATATGGTAGGAGGTGTAAAACTCCATTGTGTTAGTATGAGTCAGGCGAGAGAGATGTTCTCAAACCTGAGATCGTACATGAGACGACTGAAAAGAATAAGATGATTCAAGAGAGGATGAAAGCTTCTCAGAGTTGTTAGAAGAGTTATCATGACAAGAGGAGGAAGGAAATTGAATTCCAAAAGGATGATCTCGTGTTTTTAAAAGTTACTCCGGTGACTTATGATGGTAGAGATTTGAAGTTGAGAAATCTTATGTTGCATTTTGTTGGCCCGTATCAGATATCAGAGAAGATATGTGAGGTGGCTTATCTGATTATTTCACCGCCGTCACTTGCAAATCTACATGATGTGTTTCATGTGTGTCATTTGAGGAAGTACATTTCGGATCCTTCGCATGTGATTCAAATAGATGATGTACATGTGATAGATAACTTGACTGTTAAAGCATCACCCATGCAGATAGAAGGATCGGAAGTGAAGCAATTTTGAGGCAAGGATATCTCCTTAGTGAAGATGTTATGGGTTGGACCAGGTGGTGAAAGTTGGACTTTGGAACGTGAGGATTAGATGAAAGAGTTTTATCTGATGTTTTTTCTGTCAGGTAATATTCGAGGGAAAAATTCTTTTATGTGGCAAGAGTTGTAACGCCCCGAATTCTAGATTATTTATTTAATTAATTTAGCATGAATATATGAGTCATTGTGAAGTATTTGGTATAATTGATATTTTGGTGTTTTTATGTGAGTCATTGTGATGATCCTTGATGTTTTGATGATTATGATGATTATGTGATGTTCATACGTGTCATGGATACTATTGGGAATTAAGAGGATTTTTGATAATTTAGAAAAATTCGAAAATTAATTGGGATTATTTTAATTAGTAAAATATAGTAATAATAGAGATAGTGGTGATAGGACAAAAGTAGTCATTTGGGAAGAATAAGTGAGGATAATAGTGAAAGGCCATATTAGGGGTCCAAGGGATAAGTTTGGTATAAGGAAGATTTTGGAGTTTGATCGATCATTTTGTGCAATCGTAACATTTGGAAGAACGCTGTGAAGAGGCAAATCTAGGGCACAGAGAGGCAGGATAATTTTTGTGACAAAACACCAAGAGGAATTCAGTTTGCTGCTATAATCTAAGGTAAGGGGTGTTTATCATTATTCTTATAATTGATCTAAGGTTTAAATAATTGTAGGTTTGTGTTATTTTTTGGTTGATGATGATTATGTGGTATTTTGATGATGAATTTGTAAACTTTTGGTGTGTAATTATAAAGAATTGATGCATATGAAATATGGTATTTTGGGATTGTGATACGGTGGGAGAACTGACTTGAGGGTTTGTGTTTATGTTCGCAAATTTTGCGGTTGAGCAAGAGTCGCCACCGACTTTTCTTTTATCCAATAAGGAAAGGTGAAAAAGCACATGAAAGACCTTTTGAGATGTTTTCTTGAGTTCGGGGGGTAGATTATGAAAAGGGAAGGTATTAGCACCCTTTCCATCCATGGTTTTCCATGGGCTCTTAGTTACTTGCTAGATCACTTGTTTTTTGTTTGAAAATTATGCTTTTGTGTAGTCTTGAAAGTATTTTGAAAAGGTGCCATAGTTTAGGCAAACTTTGTAATAGTTCTCGTTCGTAAGAACGTATACAAAGTGTTGAGCTTTTGAAAATGTTTCAAGTTTGGAAAGATGTTTGGAAAGTGTATGTGATTGTTTTGAAAATAGCAAGGATATTTGTTTTGAAATTGAGCAAGTAACAAAAGTAATCTACCTACTCAAAAGGTTCTAGATGTGTTTTTCCTCCTCCATCAGATGTTGCTATCTTACCATTGATTTGGTAAGAAGCCCCATCGTTGGATGTGAAGGGACAGGCGTAGGGTCATCGTATGACCATGATAGCAATGTTGTGAGATGACTTAGCACTTTTATTTAGGGACTAAGATCATTTTGAAAGGCAACTTTTGATAGCGTCATCGAGGGACTATGATCTTTTTTCGATTTGTTTGTGCTAAGACCTCCCACATGCATAACATGGCCATTTTGTAAGGAAACAAGTAAAATTACCCTAAGGGTGTAAGTGTGTGAGTGTTTATTTGATTGCATGCATAATTTGTCTTGATTAGGATGATCTATTTGTCAATTTTCATATATTGTCATACACCCTAATTACTAGCATATATTGAAAGCAATAATAGTGCGAAAATGTAAAGTCCTATGCTATTAAAAAATTTAGGGGGATGGGGGTACATATTCATGAATGGGGGTTGCAAGTTAAAATTCTAGGTTACTATTACAACCCTATTGAAATACATAAGAATGTACAGGAAATGTAAAATGTTTGTCTGCTTAAAAAGGAAAATAACTTTTGTTTAAGAAAATATTTTCTGTGTTTTTATGTTAAAAGAAAATATAACATGCAAATATAAAATATTTTTGGTGTTTTTTTATTAATAATAAAATATAATATGATGGTAAAATAAAAAAAGAAAGAAAACCTAATCAGCGCAAAATGCTGAAAATAGAAGAGGTCAGAAGTTCTGACTCTAACTTGCTGCACAAACAAAAACATGTTAGCAAAAATATGGAAGTTCAGAAGTTCTAGATCTTCTGAGAACTCAGAAGTTTTCAGAAGTTCTGACGCAACTGTCAGAACTTTGCCTCTCTCCATTCCAGTCAGAACATCTGCAACTTGGTTATTTCTTAACAGAACAAGAGTTGCATACATAATAATCATGACAAATTTCATGAAATATCAAAAGCACAAATCATAAGCAACATGTATTTGCTAATTCTAATTTTGAGCCCTAATTACTTTATGAAACTCTGAACTGGGATTCCTTCTACTTAGGCAGGCAGATGCATGAATTTCCAGAAGACATACATCATCAGGATTAGAATATCTACATTGTGCTAAATATGAAAAATCTGATAATGCCTAATCAGTATGATGAGAGTCAGCAGAAAACTTACCTTGTAGCTGGAAAGGATTCTGTGAACTGGAGGTTGGTCTTAAATTCTGGTGATGTTCTGAGTAACTTCTTCACGTACTCAGCAGGATGGAAGTTTACAACTTCTGAGACAACCAATGGGTGAAGTTCTGATCCTTTTGAAATGGATTTTGGAGGAGAATGTGTTACTGTTTGATTACAGAATTTGGGATGGCTTTAATCAAGAATAGTTGAGGAAGAAATGGAGTTTGAATGTAAGGAATCAATGCTAAGATTTTGGTATTTTGTGTTTATAGTTTCCTGGGTTCTTGGAATTTTTGCAGTGGTTCAAAGCTTTCTTTCTCAATTTTCTCGCCTCTTTCACAATTTTTTTTGGCCTTTCTCAGTGGCCAATGGTGTTCTATTTATAGGAAAAGTTTTGCAGTTGGGGCGGTCAAGTGGCACCAACATCGTGTGCTAGATGTTGACTTACTCTTGAAGTAAGCTTAAACAAAGTGGGGGTTCAACGCATTCAAGTTGGATGGTTAACAATGCCTCAGCTACATTTGGCAACGTGAATTAAAGAAAAGTAGAAATAGCGCGTGGGTCTAGCATACTTTTGCATAAAAGTTTGTCTTCCCAAGGAAGTAGGGGTACACGTGGATAGGATTCCTTGGATAAAGACTTCACAAGTGACTGTGAGCATTAAATGGGTTCCCATATGAAACTCTGCATCCTTGCTTAACTCTGGACCAGAAGTTCTGTTTCAGCGTAACATCCAACTTCTGATCTTTATATCTTCTGATTTCAGCGCATTTTGAAGGATCCTTCAGAACTTCCAGTATAATTACAACACACTTTGTTACCTTCTTTGTTTTAACCTTTGCAAACTCTGACTGAACCTTTGTGAACACTGGTCCAGAAGTTCTGACCAAACTCTGTCTTGAGAATATCCAGAATTTGCTGAGTGTGAGCACTGGCCCAGTAGTTCTGAAATTGTCATATTTCTTAAATACTTAGAAAAATTTCTAAGTTTTTAGAATTTGATTCTTCCAAAATAAAATTTGACTTTTGAAACTCTTGATGAAGCAAACTTCATATTCCAACATGTCTTGATGAAATATGATTTTTGAGATTTGATTTTGATCCAAAAGTCAAAGTTAGACTTCTTAGTGTGCAAATGACCATTTTGCCCTTGTGAATGGTCTGCTTGGAAAAATTGACAATTCAAGTCCTGGAGACTTGATGAAAGCAAACTTGAGGATCCAGGGTGATTCCTTGATAAATGAGAGGGAAACTTTTAGGGTGCAATAGCTGCCCCTGTTCAAACTTCTTGAACGTGAAGAGTTAGATTGGCGGATCCGCCATTCGTGATTTGAAGGTGAAAGATGATTGAACACTAGAGTGCCCAGAAATTTGCACTCGAAGATGGATGGTGAATGGGCTTATAGATTCCCTTTGAAGGAATATTGGTAAACGCTGGAAGAAGTATCAACACAAATCTTCTTGTTGATTCATACTAAACTTGATGTTTTATATGTGAGAAAAGGGGTTAGTAAAATTCAGGTGCTTTCATGATGTTCACCAGATGTGGTATCATGCTAAATGCATATGGTATGTACATGCTATGATGTATGAATGTGAAATGTGTGTTTTCGTCTGGGAAAATAAATCCCTGACTGCTGCTGAGGAAATCCAGGGAGGTTGAATCCCTGATTTCCTGTTGGAAATGAAGAACACACATATATTCAAATTTTGTTGAAATGGTGCTTTTCTGGGGAATATCGCTCAGATGTCAGCTGCTATATGGTCGGATCCAAACTTCACAGTTGCTGAGGATAAAGTAGTTGGCTTCCATCTGGTCGGATCCGGGCTTCGTGGCAACTTACTGTAAGAGGAGATGAATTAACTGTTATTTGGTCGGATCCAGGCTTTGCAGAAAATTCCTTGAAATTGAATAGTTATCTGGTTGGGTCCAGGTTTTATAATAACTTGCTGGGGATGCGGAGGTTAACTATTATCTGGTCGGATCCAGGCTTCACAGTAACTTACTGGAGGAAAGGATGAATTAACTGTTATCTGGTCGGATCCAGGCTTCACAGTAACTCTTTGAAGACTGTTATCTGGTCGGGTCCAGGCTTTATGGTCTTTTGGAAAGTTATACTATTATCTGGTTGAATCCAGGCTTCATAGTGTCTTTCCGGGAATCATGGTTAATTGCTATCTGGTCGGGTCCAGGCTTCACAATATACCGTTTGAAAACTGTTATCTGGTCGGGTCCAGGCTTTGCAGATTTCTTTGAGGAGGTCGATTGTTATTTGGTTGGGTCCGGACTTCACAATAAACTGGTTGAAAACTGTTATCTGGTCGGGTCCAGGCTTTACAGATTTATTTGATGATGTCAATTGCTATCTGGTCGGGTCCAAACTTCACAATAGACTTCTTGAAAATTGTTATCTGGTCGGGTCCAGGCTTTGCAGATTTCTTTGATGATGTCAATTGTTATCTGGTCGGGTCCAGGCTTCACAATAGACTGCTTGGGGATTTAGTTGTTATCTGGTCGGTTTCCAGGTTTCACAACAAATCTCTGAGGCTGATTGCTATCTGGTCGGATCCAGGCTTCGTAACCGCTTTCTTGAAAGGATAGAAATGAAAACTGATATCTGGTCGGGTCTAGTTTTCTCATCCATTTGTTGGGGATATAGAGACAACTCTACTAGGGAAAAGAAATTAAACCTTGGTCGGATTGAGTTTAGGTTCTTCTATATGTTTGAAGAGTTAGGCTTTTATCTGGTCGGGTCCAGGTTTCATAGTGTTTTGAGATCATCTGTTATCCGGTCGGGTCCGGGTTTTAGTAATTGAAGAAGTCAAACTGTTATCTGGTCAGGTCCAGGCTTCAGTAATTCAAGAAGTCAAACTATTATCTGGTTGGGTCCAGGATTCAATAATTGAAGAAGTCAAACTGTTATCTGGTCGGGTCCAAGCTTCAGTAATCGAAGAAGTTAAACTGTTATCTGGTCAGGTCCAGGCTTCAGTAATTGAAGAAAATTGTGCTAATATTTGGTCGGATCCAGGCTTCAGTAATTGAAGGCTTTACTGGGAATTAGGGGTTGTGGCCCTGTGATTTGCAGTTATTTGAAAGGGAAATTCAAACTGGAGAATATAGGCTCAGTCGGGTAAGGCAGACTTAGCTTGGGGAGGATACGCCCAACTGGGGATGACGGGCTCAGCCGGGGACGATGGGCTCATCTGGGGAGGATAGATTTTGTTTGGAGAAAATAACTTTGGTCGAAGAAGATATACTCAGCTGGGTAATTTGGGTTCAGCTGGAGAATTTGGACTCACTGGGGAGTTTGTACTCAGCTGGGGAATTAACTCTGTTGGGGATAAAAACCTCGTTTGGAAGATATACTCAGCTGGGTAAGATGGGCTCATCTGGGTAACTTGTGGTGTCTTGATCGTTGTATGTTGAGAAATTTGCACTTGGCTGGGGAAAATTACCCTGTTGGGAAAATAAATCCTTGTTGAAGAGGTGAATTTCCTTTAGGAAGAGATCCCCTAGGCTTCAATCTTGTACAAATTGACTTAGCTGGGAAGAAAGTTGCCAAGAGGTTGAGACACTGGCCGGGGATTATCCCGTGTAAGGAGATTGTGGGAAACTCCGTTGGGGAAAGGTTTATTGTCACCGCCCTGGTGGGGATAATGATGATGAGAGAACTCTGTGGGGCTATTTCACATACATTAAAGAGATGCTTACTACTGCTGTGTGTTGATGCTTTGTTGATGTTGTTGCTTGGTAGGACACATGTTCCAAATAGCTTTAATTATGTTCATATGCATATGTTCATTCAATTTTAGTCATTGGACAAATTTGCATTCAAAACAGAGGTAGAAAATTTTGCACTTCAAAGTGTATTTGTATTAATATTTTGCCCATGAATAAGCGTTTTTTGTACATAGAGACGGAAATCCTAGTAAGAGGAAATCGCCAAAAAGAAAACAAAATTGAGAATGAAAACAAATAGCCATGTGAAATGATCTTATTGCCTTCCAACTCTATTATTTCCCCAATGTCTTCGAACATCCTTTTCCGTTGATCGAAATTGATTGGATTGATCCTGGACCATTTGAACTTGGATCTTGGTGATAGAATTGACTGCGTTGATTTCATGGGACGTAGTCGTACGCTTTTAATCCTTAATTTTTTCCTGGACCGCCCTTTCGGGTTTTTGGTCCACCAGGATACCCTTTTTTGCCCAAGTCTCCCTATCGGGTTTTCAACTTGCCGGGTGTACAATCTTTTGCATATATCCCTAATTTTTCCCCAAACCTTTTGGTTTGCCGGGATGCCCCTTTTTGCTTAGGTGTGTCAACCTAACGGGTCTCTTATGCGTAGTATTTTTTTAACTATGTCCGCATTTACTGGATGCGGGAAATCTTCGCCATCCATGGTAGTCAGCATCATGGCACCGCCAGAGAAAACTCTCTTGAAAACAAATGGCCCTTCATAGATGGGAGTCCATTTTCCTCTGGGGTCACCTTGTGGTAAAATGATGCGTTTTATCACCAAGTCACCAACTTGATATACTCGAGGCTTGACCTTTTTGTTGAAAGCCTTGATCATCCGCTTTTGATACGTCTGGCCATGGAAAATAACAACTAATCATTTTTCATCGATCAAGTTCAGCTGATCCAATCTCGTTTGAATCCACTCGTCTTTGCCTAGTCCTGCCTCAATCATAATCCTTAGTGAGGGAATTTGAACTTCTACTGGCAAAACAACTTCCATGCCATAAACTAGAGAGAAGGGAGTTTCTCCAGTTGATATTCTAGCTGAAGTACGGTAGCCATGTAGAGCAAACAGTAACATCTCATGCCAATATTTATAGGTCACTACCATTTTCTGCATGATCTTCTTGATATTTTTGTTGGCCGCTTCGACTGCGCCATTCATTTTTGGTCTATACGGAGAAGAATTGTGATGCTTGATCTTAAATTGAGTGCACAACTCCCTGATCATGGAATTGTTAAGGTTAGTCCCATTGTCGGTAATGATCCTTTCGGGGATACCATAACGGCAGATGAGGTTGTGTCTGATGAATCGGGCTACCACATTCTTGGTGACTGAGGAAAATGAGGCGGCTTCGACCCATTTGATGAAATAGTCGATAGTAACAAGAATGAAACGATGTTCGTTGGAAGCTATGGGTTTGATCTCTCCGATCATGTCAATACCCCACATTGCAAATGGCCACGGAGCGGTCATGACATTCAGAGGTACATGGACCTTGTCAGCGTAGATTTGGCATTTGTGACAAGTTTTTGAATGTTGATGATAATCGGTCTCGATTGTTGACCAATAGTAACCTGCTCTTAAGATTTTATTAGCCATCGTATATCCACTTGATTGAGTACCGAAAAGGCCGTCGTGCACGTCTTCCATAATTTCCTCTGCCTCCTTCTTATCCACACATCGGAGTAGAGTTGAATCATGGTTGCACTTGTACAATATCCTGTTACTTAGGAAGAATTTGGTCACAAATCTTCGCAAGAACTTTCTATCATTGATAGATGCTCCCTCTGGATATTCTTGTGCTTCAAGGTATCTCATTACCTCATGGTACCATGGATTTTTCACATCGGTATCGAGCTCATAGAAATGTGCAGGTTCATCGAATCTTTCGATTGTAATCATAGGGGCTTCGTTATCCCATCTGACTTTGAACATTGAAGACATGGTTGCCAAAGCGTTAGCCAACTGGTTTTCTTCCCTAGGGAAATGTTCAAAAGTAATCTCTTCGAAGTGAGGAATCATGGATAGCACAAGTTCTTTGTAAGGGATAAGATTAGGGTGTTTAGTGTCCCAATCTCCTTTTACTTAGATGATCACCAAGGAGGAATCTCCAAGCACATCCAAATGCTTGACCCTTAAGTCAATGGTGGCTCTCAGACCTAAGATGCATGCTTCATACTCAGCCATATTATTTGTGCAATTGAAACATAGTCTGGCAGTGAAAGGAGTGTGGAAACCTTCAGGAGAGATGATCACAACACCAATTCCATTACCTAAGGCGTTGGAAGCCCCACCGAAAACCATAGTCCATCGGGATCCTTGTTCAGGTCCGTCATACGGTCTAAGTTTCGCACAGTCGGTCACCAATATAATATTCTCATCAGGGAAGTCGAAGTTCATTGACTGATAATCATCCACAGCTTAATGGGACAAATGATCTGATAGTACACTTCCTTTGATGGCTTTTTGATTTGTGTATTGAATGTCGTACTCAGTCAAGATCATTTTCCATCTGGCTATTCGTCCGGAAAGGGTAGGTTTCTCGAAGATGTACTTGATTGGATCCATCTTGGAAATCAACAAAGTGGTATGAGTCAACATGTACTGCCTTAGCCAGCGAGCAGCCCACGCTAAAGAACAACAAGTTTTCTCGAGCAGTGAATATCTAGTTTCACAGTCGGTAAACTTTTTGCTTAGGTAGTAAATTGCATGCTCTTTCCGGCCAAACTCGTCATGTTAGCCCAACACACACCACATTGAATTCTCTAACACGGTTAAGTACATGATCAGAGGTCTTCCTTCAACTGGTGGCATGAGGATAGGAGGTTCTTGTAGGTATTATTTTATTTTATCAAAGGCAATCTGGCATTCATCGTTCCATCTGATTACCTGATCTTTCTTCAAGAGTTTGAAGAGTGGCTCACATGTGGCAGTTAAGTGTGATATGAAACGGGCAATGTAATTGAGACGACCCAAGAATCCTCTGACTTCTTTTACATAATGGAGGACTGGCATTTCTTGGATGGCCTTTATCTTGGCAGGATCAACTTCAATGCCTTTATTGTTGACAACAAAACCTAGAAGCTTTCCAGAGCGTACTCCAAATGTGCACTTGTTAGGGTTTAACCTTAGCTTGTACCTCTTTAGTCTTTCGAATAGTTTGCGCAGGTGACCGAGATGTTATTCTTTGGTTTTTGATCTAGCAATCATATCATCCACATATACTTCTATCTCATGATGAATCATGTCATGAAATAAAGTAACCATAGCCCTTTGATATGTTGCCCCTGCATTCTTTAATCCGAACGGCATGACCTTGTAGCAGAAGGTGCCCCATTGTGTAACGAAAGTAGTTTTTTCCATATCTTCGGGAGCCATCTTTATTTGATTATAGCCTGAGAAGCCATCCATGAATGAGAAGACTTTATGCTGAGCAGTGTTATCGACTAAGACGTCAATGTATGGTAGAGGGAAATCATCCTTGGGTCTTGCCCTATTCAGATCCCTATAGTCTACACACATGCAAACTTTTCCGTCTTTCTTTGGCACCAGAACTATATTGGCCACCCATTGAGGATAGGATGTTACAGCTAGGAACCCTGCATCAAATTGTTTCATTACTTCGGCTTTGATCTTTTCAGACGTGTCAAGCCTCATTCGACGAACTTTTTGTTTTACTGGAGGGCAGTCTTCCTTTGTAGGAAGACAATGAACCACAATGTCGGTATCCAACCCAGGCATATCCTCATACGACCAAGCAAATACTTCCACATAATCGCACAACATCTGAACCAAACGACTTTTAACACTGCTTTCCAAAGTAACATTGATCCTGATTTCTTTCTTATCTGACTCAGTACCCAAGTTGATAACCTCAATTGAATCTTCATGTGGTTGAATAGCTCTTCCCTCTTGTAATAAGAGTCTGGCTAGTTCTCCTGGTATGTCACAATTTTCCTCTCTTTCGTCTTCGTCTTTGTTGACATGACACTCAAAGTCATAGTTGGCATTAGTAGAATCATTGACAATAGGATCTAGAGTGGATGTAGACCTGTAAGAGTGTGTGTGTGTGTGCATGTAAGATACATGGCTATCTTTTGGAAATGTATTTGAAAGAAAAGAAAGACAACGAACACAAATATTTGAATGCAAAAGAGTCCAATATACTGAATTATCATATGATTAGATGAACGAAATATAGAGCCCTTGACAAAAGGACCAAAGTGCTCCAGGCTAGGCACATGGCTTAAAAGTCATTATCAAAATATTACTGACAACGAGTTCTTGAATTTTATAAAAGCAAAAACAAGTAGATTACTCCTCAATGAAGGAGGTGGGCACAAAGTCCTTTTTATGCCAATTGTTGGGCTTCCCTTTGGTTGTTGGGTAGATCCAGTCTTCAAAAGCAAACTCATCATTAGAGTCTTCTACATCGTTCACTTCATGACTTTTGAGGTGGAGAGGCGGCTTTCCAGTACGAGCACCTCTAATTTCTTTCTGAGCTTTGGAGGTGAAACCTAACCCAAACTTGTCTTTCTTGAACGGGATATCGAGGAGTTGACCCCACATCTCATTGTTTCCTTCTTCTACCACATCACGGACATCCTTAAGAGAAACCATCTTGCGGATAACTTTATCGGTTCTTGGTGTGTTGGTGGAGATTTTGGTGGTGGCCACAACTTCAAACGTCTGGCAAGGAGTTTGTATGAATTCACCATCCATTTCTACATACTTGAAAGAATTGAGATGGCTTACCATAAATTCTTCTTCACCGCAAACAGTGACAACCTTCCCTTGAACTGGATATTTTAACTTTTGGTGGAGATTAGAAGTGACTGCACCTGCCCCATGGATCCATGGGCGCCCAAGCAGGCAAGAATACGCAGGCCGTATGTCCATTATATAGAATGTGAAGTTGAAAATATGTGAACCAACCTTGATTGGGAGATCCACTTCTCCATGAACCATCCTTTTCGACCCATCGAATGCCCTCACCATAATATCACTTGGTTTTAAAACCAAACCTTCACAGTCTAGCCGATCTAAAGAGCCTTTAGGTAACACATTTAAAGATGAGCCTGTGTCCACCAAAACATGTGCCAGAGTGGTCCCCTTACATTCAACAGAGACATGCAAGGCTTTATTGTGATTCCTTCTCATGTGTGTTAAATCAGCGTCAGAGAACCCCAAACCATTGTCGATTGTCAGACTTGCTATGCAGTTCTCAAACTGGTCGGCTGAGGTTTCTTGAGGCACATGAGGCTTTTTCAAGAACTTAATCAAAGCTTGTGCATAGGCTTCGGAACATAGCAATAAGGACAACATTGATATTTTAGAAGGGGTTTTCCCCAACTGCTCTACTATTTTGAAGTCGCTTTTCTTGATGATCTTCATAATTTTATCCATCTCTTGAGTGGATGGTTCTTTCATAACAGAATTTTTAGCAAGTGCCTCTTCCCTAGCAGGCTCACTTTCTTTCTCTTTCCCTCTAGTATTGGCACCAGCATTGCCATTGGTTATGCGGATTGGAACTGTGGTAGTGGTTGGTGGTGAGATAACAGGGGAAAATACCCTTCCTGTTCTTGTGACTTTACTAGAACCAGTAATATTATTAACACCATCTTTATTATCATCAATCCAAGAATATTGCTTTACCCCATGGTAATAAACCTCAACACCATAATTCTACGGTACCGCTTTGTCAGAGGTGTATGGAACAGGTCCGACAACAGTGATTATGAGAGGAGCAATGATTGGTTCATTCGAAATCCTGATAGGACCTTTGGATGAGATCCTAAGAGGTTTGTTTGAAATTGTTATGATGGCCAAATCTTCAGCTTTGTCGATTGAATTTTTGATGGCGGGGATCTTTTCGAATAGAATTTCACGGATATGTATTAGGCGATGTATACCTTTCTTCAGTTCTTCACACCCCTCGGATTGTCTTATACAGCCCACACATTCTTTTTCACAGCCATGGAAAGTCCTAGCTTTCAACAGATTGTTCTTAATTACATTCACCAGAGTATTTAATTCTTCAATAGAGGCAATGAAAATTGTATCTTCGACGACATTAACACCTTTGTCGTGCTTCGGCATTGGAGCGGTAATTAAATTTGGCGTCAGGGGAGGATCGAATTCAATAGTCTTGTTGTCAATTAAATCCTGGATTTTGTTCTTCAAAGCTCAACACTGATCAGTCTCATGCCCAGGGCTGTTTGAATGGTAAGCGCACTTTGCATTTGGATTATATCTCAGTGACGAGGTGTCGGAGTTGGCAGGAAGATCCCGTAATGTCACTAAGTTGGCCCTGAGCAGATGTTGAAGGCCTTGAGATAATGACATGCCTAACCTTTCAAACTGTCTTCTTGGAGCTTCAACACATTGATGATTGGCAGATGGTCTTTGAGTAGCAATTAGATTGGAGATTCAGACAACATTGACAGACAGATGATTGTTCATTTTGGTATGGGCCTTTTCTCTATACACATCATTAACTTCTTTCTTCGCGACGAAAGGTTTCTTGACAGGATTGAGAGTGGAAGTAGATGCCACATAGATATTTCCACTTTTAATGCCACTTTCAACTCTTTCACCTGTTAGGATTAATTCGGTGAAACCAGAAGAAGAGCAGCCAACCGATAGATTAAAGAAAGGACCAGATAATGTGCTCATGAACATATCAATGTGTTCCCTATCAGTCAAGGGAGGTTGGAACCTACTAGCAAGGTCTCTCCACTTCTGCGCATATTCCTTAAATCCCTCATTTTTCCCCATGGTCATACCTTGCAATTGAACCCTTGTCGGTGCCAAGTCGGTGTTGTACTGATATTGATGGTAGAAGGCAGTAGCTAGACCCTCCCAAGTATTGATGCGAGATCCATCCAACTGATAAAACCATTCAAGTTGTGTTCCAGCCAAACTCTCTTGGAAAAGTGAATCCAGAGTTTTTTATCAGTAGTGTGCGGTTGTATCTTGCGCACATAGGACTTCAAATGGAGCTTTGGGCAAGAAACCCCATCATATTTTGCAAAGGTTGGTATTTTGAACTTGTGGGGAATGACTACCCCAGAGATTAAGCCCAAATCGTCAAAATTTAAACCGGGCATAGCTTGGATTTCAACCGCTTTCAACTTGTCTTTTAGCTGCTTGTATTTGATGTCTGTGGGTGGATATTGTTCATTGAAATAATCATCATCAGATTCATGGTCATTGATACAGTCGGTTGAGTACTCTTGACCTCTCCAATTTGGTTCTCGTCCTCTTCGAATGAATCTTCCTCTATTGGAATTTGACGGATTGTCTCCTTGAACCTTTTACCCATGTTGAGTAGAGCTTTCTTCTTTGGATTTTTCTTAGCGGCCAAGAAGGCCCTCATATCCCGCTGCCCCTTGGCCAGGGCGAGTAAAGCTTCCTGAAATTGAGAATTCTGGGCCTGGAGTTTCGTTACAGTTTTCTCTAGATCCATCTTGCTGAAATAAACAGCTGAGAGATAAGGAAACCTATCATGTGGAAACCTGTCATGTCATGATGCATGAATATGCAATATGCAAATGATTTCAAGGATTTAAAGAATTTAAATTTGTATAGACAAAGAGTGAACAAATGTTAACTTTCATTAAAGAGTTCTGATTTGAATACAAATATGCCTCTTGGGCTTACAACAACAAAAATAAGCATAAAGTAAACTCCTAAGACAGAAAAGTTGTGCGCATCCTCTTTGGCACAATGTAGGTGTTTAAACTCCTTTCTTCATGAAGCTCCCTTGTAAGCTCTAATATCTTTCTCTCACCCTCATAGAACTTAGCTTCAAAGGTGTCTCGCTCTCCTTTTAACTGAATCCAGGCGTTTTGCAAATCGTCAAGAGAAGTAGGCATATCAGGATAGAGGATAGTATGTGGAACGTCTCCCTCAACTACTAGCTCCATGATAACAGGTAAGAAGGCTTCATAAGGCATTTTAAGACTCTGAGCGCGAGCCCTCACCCATTTAATATAAGGCTCAAAAGGAATAGAATTCTTACGCCCCAACGTCTTTCTATCAACTTTGTTAACCATACCCCAAGCTCGTATAAATCTTTGACGGTAGCCTTGGGTATCGCTTTCATAGTCGAATGCAATTCCTTGGATGAGTACCTCATGAGGGCCATCTCTCCTGGCGTATCCAAATTGTCGCAAATCTAAACAAGGGTTGTAAGTAATGCCTCCCCTAATGCCAAGTAGAGGGACATAGGGGAATTCCCCACAGCGATCAATGATGGTAATGTCTTCCAAAGAACGATAATACCAACGGATATGAGCATGTGAAAGTGACATCAATCTTTTAGACCACCTCATACCTTGTTCATTATTCACCACAGATCGAGGTAGGTGCGAAATAAACCACCTAGCTAAAAGAGGTGTGCAGCACATCAAAGCCCCTCTTTTCTTCAAAGTGAGAGAGTGAAGAGAATGCAAGATGTCTCCAAGCAATGTAGGCACTGGATTATGAGATATGAAAACTTTGATCGCATTTACATCTATAAATTGGTCAGGATTTGGAAATAGTACCAACCCATATATGAGAAGAGCCAAAATCTCCTCGAAGGCTTGTAGATCCAAAGTATTCTAACACTTTTTAGCCTTTTCCAACAAAAACTTTGTTAGGAACCCTTTGACACCGCTCCTTGTTACCCAATTTACTACTATGTTAGATGGTTGCAAAAGTAGAGCTCGAGCAATTTCCTCAGGTTTAGGGTCTCTTTCAATACCGTTGAAAGGTAACTGATCAAGAATAGGGATCCCCATGAGTTGAGAAAATTCTTCCAAAGTGGGCACAAGTTGGTAATCAGGAAAAGTGAAGCAATGATGCAAAGGGTTGAAGAATTTGACAAGCACCTTCACCATATCTTCTTCAATACTTGAGGTAACCAAAATAAAGATTCGACCATATCTTTTGGTGAGCGAAGAATCTTCAGGGTCCCTTGATACTAAATCCTTGAGTTATGGAGGTATCCTCACAAGACTGACTTGGATAGTACCCCTACGAGCGGAGGCCATGTCCTACAAAACAGAACAAAGATAAATCCAAAAATCCTTGAAATGATTAGTGATTTTTATGATGCTTATGATGTTTATGATGTTATATATAAGTTTATATACAATGTAAACAAGTCCTTGGTTTAGGCTTGCATGGGGTTTCAGGTAAGTACCCTCTTGAAGTTTAGTTGGCTCGTCCTGTCCTAGTTAATAGTAACCGGGTTCTAAGGGATCTCAATATCACTGATCTTTCCCCCAAGTTTCGTTAAATAAGCGATTGAATCTCAATTAAACAAAACTCAAGAGTCAAACCTCAATGAGTGTAGCATCGAGTATCAACCAACTTTGGACTGCACCAAAGTCAGTCATCTCGCTACTTTCTAATGGCCAAGTTGGTCAAGTAAGGTTCTAAGGTCAGTTGATGCTTTACGACACCACGCGGCGGCCCCATACTCTCCTTGTCTGACTCAAGGGTTACTGGTACCAACCAAAGTTCCACATCAACGTAGCTAATGCTTCAACCGTGTCGTTATACCCCACACAGTTCCCTCACAGTTTATTGCTACTTACCTAAAAGGTATCCCCAAATCCGGGTGTAGGATTTTAAAACAAACCCAAACAAGGAACCAAAATGTAAAGCAAAAAAATAAAGCAATGTAAGCAAGTAAATGTGATCTAACCCTAAGGTAACCCCACTTTTAAGAATCATCCCCAGCAGAGTCTCCAGTTCTATGATACGGTGGGAGAACTGACTTGAGGGTTTGCGTTTATGTTTGCAAATGTTGCGGTTGAGCAAGAGTCGTCACCGAATTTTCTTTTATCCAATAAGGAAAGGTGAAAAATCACAGAAAAGACCTTTTGAGATGTTTTCTTGAGTTCGGGGGGTAGATAATGAAAAGGGAAGGTATTAGAACCCTTTCCATCCATGGTTTTCCATGGGCTCTTAGTTACTTTCTATATCACTTGCTTTTTGTTTGAAAATTGTGCTTTTTTGTAGTCTTGAAATTATTTTGAAAAGGTGCCATCGTTTAGGAAAACTTTGTAATAGTTCTCGTTCGTAAGAACGTATACAATGTGTTGAGCTTTTGAAAATGTTTCAAGTTTGGAAAGATGTTTGGAAAGATGTTTGGAAAGTGTATGTGATTATTTTGAAAATAGCAAGGATATTTATTTTGAAATTGAGCAAGTAACTAAAAGTAATCTACCTACTCAAAAGGTTCTAGATGTGCTTTTCCTCCTCCTTTAGATGTTGCTATCTTACCATTGATTTGGTAAGAAGCCCCATCGTTGGATGTGAAGGGACAGGCGTAGGGTCATCGTATGACCATGATAGCAATGTTGTGAGACGACTTAGCACTTTTCTTTAGGGACTAAGATCATTTTGAAAGGCAACTTTTGATAGCGTCATCGAGGGACTATGATCTTTTTTCGATTTGTTTGTGCTAAGACCTCCCACATGCATAACATGGCCATTTTGTAAGGCAACAAGTAAAATTACCCTAAGGGTGTAAGTGTGCGAGTGTTTATTTGATTGCATGCATAATTTTTCTTGATTAGGATGATATATTTGTCAATTTTCATATCTTGTCATACACCCTAATTACTAGCATATATTGAAAGCAATAACAGTTCGGAAATGTAAAGTCCTATGCTATTAAAAAATTTAGGGGGATGGGCGTACATATTCATGAATGGGGGTTGCAAGTTAAAATTCTAGGTTACTATTACAACCCTATTGAAATAGATAAGAATGTACAGGAAATGTAAAATGTTTGTCTGTTTAAAAAGGAAAATGACTTTTGTTTAAGAAAATATTTTTTGTGTTTTTATGTTAAAAGAAAATATAACATGCAAATATAAAATATTTTTGGTGTTTTTTGATTAATAATAAAATATAATATGATGGAAAAATAAAATAAAAAGAAAGAAAACCTAATCAGCGCAAAATGCTGAAAATAGAAGAGGTCAGAAGTTCTGACTCTGACTTGCTGCACAAATTGAAACATGTTAGCAAAAATATGGAAGTTCAGAAGTTCTGGATCTTCTGAGAACTCAGAAGTTTTCAGAAGTTCTGACGCAACTGTCAGAACTTTTCCTCTCGACGTGCCAGTCATAACATCTGCAACTTGGTTATTTCTTAACAGAACGGGAGTTGCATACATAATAATTATGACAAATTTCATGAAATATCAGAAGCACAAAAAGCAACATGTATTTGCTAATTCTAATTCTGAGCCCTAATTTATTTATGAAACTCTGAACTGGGATTCCTTCTACTTAGGCAGGAAAATGCATGAATTTCCGGACGACATACATCATCAGGATCAGAATATCTACATTGTGCTAAATATGCAAAATCTGACAATACCTAATCAGTATGATGAGAGTCAGGAGAAAATTTACCTTGCAGCTGGAAAGGATTCTGTGAACTGGAGGTTGGTCTTGAATTCTGGTGATGTTCTGAGTAACTTCTTCACATACTCAGCAGGATGTAAGTTTACAACTTCTGGGACAGCCAAGGGGTGAAGTTCTGATCCTTTTGAAATGGATTTTGGAGGAGAATGTGTTACTGTTTGATTATAGAATTTGGGATGGATTTAATCAAGAACACTTGAGGAAGAAATGGAGTTTGAATGTAAGGAATCAATGCTAAGATTTTGGTATTTTGTGTTTATAGTTTCCTGGATTCTTGGAATTTTTGAAGTGGTTCAAAGCTTTCTTTCTCAATTTTCTCGTCTCTTTCACAAATTTTTATGGCCTTTCTCAGTGGCCGATGGTGTTCTATTTATAGGCAAAGTTTTGCAGTTAGGGCGGTCAAGTGGCACCAACATCATGTGCTAGATGCTGACTTACTCTTGAAGTAAGCTTAAACAAAGTGGTGGTTTAACGCGTTCAATTTGGATGGTTAACAGCGCTTCAATTGGATTTGGAAGTGTGAATTAAGGAAAAGTAGTAATAGCGCGTGCGTCTAGCATACTTTTGCACAGAAGTTTGTCTTCCCAAGGCAGTAGGGGTACACGTGGAGAGGATTCCTTGGATAAAGACTTCACAAGTGGTTGTGAGCATTAAATGGGTTCCCGTGTGAAACTCTGCATCCTTTCTTAACTCTGGACCAGAAGTTCTATTTCAGCGTAACATCCAACTTCTGATCTTTGTATCTTCTGATTTCAGCGCATTATGAAGGATCCTTCGGAACTTCCAGTATACTTACAACATGCTTTGTTACCATCTTTGTTTTAACCTTTGCAAACTCTGACTGAACCTTTGTGAACACTGGTCCAGAAGTTCTGACCAAACTCTGTCTTGAGAATATCCAGAATTTGTTGAGTGTGAACACTGGCCCAGAAGTTCTGAAATTGTCATATTTCTTAAATACTTAGAAAAATTTCTAAGTTTTTAGAGTTTGATTCTTCCAAAATAAAATTTGACTTTTGAAACTCTTGATGAAGCAAACTTCATATTCCAACATGTCTTGATGAAATATGATTTTTGAGATTTGATTTTTATCCAAAAGTCAAAGTTAAACTTCTTAGTGTACAAATGACCATTTTGCCCTTGTGAATGATCTGCTTGTAAAAATTGACAATTCAAGGCCTGGAGACTTGATGAAAGAAAACTTGAGGATCCAGGGTGATTCCTTGAGAAATGAGAGGGCAAATTTTGGGGTGCAACAAGGATGTTGTTATATGATGAAACTATGTGAAATAATGATGTTTGGAGACTTCTAATATGGTGAAATCACAAGAAATTAGAATTGGTTTGTGCAGGAAATCGCAATAGGAAAACCCTATTCATGCATCGTTACTGAGCGATGAGGATGTGTAACCGGGCGATGTTAACATTGCTTTGGAGTCGCCAGGCGAGATACGAAGCAAAAGGAATAAAAATAAATGTGACGCTACTGGAGTGCATCACTCCAAGAGTCGCCAGGCGATGCAAGGGGCGATTGAGGCTTTGCCAGGCGATGGAAGTAGTGTCGTTGGGCGGAGGTGTCTAGAATTGAATGGTTGTTTTGGATTTTCTTAAAAGGTCCATAACTTGAGTTTTAAAACTCGGTTTGAGGTGTCGTTTGAAGTGTTGGATAGCTAACACAATGAACCTTAGTTAGGTGGAATGAAATGAGTACTAGGAGATATATTCCCAGTACTTAGACTATGATGAAGCTAGGTATCCCCGTGTTAGATTACAATGAAGCGTGATGATATGATGATGCTTTGTGTATTAGGATGATATGTTGATGCTTTGTTTATTATGATGATCTTATGATGAATTCATGAATGGTGATGCATTTTGACTAGTCATGGTCGTATTTATCATGTTGGTATGCATCATACATTCATGGCATAGTTTTGGACTTCGGTCCAGGGATGTCATTAAGACTCCATTCTAGTGATGATGATATGACAATAGTACAATGAAGGCATCAATACCATAGTATGGATTGATTGCAATATTATGAAATGCTCTGGTTCCAAGAGGAAATCGATTCTATTGGTGGGGATATTTGGAAAAAACAATCACTGAGTTACCAGTGAAGTTTTGGTTCCACGTGCATGAGGCTATGAAGTTGTATTACATTATATGTGACATTACATAATAATTTTATTAAGTGACGTTGATGATAGGTGTTGTTGTATATTGATGATGTTGTGAAAGTGTTAATACAACATGAGATTCTAATGACGTGTGATGTCTTACCTATGTGCATATATACTATATTTATTCCTTATGTATTTTATAATGATTATGCTTACTCACTGTTTCTGCTTGGAAATGTTGCCTCTATCCGTGGGTAACTTGCAGGTGATCAAGACTAGCCGTTGAAGCATTAGAGGATACTTCAAAGTATGTTTATTTACTTTCCATTGAATAGAGTGGGTCTTGCTCTGATATGTAACATCAGGGTTTAGATATTTTGAATTAAGAACTTCATGTTCTTTATTTTATTCTAAGATGTTGAGTCACCTTTCATGGTACTCGAATTGTTTTGAATTTTGATTATGAATCATGAAGCATGATGATAAATAATAAAATATTATATTAAAGGGTTTTTGAGATAAGAATTCCACTGTGAGAAGTATGAATAAGTCTATTGATTTTTATCCAAGAAGGATTCATTTTAAATAGTTTTGAAACCCGTGTTATGGAGCAGGATTATGTTTTGTATGACATTTACATGAATATGTGATGCCCTTTTTTGGTTTTAACTTGTTTCCTTTTCATAAAATTTGATATGAAATATATGTGGGTTTAGAAGGGTGTTACAAGAGACATGAAGATTTAACTTAGGTCAAAATTGATGAAGACTTGTTAAGAGGATTGATAAAATCAAAGTCTCATTACAACAAGCTTTAAAGGTCTTGAACCAGAGTTCAATAATCAATCATACTTGGACAATTTCTAGTGTAAAGCTTGGATCACTAATGATCACTTAAAAAGGAAATAAGAAGGGGATGAGATGAAGAGGGAAAAGAGAATGAAGTAGAGATAGACAAAAGCTAAATCCCACATTTTACCAAGGAATTAATCAAGCTATCATTAAAATCATTAATCCATTTTGGTGGAGTTTAACTCAACACCCTAAAATCCAATGATGTTAATAAAGCTTGTGATTAAAATCCACATGGTCCAAGACCATTCAGAATATATATACAAAAAAAAATTGCAATTAAAACAAAAAGATAATAAGAAAAATGATTCAAAAAAATGTTTTAAATTGAAAATAAAAGGGGAAAAATCAAATCATAATCAAAACTTAAAACAAATGGGATCCAGAGGCATGGAAAAATCAGAAATACCTCAAAGTATATTCACAAATTTTTATATTTTTAAAAGTAAAAAAATATTTTTAAAAATTGCAAAATTAAGTGAAATACCAAAAATCAGAAAAAAAAATAACAAAACTACAAATAAAAATCAAATGAGGTCACTATGACTTGCCAAAATATCATTGGATCCTTCCATATTATTTCCATAATTTAAAAGGTAAAAAATAATTTTAAACCAATTAAAATAAGGCAAAAAATGAAAACTTTATAAAAAATATCAAACATCAAAATAAAAATATAAAAAAATATTCACAAAGTCAGAAATAATTCAAAGAATTTTTGTATATTTTTTCATAATTTTTGAATAAAAAATAAAAGAGTTATGAGTTTTTTAAAGATAAGTGAATTAAAAAACAAAAATAGATAAAGAAGAAAACTAAGATAATATAAGAGGTATTGGATCTCTCTTCATTAATTGACGTGGCAATCTAAATGACTCAGAGACACAGATACATGGTAAACATCTGTCAATGCGCGCACACCATTAGCGTTATCTCATTGGTTGAGGATGACACGTTGGTCATCTTTAACTTCTAGACGCCTGCATCTAGGGCTAGAACAAGATCCTAAAATCTACAAATTTAGACGCTTATAGTGGTACCCTCGGATGCGTCTCTTCAAGACGATCTCAACCATATCCTCATAAGAAATTTATTTAAATCACAACTCAGTCGTTTTGGAAATTACCAAAGAGAAAACTCAAAACTAAATTTGAAAATTCAAGCTCGAATCACCGTGAAAATTCAAACCAGAAGAAGCATAAGTTTCAGAGAAGAAGGGACTACATCCGAGCAATTTATTTTAGATGATTTGGTTGAGAAATCTACCTGAATGAAGTTCACTTCAAATGCCTCTGAAACTGAACTTCCGTAGCTTGATTCTATGCTCGAATGGCTTGGTTTTTGCCGGAAAAGTTTGTATGATGATCAAGAATGAATAATCAGAAGAGAGTTTTAAGAAAGAAGGCTTGAAATGTCGAAATGGATTTTCAAATTTCAAGCTTCAAGTGTGACTTTGATAGGGTGATTCTGGCTATCCAAGCTTGAGGAAATGAAAGAGGAATGATCCTCTATTTATAGGATAGTGAATGGTGATGAGAGTTTGAAGAATTTGTGAGCAAATCGTGAAAACCAAGCTAACCCGATGATTGTAAAAAGTGTGACCCCATGTACATCAAAACTCACTCAAAGCTTGGGTTTCAATGTTTAAATAAGACTTAAAAACTTTTTTAATCATGTTTAAGTGGAAAACACACAATTATTGTATTTGAAAGACCTCATCACAATTTTTACAATGTGCCAAGAAAGTATTCATTTGGATACTTAAGATAAAAGTTGTGCTATTTTGAAATCAGGAAAAACTAACTGCATTTTGATACTTAGAAAAATTCTAAGTATGGAGCTTCAAGATGACCTATAATATTTTGCCAACTTACATGATCTTCCACCCAAAATTACCATTTGATCATTGAAGATGAAATGAATTAGACCTCCAAAATGTAACTATGGAATTGAGATCTCTCAAAAATAATAAAAAATGAGGGAGTTATGGTCCTTGGAAGGTGAATAAAATTTCTTGAGAAAACTATAAATGACCTATAATGTTTCAATGAATTCCATAACTTTCCACACCCTTTTAGATATGGATATTTGAATCAAAGTTTTAATATACATCCTCAAGATTTTTTTTGATAAAATAATGAGCTCAAGGAGATAAAAATTGACCAAGTCATGATATTTTGAAGTCAAATCAAAGAGTTCAATGGCTTTTTCAAAGGACTTGTAATCGTCTTCAAACTTAAATGATCTTCTACTCAAAATTGGCCTTAGATCCTTGAAGATAAGTTGGTAAGGACTCTTTGAATAAAGTAATAGATTTGAAATCCCTTCAAAATCTCATCAATTGAGCAAGATATGGTCTTGGGAAGCTGACAATCCCTCACTTTAAAATTACAAAAGTGACTTGTAACATTTTCCAACTTTTCATGATTTTCCTTGCACAATTGGACCTTTTCATGTAAAGAGAGGTTGTTGGTAAGGATGAGAAGACTCCATAGCAAAAAGAACAACTTCAAAATATTTAAAATTGAGATAATTATGCACTTGTGACCTTAGAATCAAGGACTCGCCAATTTAGGTCAAACCTCTTGGATCAACTTTTAATCTTTTGAACTTTACTTGCAAATTAAGGCATGATGGATCACATTTAGACCTTGAAATGATGTTATATTGAAGCAAACTTGATGGAGAGTAACAATGCTTGATGAAACTTGTTAAATAAGGCTTGTAAGTAAACACATGAATCTATGAAGTTTCTTGATGAATTCAACCACCAACTTTGAGACAATCTTGATCAAATGAAATTGAGAGAATCCTCAAACCGTAGGAATTTGATTCCATAACCATAGCCTTGAAGTTCAAGCCTTTGAAATCCACTAAATAGCCAAATGATTGAAGATCATCCTTCAAAATCCTATCTTCGGAGGTGAGAGAGATGTACTTGGCTCAATACCTACAATGTATAAAGCACAAAGAGGAAACATATACATTTTTTGGATTTATTTTAGAGGTTAACAAACAAAAAAACACATATACAAGATACACAATTTAAAGTGCTTGGTGATCCCTCAAGGACATACTCAAAGATAGGAGAGAGTAGAAATGAGAACCAACCCTAATGTGTGATTTTGATACATTGTGATGATATGAAGTAATGAGGGATCTTAAGGGATAAAATGGGGGTACAACAGTTGCCCTTATTTAAGCGTCTTATATCCAGAGATATGAAGGTTAAAATCTTCGTTTCGACGTGATTGAAGATACTTAATTATAAATCAAACCCTACTTTTGGCCTTAAGATGCCATGCAATGTGTGATACGGTGGTAGAACCGACTGTTTTTACTGGTTTGTGTTTTGCGTTTTTTGTTCACAAAATGTCGCGGTAAGCAAGAGTCGCCACCGAATTTTATTTCATCCAATCCGGAAAAGGAAAAAGAACAGAAAAAACATTTTTTGAGAATATTTCTGAGTACGGGGGGTAGATTATAGAAAGGGAAGGTGTTAGCACCCTTTCTATCCATGGTTTTCTATGGGCTCTTAGGTACTTGCTCATCTTTTTAAAATTTCTTATGTGTGCTTATTTTGAAAAAAAAATTTACTTCGTGATAACCCTTGTATCAGTCCTCAAGGGTGTGACGAAGTTTGTTTTGAAAAATTGTTTTGAAAGGTGTTTGTGTGAAAAGTTTTGTTGAGAAAGTACTTAGATTCTACCTACTCGAAAAAAGGTTGTTTATTCTCATTTCCTTTAGACAATGCTATCCTACTATTAAGGAGTAGGTAGCCCCGTCATTGGAGTTTGTAAGGGACGTTCGAAAGGGACAAGTACAGTCACCAGAGCAATGGGTAGGAAACCTTAGTAGTAACCCTAGAGTCTTAAGATCTTTCCGAGGTAACATTTCCGAGGCAACATTCGAATGGGACATTTGATCTTTTAGACAGGAGGGAAACCACTAAAATATCCTATGCTTAAATTACTATTTTACTGAAGGCAACCGAAGTGAGGCAAACCCTAGGAGTGAAATATGTGCACGTGATTTTTTTAGTTAATTAGTCTTTGCACATTAAGTGAGCTACCGTTTTAATTTTCAAACATCTTTCCATACAATCCTATTAACCATGCATCTAACATTTAAAGATTGCAAAAATTAAAAGTACGAGAAAATAAACCTAGCTATTACAAGGCTTCGGGGATAGGGATTAATTGCATAACCAAAATCGGGGATAAAGCGATAAATGAAAACCCTAGTTTAACTATTACAAACGATTGGCAGTTGCAAAAATATGAAAATAATTAATTAAATGTGCGGCGAATTAAATGCGAGGACGCTTAAAAAAAACCTAAAACCCTAATTGAGAGAAAAATATTTTTTGTACATTTTTATTTGAGAAAATATTTTAATTGCACATTAATTAAAACCCTAATTTCTAATTGCTTTTAATTATGAAAAAAAAAATTAAATTAACCTATATTTCTAATTAAATTAAAATAAATATTTTATTAAAAAATGCTTTTTTGGTGTTTTGTGATTTATTGATTTTATGATTAATAAAAAAGTAATTAATTTGGTGAAAAATAATTAAACAAAATAATTAAAATAAAATAAATAAATAAAGAAAAGAAAATGGGCCTGTGTTGAATAGAAAATTTGGGGGTGTGAGGAATTGAATTTGTTGGGCCCAAGATTGTTGGCCCACCTGGCTGCGTGAGATCCTGTGTAGCGCTCTCCTGAAGGTACACCATGCTTCTTCAGGCTTGAAGCATTAGATCTAAAGAAGCTATGATCCATTGGTTGGAAGTGACGGCACATTATAGGCGCTCGAGCGTGTGATGCACTGAATTTGCAAAGGCAAAATAATACAAAGTAAATTGTTGGGACCTGGGATCGAACCTAGGTCCTTATGCTTACCACTAGCGCGCTCTTCCATTGGGCAAATTTGTTTAGTTGTCATTATACTGAAACAAAATATAATATAACAAAATAAATGAGTTAGCGGGAACGTACGCGAGATTTCAAATGGTCCACTGATTGGCTGCCACCTATTCTTCTTCTCCAAGGCTCCATCGTCTTAGCTATATACCTTTTACCTATAATCGTGCATCTGTAGCTATAACCCCGTCACCTTCAAAAACTCATAAAATGCATGATAAATGAAATTGGGGACCAGAATCCAATTGGTCTTGATGTCACAATCATCATGGTATCTTGTTCATGGCCTGATTTTACCTGTATGCAAAAACCCTAAAACGCATATAGAAAACGTAGCAATGGCAGATCTAGATATAGGCATAAAAAATACAACTGAATCATACAGTTATGTTGTAAACATCTCAAACATCAAAAATATACCAATTAAACATGCTAATGATGAAGGAATTACAGTAATCAGTTTTGAAAAAAAATGCAAACCGTGTGAGTTACAACTTGCGTTTCTTGATGCTTCATACCTTGCAAATGATTGGGATAGCTTTAGAAACTCCCAAGGAATGTCGTTTGATCCTTAGAACGCTTTGAACTGGCCTGTAGAGCAAGATTGGATCTGCACTTTTCTTTGAAAAATTAGAATTTTGTTCTGCCTTTTTACGCCTGCCAGTCTTGTTTTATCCTAGGTTCTTGTTCATTATATATGCTAGAGCGAATTAGGGTTGCAAAAACAGATGATATCTTTGATATTTTGGAAGATTTGATTTGATATTTCATCCATATGCAAACCTTCTATATTGAGCCAAATCATTCCATTTTTGTACCAACCATGCTTGATTCGATTTGGTCTTGATATCTCAGCATAATTTGATTGAGATCCTGTCCAAAAATCATATCAAAACATATCTTTGATATTATTTACCAATGATTTGATTTTATTCAGTTTTTAATAAATAAAAAATCAAAATAAATTAAATAATGAAGCAAATAATATGTGAGTGAACATTTGGATCGTGGACCATGCTACAAGTGAGGTGCAATCATGAAATGCTAAGCCCATTTGGTAAAAAAATGCACTTTTGAGCATATTTGACTTTTGGCAATTTTGCAAAAAAGGTCAACTTTGACAAGGCATATCTCCTCCAATTTTAACCCTAGAGAGGTGTTCTTGGACTTTTTAGAAATCTTAGGATGTCCCCTAAGCAACCCTTTTGGTATCATTTCAATTGGGTCTTCCATGTTCATGTAAGTAGCTTTGACCCAAAAAGTGTTCTTGTTCACTTTTCAAAAGGACCTATAATGTGGAAATTCATATCTTTTTATGAGTGCATATTTTTAACTTGGGGGATGAATATGAGTTGTAGGGAATTGCATCCTATTCAAAATGATCCTTGGATGTAAAATTTCTGATAAAGTATGTGGAAGTTATGCTTGGTCAAACTTTGGTTGACTTTTCCTAAGAAACCCTAATTTAGCAACTTTTGGGTTTTGATGAATTTAGGGCATTCCTTGAAGAATCATGATAAACCCTTGATAAAATTATGGATATCACTTCAAAATGTTGATGTTGACCAAAAATATTGAAGTTTTACTGTATGTGGGCCACAGTTGACTTTTGACCTAATATAGTCGATTCTCAAGCATCTGAGCAGTTGACTGAGAAAACTTCTTGTGCAGTGCTTGAAATTTAATATGGAGGGTCTTAAGAACATATTAGGACCATGGAGAGCATATGAGGTCTTTGGAGTTCACCTATCTTGATGAAAATGGAAACCCTAATTTGAGACACACTGCCTTATGAGAGAGTTTGTTTGGTTAACTCTTGGGAAAACTTGAGCAAATTGAGGATCTCTAGGAGTATGTATTGAGTAAAATGAGAGGGAAAAATTTGGGGTACAACAGCTGCCCCTGTTCAATCTTCTTAAACCTTAGGATGTAGATTGTCTTGTCTTCCTTTCGTGATCTGAATATGGAAGATGATTGAACACTAGAGTGCCCATAAATTTGCACTCGCATGAAGTGATACTTGATTTGTGATATCGGGAATGGGCTTATAGATTCCATTTGGAAGTTTCTAGAGAATTGTCGGATATGGGCTTAAATATGCCATCTAAGATGTGACGGAGTATCCTCGGAGATAGGCTTAAAGATGCCATCTAGAGGATGTTGATTTCCTGAGATATTCTTTTGATGAGAGTCCTGCTCCTGTCGTTGAGGAGGAATCTGCTGAGGAATGTTGGTATCTGTCTTGGGGGAAATAGAATTTTAGGAGATTCAGTTGTCCATTACTCTATTGGGGAATTAACTACTGCTTGAGTAAGAGGAGGTGAACTGCATATCTGGTCAATGTACAGGCTGCATCGCGACTTACTGGGGAAAGGTGAAATTGACCAAAACTGGTCAGGTCCAGGTTTTATCGTGTTGTAAACTGTCATCTGGAGGTAAGAGAAAAGAAACCTGGATGGTAAGGTTATAAGAAGGAACCTGGATAGTAGGGTTACTTCGAAGTGAAATCCTGGATAGTAGGGCTGTGAGAAGGAACCTGGATAGTAGGTTTGTGAGAAGGAACCTTGATAGTAGGGTTACTTCGAAATGAAAGCCTAAATAGTAAGGCTGCGAGAAGGAACCTGGATAGTAGGTTTGTGAGAAGGAACCTGGATAGTATGGTTACTTCGATATGAAATCCTGGATAGTAAGGCTGTAAGAAGGAACCTGGATAGTAGGGTTACTTCGAAATGAAAGCCTGGATAGTAGGGCTATAAGAAGGAACCTGGGTCGTATGGTTACTTCGATATGAAAGCCTGGATAGTAGGGCTGTGAGAAGGAACCTGGGTCGTAGGGTTACTTCAATATGAAAGCCTGGATAGTAGGGCTATAAGAAGGAACCTGGGTCATAGGGTTACTTCGATATGAAAGCCTAGATAGTAGGGCTGTGAGAAGGAACCTGGATAGTAGGGTTGTGAAAATGAGCCTGGATAGTAGGGTTATTTCGAAATGAAAGCCTGGGTGGTAGGGCTGTGAGAAGGAACCTGGATAGTAGGGTTACTTCAAAATGAAATCCTGGATAGTAGGGCTGTGAGAAGGAACCTGGATAGTAGGGTTACTTCGAAATGAAAGCTTGGATAGTAGGGATGTGAGAAGGAACCTGGGTTGTAGGGTTACTTCGATATGAAAGCCTAGATAGTAGGGCTGTGAGAAGGAACCTGGGTCGTAGGGTTACTTCAATATGAAAGCCTGAATAGTAGGGCTGTGAGAAGGAACCTGGATAGTAGGGTTGTGAGAAGGAACCTGGATAGTATGGTTACTTCGAAATGAAAGCCTGGGTGGTAGGGCTGTAAGAAGGAACCTTGATAATAGGGTTACTTCGAAATGAAAACCTGTATAGTAGGGCTGTAATAAGGAACCTGGATAATAGGGTTACTTCAAAATGAAAGCCTGGATAGTAGGGCTGTGAGAAGGAACCTGGGTCGTAGGGTTACTTCAATAGTAAAGCCTGGATAGCAGGGCTGTGAGAAGGAACCTGGATAGTGGGGTTGTGGGAAGGAACCTGGATAGTAGGGTTACTTCGAAATGAAAGTTTGGGTGGTACGGCTGTGAGAAGGAACCTGGATAGTAGGTTTACTTCGAAATGAAAGCCTGGATAGTAGGGCTGTGAGAAGGAACCTGGATAGTAGGGTTACTTCGAAATGAATGCCTGGATAGTAGTCTGTGAGAAGAAACCTGGGTCATAGGGTTACTTCGATACGAAAGCCTGGATAGTAGGGTTGTGAGAAGGAACCTAGGTCGTAGGGTTACTTCGATATGAAAGCCTGGGTAGTAGGGCTATTTGAAGGAACCTGGATAGTAGGGTTACTTTGAAGTGGTAGTGTATATTAGTTGACCCATTTGGTTTCGGGAACTGAGTTTCCATTAGTCGTTTGCAGATGTGACTTGCATAACTGCTGAATTTGCTGAAGCTAATCCTCTTTTCCTGAAAAGATATCAGGGTTAGTTATATGCGATGCATGAAATGTAGGGTGAGACGATGTTCTCAAAATAAATGAGATTATGTTGTATATGATATGTATGCGTATGTCATGATGTATGTTCACGAAATTCTGTCAGGGTATGCTCGCGTCTGGGAAAATAAATCCCTGACGGTTGCTGGAGATTTGTAAATATTTTGTCGGGAGGAGGTGCTGCTTGAGAATAAACTCTGCGGGGAATGAACTTAGAAAATGTATTTTTGTAGCTGAAGTGATGAACTCTGTCGGGGGTTGAGCCTTTGCATCTAGAGAAATAAACTCTTCTTGCGAATATGGGAATCGGCTGGGGGATAAAGCTGTCAGGTTTCAGAAGGACCCTGGCTGGGGAGGTTACGTCCTGTTTCAGGAAAGCGGGCATCAATGCTTTTGAATACTTTTACTCTATGGGGAGTGTATGTATTGATGATTATGCTCCAAAGCTGACTCTATCCCAACACCTGTTGGGTGGAGTATACGTCGGGTTTGGGACTTATTTTTTTTGCCCCTGTTTCTGGAATTACGAGTAATTGTCTTTTGTTTTTTTATGTAAGTATTTATGAGCAGCAATCATTTTCAAATGCATATATCAAAAATAAGTCATTGGACGTTCTTGCAAAACAAGACAGAAAACAAAAATAAACTCAAAGTGAAAATAATTTTGTATTGATTTTTGAAGTCGGCCTGTAATAGGCGTTTCTGTACAAGGAGGCTAACGCTTTAGTAAGAGAACACCGCCGAAAAAAATAGAAGCTATACAAGTTTATGAAAAAGAAAAACAGCTATGTGTAACAACCCTATTGGGTTCCAACTCTACTATTGCCTTTATATCTTCAAGCGTCTCATCACTTTGCTTCTTGGCCGAAAGTTGATCAGACTGATTGGTGTCGTCCGAGCTTGATAGATGATACCGAAGTCTGGTCGCAAGATGATCCAATGATACATAGTGATACACTTCATATCCCTAACTTTTGACTGGACCACCCTTTCGAGTTTTCAGTCCACCGGGATACCCTTTTTGCCCAAGCCGCCCTTTCGGGTTTTTGACTTGCCGGGTGTACAGATTTTTCATTTTCATCCCTTACTTTTTCCCGAACCCTTTTGGTTCACTGAGAAGCCCTTATTTTTTCCTAGGCCGGTCAACCTAGCGGGTATTTGATTAAGTGTAGTATCTTTTCACTATGTCTGCATTGATAGGGTGAGGAAGATCGTCACCATCCATGGTGGTTAGAATCATAGCTCCACCCGAGAAAATGTTCTTAACCACAAATGGCTCTTTGTACGTGGGGGTCCATTTTCTCCTGGGATCATGTTGCGGAAATATGATGCGTTTGATCACTAGATCCACGAATTGATATTCTTGGCGTTTAACTTTCTTGTTAAAAGCCTTGATCATTTGCTTTTGATTCGTCTGACCATGGTAGATAGCAGTAAGTCTCTTTTCATCGATTAGATTTAACTGATCAAGTCGGGTTTAGATCCAGTCGTCTTTATTCAAACTGCATCCTTCATAATCCTGAGAGAAGGTATCTGGACTTTGATGGGTAGGATTGCCTCTATGCCATATACCAGAGAGTAGGGTGTTGCCCCTGTCGACGTCTGTGCTGAGGTACGGTACCCATGAAGAGCGAATGGTAACATCTCATGCCAGTCTTTATATGTCACCTTCATCTTCTGCACAATCTTCTTGATATTATTATTAGCTGCTTCAACAACGCCATTCATCTTTGGCCGGTAGGGAGAAGAATTATGATGTTGTATCTTGAATTGTTTATAGAGCTCGATGATCATTGTATTGTTGAGATTCGTACCATTATCAGTGATAATTCTCTCTAGCATACTATATCGACAGATCAGACTATGTCGGATAAATCGTGCTACAACGTTCTTGGTTACTGTAGCAAAGGAAGCTGCCTCAACCCATATTCTGAAGTAATCAATGGCTACTAGGATGAAGCGATGTCCGTTGGAAGCGGTGGGCCTAATTTCTTCGATCATGTCGATGCCCCACATTGCAAAGGGCCATGGAGCTGTCAAGACGTTTAAGGGGACCGGAGGAACATGCACCTTATCAGCGTAGATTTGGAATTTATGACAAGTTCGAGAGTGCTGATAACAATCGGCTTCCATAGTGGACCAATAATATCCTGCCCGTAGGATCTTCTTAGACATGGTATGTCCACTAGAATAAGTTCCGAAGGTTCCTTCATGTAGATCTGTCATGATCCTCTCTGCTTCATTCTTTTCTACACACCGTAGTAGTGTGTAGTCATGGTTGCGTTTATAGAGGATTCCATTACTGAGGAAGAACTTTGCAGCGAACCTTCTCAAAAACATCTTATCATTGATAGATGCGCCTTCGGGATACTCTTGAGCCTCGATATAAATTTTTACTTCGTGAAACCAGGGTTTATCTGCCACTTCTTTGGTATCGATTTCACAGCAGTGTGTTGGTTCATCCAACCTCTCAATGGTAATTTGGGGAGCTTCATTGTCCCACCTAACCTTGAACATGGAAGACATGGTAGCTAGCGCGTCCGCTAACTGATTCTCCTCTCGTGGGAAATGTTCAAAGGTTACCTCCTCAAAGTGTGGAAGCAATGTCAGTACATACTCTTTGTAAGGAATGAGATTCGGGTGTTTCGTATCCCACTCGCCTTTGATCTGACTTATCACCAAAGCAGAATCCCCAAATACATTCAAGAACTTGATCCTTAGGTCAATAGCAGCTCGAAGGCCCATGATGCACGCTTCATACTCCACCATGTTATTGGTGCAATTGAAACATAATCGGGCAGTGAACGGAGTATGACAGCCCTCGGGAGATATGATTATGGCGCCAATGCCGTTACCCAGTGCGTTTGAGGCTCCATCAAAATACATAGACCATCGTGATCCCTCCTCAAGTCCTTCATCCGGTCCAGGTTCTTCATAGTCAGTCACCAACATAATATCCTCATCCGAGAACTCAAAATTCATGGACTGGTAGTCATCCACGGCCCGATGAGCCAAATGATCAGCCAATACACTCCCTTTTATTGCTTTTTGGGTTGTATATTGTATGTCATACTCAGTTAAGATCATTTTCCACCTTGCTATCCTTCCGGAGAGTGCGGGTTTCTCGAAAATGTACTTGATCGGATCCATCTTTGATATCAACAAGGTAGTCTGAGTCAGCATATACTGTCTCAGTCGGCGAGTAGCCCATGCTAAAGCGCATCAAGTTTTCTCGAGCAATGATTATCGTGTCTTACAGTCGGTAAACTTTTTGATAAGGTAGTATATTGCATGCTCTTTTTTACCAGACTCGTCATGCTTCCCCAGCACACACCCCATTGAATTGTCTAGCACTTCCAAGTATAATATCAAAGGTCTTCCTTCAACTGGAGGCATCAAAATTGGTGGTTCTTGAAGGTATTTCTTGATTATTTGTAAAGCGATATGGCATTCATCATTCCACTTTACCACTTGATCTTTCTTCAGAAACTTGAAGATTGGCTCACAAGTGGCAGTTAGATGTGAAATAAACCTGGCGATATAATTCAGGCATACCAAGAAACCTCTAACTTCCTTCTCTGTACGGGGAGCTAGAATTTCTTGTATAGCTTTTACCTTTGCAGGATCTACTTGGATGCCTTTGTCGCTGACAATGAAACCCAGAAGTTTAACAGACCTTACCCCGAAGGTGCACTTGTTCGGGTTCAACCTCAGCTTATATATCTTCAACTTGTCGAACAACGTTTGTAGATTATCAAGGTGCTCTTCCTCAGTCTGAGACCTGGCTATCATGTCATCAACATAGACTTTGATCCCATGGTGAATCATATCATGGAACAAAGCTACCATGGCACACTGATAAGTTGCCCCATCATTCTTGAACCCAAAAGGCATCACCTTGTAGCAGAAAGTGCCCCACTGTGTAACGAAGGTTGTCTTCTCCATGGCTTCTGGAGCCATCTTGATCTGGTTGTAGCCAGAGAAACCATCCATGAAGGAGAATATTTTATGCTGCACGGTGTTGTCGACCAAAACATCAATGTGAGGAAGTGGGAAGTCATCCTTGGGGCTTGTCCTGTTCAGATCTCTGTAATCGATACACATCTGTACCTTACCGTCCTTCTTAGGTACCGGAATAACGTTAGCAACCCACTGTGGATACGAAGTGACAGATAAGAATCCTACGTCGAACTGTTTCATGACCTCTGCCTTGATCTTCTCTAACATTTTAGGACGCATACGACAGATCTTCTGTTTAACCGGAGGATAGTATTCCTTAGTCGGTAGACGATGTACCACAACATCAGTGTCTAAACCAGGTATGTCTTCATACGACCAGGCGAAGATCTCAACATATTCATGCAACATATGTATCAACCGTTGTTTTATCTTAACTTCCAAATTTGCGCCGAGCTTGACTTCTTTTCTGTCTATCTCTGTGCCCAGGTTTATGGTCTCAACCGGCTCTTCATGAGGCTGTATAGCCCTTTCTTCCTGCTTTGATAGTCTAGCAAGTTCTTCAGGCACCTCACAATCATCCTCACCTTTGTCTTCGACTTGGTTGATCAGATTTTCGAAGTCATAACTGGCAGTAGCCGAGCTATTGTCAATGGGATCCAGAGTGGATATGGATCTTCAGTTTGATACGTGAGTGTGTGTAAGAGCATAGTTGTTTTGATAAAGTGAAAACAAAAAAGAAAAGAAAAACAGAGAGCACAAAATTTGCATGCAAGAAACGTCCAATGCTTTATTAATGATATATGAAATAACAAATAATAGCCCTCACAAGCAAAGCCAATGTACCTAGGGAAAGGCACAAGGCCATAAAGTTTTAAATTGTTTATTACAAATCTTAAAACCAGCTGGTAGAACCATTCAAGATGAGTCCCTGACAGACTATCTAGAAAGAAATGAACCCACAGATTTCTATCAGCGGTGTGGGGATGGATCTTTCTGACATAAGAATGGAGATGGAGTTTTGGGCAGGACACCCCCATCATACTTAGCAAAAACTGGAGCTTTGAACTTCTGCGGGATGACTACTCCCGACACCAATCCCAATTCTTCGAAATCCAGCCCATGTATCCTCTGAACTTCCATCGCACTCAAACGATCTTCCAACTGCTTGTATCTATCCTCAGTAGGAGGATACTGCTAATCATTGTAGTCGGTATTGTTGTCAGAAACTACAGGACTGAGGTCCTTCTCCCCTGTCTCTTCTTCTTAATTCTCTCATTCCTTAGATGAAGAGGTCAGATCGACTTGTCACTTCAACCGCTCTCCAAACCTTCTGCCCATATACAGAATACCGACATCCTTCTTCTTTTTCTTTTTCTCTTTCAGGATGAGGGCTTTCAGATCCTCCTGCCCTTTTTCCAGACTTATGAACATTTGTTGGAACTGGGCGTTTTGTGCCTGAAGGTCCTTTATGCTTTGTTCGGAAGACATATCTGCTAAAATAAACAGCGAAGAAGATGAGAAACATGTAAGGGTACCCGTACATGTAATGTTATGAATGGGATGCGCATGCAATGATATCAAAGAGTTTGGGAAATTTAAATTTGCAAACCAAAAATAAAACAATGATTTTATTAGCTGAATTCAAAGTTCGAATGCCTTTTAGGCGTTACAATTAAAATAAAACTAAAGCTAGAAAAGAAATCAAAATTTCCATGGATGCTTCTTCTTTGTGCCGAGATAATCATTGAGTCCTTTTTCCTCATGGAGCTGCTTTGTGAGCTCTAAAACCTTCCTCTCTGGAGCATGGAACTGATCCTTGTAAGTATCTCGCTCCTTCATCAACTGAATCCAAGACCTTTGTAATTCTCCAAGATCAGTGGGCATATCGGGATAGAGAATTGTGTAAGGAATACCCCCTTCAGTAGTGGGTTCCACAATCATTGGTAAAACGGCCACATAGGGTATCATAAGCTTCTGGGCGTGAGCTCGTACCCATTGGAGGTAAGGTTCCATAGGAATGGAAGCCTTTGGACCCAAAGCCCTGGCACCAGATCGGTTTACCATGCCTCAAGCTCGTATGAACCTCCGGTGATACTCGTGAGCGTCATCCTGATAGTTGAATACAATGCCCTCAATAAGTATCTCGTGGGGACCATCTCTTCGAGCGTAACCAAATTGTCACAAACCTAAACAAGGATTGTAGTTTATGCCCCCTATGACTCCAAGTAACGATACATTAAGGTACTCCCTGCAGCGGTCAATAATAGCAGTGTTTTCTATAGCTCGGGAACACCAGAGAATATCCATGTGAGCGAGTGACATTATCCTTTGTGACCAACCCAAACCTTCTTCATTCTTCAGTATGGACTTAGGGAGGTGAGAAATAAACCACCTTGACAGTAATGGCATGTGTTGTACCCCAAAATTTTCCCTCTCATTTTATCAACATTTCTCATCACAAGGCTCTTGGAACTCAAGATCAAGCTAGGGTTTGCTCTGCTCAAGATATCTCCTTGCATTGTTGACATGAAATTAGGGTTTGAGTTTGCATAAGGATGTTTTGACCTAAAATGCTCAAAGTGACTTTCATACTTCATGTTGGACTCATAAGTTTTCCCATACCAAGTTTCAAGCCTTGAATCAAATCTTTGCCCAATCAATTGGACAGTTGACCTAGAAACCAGCTGTATTGGGGAAAAAGTCAACTGTTGCCAATTTACAATCAAACCTCATGAATTTTGACCCACATCAACCTTATGAACTCATATGCACCATTTGATCAAGTTTGGACCACAACTCCACAAGAAATTTGATCAGATCACCAAAAGGGCAAAATGGTCATTTTTAGGGTTTTGACTGTACAAAGGCAATTTTTGACTGTTTTACCTAGCCAATGGAAAATTAAGCTCAACCATAGACTCAAGGACTAAGAGGAATTATCTTGACATATTCAACAAGTTCAAAAGATCTCAAATGCATTGGATTGATAGATGAATTTTCAGTCAACTGATCAAATTTTGACTGTACACTGAAAAGTCAAACTTTGACTTTTTGGTCAAAATCAAGTGCCAAGGGTCATTTTTCATCAAGATGTGTCAAAATATGAAACTTTTTCATCAAGAAACACAAAATTGAAAATTAGGGTTTGAAATTGAAAAATTTCATAACTTGGAAATTTTCTAAGTTATGAAATTTTCTTAATTTTTCCTAACTTTGTCCCATATTTTCACCAAGATGAAAATGGATTAAAACAAAACTTACAAAATGAAAGTTGTAGTCCTCCAAAAAGTCTACAACTTTGATTCACAAAGTTTTCTCAAAAGAATCATGGATCTCAAGTTATGATTTTTGGAACAAGGGACCCTAAAACTTTTAACTTAGAGAAATTTTGCCCTAGTTTAGGCTGGATTTTGACCCATCTTCTTGGCCATTTTTCACATAGTTCCACTTGGAGTCTCAAGTTTCAATTCAAAGATGGATTATAGTACATGTTGCAAGATTTCCAAATTTTCAAAGAACTCCTCAAACACCTTTGTGATTAGGGAGAATCGAATGCTTAAAGTTGGCAAAAACTCACTTTGTAACCATGGCCAATACATGTTCATACAAGTTGCAAAATCTGACCAAACTAGCTTTGTACTTGATTACAGGTCTCTAAACCAACTTACACTCAAAAATTGAATGCAAACACATTGGTTAGAGGCATTGTTCTGATCAAGGGAGCATTATACAATGAATAATTCCATTTTGGGCATAAAGATAACACTTCCATTTTCATAAAGCATAACTTTTGCAAAGTTGTTTCTCTTGAGCCTTGGACCTCTTTCTTTACAGCAAACAAGTTCCACAAACTTAGGCAAAGGTACTAGAAACTTGTGCATGCTTGGAGATAGTCTATACAAGCCTATCTCATTTCACTTCACACTTTTCTTTCAAAACAAGTCAACTTGCCAAAAGGACATAGCTTGCATATCTGATAAAATCAACTTAAGCCAACATTTAAAACAAGTTTTGCAGATCCCTTGGAGCCAGAAACACGAGCCATTCATCCCTCAAACACCCTTGTACACAAAAACCACATTCTCTTGCAAAACAGGGCAGGCCCTGCAGAATCACTTCCATCTTCACATTGCCTTGTGCGTTTTTCCCCAAACTTGTTCCAATACCTTCCATGCAACTCACTCAAGCTATCCCAAACCTCCATTGCCAACTGTAACTCCATTTACAGTGTTCACCATTTTCGTTTCAAGCTTATGCAGGTTGACTTCTAGAGGTTGATTCAGGGACATTCAAGGCAAACTAAGCATTGGGAAAGGTCCAGGGAACATCAAGCAAGCTCAAAAGAACCTCAGGCCTCACTGAAAGTTGTTGCATTGTCCAACTCGAGTCCAACTGAAACAGGTTTTTCATCAACTTCTATCTCTCTATTTAGGAACATTTAGCCTTAGGTTTGTGAATAAAAGATGTAGTACTCATTACCCTGAAACCATACATATGCTCAGTTTTCATTTATATTTAGTGTGGTAGGATAATTTCATCCATGAACATGCTGAAAAAGTTAGGTCAGATTTTAGGGCCAGAGAAATTCTCTCTGGTCCTTGAGAGTTAGATCAAGTTTTTTATATGGTTAGAATTGTGGTTTGATGCTCTACAAGTTTCATGTTTTGAGTTTTGGCAAAAGATCACAAATACAGGAGTTAGAAGTTTGTACAACAGGCGCGCGTATTTTCAAACAATCTGTAGGAAGAAGATGAAGCTGATGGGCTGGGCTTGGCCTTCTTGTTTCTAACACCATCCTTTTGCTAAATGCATCCCCTGGACCAATTTCTTGTATTTTTGTTATTTTTGCATTTTAATTTCATTTCTGACTTTGATATTTTATTTTCAAACATAAAAAATGCTCCAAAATATTTTTATAATTTTTTACATTTATTTGGCATTTTATTTTATTTTTTCTAATGTAGAAAACATATTAAATACTTTATATTATTTATTAAAACTTGAAAAAATAATGAAAATAATACTTTTATTTTTATTTCCTTTTTTATTCACATTGAAAATATTTTCTTGAATATATTTTATTTTTGTAAATATTTTATTTTATTTTATACATCCTTAATATATATATATATATATATATATATATATATATATATATATATATATATATATATATATATATATATATATATATATATATATATATATATATATATATATATATATATATATATATATATATATATATATATATATATATATATATATATATATATATATATATATATATATATATATATATATATATATATATATATATATATATATACTTTATTTTATTAAAAAATATAGAATAAAAATACAAAAATAGTACATTTTTATTTTTATTGTTATTTTATACTAAAAAACACTTTTTTCAGTATATTTTTATTTTGTACATATTAATATATTTTTGTACATAAATAATATATAATATTATTTCTTAAGGAAAATTAGGGTTTACCCCTTAATTAAATGAAATTAACCTTTTTTTATTTTTTTATTTTAATTCTTTACACCTTTTTCACAATAAAAATACTTTACATACATAAATAAATAAAAACTTCTTGTGCATAATACATTTTATTCTAATATTTATTTATCTTGTTTATTTAAATATTATACATTTAAATATTGATTGCATTTGAGATTCAATTTGGTTGTAATAACCTAGGGTTTATATTTCCTGTCAATTATCCCCTATCCAAAACTTGTACCCCCTCCCTATATCAAAGTTGTAATAGTTAGATTTATTTTTACGCACTTAAACGCTTTCAATTATGCCATGATTAGAGAATTAGGGTTTGTATGCAAAATCAAAACCAACAAATAGTTTGACCTAATCAAAGACAAAAATGCATGAAAAAACAAACACAATGCACACTTGCACCCCTAGGGTTACAATCCACTTGTTGCCTTCAAAAATGGGCCATGGTATGCATGTTAAGTACTTTGGCAAAACAAAAACAAAACAAAAGATCATAGTCCCTCGATGACGCTATCTGAATTGCCTAAACAAAATGATCAAGTCCCTCAAGAAAATTGCCAAAAATACTTAGCACCATTGCTATCATGGTCTATACGATGACCCGCGTCCGTCCCGTTTAACATCCTAACACAAGGTTGTTCACCAAATACAATGGTGAAATAACACTGTTAAAAGGGTTAAAAACATAAGAAAGATCTTTGAGTAAAATAGGGTAGATATCTCTTAGCTACTTGATCAAAAGCTTGCAAAACATCCTTGCTATCTTCAAACACACTTCACAACACAATTTCAAAACCCAACTTTCAAACATTGAAAATTTTTCAAAAGAATAAAATATCTTTGTATACATTCAAACAAGAATCATTACAAAGGTTGCCACAATGATGGCCTCTTTTCAAAACATCTTTCAAAACCACACACAAAGCACCATTTCAAACAATTGAAAAGCAAAGCAAGTGATCTAAACAAGTAACTAAGAGCCCATGGATAACCATGGATAGAAAGGGTGCTAATACCTTCCCTTTCTATAATCTACTCCCCGAACCCAAGAAAACATCTCAAAGGTCTTTCCTGTGCTTTTTGACCTTTCCTTAGGATAAAATAAAAAGTCGGTGGCGACTCTTGCTAAACCGAAACATTTGCGAACACAAAACGTAACATCTCAAGTCAGTTCTCCCACCGTATCACAGAACTGGCGACTCTGCTGGGGAAAGTCAGGTGGAGTAACCTTAGGGCTTAGATCACCCTTTGCATTCTTATCTTGATTGCTTTGATTGCTTTACATTTTGTTCTCTTGTTTGGGTTTGAAATCCTACACTCGGATTTGGGAAATATTCATAGGTAAATAGCAATACATTGTGGAAACTGTGTGGGGTATACCGACATGGTTGAAGTAATAGCTATATTAGTGCGACATATTTGTGAGTACTGGTAGCCTTTGAGTCAATCAAAGAGAATATGGGGCCGCTGAGTGATGTCATGAAGCACTAATGAACTCTTAGAACCTTACTTGACCATCTTGGCCTTTTTTAGGGGTAGTGAGATGACCGGCTTTGGTGCAGTCCGAAATTGGTAGATACTCGATACTACACTCATTAAGGGTTGTTTTCTTGGAATATTTTGGTCGCCAGTTAAGTGGCTAAACCAAAATAATGAACATAGAAAATAATCCAGTGATATTGAGCTCCTTAGAACTCGGTTACTATTTATAGGACAGGTTGAGCCAACTAACTTCAAGAGGGTACTTACCTATGAAACCACATGCAAGCCTGAAACTAGGATCTTGTGTGACTTGTTTGTACATGTGCTTGTTCATACATCATGAACATCATAAAGCATCATATGCATCCACTAACCATTTCAAGGGTTTGGATCTTCATCTTTGTTCTTGTTTTGTAGGTCATGGAATCTCTTCGCATGAAAACAATTCAAGTCAACCTTGTGAGAATCCCTCCTCAACTCAAGGAGCTTACTTCCAAGATTTCGGAGAATTCTCTCTTCAGTGAAAGACATGGTAGACTTCTCAACTTGGTCAACTCCAACATTGAAGAAGACATGGTGAAAGTTCTTTTCCAGTTCTTTGACCCCCTACACCACTGTTTCACATTCCCTGATTACCAACTAGTACCTACGTTGGAGGAATTTTCTCAACTCCTGAAAATTCCTATTCTTCATCAACTACCCTACAACGATACGGAAAAAGAACCAAAGCCTGAAGATGTTGCTCAAGCATTACACTTGCAACCATCTGATATCAAAGGTCATTGGGAAACCATAAGTGGTGTCAAGGGTTTCTTGGCAAAGTTTCGGTTTGAGAAGGCACAAGACTGCTGGAATTCTCTAGATCTACAAGCTTTTGAGGAGATTATAACACTTCTCATCTATGGGTTGGACTTGTTCCCAAACCCTGGTCAGCTTATAGATGTGAATGCTGTCAAGATTTTCATATCTCGGAATCCTGTGCCTACATTTCTTGGGGACATCCTACACTCATTTTACACACGAACAATGAGGAAAAGAGGTGTTCTCATGTGTTGTACTCCTTTCCTAGCAAGGTGGTTTATTTATCACCTTCCACAATCAGTTTTGAAGAATGAGCAGGGTTTAAGGTGGTCACAACGGTTGATGACCCTCACACATTCTGATGTTCATTGGTGTTCTCGGTCCAGAGAAAATGTCATCATCATTGATCGTTATGGGGAATTCCTTAATGTCCCTTTACTTGGCATTAGGGGAGGCATCAACTACAACCCCTGTTTAGCTCTAAGGCAGTTTGCATATGTCCGGAGAGATGGTCCTCATGATATGCTGATTCATGACTTGGTTTTTGACTTCGACAACGATGCGCAAGGACTTCGACAAAGGTTCATCAGAGCTTGGAGGATGCCCAACAAACTGGATAGTAAGACACTGGGGCACAAAAATTCCATCCCTCTTGAGCCTTACCTCAAGTGGGTACGAACCCGCGCCCAGAATCTTATGATGCCATATCCTCACATTCTCCCCGTGATCAAAGAGCCTGTTATGGAAGGAGAGGTTCCATACACCCTCCTACATCCAGACATGCCAACATCATTGAAAGAATTACAAAAGAGTTGGATCCAACTCAAAGAATAATGAAATACTTTTGAAGCCAGCTTCTATGCCAGTGAGAAGAAGGTTTTGGAGCTTACCCGCCGACTTCATGAGGAGGAAACTCTCAACACTTACATCGCGCCAAAAAGGATGCGCAATGTCTTTTTACATTAAGAATCTTGTAATATTTTTGCCCATGGGGCACTTATGTACTGACAAATTTCTTCTTAATATGACGTGTGTTCTTTTTGTTTGCAACACATTTGAATTTCTGAATCCTTGAATGCATTACATGAATAACATACCATTCATCATATGCATAAACAGGTCTTCACACCAGGTTTCCTTATCTTTCTGCTGTTTATTTCAGCAAGATGGATTTGGAGCAGACGGTTAAGGATTTGCAAACACATAATTCTCAATTCCAGCAACTCCTCATGACCTTAGCAAAGGGTCAAGAGGATCTTAAAGCACTGTTGGAGAAAGATAAAGAGAAAAAGAAGAAAAGACCTGGTGTAGTCATCATGGGAAGAAGGTTTGAAAGTAATGCTAGAAAAGTTCTCGAGTTCCCCCCGACGTCTGATGAAGGGGCTGGTAAAGGAAAAGGAATTGCAATGCCTTCTGAATCTGAAATTGAAAGAGAAGAAGAGGAAGAGGAAGAAGACGAAGATTACTCCAAACAACAATATCCCCCGGCGGATGTTAAGTTTAAAAATCTTGAGGATCGGTTGGCAGCCATGGAGTTGCAAAGGGTACCTGGTTTAGATTTCAAAGAACTAGGATTGGTCGCTGGGATCGTCATTCCTCCCAAGTTCAAAGTTCCTACATTCGCTAAGTATGACGGTCTGTCGTGCCCGAAGATGCATCTAAGATCCTACGTCCTAAAGATCCAACCCCACTCATTTGATAAGGATCTTTGGGTCCATTTTTTCCAAGATAGTTTGTCAGGCACACAAATGGACTGGTTCTATCAACTCGAGAGATCGGAGGTTCATAACTGGGAAGACTTAGCTGCTTCTTTCTACCGACAATACCAATACAATGCTGATTTAGCACCTACTCGTACTCAACTACAGAGTATGGGTATGGCTTCTAATGAGGGATTTAAAGAGTATGCCCATAAGTGGCGTGATCTGGCTGGAAGGGTGCAACCATCATTGTCGGATAGAGAGCTGGTTGACATGTTTTTAGGGACCCTGTCCGGCCCTTTCTTCAATCATTTAATCGGGAGTTCCTCTGCAGGATTCACCGAGTTAATTTTGACCGGTGAAAGGGTCGAGGCCGGCATTAAAAGTGGTAAGATTTAGAAATATGCCTCCGCGTCCACCGCTGTTAAGAAGACCTTCCCAGCTAAGAAGGAAGCCTCTGCTATTTATTCTCAGAAAAGCCAAGGAGGAATGGGACGCCAACCAGCTGTAGGGGCTGTGATGATTCAAAACTCTTCAAATGATCAACCTCGCAGCAATTAGCCAAGATCTAATCAGCAATGGGTAGAAAGGCCACAACGGCAGTTCACCTGAATCAACATGACACCGACTCAAGTACTCCCTCATTTGCTAAAGCTGAATCTTACCAATTTAAAGGAAGCGCCAAAGAACCCTAATACCTCTTCTTCATATTACCACTCCAATGCAAAATGTGCTTACCACTCTAACAGTGTAGGGCATGATACCAACAACTATTGGGCTCTTAAGAACAAAATCCAAGACCTGATCAATGCCAAGGAGGTAGAATTTGATGCACCTGAAAAGCCAAATGTGATTTCTGCCCCAATGCCCAAGCACGGTCATAATGTTCATGCCGTCATGGAAGACCTTCATGTTACCAATGTTGCTGACCTTTTATCTCCGTTACCAGTGATTAAAGTGAATTTGATGAAAGCCGGGATATTCCCAGGCTGTGGAAAAGACTGTTACTTCTGTTTAAACATACAAGCTGACTGCCCACTATTGAAATCAGGCATCCAACGCCTGATGGATACCCAAGAGATACTCTCCCAAAAGACTCATGTTGATACCTTCACTCCTGTTACTCCTGCTACCTTTGATACTTCAACCAATGACATTGCAATAATAACCATCTCCGACAATCTTCCCAAGGCTTGCAAAAGGCCTGTCAAGATTACGCATGATCCTAAGTTTGTGCAATTGAAAATCACCATGCCGGGGCCTGTCCCATACCAATCTAACAAGACGATACCATGGAACTACGGAGGAGAAATATTTTATCATGGTATCAAACCAATTGAATCAGTCCAAGAGAATTTTGGTGATGAAACCCCTGATATGGGGAACATTGTGGGAACAAGCAAGATAACTCGCAGCGGACGGATCTTCTCTCCGGAGATTGCTCCCCCTCGAGCAGTCTTCGGACCCTCGAAAGATTCTGTGCCTGTTAAGCCATCTGTGCAAGGCCCGATAATTGAAGAAATTGATGTACCTGAAGTTAGACCCTCTGATGCTACTACCAAAGGTAAGGGGATGCTAGAAGCGTCTGTCAGGATGAAGGCTCAGACTACGGTAATCCCCGAAACCACCCAAAAAGAGATGGAAGAAATCTTAAAGATAATCAAGAGGAGCGACTACGATGTCGTGGAACAGCTAGGGCAGACCCCTTCCAAAATCTCCATGCTGGCTCTTCTACTCTGCTTTAAGGCCCATGCTAAGGCCTTGATCAAATTTTTAAAGACGGCACACGTGCCTCAAGAAACTTCGGCTGACTAGTTTCAAGAGTGTGTGGCCAGCCTTACTGTTGATAATGACCTTGGTTTTTCCGATGATAATTTAACACCCAAGGGAAGGAAGCACAACAACGCGCTGCATGTCTCAGTAGAATGCAGGGGAACCACACTTGCCCATGTCCTAGTTGATACCGGTTCATCCTTGAATGTACTACCGAAAAAAGCGTTGGATAGACTAGACTGCGAAGGTTTGACCCTGAAACCTAGTAACATTGTTGTTAGAGCCTTCGACGGTTCTAAGAGGATGGTTCATGGTGAAGTGGACATTCCTATCAAAGTGGGCACATAAATTTTCAACTCCACCTTTTATGTAATGGACATCCGTCCTTCATATTCGTGCTTATTGGGAAGGTCGTGGATCCACTATGCTGGGGAAATTACCTCCTCTTTACACCAAATGCTAAAGTATCCTGTTCAGGGTAAGATTATAACGGTGCACGGCAAGGAGGAATACATGATAAGTCACCTCAACTCCTTCCGCTATGTGGTGTTGGATGGAGAATTCATAGAAACACCTTTCCAACATTTTGAGGAAGTTTCTCCTGAGGTCGCAGTTTCGAAGATAATGGTTGATGTGCCTATCGTTTCCAAGCATGTGTCTAGGATGGCATCTCTCAAGGATGTGGAGGCTGTAATCAAAGAAGGAAGGAGTACAGTATGGGGGAAACTGTCTGATTTTCCTTACAAGACGGACAAGTTGGGACTAGGTTTTACTGCTGCTGGCCAGAAAGCTATGCGTCGCTCCAAGGCTGGAGGACCACCCGTAAAAATCACTCACCATGGAATTAATGCTTTAGAAGTTGATGATGAAGAAGACAACTTTGAAGATTGGATCTTTCCAACCGTCGAAGGAGGATTAAGCAACTGGGAAGCAAAGGACTTTATTCCCATCACTTTCATTAACCAGTAATTTATCTTTGAACAATTTCCTATTTTGGTATGTAATAACTAAACAATTCGTACACTATTTTCACCTTATGCCTTACCCGGGGCATATAAGTCCGTTTGTAAGGGCTTAATTTTCTTCATTATCATTTGCCATGTTTTAATGAATCATTGGACGTTTTCATCTATAAACTGTTGTGTTTATTTTCTTTCCTTTTGCATTTTGTTTTGTTTAAGGATGGCTATCCCTTACACACACTCACACTCACAAATGCAGGTACCCATCCACTCGGGATTCCATGGGTGACTATTCTGCTTTAGCCTTCGGTGACTCTGAAGATTTGGTCAATCACGCTGAGTACGAAGTTGACAAAGACTGTGAAGTGCCGGGAGAGTTAGCCAGACTTCTGCAACAAGAAGAGAGGGCTATTCTTCCCCATGAAGAGTTGTAGAGACCATCAACTTGGGAACAGAGGAAGACAAGAAAGAGGTTAAGGTGGGTTCCAACCTGGAACCAAGTGTCAAAGAGCGCTTAATACAGTTGTTGAACGAATATGTTGAAATCTTCGCCTGGTCCTATGAAGACATGCCGGGATTAGACACAAATATAGTGGTTCACCGTCTCCCTACAAGAGAAGACTGTCCACCGATCAAACAAAAGGTCCACCGAATGAGGCCCGACATGTCTGAGAAGATCAAAGCTGAGGTAATGAAGCAATTCAACACTGGCTTTCTGGCTGTTACTTCCTATCCACAATGGGTTGCTAACATTGTGCCCGTGCCTAAGAAGGACGGCAAAGTCAGAATGTGTATGGACTATCGAGACTTAAACAGGGCTAGCCCTAAAGATGATTTTCCACTACCACACATCGACATCTTGGTTGACAACACAACTCAACACAAGGTATTTTCCTTCATGGATGGATTCTCGGGATACAACCAGATCAAAATGGCCCCTGAAGACATGGAGAAGACTACTTTTGTTACGCAATGGGGTACCTTCTGCTACAAAGTGATGCCATTCGGACTGAAGAATGTCGGGGCAACCTATCAACGCGCCATGGTAGCTTTGTTTCATGATATGATACATCATGAGATTGAAGTTTACGTAGACGACATGATAGCCCTTTCACAGACAGAATAAGAACACCTTGATCATCCGCAAAAGCTGTTTTTCAGGTTGAAGGAGTATAAGCTCAGACTGAACCCAAGCAAGTGCACTTTTGGAGTCAGGTCTGGTAAACTTTTGGGATTTATCGTCAGCAACAAAGGCATTGAGGTTGATCCTGCTAAAGTCAAAGCTATACAAGAAATGCCTGCCCCCCTCACTAAAAAGGAGGTTAGAGGTTTCTTGGGACACTTAAACTATATTGCGAGGTTCATCTCTCACCTAACATCTACCTGTGAGCCAATCTTCAAGCTGTTGAAAAAGGATCAGGTAGTTGAATGGAACAATGATTGTCAAGTTGCTTTTGATAAGATCAAGGAATATTTACTAGAACCTCCTATCTTGATGCCACCTGTCGAAGGAAGGTCGTTAATCATGTATCTGACTATTTAGGATAACTCAATGGGGTGTGTACTGGGCCAACATGACGAGTCTGGCCGAAAAGAGCATGCCATTTATTACCTTAGCAAAAAGTTTACCGACTGTGAGACTCGCTACTCACTGCTCGAGAAAACTTGATGTGCTTTGGTATGGGCTGCTCGCCGGCTAAGGCAGTATATGTTGACTCATACCACTTTGCTGATTTCCAAGATGGATCCGATTAAGTATATCTTCGAGAAGCCTTCTTTATCTGGAAGAATCGCTAGATGGGAAATGATCCTGACTGAGTATGATATCCAGTATACTACCCAAAAAGCTATAAAGGGGAGCGTACTAGCTGACCATCTAGCTCATCAAGCCGTCGAAGATTACCAGTCTATGAGATTCGACTTCCCTGACGAGGACATCATGACATTGGACAACATTGAAGGTAACAGACCGTATGACGGACCTGAACAAGGATCCCGATGGACCCTGTACTTTGATGGTGCTTCAAATGCACTTGGCTAAGGTATCGATGCGGTACTCATTTCTCCGGAAGGTTGCCATACATACTTCACTACCCGACTCTGCTTCAGCTGTACCAACAACATGGCTGAATATGAAGCTTACATCTTTGGTCTCAAGGCTGCTATAGACTTGGGAATCAAATCTTTGGTTGTATTTGGGGACTTGGCTTTGGTCATCAGTCAAGTCAAAGGAGAGTGGGATACTAAAAATCCTAATCTTACCCCATACAAAGAACATGTCCTGACATTGTTGTCTCATTTCGAGCACTTCCCGCGAGAAGAAAATAAGCTAGCAGATGCTCTGGCTACAATGTCTTCCATGTTTAAACTCAACTGGGATAACGAGGCTCCCCAAATCACCATCGAGTGAATGGACGAACCTGCGCACCATCATGAGATTAATACCGAAGAAGTAGTGGAACAACCCTGGTTTCATGAAATCAAAAGGTATCTCCAGACTCGAGAATACCCTGAAGGAGCTTCCGTCAATGACAAAAAGTTCTTAAGGAGATTTGCTGCCAAGTTCTTCCTGAGCAATGGCATCCTTTATAAGCGCAAACATGATTGTGTTCTACTTCATTGTGTGGACAAGGTTGAAGCAGAGTTGATCATGACCGAAATATATAGTGGCACATTTGGCACCCACTTGAGCGGACATACGATGGCTAAGAAGATTCTAAGGGTCGGCTACTACTGGTCTACCATGGAAGCTGATTGTCATCAACATTCCCGTACTTGCCACAAATGTCAAGTCTACACCGATAAAGTACATATTCCTCCTGTTCCTCTCAACGTTCTAACAACTCCTTGGCCATTCGTAATGTGAGGCATTGACATGATTGGAGAGATCAAGCCTACAACATCCAATGGACATCGCTTCATCCTGGTGGCTATTGATTACTTCACTAAGTGGGTCGAAGCAGCTTCCTACGCCTCTGTTACAAAGAATGTGGTTGCCCGCTTCATCAAGCAGAACCTCATATGCCTGTACGGTATCCCCGACAGGATCATCACAGACAATGGTACAAATTTAAACAACACTATGATCACCGCTCTGTGCGAGAAGTTCAAGATTTATCATCATAATTCATCTCCCTACCGGCCAAAGAGGAACGGTGTTGTTGAAGCCGCAAACAAAAATATCAAGAAGATCATTCAAAAGATGACAGTCACCTACAAGGACTGGCATGAGATGTTACCGTTTTCTCTGCATGGATATCGTACCACGATGCGTACTTCAACGGGGGCAACCCCTTTTTCTCTATTATATGGCATGGAAGTTGTTCTACCTATGAAAGTTCAGATTCCTTCCTTAAGGATTATGAAAGATGCCGGTTTAAGTGAAGACGATAGGATTCAGACCTGGCTTGATCAACTTAACTTGATCGACGAGAAACGACTTACTGCTGTTTGTCATGGTCAGACGTATCAGAAACATATGATCAAGGCTTTCTACAAGAAAGTCAAGCGTCAGGTATATCAAGTCGGATATCTTGTAATCAAGCGGATCATCTTGCCGCAAAGTGATCCCAGGGGCAAGTGGACTCCTACTTACGAAGGACCATTTGTGATCAAGAGCATATTTTCCGGTGGGGCAATGATTCTGACCACCATGGACGGTGAAGACTTGCCGCACCCTACAAACACAGACATATTCAAAAGATACTACGCATAAAACGACCTGACAAGTTGAAAACCCGAAAGGGCAACTTGGGCAAAAATGGGCACCCCAGTGAATCGAAAAACCGAAAGGGCGGTTCAGGCAAAAATTAGGGATAAATAAAAAACCTGTACACCTGGCAAGTTGAAAACCCGAAAGGGTAACTTGGGAAAAAAAGGGTTTCCCGGTGGACTGAAAACCCGAAAGGACGATCCAGGCAAAAGTTAGGGAATTAAAGCTTATGACTATGTCTCGTCGAATCACTTTAAGGACAATCTCTTCACCAACAAGCTCCAGGCTTCTGATCAATCCAATCATCGGCGGACGAAGCAGCAAATGGACAAGATACTCAGAGTTGTGAAGGCTATAGCAGAATGGGAACCCCATGGAATTGTTACATATAGCCATCTTTCTTTTTGAATAAATTTTTTCTATTTTTTACGATAACATTCTCTTACTAGGATGTTTGTCTCCTTTGTACAAAGATACTTACAAAAGTTAATACAAAGATACTTCAAAGTGCAGAAATTTGCTTGCCTTTCTTTTCTTTTTACACTTATGTTTTATTTGAAAACGTCCAAAGTTTTATTAAATAGGCATATGCATTTGAATATAATCAATGCTTACAAATAAAACAAAATTGAAAAAGGATAATTACTGATAGGTTGAAGGTGTAGAAAGATATATTTGTGCTATTCCAGAAGAAATCCCCTACAGTACATCATTCAAATCCTCAACAAAGCTAAAACCTTGAAGTATACATCCCTAATGGAGTTAAATTTCAAGATCCCCAGCTGAGCCAGTGTGTTATAAACTTTATCCCCCAGCGGAGTTAGGTTTCAGAGTTCCCATCAGAGTTCAAACTCCCGATCCCCAGTAGAGCCTGAAAACCCTGAAATACGTATCCTTAGCGGAGCTAGAATGTTCTAAACCTTCTTCCCCAGCGAAGTCAATTTTTTAATCCCTAGTGAGAACAATTCAGTGTTCCCTAACTTCCTCAGTAGATTGGCGTACAACCCAAGCTCATGATTTCATCGGCCGAGTAAACATTCTCCTCATAGAGTTATTTCCCAACAAATCGAAGATTCTCAGTCTCATTTCTCCAGCAGAAGCCTCCCAGGTTTTAACTCCCCAATAGATATTTTCAGAGTTTCCTTATTTCTTAGGAAAGTCATGAAGGATTCTCACTCCCCACAGAAGTTGTCAAAGCTCTTGTTAATCCCCACCTGTCACCAAGGATTTTCAATCCCCAACAGTGGTCCTAGGATTTCTCATTCTCAACAATCAAAGATCTTTAATCCCTAAGCAGTCAGCAAAGATTTCTCATCTTCAACAATCAAAGATTTTTGAATCCCCAACATCGGTCAGGAATTTACTTCCTCCGACAACAATCAAAGATTTCATTATCTCCAGTTATCAAGGATTTATTTTCCTCGGCAAGACAACTAATTAGCTTACATGCACATACATTACATTCATATATCATAAACAATTGATGAGACACAGTTCCTTGCGTCATACATATCGTACAACATAACTTTTTGTTTTAGCTAACATTTTACCCTTTTCAGGATAAGATTAAAAGGCTATCGTTAACATTTATTCAGATACAGTATGGATACACCCCAGACACGGCGGTCATTCTATTACTCATTCAGAATTTCAAGTTAAAATACAGTACGGGTACACCCCAGACACGGCGGTCATTCTACTACTCATTTAGACTTCAGCAATCAGATACAGACTAGATACGCTCCAGACACGGAACCCATTATATTTCTCATTCAGATTCAACTAACAATTTCAAGTTCAGATGCGCTCCAAACACGGATGCCATTCTGACCCTTACACCAGAAGTTTGATTCTCCCCAGTGCAGTTGTCACAGAAGTCATTCTGTCACTTATTCAGATCCCAGTTACAATTTCAGATAAACTCCAGACACGGAAGTCATTCTGCTACTCATACAGATCTCAATTTCAGATACAGTCCAGATACACTCCAGACACGACAGTTATTCTAATATTCATTCAAAGATCAAATACAGTTACAACTCGGATATGCTCCAGACACAGACGCCATTCTATTGCTCATACAAACCCAATCTCCAGATACAACTCAGATACGCTCCAAATATGGATACCATTCTAATGTTCATTCTTCTGATGTTCAACAAACCAATCTTGGATGGAATCTTTAAGCCCATCTCCAGCAAGATTCTACCATCTCCAAATGGCATCTTTAAGCCCACTCCCTCAACAATATCTTGACGAGTGCAAATTTACGGGCACTCTAGTGTCCAATCCTCTTTTACCCTCGAGTCACGAAAAGCAAACTTGCCAATCTAACTCTTCAGGTTCAAGAAGATTGAACAGGGGCAACTATTATACCCCAAAATTTTCCCTCTCATTTTATCAACATTTCTCATCACAAGGCTCTTGGAACTCAAGATCAAGCTAGGGTTTGCTCTGCTCAAGACATCACCTTGCATTGTTGACCTGAAATTAGGGTTTGAGTTTGCACAGGGGTGTTTTGACCTACAATGCTCAAAGTTACTTTCATACTTCATGTTGGACTCATAAGTTTGCCCATACCAAGTTTCAAGCCTTGAATCAAATCTTTGCCCAATCAATTGGACAGTTGACCTAGAAACCAGCTGTATTAGGGGAAAAGTCAACTGTGGCCAATTTAGAGTCAAACCTCATGAATTTTGACCCACATCAACCTTATGAACTCATATGCACCATTTGATCAAGTTTGGACCATAACTCCACAAGAAATTTGATCAGATCACCAAAAGGGCAAAATGGTCATTTTTAGGGTTTTGACTGTACAAAGGCAATTTTTTACTGTTTAACCTAGCCAATGGCAAATTGAGCTCAGCCATGGACTCAAGGACTCAAAGAAATTATCTTTACATATTCAACAAGTTCAAAAGATCTCAAATGCATTGGATTGATAGATGAATTTTTCAGTCAACTGATCAAATTTTGATTGTACACTAAAAAGTCAAACTTTGACTTTTTGGTCAAACTCAAGTTCCAAGGGTCATTTTTCATCAAGATGTGTCAAAATATGAAACTTGTTCATCAAGAAACCCAAAATTGCAAATTAGGGTTTGAAATTGAAAATTTTCATAACTTAGAAATTTTCTAAGTTATGAAATTTTCTTAATTTTTCCTAAATTTGTCCCATATTTTCACCAAGATGCAAATTGATTCAAACAAAAATTACAAAGTGAAAGTTGTATTCCTCCACAAAGTCTACAACTTTGATTCACAAAGTTTTCTCAAAAGAAGCTTGGATCTCAAGTTATGATTTTTGGAACAAGGGACCCTAAAACTTTTAACTTAGAGAAATTTTGCCCTAGTTTAGACAAGATTTTAACCCCTCTTCTTGGCCATTTTTCACATAGTTTCACTTGGAGTCTAAAGTTTCATTTCAAAGATGGATTACAGTACATGTTTCAAGCTTTCCAAATTGTCCAAGAACTCCTCAAACACCTTTGTGGTTAGGGAGAATCGAATGCTTGAAGTTGGCAAAAACTCACTTTGTAACCATGGCCAATACATGTTCATACAAGTTGCAAAATCTGACCAAACTAGCTTTGTACTTGATTACAGGTCTCTAAACCAATTTACACTCAAAAATTGAATGCAAACACGTTGGTTAGAGGCATTGTTCTGATCAAGGGAGCATTATACAATGAATAATTCCATTTTGGGCATAAAGATAACACTTCCATTTTTATAAAGCATAACTTTTGCAAAGTTGTTTCTCTTGAGCCTTGGACCTCTTTCTTTGCAGAAAACAAGTTCCACAAACTTAGGCAAAGGTACTAGAAACTTGTGCATGCTTGGAGATAGCCTGTACATGCCTATCTCATTTCACTTTACACTTTTCTTTCAAAACAAGTCAACTTGCCAAAAGGACATAGCTTGCATATCTGATAAAATCAACTTAAGCCAACATTTAAAACAAGTTTTGCAGATCCCTTAGAGCCAGAAACACGAGCCATTCATCCCTCAAACACCCTTGTACACAAAAACCACATTCTCTTGCAAAACAGGGCAGGCCCTGCAGAATCACTTCCATTTTCACATTGCCTCGTGCGTTTTTCCCCAAACTTGTTCCAATACCTTCCATGCAACTCACTCAAGCTATCCCAAACCTCCATTGCCAACTGTAACTCCATTTACAGTGTTCACCATTTTCTTTTCAAGCTTATGCAGGTTGACTTCTAGAGGTTGATTCAGGGACATTCAAGGCAAACTAAGCATTGGGAAAGGTCCAGGGAACATCAAGCAAGCTCAAAAGAACCTCAGGCCTCACTGAAAGTTGCTGCATTGTCCAACTCAAGTCCAACTGAAATAGGTTTTTCATCAACTTCTATCTGTCTATTTAGGATTTAGCCTTAGGTTTGTGAATAAAAGATGTAGTACTCATTACCCTGAAACCATACATATGCTCAGTTTTCATTTATATTTAGTGTGGTAGGAGAATTTCATCCATGAACATGCTGAAAAAGTTAGGTCAAATTTTAGGGCCAGAGAAATTCTCTCTGGTCCTTGAGAGTTAGATCAAGTTTTTTATATGGTTAGAATTGTGGTTTGATGCTCTACAAGTTTCATGTTTTGAGTTTTGGCAAAAGATCACAAATACAGGAGTTAGCAGTTTGTACAACAGGCGCGCGTATTTTCAAACAATCTGGAGGAAGAAGATGAAGCTGATGGGCTGGGCTTGGCCTTCTTGTTTCTAACACCATCCTTTTGCTAAATGCATCCCCTGGACCAATTTCTTGTATTTTTGTTATTTTTGCATTTTAATTTCATTTCTGACTTTGATATTTTATTTTCAAACATAAAAAATGCTCCAAAATATTTTTATAATTTTTTACATTTATTTGGCATTTTATTTTATTTTTTCTAATGTAGAAAACATATTAAATACTTTATATTATTTATTAAAACTTGAAAAAATAATGAAAATAATACTTTTATTTTTATTTCCTTTTTTATTCACATTGAAAATATTTTCTTGAATATATTTTATTTTTGTAAATATTTTATTTTATTTTATACATCCTTAATATATATATATATATATATATATATATATATATATATATATATATATATATATATATATATATATATATATATATATATATATATATATATATATATATATATATATATATATATATATATATATATATATATATATATATATATATATATATATATATATATATATATATATATATATATATATATATATATATATATATATATATATATATATATATATATATATATATATATATATATATATATATATATATATATATATATATATATATATATATATATATATATATATATATATATATATATATATATATATACTTTATTTTATTAAAAAATATAGAATAAAAATACAAAAATAGTACATTTTTATTTTTATTGTTATTTTATACTAAAAAACACTTTTTTTCAATATATTTTTATTTTGTACATATTAATATATTTTTGTACATAATTAATATATAATATTATTTCTTAAGGAAAATTAGGGTTTACCCCTTAATTAAATGAAATTAACCTTTTTTTATTTTTTTTATTTTAATTCTTTACACCTCTTTCACAATAAAAATACTTTACATACATAAATAAATAAAAACTTCTTGTGCATAATACATTTTATTCTAATATTTATTTATCTTGTTTATTTAAATATTGTACATTTAAATATTGATTGCATTTGAGATTCAATTTGGTTGTAATAACTTAGGGTTTATATTTCTTGTCAATTATCCCCTATCCAAAACTTGTACCCCCTCCCTATATCAAAGTTGTAATAGCTTAGATTTATTTTTACGCACTTAAACGCTTTCAATTATGCCATGATTAGAGAATTAGGGTTTGTATGCAAAATCAAAACCAACAAATAGTTTGACCTAATCAAAGACAAAAATACATGAAAAAACAAACAAAATGCACACTTGCACCCCTAGGGTTACAATCCACTTGTTGCCTTCAAAAATGGGCCATGGTATGCATGTTAAGTACTTTGGCAAAACAAAAATAAAACAAAAGATCATAGTCCCTCGATGACGCTATCTGAATTGCCTAAACAAAATGATCAAGTCCCTCAAGAAAATTGCCAAAAATACTTAGCACCATTGCTATCATGGTCTATACGATGACCCGCGCCTGTCCCGTTTAACATCCTAACACAAGGTTGTTCACCAAATACAATGGTGAAACAACACTGTTAAAAGGGTTAAAAACATAAGAAAGATCTTTGAGTAAAATAGGGTAGATATCTCTTAGTTACTTGATCAAAAGCTTGCAAAACATCCTTGCTATCTTCAAACACACTTCACAACATAATTTCAAAACCCTACTTTCAAACATTGAAAACTTTTAAAAAGACAAAAACATCTTTGTATACATTCAAACAAGAGTCATTACAAAGGTTGCCACAATGATGGCCTCTTTTCAAAACATCTTTCAAAACCACACACAAAATCACCATTTCAAACAATTGAAAAACAAAGCAAGTGATCTAAACAAGTAACTAAGAGCCCATGGATAATCATGGATAGAAAGGGTGCTAATACCTTCCCTTTGTATAATCTACTCCCCGAACTCAAGAAGACATCTAAAAGGTCTTTCCTGTGCTTTTTGACCTTTCCTTAGGATAAAATAAAAAGTCGGTGTCGACTCTTGCTAAACTGAAACATTTGCGAACAGAAAACGCAAAATCTCAAGTCAGTTCTCCCACCGTATCACGGCATGTAACACATAAGAACCCCTCTTCTCTTAATGGTACGAGTATGGAGAGTGTGTAAAATATCTCCGAGCAAAGTAGGCACGGGGTTGTGAGAGAGAAAGATCTTGATAGCGTTCACATCTATGAATGAGTCAGGATTAGGGAATAGGACTAACCCATAGATTAGAAGAGCCAAGACCTCCTCAAAAGCATGAAAATCTATAACAACCCAAAACAGTTGGGCCTTGTCTATCAGAAACTTGGCTAGAAAACCCTTGACTCCGCTTCTCATTTCCCAATTGGATACCACTTCGTCCCGTTTCAGATGCAAGGCTGAGGCAATGACTTCTGGCTTAGGAATTTCTTCTAGACCTGTGAAAGGCAACTGTTCAAGAATGGGTATATCCAACAGCTGAGTGAATTCTTCCATGGTAGGCACCAACTGATAGTTTGGAAAGGTGAAGCAGTGGTGCTTGGGATCAAAGAACTGAAATAGTACACTCATCATCTTTTCATCAAAGTTTTAAGTAACCAGGTAGAGAAGTTGACCATGTCTCTTAGTGAACGCAGAAGTTTTAGAAACCCTTGATACTAGCTCTTTGAGTTGGGAAGGTATCTTCACAAAGCTAATTCAGATAGTGTTTCAACGAACGGAAGCCATGATCTGCAAAACAGAACAACGATAAATTCCCTTGGTCTTTGAAATGGTTAGTGCAATAAGCGTGGATGCTATGTTATGATGTATGATGTCATGATAAACCACAAGTATAGCAAACAAAGTCAAATCACACCAAGTCCTTAGGTTTAAGGCCTGCATGAGGTTAAAGGTCATACCCTCTTGAAATTTAGTTGGTTTCAAACCTGTCTTAAAAAGTAACCGGGTTCTAAGGGATCTCAATATCACTGACCATCCTTTATCGGGCATTGTCTCAGCTCAAGCAATCTTTTCTTGCAGCCAAAATATCCCGAAAGTCTGATCTCAATGAGTGTAGCATCGAGTATCAACCAATCCTCAGATCTATACCGAGACCGGCTATCTCACTACTTTCTAATGACCAAGTTTGTTCAACTAAGATTCTAAGGTCTGTTAGTGCTTCACGACACCACGTGGCAGCCCCGTATTCTCCTCGTTTCCCCAAGAAGGATACCGGTACCAACCAAAGTGTCACACCAACACAGCCATTGGTCTATGTTGTACAGTCTCCACGATCTATTGTTGTTTACCTAAAAAGTGTCCCTAGATCCGGGTGTAGGATCTTTAATAATACCCAAACAAAACCCTTTTAAGAATAAAGCAAACAAACAAGAAAGAAATTTTTTAACATGACCTAGATCCTAAGGTATACCCCACTTATTAAATTTTCCCCAGTAGAGTCGTCAATTCTGTGATACGGTGGCAGAACCGACTATTTTTACTGGTTTGCATTTTGCATTTTTTGTTTGCAAAATGTCGCGGTAAGCAAGAGTCGCCACCGACTTTTATTTCATCTAATCCGGAAAAGGAAAAAGAACAGAAAAAACCTTTTTTCGAGAATTTTTCTGAGTACGGGGGGTAGATTATAGAAAGGGAAGGTGTTAGCACCCTTTCTATCCATGGTTTTCCATGGGCTCTTAGGTACTTGCTCATCTTTTTAAAATTGCTTGTGTGTGCTTGCTTTGAAAAAAAGTTTTACTTCGTGATAACCCTTATATCAGTCCTCAAGGATGTGACGAAGTTTGTTTTGAAAATTTGTTTATAAAGGTGTTTGTGTGAAAAGTTTTGTTGAGCAAGTACTTAAGATTCTACCTACTCGAAAAAAGGTTGTTTGTTCTCATTTCCTTTAGACATTGCTATCCTACTATTAAGAAGTAGGTAGCACCGTCGTTGGAGTTTGTAAGGGACGTTCGAAAGGGACAAGTACAGTCACCAGAGCAATGGGTAGGAAACCTTAGTAGTAACCCTAGAGTCTTAAGATCTTTCTGAGGCAACATTCGAATGGGAAATTTGATCTTTTAGACAGGAGGGCAACCACTAAAATCTCCTATGCTTAAATGGCTATTTTACCGAATGCAACCGAAGTGAGGAAAACCCTAGGAGCTAAATATGTGCACGTGATTTTTTCAGTTAATTAGTCTTTTCACATTAAGTGAGCTACCATTTTAATTTTCAAACATCTTTCCATACAATCCTATTAACCATGCATCTAACAGTTAAAGATTGCGGAAATTAAAAGTGCGAGAAAATAAACCTAGCTATTACAAGGCTTCGAGGATAGGGATTAATTGCATAACCAAAATCGGGGACAAAGCGATAAATGAAAACCCTAGTTTAACTATTACAAACCATTGGCAGTTACAAAAATATGAAAAGAATTAATTAAACCCGCGGAGAATTAAATGCGAGGGCGCTTAAAAAAAAACCTAAAACCCTAATTGAGAGAAAAATATTTTTTGTACATTTTTATTTGAGAAAAGATTTTAATTTCACGTTAATTAAAACCCTAATTTCTAATTGCTTTTAATTATGAAAAAAATAAATTAAATTAACCTATATTTCTAATTAAATTAAAATAAATATTTTATTAAAAAAATGTTTTTTTGGTGTTTTGTGATTCATTGATTTTATGATTAATAAAAAAGTAATTAATTTGGTGAAAAATAATTAAACAAAATAATTAAAAGAAAAGAAAAAAATAATGAAAAGAAAATGGGCCTGTGTTGAATAGCAAATCTGGGGGTGTGAGGAATTGAATTTGTTGGGCCCAAGACTGTTGGCCCACCTAGCTGCGTGAGATCCTGTGTAGCGCTCTCATGAAGGTACACCATGCTTCTTCAGGCTTGAAGCATTAGATCTGAATAAGCTATGATCTGTTGGTTGGGAGTGACGACACATGATAGGCGCTCAAGCGTGTGATGCACTGAATCTGCAAAGGCAAAATAATACAAAGTAAATTGTTGGGACATGGGATCGAACCCAGGTCCTTATGCTTACCACTAGCGCTCTCTTCCACTGGGCCAATTTGTTTAGTTGTCATTATACTGAAACAAAATATAATATAACAAAATAAATGAGTTAGTGGGAAACACGCGCGAGATTTCAAATGGTCCACTGATTGGCTGCCACCTATTCTTCTTCTCTAAGGCTCCGTCGTCTTAGCTATATACCTTTAACCTACAGTCGTGAATCTGTAGCTATAGCCCTGTCACCTTCAAAAACACATAAAATTCATGATAAATGAAATTGGAGACCAGAATCCAATTGGTCTTGATGTCACAATCATCATGGTATCTTGTTCATGGCCTGATTTTACCTGTATGCAAAAACCCTAAAACGCACATAGAAAACCTAGCAATGGCAGTTCTAGATATAGGCATCAAAAGAACAATTGAATCATACAGTCATGTTGCAAACATCTCAAACATCACAAATATACCAATTAAACATGCTAATGATGCAGGAATTACAGTAATCGGTTTTAAAAAAATGCAAATCGTGTGAGTTACAGCTTGTGTTTCTTGATGCTTCAGACCTTGCAAATGATTAGGATAGCTTCAGAAACTCCCAAGGAATGTCGTTTGATCCTTATAACGCTTTGAACTGGCCTATGGAGCAAGATTGGATCTGCACTTTTCTTTGAAAAATTGGAATTTTGTTCTGCCTTTTTACGCCTACCAACCTTGTTTTATCCTTGGTTCTTGTTCATTATATATGCTAGAGCGAATTAGGGTTGCAAAAACAGATGATATCTTTGGAATTTTGGAAGATTTGATTTGATTTTTCATCCATATGAAAACCTTCTATATTGAGCCAAATCATCCCTATTTTGTACCAATCATGCTTGATTCGATTTCGTCTTGATATCTCAGCATAATTTGATTGAGATCCTGTCCAAAAATCATATCAAAACATATCTTTGATTTTATTTACCAATGATTTGATTTTATTCAATTTTTAATAAATAAAAAATCAAAATAAAATAAATAATGAAGAAAATAATATGTGAGTGAACATTTGGGTCGTGTACCATGCTACAAGTGAGGTGCAATCATGAAATGCTAAGCCCATTTGGTAAAAAAAATGCACTTTTGAGCATATTTGACTTTTGGCAATTTTGAAAAAAATGTCAACTTTGACAAGGCATATCTCCTCTAATTTTAACCCTAGAGAGATGTTCTTGGACTTTTTAGAAAGCTTAGGATGTCCCCTAAGCAAACCTCTTGATCTCATTTCAATTGGCTCTTCCATATTCATGTAATAAGCTTTGAACCAAAAAGTGTTTTTGTTGACTTTTCAAAAGGACCTATAATCTGGAAATTAATATCTTTTTAGGAGTGCATATTTTGAACTTGTGGGATGAATATGAGTTATAGGTAATTGCATCCTCTTAAAAATGAGACTTGGATGGAAAATTTCTGATAAAGTATGTGGATGTTATGCTTGGTCAAAGTTTGGTTGACTTTTCTTGAGAAACCCTAATTTAGCAACTTTTGGGTTTTGATGAATTTAGGGAATTCCTTGAAGAATCATGATCAAACCTTGATCAAATTATGGATATCACTTAAAAAATTTGATGTTGGCCAAAAATATTGAAGTTTGATTGTATGTGGGCCACAGTTGACTTTTGACCTAATATAGTCGATTCTCAAGCATCTGAGCAGTTGATTGAGCAAACTTCTTGTGCAGTGCTTGAAATTTGACATGGAGAGTCTTGAGAACGTATTAGGACCATGGAGAGCATATTAGGTCTTTGGAGTTCACCTATCTTGATGAAAATGGAAACCCTAATTTGAGACACTGCCTTATGAGAGAGTTTGTCTGGTCAACTCTTGGGCAAACTTGAGCATATTGAGGATCTCTAGGAGTATGTATTGAGCAAAATGAGAGGAAAATTTTTGGGGTACAACACAATGCTTAAGATTGTGAATGTAAAATACAAAATCCACAGAGGGAACAAGAAACTATTGGGAAAACAAAATAACATAGACAAAGCTATAACATTAGACATACTAAGAAAGAGAGTCCAACAAGAAAACTAAATTACTGGGGAACAACATGACCATGGGAATAACTATGAATATGCACTGCCAACATCACGGTTAAAGAAACAAAATTCAAAGCAAGAATTTTAATGGGGAAATCCTTACCGATGCAAACAACAAGACAACAAGGAAACAATTTTTAAGAAAGGATTACCATCTCCCCTGGGGAAGAAACTCAACTCTGTTGCAGAAAAAATCAACTCCACTAGGGAAAAAAGGACTCAACTCTACCGGGGTAAAGTCCAATGAGGAGAAAGTAATACAAAATCTATTTAGGACGAAAGCCTAAATGGGTAGTACATGCCATAGGAGGTGAGTACAATCTATCAAAGTTTTGATAGGCTAACAATAGAAGACAACACAAGGAAAAAGATGAATACCAATTATCAAAGATCTGATAGTCTAACATTGGTAAACAACAATAAGTGGAAGGAATACCATCTATCAAAGATCTGATAGACTAACGATGATGAACAACCAAAAGGAGGGCTGAATATAATCTATCAAAGGTCTGGTAGGGTAACGATGGTAAACAACCAACATATATAAGAGTGGATGTCATACTATCAAATGTCTGATATGATAAAGATGATAAAAAATAAAATAATACAAGAGTGATAATCATACTATAAAAGGTCTGATAGGATCACGATGATAAATCACAAAATGTACAAGAGTAAATACCATACTATCAAAGGTCTGATAGGATAATGATGATAAATCACAAAAGGTACAAGACTGAATATTATAATATCAACGATCTGATAGGATAATGATGATAAATCACAAAAGGTACAAGAGTGAATATCATACTATCAAAGGTCTGATAGGGTAACGATGATAAATCATAAAAGGTACAAGAGTGAATATCATATTATCAAAGGTTTGATAGGGTAACAATGATAACCAACAAATGGTACAAGGTTTAATATCATACTATCAAAGTTCTGGTAAGATAACAATGATAACCAATAAAGGGTGAATATCATACTATCAAATATTTGATAGGATAACGACAATAAACCACCAACAGATAAAAAAAAGAATATCATATTATCAAAGGCCTGATAGGATAACGATGATAAACATAAAAAGGATATTGAATACCATCTATAAAAGATATGATAGGATAACGATGGTAAACGACCAACAGACTGCCCAAAAGAAACTTCCATTTGATGAAGGAAAATTGATAACAACCTTACTGGGGAAATACAGAATTCTCAAACAAAGACACCATCACTTGCTGTTGGGAATCATATTATAATAACACTGTTGGAAAATGAATTTTCACTTCTTGAGGAAATATAAACACATTCATGCTGAGAAGGTAAAGTCTTCACGTGCAAAATAAAATGCACTCTCAATCTAAGGCTCATAACCTAGAGAGATTAGAACAACGTTGCTATAAGGGACCAAAGTTCAAACCAGGAATAAACTGGGGTAAAATAGTCAAAGGAGGTGAATACCATCTATCAAAGGTCTGATAGTCTATCAATGATAAGCACCAAAAGTTTATGGATAAACCAATCTTGAAAGCAAGACAATAATTTCTAATAAGAAGCAAAGTTCAATATAGGAACAAACTAGAAAGAAACAATCAAATAAGACATTATCCAATGAGGAATAATCTCAAAATGAGGATTAATTCCATCCAGGTAATGAGCTGGGTAGGAAGGCTGAAGAAAAATTCTTCCACGAGGGATAAACTCAGTAGAGGAATTGTAAAGGATATACACTTTCTTCTTGAGGCTAACATTCTATTGGAGAAAGGATAAACACTCTGCAAAGAGGATAAAATGGCACCGGAAACATCAATGAATGCAAATAAGCAATAAACTTTAATTCATCTATGCATGACGTATGTATGTATGAATGTTATGATGATGTGCAAGTTGACAAAGAAGACATACAACACTAGGAATAACCAGACAAAACAAACTCGGGTAAAGACAGCACTCGGCTAAATCGCCTTCATGATGGAAATCTGATCAGAGAGTAAGCAATCAAATGAGGAAATAACGTCCTACTTCAAGGTTTAACTTCTCTGGGGAAGGAAAATGACTTGAAAATAACCAAAGCACAATCTTATGGCAATAAACCAAAAATATGCAGGGATATAACAAACCCCTTTACGTTTCACTGGGAGGTAATATACAAACTTGGAAGGGAAGATGATACCACATATGCTGAGAAGAAAACCATAATGCACTAAGAACATCATTTTCATACACTCCACCATGGAAAATCAAAGACACTTCACAGGGAAAATAAACTCCAAAGGGAGGTATCACCCTTGGTTTACATGATAAACTAAGAAGTTAACACTACAACAAGAAGTCAATTTTGTAGGGATTTTAAATCAAACTCGACACACAGCGAGAGAAAACCCAAAAGTTGACATTTGTCTAAACACTTCTTAGAAAAGATATTTCCCTTGTCTGGTTACTTGTGGAGCATACATAAGCAATAAGGTCATATCTAGCAAGGAGTAATATCCTGCAGGAGTTCCTTTATCAAGTCTCAACACGAAGGGAAAAAGAATCCAACAACTGAGTAAACGCTTCATAACTTCACGAAATATGCTCAATCACAATCTGGCTAGGCAAAAGAATCATGTTCAACTAGAGAATTTCAAATCAAGACTTAATTGGGGAACATGGGATCACAAACCCAACACCATACAACAATCTAGAGGAAACTCATCATCCAGATAACAACCATGGGGGGAAAACGTGCACAAAATCTGTGAGAATGGCCAGAGGATGCTCTTTGAATGGGAGATGGTTTCATGCTTTGGAAAACGTCTGTTCCCGGATCAGCTGCTTTTATCCCTTTGATTCATAAAGTTGAAGTAAAAAAAATTTTGCAAATTTTTCAAGAACATGCTTTTTATTAATTTCTTTAAGCCTTTTTGTTTTCAAAATTACTATCAATAATAAATGAAATTTTTGTAAGCAGAATAAAATAAAAATTACAAAGAATTGGATAAAGGCTCAAACTTTATTAATAGAATGGTAGTCCGTAAATGGCGTGACTCCATAAATGATTACAAAGTTTGGAAAATGGTAAAAACATATAAAAGGTACATTGAAACACAATGACCACTATTCTCCATAACAACATTGAATTCCCGTGCTTAAGCTTCAGTTGAAGAGCAATGAGAATCCAAGAAGATTGTTTCTTTAACGATCAAGTCTTTCCTTATACAGTTACTTGCCAAGAATCCCTAATTTTTACCTAGATTGGCCTTGCATGTTTTCAATCTGCCGGGATGACTTATTTTGTTTATGTATCTAACTTTTTCCTAGACCAACCTTTTGGGTTTTCAGCTTACCGAGACGCTCATTTTTTCCTAGGTCGCCCTTTCGGATTTTCAACTTAGTGAGTTGTTCTTTTATTATTTTAGGTAAAGTATTTCTTGACTGCACTAGCATTCACGGAACGCGGGAACTCCTCACAATCCATAGTTTCAAGAATTAATTCGCCACCATAGAAGGCTTTCTTGACAACATATGGGCCTTCATAATTGGGAGTCCACTTTCCCCTTGAATCAGCATTAAAAGACATGAACTTTCTTAGCACATGGTCTCCTTCTCTGAATTCACGAGGTTTGACCTTCTTATCAAATGCTTTCTTCATTATTTTATAATATAAATGACCATGAGATAAGCAATCATTCTCTTTTCTTCAATCAAATTTGACTGGTTAAACATATTTTGGACCCATTCAGCCTCTGATAATTTGGTTTTCATTATCATACACAAAGAAGGAATATCAACCTCGAAGGGGAGCACTACTTCCATGCCATAAAAAAGAGAGAAAGGGGTTTCCCCTGTTGAAGTGCGAAGGAATGTACGATACCCATGTAAAGAAAAAGGGAGCATCTCATGCCAATCCTTATATGTAACAACCATCTTTTGAATGATCTTTTTAATGTTGTTATTAGCAGCTTCAACAACCCCATTTATCTTAGGCCTGTAAAGAGAAGAGTTATCGTGAAAAATATTGAATTCTTTACAGAGGTTCTTCATCATATTGTTCTTCAAATTTGCGCCGTTATTAGTGATAATCCTGCTTACCACACCATAACGACAAATAAGGTTATTCTTAATAAACCACGCCACCACCTGCCTAGTCACATTAGCATAAGAAGGTTCTTCCACCCATTTACTAAAGTAGTCAATTGCCACTAAGATGAAACTATGTCCAGTTGAAGCCTTGGGTTCAATCATCCTGATCATATCAATACCCCACATTGATAAAGGCCATGGGGAAGAAATAACATTGAGAGGAGTTAGAGGTACATGAATCTTGTCAGCATAAATCTAACACTTATGGCACTTCCTCCCAAATTTGTAACATTCAGATTCCATTGTCAGCCAATAGGAACTTGCCCTTAGCATCTTATTTTCCATCGAATATCCATTGGCATGGGTACAAAATGAACCTTCATGGATCTCATACATTAACATGTATGCTTCGTATCTATCCATGCATCTGAGCAAGACCATGTCATAATTCCTTTTGTACAACATATCTTCATTGAGGAAGAAACTACCTGCTAACCTTCTCAACGTCTTCCTATCCTTGTTTGATTCACCAAGTGGGTATTCTTGAGTCTAGAGGAAGCGTTTGATATCACAATACCATGGTTTATCATCTGATGTCACCTCTACAGCAAACACAAGATCTATCCTATTAAGACGTTGGATTGTAATCATAGGTACATCATTCCAAGTGTTTACCTGGTACATGGAAGACAATATGGCTAAAGCATATGTAATCTGATTGTCGTCTTGCAGAATGTGTTGGAATTCAACTTTATTGAACAAAGTCAACAACCTTCTTGCATAATCTTAATGCTGAGATCTATGGCGTTTTCAAGACACATGATACTTGCTCCATATTCTTCCATGTTATTGGTTCAATCGAATGTTAACCTTGCAGTAAAAAGGACATGAGACCCGTGATAAGTGATAATCACAACACCAATTCTTTTACCATAAGCATTCACGGCTCCATCAAATACCATACCCCATCGGGATTCAGGATCTTAACCTTTCTTGGGAAATGGTTCATCATAATCTTTAACTTTCAAATACATCATATCTTCATCAGGGAAATCATATTGAACAGACTAATAATCATCAATCAGATGATAAGCAAGGTATTCATCCAACGCACTACTTTTAATAGCCTTTTGGGTATGGTATTCGATGTCATATTCAGACAACAACATCTACCAATGATCAATCCTTCCAGTAAGAGAAGGCTTTTCAAAAATATACTTAATTGGATCCATTTTAGATATCAACCAAGTAGTATGATTCAACATATATTGTTGCCAACACTTTGCAGCCCAAGCCAAAGCACAACATGTTTTTTCTAGCATAGAATACTGTAACTCACAATCAGTGAACTTCTTTCTCAAATAATAAATTTCATACTCTTTTCTTCCTAATTAATCTTGTTGTCCCAAAATACAACCCATGGAGCTATCCAACATAGTCAGATACATAATCAATGTTCTTCCTTCAACAGGAGGAAGCAAGATAAGAGGTTCAAGTAGATATGTCTATGTCCATCAAATGAATTGGTACCACATGCATAAGTCTATGTCCTTGCACTACATCTTATGTGGCATTGTCTGGTTCTTAAATCGATGATGTTGTATTGTGTTGTTGAATTTGTATGATTTTTGAGGTACTTGGAATATAACAATGTTAAGTTTATGTTGTGATACTTTTGGTTTATTCTACAATGACTATTACTTATATTTTATATAATGATTATGATGAACTCACCCTTTCTGCTTGAATGTTGCCTCTACATGGGTAACATGTAGGTAATCAGGAGTACTCCCTAAAGACTTAGAAGAATAGCTTGGAGCGTGTGTTTTATTTCCGTTGAGTCTAGAAGGTCTTGCTCTGATATGTAACATTAGGGGAATGCTTTGTTTTGAAAACTATTTTGTTCTTGTTTTGTTATGACATTTAAGTTGTTTCCATGGAGTTTAAATTATGTTGAATTGTGAACCATGAATCATGGGTCACTATGAAGTGTTTTAATGGACTTGTTTGAACTATGATTCTGCTGCAAGTATGTGAAACCTCGATAATGGATATGTACATGAATAATTTTGAAAACCCGTGTTACGGAGTAAGACTAGCATGTATGATTATTTCACAAATAAATTGTGACACCCTTTTGTTTTATTACTCTAATATTATTTTAAATAATTATGAATATTATGTGGGGTTTAGAAGGGTGTTACACTAGTGTTATTAGAGAAGGTCGGTCCGTCCGGCCAGGTTGTCTAATGTTGTTGTTCCTTAGTATGTGACATGTGTGTGAAACACTATCGGTACTTGCTTGTTTTTCTAATTGTTTATCTGCAGGGATTGGTTTGGAACAAGTGTGGGAGAAGATTTTGCTTCTCTGAGATGTTTCAGGTGTGTGAGTTGGTGCAATATACTACTGAATTGCAAGAGTGCAAGTGTTGTTGGAGCTATGTTGTTTCTCGAAACTGAAGAGAGTACGGATTCATGATTTCTCTCTTCCGGTCAAGTTAGGATTGTCTTTGAGGGAGAATGATCAGGTATTGTTGATGTCTACTTCTCGAAGAATAGAGAGAAATGTGACGGCTAGTCATATGCCAGTGTTGTATAATTCCTGAAGTTTTTCCTAAAGATATTCGTGACTTGCCTCCAGAGCATGGATCTGAGTTTGGTGACAATAGAGAACTAATGTTTTTATCTGCTAAGAAAGTAGGATAACCCTTAGGAAATGAGGCTTAGAGGTTTGCATGTTTGTGACAACATTTGAATGAGGTCGTGTGTGGATTACTAACAATTGAGTAAGGTAATGGGTGAGATTAATTATCCACTTCATAGGATTGACGATTTGATGGACCAACTGTTAGGCGAGTATGTCTACAGTATAATCGAATTGAGAAGGGTTACCTTCAAAATAAAATTACGGGTGAGGATAGTTAGAGCAAAGATTTTAGAACTTGTGCAGGAATTACAAATATTTGGATTAGTTTATTACGGTGTTTGTTGAGGAGATTATGAGTTAATCTAAGTCAGAATAAGGGAATGTCGAATGTTGTGAATTACAATGTTGGAAGGGAAGAAACTTTATGCTAAGCTATCAAGGTGTAGATCATGGTATGAAGAGGAGAATTTTCTTGAGCATGTTATTTAGAATGATGGTATATATGGATCCATCCAAAGCATGTATGGTTCTACATTGAGAGACTCCAAAGTCCGTTACAGAGACTAGAAGCTTCTTAGACTTAACTAGTTATTGTCGCAGCTTATTTATGACGAGGTCAAGTATGATATGTTGTAAATGAATGAATTGAAGGAATGAGATGTTTGGTATTAGAGAGAATATGGAGATATTAGAGAAGAGCATGGAGATACAACTTATGCCGAGTACGAATGATTAGAATGATGAAGGTTAATTGGAACATGGTGCTTTAGGTAACTTTGAGTATAATTTTTAAATAAACACTATTCTAGTTTAGTAATGATGGTTTATGCACTATCATGGTTGTCAGATACCTATTAACAAATTGAGGAACTGATCACCCTTGATCTCTTGTTGAGAGTAGACGGGATCGTGTTGGATGTAATAGACTCGACTTACCAGCTTAATGGTGTGTTAAGTGTTTAACATTCTGTGATACGGTTGCAGAACCGACTATTTAACACTGGGTTGCATTTTTTATTCGTAAAATGTCGCGGTAAGAAAGAATCGCCACCGACTTTTATTTCATCCAACCGGAAAGGAAAAAAGTACAGAAAAAAAATCATTTTTTGAGATTTTGAGTACAGGGGGTAGATTATAGAAAGGGAAGGTGTTAGCACCCTTTCTATCCATGGTTATCCATGGTCTCTTAGGTACTTGTTCATTTTTAAACTGCTTGTGTGTGTGCTTTGTTTTGAAAAGTTTTACTTCGTGATAACCCTTGTATTAGTCCTCAAGGGTGTGACGAAGTTTGTTTTGAAAAATTGTTTTGGAAAGTGTAAGTGTGAAAAGTTTTGATTTGAGCAAGTACCTACTAGCATCTACCTACTCGGAAAAAAAAATTTCTATTATTATTTGCTTTAGACAACACTATCCTACTATTGAGAAATAGGTAGCACCGTCGTTGGAGGTGAAAGGGTCAATTTGAAAGGGACGTATGATCACTAAAGCAATATTAGGACACCTTAGTAGTAACCCTAAAGTCTTAAGATCTTTTCCGAGGCAACATTTTCGAGGCAACATTTCCGAGGCAACATTCGAATGGGACACTTTGATCTTTTCAGACGGGAGGGAAACCACTAAGACACCCGGTGCTTAATGATCGTTTACTGAAGGCAACCGAAGTGAGAGTATATCTGAAGAGTGAATATGTGCGAATGATTTGTTTCAGTTATTTATCTTTGCACATTAGGGTTTTCTAAGCATTTTTATTTTGTCATGCATTCTTGCCATACAATCCTATTAGCATACATCTAGACAGTTAAATATTTGCAGGAATTAAAAATACGAGAAAATAAACCTACACTATTAAGAGGCTTCGGGGAGGGGGATTAATTACATAGCCAAAAAAAATCGGGGATTTAAACTGTAAATAAAAACCCTAAGTTAACTATTACAAACCAGTGAGCAGTTACAAAATAATGGCAAAATAATTAACAAGCGTGCGGCAAATTAAATACGAGACGATTAGGGTTTTGACCGTTTGACTAATCATACTTGCGATTGATTAAATAAAAATGCCTTTTTTTGTCATGTTTTTGTTGTTTAAGAAAATAATGGAATAATTAAATTAAAAGAAAATCCTAAGTTCTAGTTAATATTAATTTTTGAAAATAAACTAATTAATTCTAAACAACCTATTTTTGTATTTTTTGTGTGAAAAAAAGAAAAGAATTAAATCAAGAACTTAAACCTAACTTTTCTAATTGGTTTTAATTATAAAAACAAGTTAAAATTAACCTAAATTAAATTAAACTAATTAAATTAAATTTGATAAAAAAACCTAATTCTAATTTTTTTGTGAATTCTTGATTTTATGATTTTATATAAAAAATGATTAATTTTGTTAATTACAATAATTAAGGAAAATATTAAAAGAATTGAAAATAAGAAGAAACAAAAAAAGAAGAAATGTGCCTGATAGTGTTAGCAATTATGGGGGTGCAAATCTGGATTTTTTGGCCCAACAAGCTCCAAGCCTGGTTGACCACGCTTGATCCCATGCAGGGTTGACTTTGAGGTGCATGGTGGTCCCTTGCTATCTGGGCGTTGGATTTGATGACACGCTGTATCAGATGGATGAATTTTGATGGAGCATGGTGGGCGCTTGAATTTGTGAAGCACTGGATTGGCTGACTAAAAATAACATAAGTGAAAACACTGGGACCTGGGGATCGAACCCAGGTCCTTATGCTCGCTTCCAGTAATCCCTTGCCAGCTGTGCTATGTGTTCTTATTGTTCATATAATGGAAACAAAACAATATAAGAAAATTAAACAATATATTAGAATATGCGCGCTAAATTCAAACCAGCCATCCATGGACTGCCACGCCTCATCTTCTTCCTTGGACCTTCGCCTTAGAAAACAAGACTTTTACCTACAGACATTTACTATAGGTACAAACTTGTTCATCTCCAAAATTGCACACGAGCAAGATAAATGAAAAGTACTGGTATCAATCAACTCGTCTCATCCTCACGAGCATCATGGTACCAGAATCAAGTCCTAATTTTTCCTGTATTGAAAACCTCTAAACAAGAACATAAAACCCTAACAATGGCAGGTGCATATAAGCTTCAAAAATTCAATTAAACCATCCTATTAGCTTGCAAACATGATAATAATCACAACTATGACAATTAAAAGTGCTAAAGATGCGTAAATTGCAATAATCAAATTTGAAAAAGCTTGCAAACCACGTGAGGTGTAGAGCGTGTTTCTGGGCGTGTTGAAGCTTGCAAAGGATGCTGTTAGCTTCCTGAGATGTCTAGAAAGCGATTGGAATGGCTAGGAGGGCTTGAGATAGCCTGTGGAATGAAAAACAACTCCCACTTTTCTTTGATTTTTCAGTTTTTTTCCTGTGCTTTACACGGCCTCTAACCCTTCTTTTTTGATCTGGAAAGCTTCATTATATAACCTAGAATGAATTAGGTTAACAAACTTGGCATGAATCTTTGCATTTATCCAAGATTTGATTTGATTTTTGTTGTATGATATGTTCCTATTTTGAGCCAAATCATGCCTTTCTTGTACCAATTGGCCTTAACTCGATTTGATCTTATAAACTCAACATATCTTGATTGCTAATTTGTCAAAAAAACAAATCAAATCATATCTTTATTAATTTTCATCATTTATTTGATTTAATTCACATTTTAATTAATTAAAAATCAAAATAAATTGAAAAATGAAGCACATAATGGGTGAGTGAACATTTAAGTCTTGGACCACATTATAATTAAGGTGCAAGCATAAAAAGTTGGGCCCATTTAGCAAAAAATGCAAATTTGAGCACATTTGTCTTTTGGCAATTTTGCAAAAATGGTCAACTTGGCCAATGCATAACTCTCTCAATATTGACCCTAGAGAGGTGTTCCTGGACTTTTTAGAAATATTAGGATGTCCTCTAAACAACCCTTTTTGTATCATCTCAATTGAGTCATCCATGTTCATGTATGAAGCTTTGACCCAAAATGTGTTTTTGTTGACTTTTCAAAAGGACCTATGATGTCAAAATTCATATCTTTTTGTGAGTGCATATTCTGAACTTGGGAGCTTAAGTTGAATTGTAGGGAATTTAATCCTCTTCAAAATGAGCTTTGGATGAGTCATTTATGATAAAGTATGAGAATGTTATGCTTGGTCAAAGTTGAGTTGACTTTTCCAACAAAACCTAATTTAGTAACTTTTGGGTTTTGATGAATTATGAGCAATCCTTGAGGAATCATGATCAACCATTGATCAAATGATGTATAATACTTCAAAATTAGGCTGTTGACCAAAAATCTTGAAGTTTGACTGTATGTGGGCTACAATTGACTTTTGACCTAATACAGTCGTTTCTCAAGCATCTGAGCAGTTGGCTGAGCTAACTTCTTATGAAAGGTATGAAACTTGACATGGATGATCTTGGGAACATATTAGGACCATGTAAGTCATTTGGGATCCTTTAGACTCAAGCATCTTGATGAAAAATAAAACCCTAATTTGAGGTATACTATCTTTGGAGAGAGTTTTTCTGGTAAATTCTTGGGCTTCCTTGAGCAACTTGGGGATCTCCCTTGCCATGTGTTGAGAGATATGAGAGGGCAAATTTTGGGGTACAAAAGCTTCCCCTGTTCAATCTTATTAAACCTGAGGATGTAGATTAGATGTTCTTCCTTTCGTGATCTGAAGGTGGAAGATGATTGAACACTAGAGTGCCCAGAAATTTGCACTCGCATGAAGTGGTACTTGATTTGTGATATCGGGAATGGGCTTATAGATGCCATTTGGAAGTTTCTAGAGAATTTTCTGAGATGGGCTTTACAGATGCCATCCGAAAAGGTGTCGATCGCATAAGAGATTCCTTTGCGAGAACCCGTATACCTGTTGTTGAGGAGGACTTCCCTAGGGAATGTTGGTCTCTGTCTTGGGAGAAATAGAGTTTTAGGAGCTTCAGTTGTTCGTTACTCTACTAGGGGATAACTCCGGTTTGGGAAGCGGAAGTGAAATGCATATCTGGTCAGGGTATATGCTGTACCGCGACTTTCTGGGGAAATGTGAAATCAATTGTGTTTGATCGGGTCCCGCTCTTACAGTGTTGTGGACTGCTGTCTGGGGATAAGAGAGGCAGAACCCGAATAATAAGGTTATGAGAAGGAACCTGGATAGTAGGGTTACTTCGAGATGAAAGCCTAGATAGTAGGGCTGTGAGAAGGAACCTGGCTAGTAGGGTTACTTCGATATGGAAGCATGGATAATAGGGCTGTGAGAAGGAACCTGGATAGTAGGGTTACTCCGACATGAAAGCCTGGATAATAGGGCTCGCACGAAGGAACCTGGATAGAAGGGTTACTTCGAGATGAAAGCCTGGATAGTAGGGATGTAGGAAGGAACCTGGCTAGTAGGGTTACTTCGATATGGAAGCCTGGATAGTAGGGCTGTGAGAAGGAACTTGGATAGTAGGGTTACTCTGACATGAAAGCCTAGATAGTAGGACTTGCGAGAAGGAACCTGGATAGTAGGGTTACTTCGAGATGAAATCCTGGATAGTAGGGTTGTGAGAAGGAACCTGGGTCATAGGGTTACTTCGATATGAAAGCCTAGATAGTAGGGTTGTAAGAAGGAACCTGGGTCGTAGGGTTACTTCGATATGAAAGCCTGGATAATAGGGTTGTGAGAAGGAACCTGGATAGTAGGGTTACTTCGATATGAAAGCCTGGATAGTAGGGATGTGAGAAGGAACCTGGATAGTAGGGTTACTTTGATATGAAAGCGGGATAGTAGGGCTGTGAGAAGGAACCTGGATAGTAGGGTTACTTCGATATGAAATCCGGGATAGTAGGGCTGTGAGAAGGAACCTGGATAGTAGGGTTACTTCGATATGAAAGCCGGGATAGTAGGGCTGTGAGTGTAACACCCCAATTTCAATTATTTGATTTATTTAATTGAGAAATTATTTTATTAGAATTAATAAAATGAAAAGGAATTATTTATTTTGGAATATTGGAAGAAAATAAAAGAAATAAGAAATATGGGTTTCTTTTAAGTTATTGGGCTTGGAGGTTGTTAGTAAAGAGTGGGGGTGCAAGAGAAATAAAGATATGTTTTGGAACTTAAGCTATTTTTCTCATTATTCACGATAACACAGAGTTTTGGAAATTTGGGGAAATAGAGCTCTGAAGGTGAGAAGAACGAAGAACATCGCTCAAGAACTCAAGCTGCAAATTGATAAGGTAAGGGGGGCTAATACTCAATTTACTTTTGCTTATGGGTTTATGTACGGTTGATTTGGGTAATCGTAGGTAGAAACCCCAATTATTAGATGTTATTAGGGATCGATACCCTTAGGATTGAACTTTGTTAGAAAAGGTTTAGGTTCCCAATTTTATGAATCAATTAGGGAGTTTAGGTTCCTATGATGGATTGGATGTCTTTGTACTATATTGCACCGCCGTAGAGAGGTATTTTCGTGCAAAAATATGGGTATATGAGCTGCTGCAAAAACAGAAAAATTGGGTTCGCACTCATCAACACGGGCGCGTTGATTTACGCGGGCACCCGTGTTGATTCACTGTAATGCTGATGAAAAAGTGTTTTCTGGCCATAATTCAACACGGGCGTGTTGATTAACACGGGCGCCCGTGTTGATTCACTGTGTTGGCATAAAAATGGGTTTTCTGGGCACAATTCAACACGGGCCGTGTTGATTTACACGGGCGCCCGTGTTGATCCCCTGTTTTGTCAAAAAAACGTGTTTTCTGGACACATTTCCACACGGGCAGTGTTGTTTTACACGGGCACCCGTGTTAAACCTCCTGTGTTGGTTTTTAAACTATGTTTTCTGTGCATGCTGTTAAGTACGGATTGATCCGGTTTTGATGTGCAGTGTTTGACATGTTTTGAATATGTGTTTATTGATTTCCTAGTGTTGATTGATGCATGTATCGAATAACGATTGTATGTTACGATACCAACACTATGTGGATTTTATTGTCATGCTTTTAGATGATGTTGTCAAGCATGGATTATGATATAACTTGATATGATTGATGTTTAATAGTATGCTGAGTGATTACATGCTATTCATATCATGTTATATTTGATATTGTTGATGTTGCATGATATGTCGATTGATGTTAATAGTATGCTGAGTGTTACATACTTTACATATCATGTTGCATTTGTTAATTCCCATTGTGTGGAATTAACATGGTGGCCAATATACGTGTCCGCGATTTAATGGAACGTTGAGGTGGTAGCCGTGTCCGCGATATAATGGAACGGTGAGTTATCCGTGACCCGAGATTTAATGGGGCGGTAAAGTGGTACCACATGCATGGGTGTGTTGCATAACATTGAATATGACATGAATGGATAATTTTTCCAATGTTGTATTTGATTGATTGTATGCATGTATTGTTACTACAATGTTAACGATGTTTAATGTTAACTGTAAGCATGAAAAGTAAGATATGATGAATATGTAAATTGTAAAGGTTTGTAATCTATAAAACATGCTAATTGTTGGGTGATGCTTATGGTTTCCTGAATTGATTGCTGTGAACGTATAATCAAATGTATAGTTGAGATGCTCACCCCTTACTGTTGAATATTTCAGATTGAGGAGCTTCGTTCAGGTGCTTGGCGAAGGCTTGTCGTTTTTAGTTTAATTCCGTTTTAGTATTGTCCGGGTCATGCTCTGGTAGTTGTAACTCCGGGAACGTTTGTTTGTCGAGCTGTTTTAGTCAGACTCGTTTATTTATTCACGTTTGTTATAATATGATGTTGATATTTTCCAGGTGTTAATCCCTGATGATTTTAAAATATTATAACATTGGTTTTATTAATTAAATTATTCCGCTGTGTAAACATGTATGAGTTACTACTATGATTATGCATGACAGGAACTTGTTTTATTAAAAGAGAATTGTGACATCCTCGTTGATACATGTACTCTGAAATTATAATTTTAATTATTCGCGAAAATTTATTCGGGGTTTTTAGAGGGTGTTACAATAGTGGTATCAGAGCATGGTCGGTCTGTCCGGCCAAGTTGTTATGTCAGTGTCATTACCCTTGGTACGCAATAAGTGTTTGAAAACACTGTTGGTACTTCTTTGTTTGGATCACTTGATTGCAGGGATAAGATTGCGACAAGTGGGGGAGGAGTTGGTACTTCTCCATGGTGCTTCTGGATGCTAAGTAATGGCTCGACGTGAGGAAAATGGTAAGAGTATGAGCATGGTATAGACTGCATTGTTCATAGTCCTGAAGAGGATTCAGAGGTAAGAGCATTACTTAGGTGGAATTTATCTCATGGATTTGTGCATCAGTTGTATGCAGTGCTAATGAAGTCAGTAAAGATGTGATAGACATGTCTTGCTAGTTTCGTTAGTATGCGTATGAACTTGGTAGAGCGAAGCCAATTGCTTTAAGATGGATATGAGAAGTTGATACAGATTCTGATATCTGAAAGAATACCAATTAAAGGTCTCGATGTATTGATCAAATTGAGATGGTTCGATAAGAGAACGATCAAGTGAAGTTGGAGAGTACTTCTCTAGAAAGTGAAGGTGTAGCGACAGATAGTGTTGTATTAGTGGTTTATGAATTCCTAGTGACATTCTGAAGCTAGCAGTAGTTCTGTAAGTGTGAACTAAGGCCCAACAAGAGTAAACGATGATATATTGAGAATGTGGAGTACTTGTGGAATTATGAAGTCTACCTTCGTGTTAAACTGGATTGGTTGGTATTAGTTGGACTTGGTTGTTTTGTGAATATCGTGGGCTAAGAGTGTGATGGATATGCTTCCCTGTAGCGGGGATTCGAGAGAGAAGATTGGTTTTCCATGATCGGAAGTGAGAACTTGTATGGATTCTGACGATACAAGAGTTCTGTTAGACAAGTAAATAATTCATAAGAAATGAAGTCTAGACTTGAATGTTGTGGCGTATAAGAATATGTGTGACGTTATTGTAAACCTTCTGGTTTATTCAATTCAGGATAAGGACTGATGGAGTAATTACAAATCTCGTGTTGGGAATTGATTGGTGTTTTGATGTGGTATTGATCCTATTGTATGCCTTAGATCATTGCTATATGGTAGGAATTCGATTTTGATGGTTTTAGGATGTTTGGGGATGATTGGGAATGAGTTGGGGTGATTTTGGGAAGCATAAAAACGTGAAATATGATGTTGCAGAGTCATCAACACGGGCCGTGTTGATGCACACGGGCACCCGTGTTGATCTTCTGTGTTGATGCTCGGATAGGTTTTTCCCAAAAATCGTTTCGGTCATAACTTTTGAACCGTAACTCCGATTTAGGCGCCGTTTGATGCGTTGGAAAGCTAGTGAAATTTTCTATATGATTATGAGGAATTAAGTAGCTTTAAGAGCTTATTTTAATAAGTGATTTCATATGTATCCTGGTTAAGTAAAGTTAATTCTCGTGGCCATGTGATTTCTGTGATGGTATTGTGTTGATCCTAAGTAAGAAAGGGTCCAACGTATATTGGTACTCTAAGTGTGAATAAGGACTTCAAGAGGTGAAGAAGAGGTTGACTAGTGCTCCTATTCTGATTTTGCCGAATCCGGCGGAATCTTTTGTGGTTTATTGTGATGCATCTCTGATGGGATTAGGTGGTGTTCTAATGCAGAGTCAACAGGTAGTTGCGTATGCTTCGAGACAGTTGAAGGCTCATGAAAGGAACTATCCTACTCATGACTTAGAGTTGGTAGCATTTGTGTTTGTCTTGAAATTGTGGAGACATTATCTGTATGGTTCGAGATTTGGAGTGTATAGTGATCATAAGAGTTTGAAGTATCTTTTCGATCAGAAAGAGCTCAATATGAGGCAGAGAAGGTGGTTGGAATTTCTCAAAGATTATGATTTTGGTTTGAATTACCATCCTGGTAAGGCAAATGTGGTTGCAGATGCTTAGAGCAGGAAATCCTTGCACATGTCTATGATGATGGTTCGTGAATTGGATTTAATTGAACAATTCCGAGATTTGAGTTTAAATTGTGAAAGTACTCCGAAGTGTGTTCGTTTGGGTATGTTGAAACTTACTAGTGGTATTCTAGAAGAGATCAGGATCGGGCAGAAATCTGATGTTAATTTAGTTGATAAATTGACATTAATCAACCAAGGTCAAGGTGGTGAGTTTAGAATTGATGAAAATGATGTTATGAGATTTGGCGATAGATTTGTGTTCCTGATGTCGCAGAAATCAAGAAGAGTATATTAGAGGAAGGACATCGCAGTGGGATGAGCATTCATCCGGGTGCCACAAAAATGTATCATGATTTGAAGAAATTGTTTTGGTGGTCGGGAATGAAAAAGGAAATAGCTGAATTTGTGTATGCATGTTTAATCTGTCAGAAATCGAAGATTGAGCATCAGAAGCCGACTGGAGTTATGCAGCCGATGTTTATTCCAGAATGGGAGTGGGATAGTATTTATATGGATTTTGTATCCGGGTTGCCGAGGACTCCTAAGAATTGTGAAGCGATATGGGTTGTTGTGGATAGACTGACTAAGTCTGCTCATTTTATACCGGTGCGAATGGATTACTCAATGGAGAGATTGGCACAGTTATATATTGAGAAAATAGTGAGTTTGCATGGAGTTCCTTCTAGTATTGTGTCAGATAGAGATCCGAGATTTACTTCGAAATTTTGGGAAGGATTGCAGAAGGCTTTGGGTACTAAATTGAGGTTGAGTTCAGCTTACCATCCTCAGACTGATGGACAGACGGAGAGGACGATTCAATCGTTAGAAGATTTATTGCGTGCTTGTGTTTTAGAGAAGGGTGGAGCTTGGGATAGCTATTTGCCATTGATTGAATTTACTTATAACAATAGTTACCATTCGAGTATTGGTATGGCTCCGTTTGAGGCATTGTATGGTAGACGGTGTAGAACGCCTTTGTGTTGGTATGAATCTGGAGAGAGTTCAGTAATTGAGCCAGAGATTGTTCAGCAGACTACTGAAAAGATCAAATTGATTCAAGAGAAGATGAGAGCTTCTCAGAGTCGTCAGAAAAGTTATCATGATAAGAGGAGAAAGAATTTAGAATTCAGTGCTGGAGATCATGTGTTTATGAGAGTTACTCCGATGACGGGTATTGGTCGAGCGTTGAAATCTAAGAAGTTGACTCCGCGTTTTATTGGTCCGTTTCAGATTACGGAAAGAGTTGGAGAAGTTGCTTATCGTATTGCTTTACCTCCGAGACTTGCGAATTTGCACGATGTTTTTCATGTTTCTCAGTTGAGGAGATACATTCCAGACCTATCTCATGTAATCCAAATAGATGATGTACAGGTGAGAAATAACCTGACAGTAGAAACATTGCCTATGAGGATAGAAGATCGGGAAGTGAAACAGTTAAGAGGTAAAGAGATAGCATTAGTGAAGGTTGCTTGGGGAGGTCCAGCAGATGGAAATATCACTTGGGAGCTGGAGAGCCAGATGAAAGAGGCTTATCCGGAACTGTTCGTCTAAGGTATGTTTTCGAGGACGAAAACTCTTTTAGTGGGGGAGAGTTGTAACACCCCAATTTCAATTATTTGATTTATTTAATTGAGAAATTATTTTATTAGAATTAATAAAATGAAAAGGAATTATTTATTTTGGAATATTGGAAGAAAATAAAAGAAATAAGAAATATGGGTTTCTTTTAAGTTATTGGGCTTGGAGGTTGTTAGTAAAGAGTGGGGGTGCAAGAGAAATAAAGATATGTTTTGGAACTTAAGCTATTTTTCTCATTATTCACGATAACACAGAGTTTTGGAAATTTGGGGAAATAGAGCTCTGAAGGTGAGAAGAACGAAGAACATCGCTCAAGAACTCAAGCTGCAAATTGATAAGGTAAGGGGGGCTAATACTCAATTTACTTTTGCTTATGGGTTTATGTACGGTTGATTTGGGTAATCGTAGGTAGAAACCCCAATTATTAGATGTTATTAGGGATCGATACCCTTAGGATTGAACTTTGTTAGAAAAGGTTTAGGTTCCCAATTTTATGAATCAATTAGGGAGTTTAGGTTCCTATGATGGATTGGATGTCTTTGTACTATATTGCACCGCCGTAGAGAGGTATTTTCGTGCAAAAATATGGGTATATGAGCTGCTGCAAAAACAGAAAAATTGGGTTCGCACTCATCAACACGGGCGCGTTGATTTACGCGGGCACCCGTGTTGATTCACTGTAATGCTGATGAAAAAGTGTTTTCTGGCCATAATTCAACACGGGCGTGTTGATTAACACGGGCGCCCGTGTTGATTCACTGTGTTGGCATAAAAATGGGTTTTCTGGGCACAATTCAACACGGGCCGTGTTGATTTACACGGGCGCCCGTGTTGATCCCCTGTTTTGTCAAAAAAACGTGTTTTCTGGACACATTTCCACACGGGCAGTGTTGTTTTACACGGGCACCCGTGTTAAACCTCCTGTGTTGGTTTTTAAACTATGTTTTCTGTGCATGCTGTTAAGTACGGATTGATCCGGTTTTGATGTGCAGTGTTTGACATGTTTTGAATATGTGTTTATTGATTTCCTAGTGTTGATTGATGCATGTATCGAATAACGATTGTATGTTACGATACCAACACTATGTGGATTTTATTGTCATGCTTTTAGATGATGTTGTCAAGCATGGATTATGATATAACTTGATATGATTGATGTTTAATAGTATGCTGAGTGATTACATGCTATTCATATCATGTTATATTTGATATTGTTGATGTTGCATGATATGTCGATTGATGTTAATAGTATGCTGAGTGTTACATACTTTACATATCATGTTGCATTTGTTAATTCCCATTGTGTGGAATTAACATGGTGGCCAATATACGTGTCCGCGATTTAATGGAACGTTGAGGTGGTAGCCGTGTCCGCGATATAATGGAACGGTGAGTTATCCGTGACCCGAGATTTAATGGGGCGGTAAAGTGGTACCACATGCATGGGTGTGTTGCATAACATTGAATATGACATGAATGGATGATTTTTCCAATGTTGTATTTGATTGATTGTATGCATGTATTGTTACTACAATGTTAACGATGTTTAATGTTAACTGTAAGCATGAAAAGTAAGATATGATGAATATGTAAATTGTAAAGGTTTGTAATCTATAAAACATGCTAATTGTTGGGTGATGCTTATGGTTTCCTGAATTGATTGCTGTGAACGTATAATCAAATGTATAGTTGAGATGCTCACCCCTTACTGTTGAATATTTCAGATTGAGGAGCTTCGTTCAGGTGCTTGGCGAAGGCTTGTCGTTTTTAGTTTAATTCCGTTTTAGTATTGTCCGGGTCATGCTCTGGTAGTTGTAACTCCGGGAACGTTTGTTTGTCGAGCTGTTTTAGTCAGACTCGTTTATTTATTCACGTTTGTTATAATATGATGTTGATATTTTCCAGGTGTTAATCCCTGATGATTTTAAAATATTATAACATTGGTTTTATTAATTAAATTATTCCGCTGTGTAAACATGTATGAGTTACTACTATGATTATGCATGACAGGAACTTGTTTTATTAAAAGAGAATTGTGACATCCTCGTTGATACATGTACTCTGAAATTATAATTTTAATTATTCGCGAAAATTTATTCGGGGTTTTTAGAGGGTGTTACAGTGAGAAGGAACCTGGATAGTAGGGTTACTTCGACATGAAAGCCTGGATAGTAGGGCTGTGAGAAGGAACCTGGATAGTAGGGTTATTTCGATATGAAAGCCGGGATAGTAGGGCTGTGAGAAGGAACCTGGATAGTAGGGTTACTTCGATATGAAAGCTTGGATAGTAAGGCTGTGAGAAGGAACCTGGATAGTAGGTTTACTTTTATATGAAAGCTGGGATAGTAGGGTTGTGAGAAGGAACCTGAATAGTAGGGTTACTTCGATATGAAAGCCGGGATAGTAGGGTTGTGAGAAGGAACCTGGATAGTAGGGTTACTTCGACATGAAAGCCTGGATAGTAGGGCTGTGAGAAGGAACCTGGATAGTAGGGTTATTTCGATATGAAAGCCGGGATAGTATAGCTGTGAGAAGGAACCTGGATATTAGGGTTACTTCGATATGAAAGCCTGGATAGTAGGGCTGTGAGAAGGAACCTGGATAGTAGGGTTACTTCGATATGAATTTGGGTAAAACTGTAGAGGGCTATAAGAAGGAACCTGGATAGTAGGGTTACTCCGACATGAAAGCCTGGATAGTAGGGCTCGCACGAAGGAACTTGGATAGTAGGGTTACTTCGAGATGAAAGCCTGGATAGTAGGGCTGTAGGAAGGAACCTGGCTAGTAGGGTTACTTCGATATGGTAGCCTGGATAGTAGGGCTGTGAGAAGGAACTTGGATAGTAGGGTTACTCTGACATGAAAGCTTGGATAGTAGGACTTGCGAGAAGGAACCTGGATAGTAGGGTTACTTCGAGATGAAATCCTGGATAGTAGGGTTGTGAGAAGGAACCTGGGTCATAGGGTTACTTCGATATGAAAGCCTAGATAGTAGGGTTGTAAAAAGGAACCTGGGTCATAGGGTTACTACGATATGAAAGCCTGGATAGTAGGGTTATGAGAAGGAACCTGGATAGTAGGGTTACTTCGATATGAAAGCCTGGAGAGTAGGGATGTGATAAGGAACCTGGATAGTAGGGTTACTTTGATATGAAAGCCGGGATAGTAGGGTTGTGAGAAGGAACCTGGATAGTAGGGTTACTTCGATATGAAAGTCGGGATAGTAGGGCTATGAGAAGGAACCTGGATAGTAGGGTTACTTCGATATGAAAGCCGGGATAGTAGGGCTGTGAGAAGGAACCTGGATAGTAGGGTTACTTCAACATGAAAGCCTGGATAGTAGGGCTGTGAGAAGGAACCTGGATAGTAGGGTTATTTCGATATGAAAATCGGGATAGTAGGGCTGTGAGAAGGAACCTGGATTGTAGGGTTACTTCGATATGAAAGCCTGGATAGTAGGGTTGTGACAAGGAACCTGGATAGAAGGGTTACTTCGATATGAATTTGGGTAAAACTGCAGAGGGAACCTGGGTGAGGTTGCATCTGTCGCACCAATGATTACTCTGTTTAGATTCGAGTGTTGATCATGTACTTGGTGGAAATTGTTGATAATAGTTGTCTTTCCTAAAAGAAATACAAGGTTAGTTATGCGCTTTGCATGAGATGCATTGTGATGAGTTTCTCAAAATAACTGAGATTATGTTATATGTAATGTATGCACATGTCATGATGTATGAACATGAAATGCTGGCGTAATAATCTGAATCCGGGAAAATAAATCCCTGACTGCTATTTGGAGAGTATGAGAAATGATATTCTTAACTGCTGTTAAAAACCATAGTTCCTCTATTTCTGTTGGGGATGGTGAACAAAGATGACTGGCTGGGGATTCACATCCAATCGGTTGGTGAACATTCTATCGGAAGAGACCTGTCTGAGGATAACTCTGCGGGGAATAACCCTGTTGGAGAGGAGATACTCTGTCGATGGATCATGCTAATTTGGAGAAATAAACTCAGCTAGGGATGAGTTTCCGTTACTAGTGATAATGAATTTTGTTGGAGATTGAATTTCTGCTTTTGAGAGAAATAAACTCTGCTTGGGGAAAAATTTACTGACTCACTCGCGATCGTGAACCTCAGCTGGGGAGAGTTATATCCTGTTCAGGAAAGCTAACGTCACTGTCTTCAGATACTTTTTACTCTGTGGGGAGTGTATGTACCACTACGCATGTTCTCAAGCTGGCTCTAACCTGATACCTGATGGGAAGAGTAACTGTAAGGTTTGGGCACTTCTTGGTTTCCCTGTTTTTGGTATTACGAGTAATCGACGTTTGTCTTTTATGTAAATGTTTGTGAGCAACAATTATTTTCAAATGCATATATAAAAAATGAATCATTGGACATTCTTGCAAAACAAAACGGGAAGAAGAAAAACAAATCGAAATTTCTTGTGAAAATGAATTGTATTGATTTTTTGAAGTTGGCCCGTAATAGGAATTTTGTACAAAGATGCTGACGTCCTAGTAAGAGAACGCCGCCGAAAGAAATTACAATTTGTAAAAGAAAGAAAAACAGCTATGTGAAACAATCCCATCGAGTTCCAACTCTATTATCTCCTTTATATCTTCAAGCGTCTCATCACCTTGCTACTTGGCCCAAGGTGGTTCATATTGATTGGCACCGTATGAGCTTGATAGTTGATACCGAAGTTTGGTTGCAAGATGATCCAATGAGACATGGTGTTACGCTTCAATCCCTAATTTTTGCCTGGACTGCCCTTTCGGGTTTTCAGTCCATCGGGATACCCTTTTTTGCCCAAGTTGCCTTTTCAGGTTTTCGACTTGTCGGGTGTACAATTTTTTTTCATTTTCATCCCTTACTTTTGCCCGAACTCTTTTGGTTCGCCGGGAAACCCTTATTTTTGCCTAGGCCAGTCAACCTAGCGGGTCTTTGATTATGTATAGTATCTTTTCACTATGTCTGCATTGACGAGGTGAGGAAGGTCGTCACCATCCATGGCGGTTAGAATCATAGCTCCTCCCGAGAAAATGTTCTTAACCACAAATGGCCCTTTGTATGTAGGGGTCCATTTCCCCATGGGATCACCTTGCGGTAGTATGATGCGTTTGATCACTAGATCCCCAAATTGATATTCTTGACGTCTGACTTTCTTGTTAAAAGCCTTGATCATTCGCTTTTGATACGTCTGACCATGACAGATAGTAGTAAGTCTCTTTTCATCGATTAGGTTCAGCTGATCAAGTCGGGTTTGGATCCAGTCGTCTTTGTTCAAATCTGCATCCTTCATAATCCTGAGAGAGGGTATCTAGACTTCGATGGGTAGGACTGCCTCCATGCCATACACCAAAGAGTAGGGTGTTACCCTTGTTGATGTCCGTGCTGAGGTACGGTACCCATGAAGAGCGAATGGTAACAACTCGTTCCAGTCTTTGTATGTCACCATCATCTTCTGCACAATCTTTTTTATGTTCTTGTTAGCTGCTTCAACAATGCAATTCATCTTCGGCCGGTAGGGAGAAGAGTTATGATGTTGAATCTTAAACTATTTTTAGAGCTCGGTTATCATTGTGTTATTGAGATTTGTACCATTTTCAGTAGTAATCCTCTCTGGTACACCATATCGATAGATCAGATTGTGTCGGATGAATTGCGCCAAGACGTTCTTGGTTATTGTAGCAAAAGAAGCTGCCTCAACCCACTTGGTAAAGTAACCAATTGCTACCAAAATGAAGCAATACCTGTTAGACGCAGTAGGTCTGATCTCGCCGATCATGTCAATTCCCCACATTGCAAAGGGCCAAGGGGCTGTCAAGGCATTCAGAGGAACCGGAGGTATGTGCACCTTGTCGGCATAGACTTGGCACTTATGACAGGTTCGAGAATGCTGATAACAATCGGCTTCCATAATGGACCGGTAATATCCTACCCGTAGGATTTTCTTCGCCATGGTATGTCCACTGGAATGAGTTTTGAAGGTACCTTCATGTAACTCTGCCATGATCCTTTCTGCCTCGCTCTTGTCTACACACCGCAGTAAGGTTGAATCATGGTTACGCTTATAGAGGATTCCATTACTGATGAAGAACTTCACAACGAATCTTCTCAGAAACTTCTTATCATTAACAGATGCCCCCTCGAGGTAATCCTGGGCCTCAAGATACCTCTTTACCTCGTGAAACCAGGGTTTGTCTGCCACCTCTTCAGTCTCAGTGTCATAGCAATGTGCGGGTTCGTCCAATCTCTCAATGGTAATCTAGGGAGCTTCATTGTCCCACCTAACTTTGAACATAGAAGACATGGTAGCTAGCGCGTCCGCTAACTGATTCTCCTCTCGTGGGAAATGTTCAAAGGTTATCTCCTCAAAGTGTGGGAGCAATGTCAGTACATACTCTTTGTAAGGAATAAGATTCGGGTGCTTCGTATCCCACTCACATTTGATCTGACTTATTACCAGAGCAGAATCTCCGAATACACTCAAGAACTTTATCCTTAGGTCAATAACAGCTCTAAGACCCATGATACATGCTTCATACTCCGCCATATTGTTGGTGCAGTTGAAACATAATCGGGCGGTGAATGGAGTATGACAGCCCTCAGGAGATATAATTACAGTGCCAATGCCATTACCCAATGCGTTCGAGGCTCCATTAAAATACATAGACCATCGGGATCCCTCCTTGGGTCCTTCATCCGGTCCAGGTTCTTCGCAGTCGGTTACCAACATGATATTCTCATCCGAGAACTCGAAATTCATAGACTGATAGTCATCCACAACCTGATGCGCCAAAGGATCCGCCAATACACTCCCCTTTATTTCTTTTTGGGTTATGTATTATATGTCGTACTCGGTTAAGATCATCTGCCATCTTGCTATTCTTCCGAATAAGGCGGGCTTCTCGAAAATATATTTGATCGGATCCATCTTTGATATCAACAAGGTAGTGTGAGTCAGCATATACTATCTCAGTCGGCGAGCAGCCCATGCCAAAGCACAACAACTTTTCTCGAGCAATGAGTATTGGGTCTCACAGTCGGTAAACTTTTTGCTAAGGTAATAAATGGCGTGCTCTTTTCGACCAGACTCATCATGCTGCCCCAGCACACACCCCATTGAACTGTCTAGCACTGTCAGGTATAATATCAAAGGTCTTCCTTCAACTGGAGGCATCAAAATTGGTGGTTCTTGAAGGTATTCATTGATTCTTTCGAAAGCGGGCTGGCATTCATCATTCCACCTTACCACTTGATCTTTCTTCAGCAACTTGAAGATTGGCTCACAAGTTACAGTCAGATGTGAAATGAACCTGGCGATGTAACTTAGGCGTCCCAAGAAACCTCTAACTTCTTTTTCTATGCGGGGAGCCGTCATCTCTTGTATGGCCTTTACCTTTGCAGGGTCCACCTGAATACCCTTATCACCGACGACGAAACCCATAAGCTTACCAGATCTTACCTCGAAGGTACACTTGTTCTTATTCAACATTAGCTTGTACGTCTTCAACCTGTCAAAATGTTTCTGGAGATGATCAAGGTGCTCTTCCTCAGTCTGGGACCTGGCTATCATATCATTAACATAAACCTCAATCTCGTGGTGAATCATATCATGGAACAAAGCAACCATAGCGCGCTGGTAAGTTTCCCCAACATTCTTCAACCCAAAAGGCATTACCTTGTAACAGAAGGTGCCCCACTGTGTAAATAAGGTTGTCTTCTCCATGTCCTTAGGAGTCATCTTGATCTGGTTGTAGCCAGAAAAACCATCCATGAAGGAGAAGATCTTGTGTTGCGCGGTGTTATCGACTAGAACATCAATGTGACGAAGTGGGAAGTCATCCTTGGGGATTTCCCTGTTCAGATCTCTATAGTCCACACACATCAGTACCTTACCGTCCTTCTTGGGTACTGGAACGACATTGCTAACCCACTGCGGATAAGAAGTGACAGCTAAGAATCCTATGTCAAACTGTTTCATGACCTCTACCTTGATTTTCTATGAAATTCCAGGGTGCATACGAAAGACCTTCTGCTTTACCGGAGGGCAGTCTTCTTTAGTCGGCATTCGATGTACCATAATATCAGTGTCTAAACCAGGCAAGTCTTCATAGGACCAGGCAAATATCTCAACATAGTCGTGTAGCATCTATATTTACCGTTGTTTGACACTACGCTCCAGATTCGCACCTATGTTAACCTCTTTCTTATCTTCCTTTGTACCCAAATTCACTGACTTTACTGGCTCTTCATGAGGCTGTATGGCCCTTTCTTCCTGCTGTAACAGTCTAGCAAGTTCTCCAGGCACCTCACAATCATCCTCACCTTCGTCCTCGGCTTGGTTGATCGGATTTTTGAAGTCATAAATGGCAGTAGCAGAGTTGTTATCAATGGGATCCAAAGTGGATATGGATCTGCAGTATGATACGTGAGTGTGTGTAAGAGAATAGCTGTTTTGATAAAGTGAAAAATAGAAAAGAAAAACAAGGAGCACAAAATTTGTATGCAAGAAATGTCCAATGCTTTATTAATGTTATATGAAATGACAAATAATAGCCCTCACAAGCAAAGCCAAGGTGCCTCGGGCAAGACACCGGGCCGTAAAGTTTCAAACTGTTTATTACAAATCTTAAAACAAATGAGTCAATTACTACGAAATAAAAGAAACAGGTATGAAGTCCTTCGTCGTCTAGTTATTCGGTCCACCGTTGGTCGTTGGGTAGATCCAGCTGTCGATGTCTGAATCCTCTTCACTGTCTTCAATTGCATTAATTCCCCAATTGCTGATGTGTAGAGGAGGTCTTCCAGCCCGAGCACGCCTAACAACCCTTTGAGCCCCTGTAGTAAAGCCTAAACCAAATTTGTCAGTTTTGTGAGTGAAATCAGGGAGTTAACCCCAATTTGTACACCCATCTTCTTCAACTATAGCCCTGGCGTCCTTGAGAGAAGCCATCTTCAACGGAGGTTTTCCAGTAGTAACTTCAGTTGATGCCAAGATCTGAGGGACCTCTTCGAAATTCTGACAAAGAGTTTCTATGAAATCCCTGTCCATCTCTACGTAGCGGAAGGAATTGAGGTGACTCACCATATATTCTTCTTCACCTCGTACCGTGACAATCTTTCCCTTCACCGGATACTTCAGCATTTCGTGGAGTGTGGAGATGACTGCCCCAGCCTTATGGATCCAAGGACGACCCAACAAACAAGAATATGACGTCCTGGTATCCATTATGTAGAAGGTGGACCCATAAGTCTGAGAACCCACTTTGACAGGGATGTCCACCTCCCCGTGCACCATTATCTTTAATCCGTCAAAAGCCCTTACCATAATGTTACTAGGCTTTAGAATCAAATCCTCACAATCCAAATGGTCTGACGCTTTCTTCGGAAGAACATTCAGTGAAGACCCAGTATCTACCAGCACATGAGCCATAGTGGTGCCCCTGCACTCAATCAAGACATGAAAAGCATCATTATGCTTCCTTCGTTTCGGTGTCAGATCAGCATCTGAAAAACCCAGCCCATTGTCAGCAGTCAGGATGGCCATACAATCTTTGAACTGATGTGCTGAAGTTTCCTGCAGCACATGCGCAGTCTTGAGAAATGCAATCAAAGCCTTCGCATGGGCTTCAAAACACAACAACAGAGACAACATGGATATCTTTGGTGGGGTCTGCCCCAGCTGCTCGACCACATTGTATTCGCTCTTCTTAATGATTTTTAGTATTTCCTTTATTTCTTGTTTAGAGGCTTCCACAACGATTTTCTTAGGTGCCTCCGTCCGGACAGGCTCACCTATAATTTCCTTGCTCCGAGTCCCAGATGGCTCAGCAGCAAGGGTAATAACTAGAGTAGGAACAAGAGAAATGTCAGGAGTGCTGGTTGGAACAGCAGTTGGAATAACAGTAGGCTTGATGATTTTCAGAGCAATCTCAGGAGACAAAACCCTTCCACTTCAGGTAACTTTACTAGTCCCGACAATATTGACATCAATATCAGTTTCTTCATTCTTCAGATCTTGCTTAATGCCATGATAGTACACATCAGCACCATAATGCCATGGGACAACCTTGTCTGAGGTGTACGGGATGGGACCAGGAACAATGATTATCAGCGGAGAAATTCTTTGAACAAGTGTAATCCTAACAGGTCTTCTCGAGGAAACCTTGGAAGGATTGGCGGAAATGGTTATAATAGCAACGTCTTCATTTGGAATAACAGGAATCACAGTCTTTTCGAACAAAATCTTTTTATTATCCATCAGGCATCGAACATCTGACTTCAACAAACGGAAACCAGAAGTTAGAATCGAACACATGTGGCAACCTTCACCACAACCCTGAAATAAACCGGCCAACAGCAAATTCTTTTTAACATTCATAAGAGGAGCAGAAATTTCTTCAACAGAAGTCACAAACAAATTAGTGTCGACAACATTAACTTCACGACCATGTTTGGGCATGGGAGAAGTTATAACATTCGGCTTTTCTGGAGCATCAAACTCTATCTCCTTGGCTTCGAGCAAGTCTTGTACTTTGTTTCTCAGAGCCCAGCAATCGTTTGTATCGTGGCCAGGACTCTCAGAATGGTAGGCGCACCGCACGTTGGGATTATATCTGAGAGAGGTATTATTTGGATTCTTGGGAGCCTCTCTCAAGGTTGCCAAGTTGTATTTTAATAAATGAGGTAGAACTTCATCCAAAGTCATGCTGATGTGGGTAAATTGTCATTGTGGTCTTTCCACCCTTTGTTGATTGTTGCATTGTCGAGCAACTGCGGGTCTTGGTATCACTATAGCATTTACCGTTTGACGGTGTTCAGATCTACTTTGGCCCCTCGGGCTATAGACTGCATTGGCTTCCTTCTTACCAGCGAAAGGCTTCTTAGTTGAACTTGAGGAAGCATCCTTCTGTATTTTACCATTCCAAATTCCAGCTTCTACTCTTTCTCCAGTTAAAATCAGCTCGATAAAACCAGATGACGAGCTGCCGATTAAGTGATTGAAAAATGGACCAGACACCGTCCCTAGAAACATATCAACCAACTCCCTATCAGAAAAAGGGGGTTGAACTCTCCCAGCAAAGTCTCTCCATTTTTGAGCATAATCTTTAAAACCTTCACTTGCACCCATGGACATACTCTAGAGTTGAGTACGAGTGGGAGAAAGGTCAGCATTATACTGATACTTCTTGTAGAAAGTAGCAGCAAGATCTTCCCAGTTTCGGACACTGGCTCCCCCCAACTGGTAGAACCATTCAAGCTGAGTCCCTGACAGACTATCTTGAAAGAAGTGCACCCACAAGTTTCTATCAGTGGTATGGGGTTGGATTTTTCTAACATACGAGCGGAGATGGAGTTTTGGGCAGGACACCCCATCATACTTGGAAAATACTAGAGTTTTGAACTTATGAGGGATGACCACTCCTGAAAACCAGTCCCAATTCTCCGAAATCCAAACTAGGTATCTTCTGAACTTCCATAGCACTCAGACGGTCTTCTAGTTGTTTTGTATCTATCCTCAGCAGGAGGATATTGCTCATCGTTGTTATTCGTATCATTGTCAGATACTGCAGGACTAGGGTCCTTCTCTCTTTCTTGGTTCACTCCTTCCTTGGATGAAGAGGTCAGATCAGTTTGATGCTTCAACCTTTCTCCAAATCTTCTGCCCATATTCAGAATACCAGTCTTCTTCTTCTTCTTCTCTTTCAAAATGAGGGCTTTTAGATCCTCTTGCCCTTTTTCCAGACTGATGAACATCTGTTGGAACTAGGCGTTATGTGCCTGAAGATCCTTGATGGCTTGATCGGAAGACATTTCTGCTGAAATATACAGCGAAGAAGATGAGAAACCTGTAGTGGTACCTGTAATGATGTGTATGATAATGGGATGTGCATGTAATGATTTCAAAGACTTCGGGAAATTTAAATTTGCAAACCAAAATAAACAAGAACTTTATTAGCTTAAATTTGATGGTTCAACATGCCTTTAAGGCGTTACAAATAAGTAAATAAAACAAATCTAAAACTAGAAAAGAAAATTCAAAAGTCCCATGGACGCTTTCTCTTTATGCTGATATAATCATTGAGCACTCTTTCTTCCTGGAGCTGCCTGGTGAGCTTTAAAACCTTCCTCTCTTGATCATGGAACTATTCCTTGTAAGTATCCCGCTCATTCTTCAGCTGAATCCAAGACCTCTGTAACTCCCCAAGATCAGTGGGCATGTAAGGATAAAGAATCGTGTAAGGAATGCCTTATTCAGTAGTGGGCTCCACAATCACTGGTAATACAACCACATAAGGCATCATAAGCTTATGGGCACGAGCTCGTACCCATTGGAGGTAAGGCTCCATAGGAATGGAAGTCTTTGGTCCCAACTCTTTGGGGTCAGATCTGTTTACCATGCCCCAAGCTCGTATGAACCTCCGGCGATACTCCTTAACATCATCCTCATAGTTTAATACAATGCCCTCAATAAGTAACTCATGGGGATCATCCCTTCGAGCATGACCAAATTGTCGCAAATCTAGACAAGGGTTGTAAGTTATACCCCCTCTGATACCAAGTAATGGGACATTAGGGTACTCCCCGCAGCGGTCAATAATAGAAATGTCTTCCATAGCTCGGGAACACCAAAGAATATCCGTATGAGCGAGTGACATTATCATGTGCGACAAACCCAAACCTTCTTCGTTCTTCAGTATAGACTTAGGGAGGTGAGAAATAAACCACCTCGACAGCAACGACATGCAGCACGTAAGAGTCCCTCTTCTCTTCATGGTACGAGTATGGAGAGCGTGCAAAATATCTCCAAGAAAGGTAGGCACAGGGTTGCTAGAAAGGAAAATCTTGACAGAATTCACATCTACGAAGGAGTCCGGATTAGGGAAGAGAACTAGACCATAGATAAGAAGATCCAAAACCTCCTCAAAATCCTGAAAATCCAAATCATCCCAAAATAGCTGAGCCTAGTCTATCAAAAATTTGGCTAGAAAACCCTCGACTCCGCTTCGAGTTTCCCAATTGGATACCATGTCGGCCCGTTTCAAATTCAAAGTTGAGGCAATGACTTCTGGCTTAGGAACTTATTCTATACCTGTGAAGGGTACCTGTTCAAGAATGGGTATGCCTAATAACTGAGAGAATTCTTCCAAGGTGGGCACCAACTGATAATATTGAAATGTGAAGTAGTGATGCTTGGGATTGAAGAACTGAAAAAGTACGCTCATCATCTGTTCATCAAGGTTTGAAGTAACCAGGATGAGAAGTTGACCGCGTCTCTTAATGAAATTAGAAGTTTCAGACACTCTTGATGCTAGTTCTTTAAGTTGGGAAGGTATCTGCACAAAGTTGATTCAGATAGTATTCCTACGCACGGAAGCCATGATCTGCCAAACAGAACAAAGATAAATTCCCTTGGTCTTTGAAATGGTTAGTGTAATGAAGCATGAATTCCATGTTATGATGCATGATGTCATGATAAACCACATGTATAGCAAACACAAGTATTGCAAACACAGTCAAATAACACAAAGCCCTTAGGTTTAAGGCTTGCATGGGGTCAAAGGTAATACCCTCTTGAAGTTAATTTGGTTTCAAACCTGTCCTAGAAAAAGTAATCGGGTTCTAGAGGATCTCAATATCACTGACCATCCTTTATCGGTCATGGTTTCAGCTAACGCAATCTTTTCTTGCGGCCAAAATATTCCGAAAGTCTGGTCTCAATGAGTGTAGCATCGGGTATCAACCAGTTCTCAGCTCTACACCGAGTTCGGCTATCTCGCTACTTTCTAATGGCCAAGTTGGGCAATTAAAGGTTCTAAGGTCAGTTGATGCTTCACGACACCATGCAGCGGCCCCGTATTCTCCTTATTTCACCACAAGGGATACCAGTACCAACCAAAGTGCCACACCAACGTAGCTACTACTTCGACCGTATCGGTCTACGCCGTAAAGTTCCCTCACAATTTATTGCTACTTAACTAAAAGGTGTTCCCTAGATCCGAGTATAGGATCTATAGTAACCCCAAACAGAACCCTTAAAAATAAAGCAAATAAAGAAATCAACAGAAGCAATTTTAATGACTTAGATCCTAAGGTATACCCCACTTATAACTCCCCAGCAGAGTCGCTAGTTCTGTGATACAGTGGCAGAACCGATTATTTAACACTGGTTTGCGTTTTTAATTCTCAAAATGTCGCGGTAAGCAAGAGTCGCCACCGACTTTTATTTCATCCAACCGGAAAGGAAAAAAGTACAAAAAAAATCCTTTTTCGAGATTTTGAGTACGAGGGGTAGATTATAGAAAGGGAAGGTGTTAGCACCCTTTCTATCCATGGTTTTCCATGGGCTCTTAGGTACTTGTTCATTTTTTGCTTGTGTGTGTGCTTTGTTTTGAAAAGTTTTACTTCGTGATAACCCTTGTGTCAGTCCTCAAGGGTGTGACGAAGTTTGTTTTGAAAATTTGTTTTGGAAAGTGTAAGTGTGAAATGTTTTGATTTGAGCAAGTACCTACTAGCATCTACCTACTCGAAAAAAGATCATTTCTATTCTTATTTCCTTTAGACAGCACTATCCTACTATTGAGAAATAGGTAGCGCCGTCGTTGGAGTTGAAAGGGTCAATTCGAAAAGGACGTACGATCACTAAAGAAATATTAGGACACCTTTGTAGTAACCCTAAAGTCTTAAGATCTTTTCCGAGGCAACTTTTCCGAGGCAACATTTCCGAGGAAACATTCGAATGGGACACTTTGATCTTTTTAGATGGGAGGGCAACCACTAAGACACCATATGCTTAATGATCGTTTACCGAAGGCAACCAAAGTGAGAGTATACCCTAAGAGTGAATATGTGCGAGTGATTTTTTTCAGTTATTTATCTTTGCACATTTGGGTTTTCTAACCATTTTAATTTTGTCATGCATTCTTTCCATACAATCCTATTAGCATACATCTAGACAGTTAAATATTTGCAGGAATTAAAAATGCGAGAAAATAAACCTACGTTATTACAAGGCTACGTGGAGGGGGATTAATTACATAGCCAAAAAAATCGGGGATTTAAACAGTAAATAAAAACCCTAAGTTAACTATTACAAACCAGTGAGAAGTTACAAAATAATGGCAAAATAATTAACAAGCGCGCGGTGAATTAAATACGAGACGATTAGGGTTTTGACCCTTTGACTAATCATATTTGCGATTGATTAAATAAAAATGCCTTTTTTTTGTCAAGTTTTTGTTGTTTAAGAAAATAATGGAATAATTAAATTAAAAGAAAATCCTAAGTTCTAGTTAATATTAATTTTTGAGAATAAGCTAATTAATTCTAAACAACCTATTTTTTGTATTTTTTGTTTGAAAAAAAGAAAAAAAATAAATCAAGAACTAAAACCTAATTTTTCTAATTGGTTTTAATTATAAAAACAACTTAAAATTAACCTAAATTAAATTAAACTAATTAAATTAAATTTGATAAAAAAACCTAATTCTAATTTTTTTTGTGAATTCTTGATTTTATGATTTTATATAAAAAAAACGATTAATTTTGTTAATTAAAATAATTAAGGAAATATTAAAAGAATTGAAAATAAGAAGAAACAAAAAAAGAAGAAATGGGCCTGATAGTGTTAGCAATTCTGGGGGTACAAATCTGGATTTTCTGGCCCAACAAGCTCCAAGCCTAGTTAACCACGCTTGATCCCATGCAGGGTTGACTTTGAGGTTCATGGTGGTCCCTTGCTATCTGGACGTTGGATTTGATGACACACTGGATCAGATGGATGAATTTTGATGGAGCATGGTGGGCGTTTGAATTTGTGAAGCACTGGATTGGCTGACTGAAAATAACATAAGTGAAAACACTAGGACCTGGGGATCGAACCCAGGTCCTTATGCTCGCTTCCAGTAATCCCTTGCTAGCTGTGTTATGCGTTCTTATTGTTCATATAATGGAAACAAAATAATATAAGCAAATTAAACAATATATTAGAATATGCACGCTAAATTAAAACCAGCCATCCATGGACTTCCACGCCTCATCTTCTTCCTTGGACCGTCGTCTTAGAAAACAAGACTTTTACCTACAGACATTTAATGTAGGTACAAACCTGTTCATCTCCAAAATTGCACACGAGCAACATAAATGAAAAGTACTAGTACCAATCAACTTGTCTCATCCTCACGAGCATCATGGTACCAGAATGAAGTCCTAATTTTTCCTGTATTGAAAACCCCGAAACAAGAACATAAAACCCTATAAATGGAAGGTGCGATATAAGCTTCAAAAATGCAATTAAACCACCCTATTAGCTTGCAAACATGATAATAATCACAACTATGACAATTAAAAGTACTAAAGATGCGTAAATTGCAATAATCAAATTTGAAAAAGCTTGCAAACCACGTGAGGTGTAGAGCGCGTTTCTGGGTGTGATGAAGCTTGCAAAGGATGTTGTTAGCTTTCTGAGATGTCTAGCGAGCGATTGGAATGGCTAGGAGGGCTTGAGATAGCCTTTGGAATGAAAACCAACTCCCACTTTTCTTTGAATTTTTTAGTTTTTTTCCTGTGCTTTACACGACCTCTAACGCTTCTTTTTTGATCTGGAAAGCTTCATTATATAACCTAGAATGAATTAGGTTAATAAACTTGGCATGAATCTTTGCATTTATCCAAGATTTGATTTGATTTTCAAGTTGTATGATATGTTCCTATTCTGAGCCAAATCATGCCTTTCTTGTACCAATTGGCCTTAACTCGAATTGATCTTGTAAACACAGCATATCTTGATTGCTAATCTGTCAAATAAACAAATCAAATCATATCTTTATTAATTTTCATCATTTATTTTATTTAATTCACTTTATAATTAATGAAAAATCAAAATAAATTGAAAAATGAAGCACATAATGGGTGAGTGAACATTTGAGTCTTGGACCACATTATAATTGAGGTGAAAGCATAAAAAGTTGGGTCCATTTAGCAAAAAATGGAAATTTAAGCACATTTGACTTTTGGCAATTTTGCAAAAATGGTCAACTTGGCCAATGCATAACTGTCTCAATTTTGACCCTAGAGAGGTGTTCTTGGACTTTTTAGAAATATTAGGATGTCCTCTAAACAACCCTTTTGGTCTCATCTCAATTGAGTCATCCATGATCATGTATGAAGCTTTGACCCAAAAGGTGTTTTTGTTGACTTTTCAAAAGGACCTATGATGTCAAAATTCATATCTTTTTGTGAGTGCATATTCTCAACTTTGGAGGTGAATATGAATTGTAGGGAATTGCATCCTCTTCAAAATGAGATTTGGATGAGTCATTTCTGATAAAGTATGAGAATGTTATGCTTGGTCAAAGTTGAGTTGACTTTTCCAACAAAACCCTAATTTAGCAACTTTTGGGTTTTGATGAATTGTGAGCAATCCTTGAGGAATCATGATCAACCCTTGATAAAATGATGGATAATACTTCAAAATTAGGATGTTGACCAAAACTCTTGAAGTTTGACTGTATGTGGGCCACAGTTGACCTTTGACCTAATACAGTCGATTCTCAAGCATCTGAGCAGTTGGCTGAGCAAACTTCTTATGCAAGGTATGAAACTTGACATGGATGATCTTGGGAACATATTAGGACCCTGTAAGGAATTTGGGATCCTTTGGACTCAAGCATCATGATGAAAAATGAAACCCTAATTTGAGGTATACTGTCTTAGGAGAGAGTTTGTCTAGTCAACTCTTGGGCTTCCTTGAGCAACTTGGGGATCTTCCTTGCCATGTGTTGAGAAATATGAGAGGGTAAATTTTGGGGTACAACATGTTCCATAAAGGGAATATTCATTCATCATTTTGGGTGAACCTAACGGATAAGTGACTGTGAAAGAGTTGATACTTATTGAACAGTTTGGAGACTTGAGGTTATATGTGAAATTGTCGAAGTGTGAATTTTGGTTGAAGGAAGTGAGTTCTCTTGTCCATGTGATTTCTAGTGGTGGAATTGCGGTAGATACTTCTAAGGTTGATGTAGTGTTGCAGTGGGAGACACTGAAATCTACAATTAATATTCCGAGATTTCTTGGGTTAAGAGGTTACTACCTAAGATTCATTGAGGGATTTTCTAACTTGGCGTTACTAATGACTCAGATGACTCGAAAGGGCCAGGTTTACATGTGGAATGTTGCATGTGAAGAAAGTTTTGTAGAATGGAAAAAGAGATTGTTGACTGCTCCGGTGTTGATTTTTCTAAATCCGAATGAATCCTTTGTAGTTTATTGTGATGCTTCTAAGATGGGTCTTGATGGTGTGCTAATGCAAGACAGACAAGTTGTTGCTTATGCTTCTAGACAGTTAAAAGTTCATGACAGGAACTATCCTACGCATGACTTAGAATTGGAGTTTGTGGTGTTCGTGCTAAAAATTTGGAGACATTATCTTTTTGGCTCTAAATATGAAGTGTTAATTGATCATAAGAGTTTAAAATACTTATTTGATCAGAAGGAGTTAAACATGAGGCAGAGAAGATGGCTTAAATTGTTGAAGGATTGTGATTTTTATTTGAGTTACCATCCTGGTAAAGAAAATGTAGTAGCTGATGCTTTGAGTAGGAAATATTTGCATATCTCAATGCTTATGGTTCGAGAATTAGATATGATCGAACAGTTTAGAGATATGAGCTTGGTATGTGAAGAGACATCCAACAGTGTGAAGATGGGAATGTTGAAACTGACTAGTTAGATTCTTGAAGAGATCTGAGATGGTCATAAGTCTGATTTGAGTTTGGTGGATCGACTAACATTGATTAACCAAGGAAAAAAAGGTGAATTCCAAGTGGAAGAGAATGATTTGGTAAGACTTGGTGATAGAGTATGTGTTCTTGATATTCCATAACTTAAGAAGAGCATTCTTGAGGAAGGGCATCGAAGCGATTTGAGTATTCATCCAGGTGCTACGAAAATGTATCAGGATTTAAAGAAAATTTTTTGGTGGCCAGGTATGAAGAAAGAAATTGCTAAGTTTGTGTATGCTTGCTTGACTTGCCAGAAGTCGAAGAGTGAACATCAGAAGCCTACAGGTCTTATGCAACCTTTGAGTATTCCAAAGTTGAAATGGGATAGTGTTTCTATGGATTTCGTGTCGGGGTTACCAAAGACTGTTAGAGGTGATGATTCAATTTGGGTAGTAATGGATAGGTTGAATAAGTCAGCTCATTTCTTTCCGATGAAGATCAATCATCCTATAAAAAAGTAGGCTAAGATGTATGTTGATGAGATTTTAATGTTTCACGGGATACTTTCGAGTATTGTT